>JAHTLZ010003542.1:29171837-29189539 GCA_023846285.1 Phrynocephalus versicolor
CCCCCCCTCCGTCCTGGGCTGCTCTGGTCTGGTGGGACTCGCCGCAGGCTCGCAAAAAGCCCACTCTCGCCGAGACGCCGACGGCCGCCGCAAACACAAGCGGCACGGACGGCGCAGGAAAAAACTTTTCTAAACTCTCCCCCGGGTCCCTCCCCACCCATTCCCGGGCCAAAAAGCAGGCGGAAAATGCCCGCTTGACTAAGGGCACTCACTCAGGGCACCTACCGGAGGGGGGGTTTCTGGTCTGGAGGGGGGTGTCCCGGCTTCCCCCGTCCTGGGCAGCCGGACTCGAGTCACCTCGTCGCCATGCCATGCGGTGCGGGCGGGGGATCGAAAATGGGGCGGCGCCGGCGAATGCAATATTGTTTTTGAAATCGTGCTCCAAAAACACACAAGCACAACAGAAACACGCGGAAATGTGAACTGCCAGATTTTTCACAGTAGCAGTGGTTTTTTTTCTTGCAACAAAATGTCTCTCCTCTCCTCCTGTGTCCTCCATTGATTTTATTTTATTTTATTTTTTTTTTACACCTGCGCAGTGTGCAATGATGGGCTGGCCCAGTGGCCTGGCCAGCCATGTGGGAGGGGACGACCATGCAAATTTTTGGAGCCATCCCACCAATCGCATGGCCACTTGGCCACTGAGACTTCTGGGATGTGCCAAAAAGCCCCCCTAAAACTTGCCCTAGCCCCCTAACCCGCTAACCCTAATCCTTGACTCCTTACCCATACGTCACAGACTGTCTTCTTAGTGGGTCAGAGAGGCACCCAGAGGTGCAACCCAATAGCCCACCATAACCTTACCCGTCATTAGCCTAACCCTAGCCCTAACCCTAATCCACCTTAGCCCATAGCCAGATCGACTTGCATTGCACTACACGCAAGTACGATTCCCTTCTTTGTGGGACATGGCAGGTGCGAGACAAGAGCCTTGTGTAGGGCAGGTATGACCCTATGACTCTCACTGGTCTCACTGCCTGCAAATGGTATGCATAACCTTATGGTTGTGCATGCCATTTTGCAGCAGCAGCAGGTGAGGATGGGAGACCCCCATGTTGAGGGGTCTCTTGGAGCCTGCTGCTGCTGTCCCCTTTATAGCGGGCCGGCGGAGGCACCCACCCCACAGAGGTGCCTCCAGGAGCCCGCTACCCCCCAAAAAAAACAGTATAACGATAACGAAAAAAACGAAAAACGAAACGACTAATTTTTTCCGATTTTTCGCGAAAACGGAAACGAAACGACTCGGACCCTAGCCGAAAAAGAAAACGAAAACGAAGTTTTTTTCCTGAGTCGTGCCCATCTCTAGTTGAGATATCTATTATATATTAGTTTAGCTAAATAAAGTGATTTAGCTACCTGAAAATTCATTATTAGGACTGAATATATTGTTAAGAATTGACAGGATTGTTCAATGTTGAAGTTGATTATTTAAAGCTAGTAATTGTTCATTAGGATATAGGATAATGAAAATGTGGAAAATAGCCTGCAATATAATCCAATAAATCAGTTAAAATTATTTTAAGTTGTTTAGATAATATAGTGGTAAGATAAGTTAAAACTACTGTTAAGCTATTTCAATATCTGTCAAAACTTGATAGGTCAGTCTAATGTACAAGTTTCTTATCACCTAAGGATATTAACTAACTAACAGGATATGAAAAATGAAAAACTGAAATGTGAAAGCCAGCCTGAAATGCTAATTTGTTAGACCTTTAAAAGAACCATAGTAGTCAGGTAAAGACAGGAACTTTTAGATGCAATGCAAAATTAAGGGATCATTAAGCACTAGTTTTAGTTATATAAGGCTTTTGAGCACTAGGTAATTTTTAGAAGAGTAGATGAAACATATTTGGTTGATGATATCTACCATATATTAAATGATGTGGACTAGACAGACTAATTTAACTTTATATTTTGCTATCTTCATTTTTCGTATTAGATGAAAAAGAAGTAAGTAAAGATATATAGATAGATTATAGTTGGGATATATTTACTATATACTGAGTTAGTTAAATATATTTTAAACTGCTTAGTTAAGTGAAGAATTAAGTATTAGGATTGAGAATATTGTTAAGATTAAGAAGGCCAGCTCAACATTGTAATCTTTTTTTTATTATTTGTATTAGATGAAAATAGAGATAAGTAAAGATGGACATAATAATGATGGGGGGGGGAAGGCAAGCAAATATGAAAGTATGATAACAATTTTACTGAAGAAGAGAAGGGAAATACAAACTATCTGGGCTGAAATATTATGAAAATAATTGTTTTTTGATCTATGTAAAATGGCAGGAGATAAGCAATGTATTTGTTTTAATTTGTTAGGTAAAGAAAGTAGAAAATAAATATTAAAAAAATCTGTCTTTTGGCAAAGGATTGAGCTAAAATAGGAATTTAGCACTTCTTGCTTTTCTTTATTGTTTGTTACCATTTCTTCCATCTCAAAGTCACTGTTTCTTTTCTTTTTATCTTGTTATGCACATACCTGAAGAATTCTTTTTTGTTCGTTTTTGTTTCTCCAGCTAACCCCAGGTAATTCTCTGCCTTTGTCTTCCTGCAATTTCTTGTACTCTTCCTTTGTGGCCTGGCCTTCTTTCCACTTCCCATATATGTATTTTATGTTTGTTTTGTTTTCAGGTCTTTGAGCTTTTTGTGAGGCTGCACTGACTTTTTTTTTTGCTGCTTTCCACCTTTTTTTCTTATTAGAAATGTTTGTAGTTCTTTTAGAATTTATTTCTTTCCTTTCTTTTGTGTTGACTGAAATCAGTTTCATTTGCAATGAGGTGGCAGGCTGGGGTGACTCTAGGGATTTAGTGAGAATAAGAAGCCAGTCCTCCAAAAACTTTTTCTCATATGCCCTGATAACCTACATATCTAACCAGAAAAGTAGCATAGTTTGCAGCAAATTAATTGTCAGTCTCTATACACTAACGCTTGGATGTGAATTAAAACATTTCAATACTTCCAAACTAGGAGTAAAATGAAAACTCTCTCTCCCAACATCTGTTACATTCTACTCAACAACTAAGAGGGAAGATGGCCATTTCCGAATGTGAGACCAAAACTTCTTGTCAGCAATTGATCAAGAATTAACACTGATTGACTTGACACATTAGAAGGAGACAAACAACCCTGCAATTCTTCTACTCTTTACTCACAAATCCAGTCTTCTGAAAAGAAGCATCTGGGGTTTTCAAAAAAAGTTTGACGCGTCTTACAACCAAACTATACATTCCAAATAGCATGTCACTGGAAGTAAAAGTTGTTTTAGAGTTCCAGAGAGTTATTCTTGCAGATTGTGTTGTCTCAGTAGTCACACTTGCAAATAAACATCATGCTTACCTCCTAAATACCAAGCACAAAATACAACTAGTTACTCCATAAACTTTGGAAGGAAAAGCTCCTGCTGTAACAATCAGACATCTTTCAGCATTTAAGGAATTTCATTGCTGGTGGCATTCTTTAGCTCAACCCTTTGTTATCTAGATGGATGTGCAGAGTGGCATAAGAGGATGTGACCGAACAAAGTAAATGCAGCATGGATTGAGACCATCCTCCCTATACCCTTTTGCTGACACTAACCTTCTGTTCTTCTTGCATATTTCTGGTTCTCCACGAAGAGCCCAGTCCTACAAATAAGGACAGACAACTAGCAAGACCAGGTCATAGACTAAATGGTACAGTCAGGACAGAAGGGCACCAGGAACCATCTGCAGAACTGTAGCCTCCATTTTGTGTTTCCCTTTTTCTAGCCAGCAAGAGTAATTCCCAGTCAGCTACCAAAGACAGGTGTTTTAAAGGACAATGAGCAGTCATGAAAACAGCTCATTACTCTATGATGGTTACTTCATGTCCACTCTTGTCCCGGGAGGAAGTCCGTTGTATGTTGATGTCGGTCATGGTCACGTGGTCTTCTTGCGGTTCTGTCCCTGTTCCTGTGTATGCACGGGCGTGCTTGATGATATAGGCATGACTGTTTCTGCACGTCCTCGTTCTGTGATGAGATGTAAAATTCCATGCCTTTGTTCTCCTTTTTTTTCTTTTTCGGCCCGACCTTCTGTTTTTCGATGTTTTGATTCTCTGAAGCCTTGCCTTCAATGCGTTATGGAGCTAAGTTTGAGGCATTTGTCTTTTAATCTCTCTGCACTGTGTTGCTGACTCCATAGGACAGTGCTGTCCAAACTCTGACCCTCCAGATGTTTTGGATCACAACTCCCACAGTTCTTTTGTCATTGGCAATCTAGGCTTGGAATTCTGGGATTTGCAGTCCAAAACATCTGGAGGGCCGAAGTTTGGGCACCCCTGCCATAGAGAATGTACTGGCGAATGGTAGTTCACACTCCTGATACTAGATGGAGAATGGAACGTTGCGTGATGAGCCTTACCTCACGGGCACTCGTATCGGAATGAGAAGCAAAATGAGGAGATTCCAGAGGCCAGGGAGGGGAATCTCTCATCCCACTTAGATCGCCGTTCAGGAGGCGTGATCGGGATGAACTCCCCTCATCCCACAATGGATGTGCAATTAGATTTCTTCATACCGGTCCCCAGCGGGACCGCGAACAGCGATGAGATGGATGTGAAGTATCATCCTATGTTTCCCATCTTTTCTATCAGTTCCTACCATTCCTGTTGACTGTGGTTGTAAGACTTCAGTATTTCAACCAACAGCTTTGTAATAAGAAAAGCAAGGAAGGGTGATGTCTAAGGTAAAGAGCATCTATTCCTTTCCTTTTCTCATTTCTAATCATAATGCATGAATGCTGGATTTAACATGAATAATCCATGTGGGTGTGACACAGGGACTTCTCTAGGACTTTTCCCTTGATGTATTAAGCCTTGTTTATGGAGGTGGCAGAGTTTCAGGTTATTGTTGTTTTCTAGTTTCTTTCTCTTTGGGCAATTGCTTTTCATTTGCTTACATCAGCTGCCCAAGGGCATGGAACACTTTTGTCCCAATAGTTAAGCTGCTTATGACCAAAGAGAAATAAAAAAAACAAGAACAAAAAGCAATTGGGACAATTTTTTTCTCAACAATATGTTATCTGTCCACTCTGGACCTAGCAAGTTGTCTGAGATTCAAGGACATTGTTGCAAACCTTTGAAGTGATAATATTATAAAATGCCTACCTTGTAAATTATCTTCCATGTGGCTTCTTCAAGAACATGAGGTTTCTGTGATGCTCAAATGTCCCATGTGCCTGGATGGTGGAATTAATGATACATGCTTGGAGAAAACACTTCTGATTGAATATGATTATTGATGTGCATGAGTATGCTGTAACAGTGATAGGATTCTACCTTAAGTGTTGATGTGGTCTGCAACCTCTATCTTACCAGTTAGATTTTCAGTTCTTTACCCCAGTCAGAATATACTGATACACATATTAACTATTGGGGAAGTAGTCAGGATTATTTATTCTAAATTTACATATGAAGACAATGTATATATTTTACAAGGTTCTTTGCAGAAATTTAGAAAACTGGGCATCTTTCACACAATTGACTTCATTAATCTCCTTTCATTGATGCAAAGCCAGCCACCCCTCTAGTCTCAGGATAACAAAAAGATCCATTAAATTCTGATCATGTACCCATTTGTCAAAATACAAGTAGTTCATCTGCTCTAGGAGTCACCATGCTGCCTGGTTTGTATGAGCAGAAATATCTGTGCCCAGTTTCTTCTTTCCTGCAGTGACTGGAATGCACATAATTATCCCACTTCAGAGGCAAATAATATCAAAAGCAAATAAGATCAAGAACATTGTCATTCATACAGCACATTGTTGCCACCAACTCTCTGTTCAAGCAAGTTTTTAGAAAATGTAGTGTCAGGAACTTCTGCAAAACTCTGGTCTCCACGGAAAAACACACAGCATTCCATGGCTTAGAAACCAACAATATGAATTTTTTTTAATGTGAGAGTCATCATAAAGAGGAATCCCATTAGTACTTAGACATTATTCAGATCTCTGGCATAGTCAGCATTATGATTTTTGTAAAATAAATGACAGCACTGAAGAGCAGATCCAAAAATTATGCCCTAAGCAAGTGCTGTGACTTTGAAGAAAAAATAAGATAGTGTTTTTAAAAAGCTGTAATATTTCATCCATTGTAGCAGTGGTTCTCAAGCCTTCATCACTAGCTGAGCTGGCCAGGATTTCTGGGATTTGCAGTCCAGGAACCTCTGGGGACCCACAGGTTAGAACCACTGCATTATAGGAAGGGATACAAACCTGCCTATTTAAAGGGTATTTTAACAACTATATAGATCATTGTTATTGATGTGCTAGCTGTATCAATGTTCCTAAAGCACACGTCGCATGTGTGGGCATGTAAGCTATACAGGACACCAGAAACTGGGATTGCTCACATCATGGCTGTGCAGTGACCTGATTATCACACTGAGGGCTATAAACCAGGCTTGCTCCAGAGTGGGGCTTCTTTGCCTCCCATCCGGAGGAGCAGCGGGAAACACCATTTGGCTATGGAGCAGGGCAGGCTGGAGCCAGGTAACTACCCTGTTTCCCTGAAAATAAGACCTCCCCAAAAAATAAGCCCTAGCAGGATTTCTATGCATTTGTTAAATATAAGCCCTACCCTGATAATAAGACCTAGTGATGGGCGTGGGTATGATTGTGTGCAGGGCTGACATTCAAGCATATTATACTTAATAAAATAAGGCATCCCCTGAAAATAAGCCCTAGTGTATCTTCTTGAGAAAAAATAAATATAAGACAGTGTCTTATTTTCGGGGAAACATGGTATATAAGGACTGTTGCGGCCCTCTTTCTTCCTGCTGTGAAGCATCCCTCCCACTCATCCTGTATTCAGTGAGAACGAGAGTAGCTGGTTGCAAAGTTATTTGGGCTGGATGGGAATTTTTGGCTGGTTCCCAGATTGAACCGGGAAACTGGCTTGTTTTCACCCATCCCACTCTCATGGGGGGGGGTTTTAAAAGAAATTGGCAATTTGGGTCACATTTAGGTGGGTAGTGCACGTGGTTAAATGTTTCAGACTAGCCCAGAAGTAAGGCATTGAACTGGTGACAGGCAGCCCTCTCTAGTAATTGCAAAAAAAGTCCAAATGCTCAGAATTGTTATCCCTAGGGAAGCCCATAAGACCACCACCAGCAACCACACACTTTCTGTTGCTGGCCCTTCCTGGTGGAATCAGCTCCCTAGTGAGATCAGGACCATGGAGCCCCTCTCAATAATTAGAAAATTATTAAAAACGTGGTTGTTTAAGGCTGCCTTCAGTGTCTAGGAGGCGGAATGCTCATTGGTTTTCCTTTTGGTTATTTCTTGTTCACTGTTTGACTTTTTTTGCCACCCTCTTATATTCTATGTTTTTACTGTTTTACTGGTTTGTGGTTTTAATCTTGTGGCTATATTTGCCTTTCTTGGTTGTATTAAGGATTTATTTTATTTGCCTTATGTTTTGCTGTGAACCACCCAGAGTTCCTTCAGGAAAATCAGATGGTGTACAAATGCAAATATAAATAAATATAAATAAATGATCTGGTTTTTATCCAAAGCGATTCTAAATAGAGAACTTGGGCTCATTCTGAACCATTGGCTTAATTTCTTAAAATAGAATGTTCTTATATGCCCTGGGCCATGCTTCCCATCTACTTTTCCTTGAAGAATAACCTGCAGCAGTTGCTACTTAATATGGAAGAATACAATCTTGATTAAAAATTTACATAATTGATACCTCTTCTGATATTTGACTATCTATCCAGACACCAGCACAGTGATTCCAGTATAAATTCCCAATATCACAATTGTCCAAGCCCAGTTCTTTAACAATAGTACTATGTTTATCTCTTTTTAGTTGAGTCAAATGTCTTTTTATAATCAATAAAGCAAACTAAATCTAAAACCAAAAGGGATGTAACTCATCAAACTGATCGTCCAGTATTCATTACAACTTTTTGCATTAAGTTTCTTTGGAAGTGGTATAAAAGTGGATTTGAGCCAGTCATGTGGGATGGTTCTACTTCTATAGATGTGGTTGTATAAATCAACCAGAAGGGAAAGGGATTGTTCTTCTTAAGCAATTTCAAAACTCCCATATAGATTTCATCAGGGGCTGGTGCTTTGCCACACTTTGATAGTTTAATGGCATGTTCTACTTCTTCCCTCATGATATCGATACCAGTATCTAAGTAGACACCATGGTCAATACTTCTGTTATCCTTAAAGAGATGTTCTATATGTTCTTTCTACTCCTATAGTTTCTCTTCAGTGCTTGTCAAGGTATTATCATTCCTACCATAAGAGATTCATTTCCTCTATTGTTATGTACACCTGCTGCTTGCCTTATTTTCTTCTACATGTTAAATCGGACATGTCCAAACTTCAGCCCTCCAGATATTTTGGACCACAACTCCCACAGTCCTTTGTCACTGGCAATCTAAGCTTACAATTCTGGGATGAAGTTTGGACATGCCTCTGTTAAATGAATCATGCTTAGCATCCAATTCTTCAGTCTTACTACATTTTTAAAAAGTTTTTCTTTCTTTGCCGTTCTTATTTTCTGCCGTATTTTTTTCTGCAGCTGTTTATATATTACAGGATCTCTATTTTTCATCTCTTTTACAATCTATGAGGTCATCCAAGATTTGATCTTTGTTCTCTCAGCAATCTTTAATCTATCTTGGTACACTTCATTCACAGCAGCTTCAATTTGGCTCCAGATGTTTTCAACTTCATTTACATCTACTGTCTCCATGATGGTTTTGATTTTGTACTCAGGATCAATTGAACTTCAGTTCTTACCACTGAATCCTGCAGCTTATAAGTCACATTTTAACTATATGTCACCTTTGACTGACTTTTCTTCAATTTAAGATTCACTGTTGCTAACAAAAGATTATGATCCAAATGAACGCCTGCACCAGGGTATGTTTTCACACATTTAACTGAGTTCCTTAAACATTTACTAATTATGATGTAATCAATCCAATTCCTGATTTTCCTGTTAGCATTTGAAGTCCAAGTATAAAGGCATTGTGGCATGTGGAAGTATGTATTTGCTATATCTTCTTGACATAACTGAATTAATTGGTCACCTTTTTCATTGCCAATAACTAATCCATAATTACCTACTACTTCAGCTGATTGGCCTTGTCCTACCTTTTACACTGAAATCACCCATTACTATGGTAATGTCCATTTATTTCATAAATTATAAAGCAGTCATTAATTGAGTATAAAATTCTTCCATATCATCATCTGATGCATCAAATGTTGGTGCTTATAACTGGATAAGACTTAGCACCCCTGCTGAAGGGCTGCTGGGGACTAGGGGCCATGGCTTTAGGTTTTCCATTTGTGCTAAAGATTTGCCTGGGGAAGTTAAACTTACATGAAGTGGTTTCCTATTGCCTTCTTCACTCCTGTTACTGGCCATTATGTCAGCTGACCATTATGAATCAGACACTGTTCAAAGCCACCCACTCTGGATCAGATGCTTCAGGGGGTGGACATCATTAGTCTGGCCCTTTTCACTGAAATCTTTATTTATTTATTTATTTGGGAGATTCTTCTGGTAACAATGAAGCATGCAAGCCCCTCAGCCTCACCCAGGTCTATGTCCATGGAGGGAACACAATTAATGTCATGTTTAATTTAAACCTGAGCTGTGTCAGGGAGAGTGCATGAAAAATTATTGAAACCTTAATGAAATAAATGCCATAAAACAAAAATTGGTTATAGTTTATACAATGAAAGAAAGAAAAGGAAGGACTACATTGCATCTATGGAATATTTGGTTTTTACTATAGCAGAAAAGTAATCCAAAAGTCTACGAGTTGTAAATAACCCCATGAAAAAATGTACCAAAGTTACTAAAAAGAAGTTCACTAATTCACTTGAATTGATGGATATGTCTTTGAAGCAGAAACCTCCAAATTTGTCAAATACAGTCACCCTACACCATTTCGCGGTTCAGGTACTGCGGTCCCACTACATTGCGGGATTGCAGTACCTGCACCTCGGGGCCACAGGGGGGACTGCGGGGGGTGATTGGGTCACTCTGCGCCCCCCGCTCCTCCGAGAAGCCGCAGGGCCGCGGGGGGCGGTTGGGGGCGATCGGGTTGATCTGCGCTGCCCCCCGTGCTCCTCCGAGAAGCCTCGGGGCTGTGGGGGGCAGGGGCGATTGGGTCAATCCGCACCACCCCCTCGCTCCTCCAAGAAACCTCGGGGCTGAATGGGGGTGGCGGGGGGGGCAATCAGGTCGCTCCACGCTGCCCCGCACTCCTCCGAGAAGCCTCAGGTGTCGGGGGCGGGCGGTGGTGGGAGGTAAGATCCCGCAACACCACCTGCGTGCGCCGCCCCAAGACTTCTCGAACAGGCGCACAATCACCCCACCCCCACCCCCAGGCCCTAACCACCCCGCTTCTGCATATTGCAGATTTTCATGCATCGCGGGTGGGGTGGATCTCTAACCCCCGCAATTGGCAGAGGGTTACTGTATCTATTTGCTGAAATGAAAAATTGAGGAACACCAAATTGAGGTACATGGGGAAATTTTTACTAGAACAAAATCCTTACTCTTTTTCAAAGAATTTTATCAAGTTATTTTGATTGTGTGTTTTTGGGACACTAAAAGTTGATGGCAACTCCACTGATTATTTACTTAATTTTTTAAAGTACTATACCAAGTGAACACACACAACTTGAAGTTTAGCTTTACATGTGGATAAACAAAGCAGGGTAATGCACAGTGTAACACATAGAATAGTGTGTCTATCTAGGCTGGTCTGCAAGAACAATTTGCAGCTGGCTTCCTGGAAAAGTAGGTTATTACAGAAAGATGGTTATTTATGTAACATTTTAAAATGCATTGATTCATCGTGGTGAGAAAAAAGAAAGAAAGAAAGCTTTATAACGCAATCATGTCAATAGGAAGTGCTAAAAACCCTGTTTTCCTGGAAAGCCTATCAGTAAAAGAAATGAAAGATGACAGATCACATCATTTGGTGAGGGCCTCATGTTATTGCTACATTATTCAAGGACAGCAGAATTTCTGAGAACAACAGCCCATCTAATATAGAGTGATGTCTCTTGAATTGCTCCCCATATACACAATTTCTATGAGGCAAAGTGTTTGCATGACCACACAGATTTGACCTTTCTTTGTTAATCCTTTCTCTTTAAAAAGATGGGATCTCAAACACTGCCCAAATGTCAAGATAAACCATGAAGTTTATTCCATAGAGACAATTGCTTTAGGGTGCCATTTAAACCACCTTTCACCTGGCAGTCATACTGTGCTCCAATTATAAGACTTTGAAGCAACAAGGGATTACAAAGGGCATGGTCACAAAGACTTACCAAGTCTCCTAAATTTCAGAACTAAGTATAAAGGGGACAGTGTCTAAGACATAATTGGAGGTACCTGAAAGATCACACAATAGAGCCTTAGTGGGTGACATCTGAAACAGAAAGAGGAAGCAGCTCGTGTCTCAGGGTAAAGCACATGAAAAATATGATGCATAGGAAAAGCTACAATGCCAATCAGAAAATATCTGTCCCCACTCACTGCAGCTGCTCCCAGATGGTTTAGGTTAGGGATTATGGTATTAAATGGGTGGTTAAGGAATGTATTACAGTTGGTTCCAACATTACATTTTCCCACAAGACAGCACGTATTTGAAATAGGTCATATTAGAGTTCCTGCTTGTCCTCTAGGTAGACCATGCTCAGGCCACAATTTGAGAATGACTCTAGAAGAACTTACAAACAGCTTACTGAACAATCACCTGCTGCACTCCACTTTATACCCAAAAGCAATTTCCACTTAGACAACCTATAATGGTACACAAAGAGAGATGGGACTTTCCTTGTAGACACCCTGCAAAGAGGGGCCGTTGCCTCAAAGGCTATTGAAGTGGTGACACTCCTAATTGGATGAGCAGTAATTCCCCAGAAAATATCCTGCTCGAGTTTTTATAGCCAAAGGATATGGTTTAAAGCCTCTAGGACAGTGGTGGCAAACCTTTGGCACTCCAGATATTTTGGACTACAAATTCCAGAATTCCAAGCCTGTACTGCCATTGACAAAGGACTGTAGGAGTTGTGGTCCAAAACATCTGGAATGCTGAAGGTTCGCTACCACTACTCTAGGAAGTGTGGTCTTGGACACTTCCTGGCCCATCATGCCTGACTAGAAAGAAACAAAGAGAGAATCCCTGGTTCTTTTGTGATAGATTTTATTTTCTTTGTGGACATATTTGTGTGCCACTCATCTTCCAGTGGTTTAGAAAGTTTAGGGTAAAATGACTTCCTATGGTCTGTGAAAAGTTGAATTTACATGAGTATAAATTAATGATCCGATTTGAAGAACACTGAGTCAGGTTATATGAAACAGCATGCACACATAGTGACCAGTGCCAGACATCCTGCACTCTGGTGTTATTTATTTATTTATTTATTTGTCTCATTTCTATACTGCCCCATTTCCAATCTGGCCTCAGCTGACCTCTGGGAGATACGCTCTGACAGGTATTCAGGACCCAAGCCTTGGAGGGTTTTGAAAACCAAAACCAAGACCTTGAACCTTATCCGGAGGGCCACGGGCAACCAGTGTAAGCGGGCCAGCACTGGGGTGATGTGTAGCGACGAGCACCCACCACCAGTCTGGCCGTCGCATTCTGGACCCATTGGAGCCTCCGGACAAGGGTCAAGGACAACCCCATGTAGAGTGCATTACAGTAATCAATCCTCGATATCACGAGGGCCTGCACAACAGTCCTTAGGGAGGACTCATCAAGGTACGGGCAGATCTGGGCGATCCTATGGAGCTAGAAGAAAGCGGCCCTGGAAACGGCCATCACCTGGGCTTCCAGGGAGAGGGAAGAGTCCAGGACCACGCCCAGATTCCTGGCCTTGTCCGTAGGCTGGAGGGAAACTCCCCCCAGGCTAGGGAGGGGGCCACTGTATCTAGACGAGGGCACCCCAAAGAACAGAACCTCGGTCTTCTCTGGGTTGAGTTTGAGCCTGTTCACCTTGGTCCATTCCAGGACTGCCTTCAGGCACAGATCGAGGGAGTGAACTGCCTCCACTGCGGACGTAGAAAAGGAGAGATAGAGCTGTGTGTCATCAGCATACTGATGACAGCAAACTCCAAATCTCCTGATGACCTCCGCCAGCGGCCTCATATAAACATTGAATAGCATAGGGGAGATTGCCGACCCCTGGGACACCCCACAAGGGAGTGTCCACGGGGCCGACAACTCCTCCCCAAGCTGAACCCGCTGAGACGACCATCGAGGAAGGACCGGAGCCAGCGAAGAGCCAGGCCTCCAATACCCGCCTCAGCTAGCTGGACCAGCAGGTTACCGTGGTCGACGGTATCAAAGGCAGCTGACAGATCAAGGAGGACCAGCAGGGTGGAACACCCCCTGTCAGCCTCCCTGAGGAGGTCATCCTGCAGAGCGACCAGGGCAGTCTTGGTCCCCCGAAGAGGCCTGAAACCAGACTGGAAGGGGTCCAGGACATGATAAACCTCCAGGTAGGACTGAAGCCGTACAGCAGCCACCCTCTCGACAACCTTGCCCAGGAAGGGAACAATGGCAATCGGACGGTAGTTGGCCAAATTGTCCGACGCCAAGCCGGGCTTCTTTAAAGTGGGCTTGATCACCATCTCCTTCAGGCAAGAAGGAAAGGCTCCTTCCCTGAAGGAGGCAGTGGCGATGGCAGATGCCCACTCCAGCATGTTCCCTCCAGCAGATTTTATAAGCCAAGCTTATAAAAGGAGTGGCCGCTGGGCAGCAGCAGGGCATAACCCTGAAGGCCTCCGCAGGTAGCACAGGCCCAAATTCAACCAAACCAGGAGATCGAGGGATGAAGGCCCCCGGGATAGATGAGGAGATATTAGTGTTAGCGGAGTCAAGGTCAGATCGGATGGCCTCAATTTTTGATCTAAAAAAGCCTGCAAATTGCTCACTAGTGAACTCACTAGGAGGAGGCCGGAGCTGACCAGGATTGGAGAGGTCTCGAACCACCCGGAAAAGCTCCGCCTGGCAGTTTAAGGCCTCACCAATTATCAGGGAGACATGAGATGTTCTTGCATCCCTGATCGCATGAACATAACAGCTGGTCAGCTGCTTAGGCGCAGCCAGTTTAACTTCCGACCGATCTTTCCGCCAAATACACTCGAGCTTCCGCTGCTCCTGTTTCATCGCTCACAACTCATCCATATACCACGGTGAGGAGCAAGCTCCACATTGGAGGAAGCTCCACATCGGAGGAAGCGCTTGGGGGCGATCCGGTCGATGGCCCCGGTGGCACCAACATACCACCTATCCACCAGGGCTTCAACCGGGTCGTCAGCCAGTCTGCCAGTAAGCTCCCCAAAGGCCTCCATGAACCGAGCAGGGTCCATGAGCCTTCGGGGGCAGGCCCAAACAAGGGGCCGATGCTCTCCGTGAGGTGGGGGGCGATCAACAGGGAGAATTTTAGCAGATGGTGGTCTGACCATGACACGGGTTGGGAGACTAATCCCCCAACTCTCAGATAAGAATCTGACGACATGGAGGAAAACACCAGGTCCAGGGTATGGCCAGCACTATGGGTGGGACAAACAACATGCTGAGACAGGTTCATGGAGGCCATGGACTCCATGAAGTCCAGAGCCGCTCCTGAAAGCTGTGCCTCGGCATGCACGTTGAAGTCCCCAACCACCAGAAGGCAGGGGGACCTCAACAGGGCATCCGAGATGAACTCAGTGAGCTCTGGAAAGGATTGGGCTGGGTTGCGGGGAGCACGGTGAACCAGCACAATGCCACACCTATCTCGCTGACCCACCGATAAATGGAGACATTCTAACCCGGGACTCATCAATGTCACCGATCTGCTAATATGAAGAGAATTCCTGTAAATGATGGCCACCCCACCCCCTGGCCCTCTGATCTGCCAGCCCACTGGACCTGTGGCCATCGACTGGACCTGATTGATACCTGTCATAGGGGCTAGTTAGGTAGTTCAGTCAGTGATGTCAGAATAAAGTGAAGGTTGCAGGAAGTGTATTTTTGTACAATGGGAAGTACTGTAAGATACATCCTACTCAAAAATCTTCTTAATGTTGGGGGGCTGCATTAGAAAGAACATCCTTTCTACTGACACACAATTGATGCTCAGGAAACCACACATCTCTTTAGGATATGGGATGACAGATTCTTGCCCATTCTTTCCCATACAGACTCTAGAATGATGTATATCTCGTAGTGTTTCATACCATCATGCCCAGTGTGACATGAGCATAGCAGAAACTACCTCTTCCAAGTAGCTGTTTTGTAACACCATGGTTAATTCAGTAGCCAACTGGGAAGCTATAGCTGTGCTGGATATGGATGACAGATTGTCCCACAAGTTAGCATATCAGAGTAAATTGGAAGCTTGACTGAAACCTATGCCATGTCTATTACATCTGGGAACCAAGCCCTTCTTGGCCAGTATGGAGCTACATGTATTACAATCTGTTCTGA
Organism: Phrynocephalus versicolor; assembly: GCA_023846285.1. Taxonomy (NCBI): domain Eukaryota; kingdom Metazoa; phylum Chordata; class Lepidosauria; order Squamata; family Agamidae; genus Phrynocephalus; species Phrynocephalus versicolor. The sequence continues at coordinate 29,187,334 of JAHTLZ010003542.1, forward strand.
CTTTGCTCAGGCCCCACCCCAGCAGTACTGTTGGTAGAAAGCCATACAGGAGACCAATTTGTTTCCCGAGTACAAATCACGTCTGCTCTCTCTCCATCCAGTACCTAGAAGCAGCTTATGTTATCATTCATGGGTGAGGCAAACAAGTCTGTTGATATAGCTTAGCCAATCTGCCTCTACACGAAGCAATCTGTGAACATTATGTTTCTAGGGAGAAAATATGAAACTCTTCTAAAGGTAGCAAAGGTCAGCCATCAGAGTGTAGGATTGTGTCTTGCTTGCAGAGTGCTATGACTTTTGTGATCACTTTCTCAGTGCAGAATCGATTAACAGTATCTGACCATGAAAGATACTGGGGATACTAGTAGTGGTAGGCTCACTGACCTTAGATCCAGTCAGTTGATGCTTTGTGATGATTTTTGTTTGTTTCACCCACCCTGAGCTTTGTTTGTGACTAGATGTGCATTCAACCCACAGAAGCTGTCATCTGCTATCAAATTCTTTAAATACATTTAGGAGGATCCGCATCAAGTCTTGCTTGAAAGACATCCCGAGGAAAGGAAACTCATAATCACTGAGGCAATTCATCATAAGAGTTACATTCCTGAATTCCTGCTTGTGAACCTTGCGGTCCATGAGGAAAGGTGTTGAATGGCCTTGGGAGCACAGGCATACAAGACACTCTCTACTATGAATTTAACAAACATTAATTTTTTACCATTCCTAAGGACACCCTTCCAGTGGTGTATTCCAACAAGTGTGACCTTCAACTATAGCGTACCTGAGTGTGAAGCCTTGTAGCAGTTCCACGTACCTTCTGAAGCTAGGTCGTCTTTCTTATGGCTGTGACCAATAGGTGTAGTCCTCATGGCCCTTTTTCAGTATGGCCTGTTGCCTTCTCTTTTCTCATCTATTTTGCAATAAGTGGGCCACATAAGTATTTCCCTTAAGGAGTTTTACTAGGGAGCTATATGTAGGTGTTTGATATGCCCACTTTGCCAATCCTGAGGCACTCCATCTTCTGCATCCTCCTCTTCATTCTGGTCTCTCACAATTTTCTTCACCTCCTTGACCCACTCCCCTTCTGAAGCACCTCTCCAGTAAGGCCAATTCTCCCAGTGGAAGAACTCTCCTGAAAAGGAGTAGCAGTATGGCTCCATTTCTCATCCTGGTGTGGTCACACAGAATCCTGATACTGGGGTCACACCACGGCAGGCACAGGGGAGGGCCCAACTCCATCACATTGCTGTGCTGAGAATGATCTGATCAGTAGGCCATGCAAATATGAAAATTTGTGTAAATATACTTAGTCAGCTGGGCTACATTAATTCACTGTTACTTTCTGAAGTATGATGGCTGATACATTACTAGGCCACATCAACAGAAGCATAGCATCCAGATCAATGGAAATAATAATACTAATCTTATCTGCTTTGTTCAAACTCTGTCCAAAATACTGTGTTCATTATCAACATGGCCATTTAAAAAAGATATTGACAAGTTCCACCACCTTCTTAGCTTATTTAGTGATGACAGGAAAGAAAGCTTTCTCTGTGGTTACTAACTGACTTGAAAATGCATTGCTCTGAGAAGCCAGGGTGCCAATCTCCTTCCATCATGAGCAAAGAATGTCCTTATTCAGCAGGATTTTATGCACATAGTAGAGGGTCTTAGGAATGCTCTATTTATTAAATTTAGACATTTTAAAGCTATTTGTAAAATGTTTTCAAAATTGTGTGTGATCTTAGTTTTAATATTTACAAATGTTTAATTGCATTTAGTATAGTTCTTCTTGGAATAGGAACTAGCAAACCACTCCAGTACTCCTGCCAAGAAAACTCCATGGACATGGGGTCACAAAGAGTCGGTCATGACTGTAATGACACAACATCTTTTTAATATGAACATTGTATTATTTTAATTGTTATGAGCTGCCTTGGTTTCCCTGTAGCAGCAGCTCTCAACCTGGGGGTCATGACCCCTTTGGGGAGGGGTCAAAGGAGCCTCAGCATTTGAGCCTCAGCATTTTGAGCCTCAGCATTTGAGCCTGGGTGTGAATCCAAGCAGAGCCACTGCTGAGAGAGAAAAAGAGAAAGAAGACAGCACTGGTAAGTTTCTGGGTAGGACCAGTTCAGCTAGGGCTGTTTGACCTCTGTTTTACCTCTGCCTCTGCTAACTTTAACTGCTCATTTAAATACAAAGAGCC
>JAHTLZ010003542.1:29189549-29235422 GCA_023846285.1 Phrynocephalus versicolor
ACTCATTAAAATGGAGTCTGAGGGAGCAGCTGTAGTTACCTGTAACACTTGTGCCATGTTTGTCATCTTGACAAAACGCACAGAGAACTACACTTGCTGCAAGTGCAACTGGTTGCACTATAGAAGAGAAGGTCCAGGAGCTAGAGGCCCGCATATCGAACCAGCAACATATTAAGGAGCTTGAGCGGTTCTTGGACAGAGCGGAACAGACTATCCAGGTCCAAGAAGAGACAGGGCACACTTCTGAGGATGTAATCACTTCCCCAACCCAGGAGGTAGATGTGTGGAGGAATGTGACTCAAAGGAGTAGAAGGCCAAGGGATCGCTCAGAGAGTCTCATATTGCACGATCAATTTGAGGCTCTTTCCCTCATCACACCTCACAAGGCACACACCGAGGAACAACTGGTTCCACCTGAGGATCTCTCCCTCATCACAATTGATGAGATACAGGATCAGGTACATGTAGAAGAACAGGCTGCAGGAGAGAAGCTCCTTCTGCTAAGGGATTCTATAATTAAAAACAATTATAGAATCCCCTAGCAGAAGGAGCAGGACCCACCAGGCAGGCAGAGCTCAGAAGCCTCAATGCGTGGATGAGGCGATGGTGTCGAGAGGAGGGCTTTAGATTTGACAGGAACTGGAGAACATTTTGGGACAAGCGAAACCTGTTCAGGAGGGACGAGTTGCACTTGAATCATGATGGGACCAGATTGCTGGCACTCAACCTCAAAAAGGCTGTGGAGCAGCTTTTAAACTGATAACTGGGGGGAAGCCGACAGGAGCTGAGTGGCATCCGGTTCGGAACACCTCATCCACAGGGAATGAGGTTGGAAAGGGTAGAGAATCACATAGAGATGACATAGCAGGTATTAGTACTGGGAGAATAATGGAATGTGATAGTTTGTCTCCTGAAAATAATAGCTGTGGGGGGAAAGAACAAAGCAGCAGCTGTTGTTGCAGAACCCACTGTACAGGTGCTTCTACGCCAATGCTCGAAGCCTCCGACCAAAAATGGGAGAACTTGAACATTTGGCAGCTAGGGATAACATTGATATAATAGCCATAACAGAAACCAGGTGGAATGTAGAGAACCAGTGGGATACAGCAATCCTAGGCTGTAAACTCTATAGAAGGGGTAGAGAGGGGGCCCTCTAGTCCAGCTTCCTGTATCTCACAGTGGCCCCACCAAATGCTTCTGGGAGCGCTTGAGACTAGATATCTGTCTCCTGCTACTACTCCCCTGCATCTGGCCCTTGAAGTACCCTGGTTTTAAGCCTGGAGATTACACATCTCCATCATGGTTTGTAACCTGTGATGGACTTCTCCTCCAGGAATCTGTCCAATCCCCTTTTGAAGGCACCAGGCTAGATGTCATCACCACATCCTGTGGCAGGGAGTTCCACAGACTAACAACAAACTGGGTAAAAAATATTTTCTTTTGTCTGTTCTCTCCCAACCCACAGTTTGAGTGTATGTCCCCTAGTTTTGGTATTTTGTGAGAGGGAGAAGAGTGTCCCTCTATCCACTTTACTCATGCCCTGCATTATTTTGTACGTCTCAATCATATCCTCCCTCAGGTGCCTTTTTTCCAGACTAAAGAGCCCCAAATGTTTTAGCCTTTCCTCATAAGGGAGGTGCCCCAGCCTAGTAATCATTTTAGTCGTTCTCCATATGGCTAAAATTTGAAAATATACAGAGTAAGCACCAATACTTGCCCTAGCACTTACATATTATATCAGCAGAATTCTGAGAAAAGGATTGAATGTGGATATGAATGACTAATTAAGTAATACAAAGAGTTCCAGCTATGTGCTAGGATGGCCACAGATCATCTGCTACAGTGGCTGTTCAGTCCAAGTCCTCTTTAGAGAGGAAGGACCATAAAATGGGAAAGCAGAGCCATTGCAGTTGCACATCCACAGTGAGCCTGTGAACAGACATAAGGAAAAAGACGTGAAGAGCAGGTCACCTACTCACCGTCTTCCTCACCATAGCAAAACGTGTTTTAGCTTCAGTTTGTTGTTGCCATTAGAGATGGGCACGAAACGGGCAATTTTTCGTTTTTGTTTTCTTTTTTCATTTCGTTACGTAACGAAAACGAAAACAATTTTTTTCAAAACAAAAAAACAAAAACAAAAACGAAAATTTTTGCCGTGTTTTTCGTTTTCGTTGCGGCAAATACATTGAACTGAAAAGAATGCTAATGAAACAGCAATTTTTTGTTTTGGTTTTTGTTTTTGTTTTTTCATTTCGTTACGCAACAAAAACGAAAATGAAAAATTTGCAAAAAACCAATGAAAAATGAAAACGAACCGAAACGGACCCCCTAAATGACAAACGAAACACCATTTTTTTGAGTCGTGCCCATCTCTAGTTGCCATTACTCAGAGTGCATCAATATATGGGAATTTTCATTGTGCAAATATCTTGTCTCCCTGTTCCTTCTTTGTGGGGGGCAGATGTTTTTCTGTTCTAGATGCTTAAGTGAAATTTTCTTCCTACATCCAAATGACACAACCATGACTCTGTTTTCAGTTTCCTTGGCTCTAAATCAAGAAGTACACTCTGAGCCAAGTGCCAAAGTGATGGATACAACAAGGCAAAAGGACTCATCACAGTGGTAGGCAGAGAAAGGCTCCCAAAGACTCAGGTTTCCACAGTTACAACAGCTAATTTTCTTTATCAATGGCCCTTTCCTTCAAGTCTCTCTTGAGAAGTTCACCAGAGTATTTCTGGCATTTAGACATGTGGTTAAACATTCAAATGCACAAAGATTTGATTGCACTTGTTATCTTGGGCATACGCTATATGGGCAGGCCACTGGATCTATGAGGCAGGGCATGTTCAGTGGTGGCTCCCTCCTTTGGCTCTCCCTAGGTATGGTTATTGAGTTTCACTGTTTTTGGCTTGTGGCAAGGTTGGTAAACCTCAATGGATTTTAAACACATTCAGCATTTGCTTATTTCCATTTTTATTATTTCTTATGCACTTTAAATTACTTAGTTTAATTCATATGGTATATTTCACAGATTTTCAAAAGGTTACTTTTTTGGACTGTATCACATCAGCCATGTTGGCTAAGTTTGAAATAAAAAAACCTTTTTAAAAAGCTGTTCTTTTTAAAAAAAACTTTTCCAATCACTGATTTTAATTGGCAAACTTCCTGTAGAGTCTCAGTCAGCCGGAAAGATAATTTTTACCTTTTGTAAAAAGAAGGAAAGAATAAGAAAAGTCATGAGCATGCATACATTTCTGATATGCATAGCACAATTCCATTAAAATTTTAATCTGGTTACTCTGGAAACACCATAGTTGACAGCTAGCTATCAACTTTAAAAATAAACAGGAACCTTTGTTTCCTAAAATTCATGAAAAATATTACATGGGTGGAAAAATGAAAAGATCTTGCTTCTTCAAAAATAAAATGCAAAACAATAAAAGAAAAATGATCTGTTTTTAGTAACAGTGAGTGGCTTTTCAAAATTTATTTCTTCCCTATTATTTTATGTTCAGCTGGCTGAGTCGTTGATGTAAGTGTTTTGAAGTTTAAAAAAATATATACGAATGATACAATAAAGGGACATTTATTTATTTATTTATTTATGAATATTTTACCCCACCTTTCTCCTTGGAAAAAGGCCCAAGGTGGCTTACAATAATGAGGGACAATATACAGTCCAGAACATTTAAGATACATTCAAGTTAAGAACAGAGAATTAGGAGAGGCATCTTAGAACATTAAAATGCATCATTAAAGCTACAAAGAGCACACAAAAGACAATAAATCCATTATGAGGGATGGAAGCTAACATTTCATAAGAACTGGTGTTCTTATGAAATCGGTAATCCATATAAAAGTCACATAGTAAGTAGTCCCCCATTCAGGGAAAGCTTGCCTGAAGAGGAAGGTCTTTGCCTGCTTCTGTAAAAATAGCAGAGATGGGGCAGCCCTGGCCTCCCGCAGGAGGAAGTTCCAAAAGTTTGGGAGTAGCAACAGAAAAATCCCTTTCATGTGAAAGCTGATTTGCATCAGAGTCCTTCCCTTAACTTAAAGCTGAATGAAAGGACACCAAAATATTCCTCTTCCACTCACACTGGGACGTAATCTGGCAAAACATACATTCTATAATATGCAAAACCTTGCCAGCTGAATCTTTCTTTGACACTGGCAAAAGGACAGTGTTCTCAACCATGCCTGAAGTCAGCAGGCTAGCACACACATTTGGTTTCAACACTTTACACCATTGCCAGCTGCACACCTCAGCATCTGTCAACTGACTCTTCTACTCTGTCTATTGCTGAAGGCATTTCTGGATTTAAAAATGATATTAGTGTAATGCTTTCCTTGAACAATATATTTTTAAGTGATTACAGTAGTAGCTTATTTTTTATATTTCTGCAGAGGCAATTTTAATATAAAAAAGGAGGGCACTGCTGATTTTTCGATGGTTGCACAGCAAAATGCAAGCAATGTTTAAATACAGTGGTACCTCGGTACCTCAGTTTACAAGTACCTTGGTTTGTGAGTATTTCGTTTACGAGCATTAAAACCATAGAATCATAGAGCTGGAAGAGATCTCAAGGGCCATCCAGTCCAACCCCCTGCCATTCAGGAACCCCAATCACAGTGCTCCTGACAAACGGCCATCTAGCCTCTGCTCAAAAACCTTCAAAGAAGGAGACTCCACTACCCTCTGTGCCAGCATATTCAACTGCTGAACAGCTCTAACCATCAGGTAGGAATGTGCACAAAATACCAAAATGGCGTTTCGTTTTGTAATTCATCCCCCACCCCATTTCGTTTCATTAATTACAAAATGAATTTTTAGGGGAAAAAATGTTTTATAATTCATTTTAGTTCGGCTTCATTTTCTTTCTTTCTTTCTTTTCTTTTCTTTTCTTTTCTTTTTGAACCCCACTGGTTGGGGTTTTTTATTTATTTTTTAATTATTATTATTTTAATCCTGCCAGTCCACAGGATTTTTATTTATTATTATTTTTTCTTTATTTTAGGGTGCCAATCCAGCCACTCATGGGGCCGTGTCGACTCTCCTTTTTAGTTTTTTATTTATTTTATTTTATTTTATTTTATTTTATTTATTTTATTTTCAAGCATCAATCACATGGCCCCTGGGGCCAGGTCGACGCTGGTTTTATTTTTTAATTTTTTAATTATTTTTCATTTTAGAGGGCCAACCTGGCCACCCCTGGGGCTGGGTCAGTGATCCTTTTTAATTTTTTTTGTTTTTTTATTTTTTTTTTTTTTTATTTTTTACTGCTGACCATGTGGCCCGCACTACAGGATCGGGTTTTTGTGTGTGTGTGTGTGTTTTGTGGGGGCCAGCCCATGACCTGGGGGCCTGTGCCGGTGCTCATGGGCCAGTACTGGGGCCTGCATGCCATATCTTTTATTTTATTTTATTTTATTTTTATTGTGTTTTTTTTACTGCCAACCACATGGCCTTTACTACAGCTGTAGCGTGGGGCGGTTGGCTTTTTTCTCACTGGATGCCCCCTACATGCAGCCAGGAGGACCAGACCAGGAAAAGGACCACTCCAGGACCCAGGTAGGAGACAGCAGCAAACAAAACGAAATGAAACGAAACAGAAATGTCCATTTCATTTTGTTTCATTTCTCTTACAGGGGGCAGTTTGTTAGTCATTTCATTACAAAACTAAACAAATAACGAATAACAAAACAAACCAAAAGTTCATTTCATGCCCATCTCTATTCATAACAAATTTATATTTTTTTTCTGATGGATTGATTAATCTAGACACTTAGAGACACCAAAAATACATGGTAGCTTCCCTTTGATTCTCCACTACAACCCCCTCAGGTTTGATAAGTTTGGGCTTTGAATGTCTATGTTATGTACTCCCAAAGATTCCCCCACAAGAAACTGACCCCTGGTATCTAGAGACACAAAAATTCCAGATGCTTCCTCTAACACTCCTCTACAATCCCTCCAGGTTTAATGAAGACTGGATTTCAGACATCTAAATTACACCCACAACGAGAGTCTTTCCTGGAAAGTGCCCTTTAGAAGGTGACTTGGGAAAACCCAATCTTCACCAAAATTGGAGGGAATGTAGAGGTGAGTCAATGGAAGCTGCCTTTCAAGATTCTCTAGATGCCTGAAGGGAACTTTCCAGGGGTGGCCTCTTTTGTGCATGTCTAAAATGGACACCAGAAATCCATTATTCACCAAATGCATAGAGACTATAGAACAGAACAGAGGAAGCCACTCTGCCATTTTAGTGTCTCTAGGTGGCTTGGACAGCCTTTTATAACCCAACAAATAATCAAACCAAAATCAGTAAAAATTCATCAGTTCAGATTTGGCAGAGGTAACAATTTGTATGTATGAATATGAAGACATAGAATTAGAGATTTTTGAATAAATTTTGCAATTTCTCTGTTAATTTATGCAATTTATCTTTTACTTTGTCTTTTAATTCTCCATTTTCTTGTATTTGTTAATGTGCTGCAGAACGTAGCAGCCCTTTTCCTAGTGGCAATGAAAGGGACAGAATCCCTTTATTTATTGATCAGCAGCTGGCAGCTTTTACTCTTGATGTCCACCAGCACTCAGCATAGGCAGATTTCAGTGTAGCTCAGGAAGTGGCTTTTCCCCCTGCAAATCCATTTATTCCTTGAGATCAGTAAGAAAAATCTTTGTCCCTTTTCATTTACGGGGATGTACACCAGGGTATTTCTAACTGATCTGTGAGTGTTGTGGCATCTGATGCCTAGATCACAACGCACTAGTACAGCCAAGGCCATCAAACAAAAGACTGTTTCATTTTTTTTTCAAAAACAAGCACAAGGAAGTAAATGTTTCTGGTAATGAGGGAAACATAAGGAAGTATTTCTATTGCCTTAAGCTGTGTGGCTTTCATTAGAGACACTTTAGGAAGAGTAATCTATTTACTCATGGTTGACTGTGTAGGGTGAAAGGTGCACTCGGGAGAAGATTTGTAAGCCAAGTGTGTTATCCCCTCAAGGCATCTTCATACACCTAAAAAGAATTTGTAGTCTAGTTTTGTTCCTTTTCTGGGAAATACAATGGAAAATCCTCTTCATCTTACAAACATAAGGTGCTTCACATTGCTATTTAAAAGCAGTCATGCTCATGTGTGTGTCTTCTACCACTTTTTTCCTGTTGAGTCTGCTCCTAATGTCAATAATCTGGCAGGCAAATAAGAACAGGTTTGTTTGTTTGCTTGCTTCTTTGTTTGCTTGTTTGTTTGTTGATTGGAATTTAATTTCAGTTTTTATTTTACCAAAACTCACTTCTGAATACTATCAAGGGGTGCATACAAAACACTTAAAACAACATTTTACTAGCATATCATTTACATTACTGAGCATCATGATTCACTAGAGTACTTGGGGACTACAACTGCAAGCTGTCATACTGTAACTCAAGGGCATGTATTAGAGCCCTGTAGTGGATTAATCATCCCATTACATTTCAAATCCCAAAGAGATATAAATGTCTAGTGCAAAAACACTCAGTATTCTGAATCCTATTTCTTAGCTTACTAAGGCCCTAGTCTCACAATGATTTTGCTGCTCTTTTTGCTGCGAAAGACTGCAGCAAAAGATTGTGCCTTCACTCCGAAGAGCAGTATTTTGGTACCCCAGCCTACCATGCCCCCAGAAGTGCACGTTAACTGCAGCATTTTGTACCACCCCCAGGATTGTGTTAAAATACTTCTGTTGTTTATGCGCAGGTTTTAACACATCAAATGAGGTGCGACCCCAGAAAATTTGCACCAATTAAATTTGTACGCCTTTTTCTGCCACTTCCTGTAGTTCTGCCTTGGCAATCATTTATGCTACTGAATAGGTGGCATGCCGGCATGCCGGCACAATTTTTACTGGCAGTCCACCATCAATTACAATTGATTTTAAGAAGAAAAACTGCTACCTGGTTTTAAAGCAGGTATTCGCCACAAGGGGAAAAGATGTGCAGCAAGCAAGTTGGGATGGACGGAGAGAAGTAACATACTCCCCTGTCATCGGGGCACTAAATGTCCATCAAACATCATGTGACTGCCTGAAAAAATAGTTACGCAGCAAATTAAGATGCGCAGATAATGGTAGTGAGACCGGGGCCTAAGTCACACTTGAGTAGCCCCATTAAATCATGATGATACCTAAAATATTTAGAATTATTGTAGTGCAGAATGTAGAAGGAATTCTATACTTCATTTTTCCATAGGTATTCCAAATGACATCTGGGAAAAACATTCAGAAGGCCATAGCTGCAACCCTTTAATACAGTTCCTCATGTTGCAATGTAGTTTAACTACAGTTTGAGAGTGCTACATCCTTGTTTACTCCCAAGTAGCCCCTGTTCCAACAAGGCTGCCTGGAGCCCAGCAGGGAAAAGACTGGGAACTAACGAGGCAAGGGATAAAACAGCCGCAAATATGTATTTGAGCTTGCTAGGGGAGTGGCAGGTCCACCTTTACTCCTGAGCAATCCCTTCCTGAAGCCCAACACTTCCCTCTCCATGATGGTTCCTCCCTACTCACAGTGGGACAGGCATGGCTTGGCACCCAAGGCAAGGTTCTTGTAACGCAAGGATCGCTTGTGCATGTCTGCATCCAAGGAGCTGGGCTGTCTCATTCTCTCATTCTCTCATTCTCTCATTCTCTCATTCTCTCATTCTCTCTCTCTCTCTCTCTCTCTCTCTCTCTCTCTCTCTGTGTGTGTGTGTGTGTGTGTGTGTGTGTGTGTGAGAGAGAGAGAGAGAGAGAGAGAGAGAGAGAGAGAGGTGATCCCTGGACCAACTCCCTGGACCTGCTTTCCTTCTTCCTGGCTTTTTCCTTCCTGCACATGGGTGGGCACCTCCTGAAGTGAAAGTGACTGGCCCAGGGGAGGGGGCACCTGTGAGGAAGGAGTGAAAGTGACCTGGGCAGAGAGATGGCACAAACCCACGCACAGGTAGCTGACATGCCGGGACAAAGACCAGGGCCAAGCGAGAAAGACAGCGCCTAACAAGGACTTGGGGATTGTGTGGCAGCGAGCGATGAGGAGGAAGAGGAGGAGGAGGAGGAAGAAAGGTGCCAGATAACCCAGAGAAGTGGGAGAGGAGGGGGGACAGACAGAAAGGGCAGAAAGGTAGTGGAGGAAGACAGTTGGGAGGTGCGGGGTGGCACGAGGGGCACCCTAGCTGGCCCAGAGGAGCAATGCCCTAGCTGCCTGACCTGGTTCCTCCCAGGCAGCTGCCTCTGGCCCTGGGTGCACCCTCCCTCCATGGGATGTAGTGGTGGTGGGCTTCTCCTCCGGGTGCACCTTAGGGGCCTGATCCTGCTGCTGCTGTGGTTGGGGCTGGGGTGCAGTTCCTAAGACAATTGGAAATATGTGTTTTTTGATGGCCTTAAGCCACCCATGTAAAAGGGTTGTTAACACCCAAAGGGGTCATGATGACCCACAAGTTGAGAACCACTGACCTATCTTACTGGAGGTAGTAGGAGTCCGATATAGCCCAAATGGTGTCACTACATCTCCATGAAAAAGAACAGACTTTCACACAAACTGCCCCAAACAGAACACTAAGACCATAAACAATGGGAGAAGGTAGCATAACAAAACAAAATTGGAGACAGGGAAGCAAGGAATTTGGGAAATGATTAGGATATGCAGAAGAAGTCAGAAAGAGTGAGGAGGGGACCAAGAAATGCCAATCAATTTGTATATTGATAATGAAAGAATCAGTAGTGGAGAGGATTCAAAATTAACTTCTTGTAAACCAGCCAGCATAGCAATTGCTGACAGATGGGTGGTATAATTAATTAATTAATTAATTAATGTACATTTTGGCCAATCACACATAGAATTTGGTATAAGCATTTGTCACTATTTGTTTGAATTCCATAAAGCTTCTGATTTTCTGTTTGTTCAAGGTCTCCCCTGCCTTAAGAGAATTCCCCAGCTGATTCCTGTAGTTCAGGGCTGTTCAACTTTGAACAGGCCGGTGTCTACTTTTTTCCATCTCAACGTGCCTGAGGGCTACTATACTAAAACCTCTACTTATGAATTTTATCCATTCTGAGTGCATGCTCATAAGTTAAAAAAAAAATGTAAGTACAGCAACGGTTTCCCATAGGAATGCATTGAAAACCAATTAATCTGTTCTGGAGGGAACATAGTTCAATGTGCCATGGTCCTTGAACTGCCCCATTCGGCTGAGACAGGGGGCTGGCAAACCCAGAACTTTGCTAGAGCAGTGGTGGTCCTTGGGATGGGGGAAGGAGGGGTGGATAACTTATCCCCTCACTTTTTAAATTGATGGCCGGTGGGCTACTTTTGAACCCTTCGTGGGCTACCGGTAGCCCGTGGTCTACCTGTTGGGCAGGCCTGATGTAGTTTATGCTCAATAAAATCTCAGTTGGCTCATCCTTGTTTGGTCTTCCACTGGACCAGGACTCTTTAGAAAGGGGTTACCAAGCTCTTGAAGTAACAATTGGAATTTAATGAGTCAATTCCTTCATTCATATACTTAATTGATTCAAGTAGGCTTACTCTAGTTGCAACTTACTTTAGCATGGGAAGTCAGAACTACAATCGGGCCATCTGAATCCGTAGAACTTGTAGAGGAGGCACCAAAAGCTACATTCATTTGCTTGGATAACATATGTTTGAGAAATTCCTTTTATCTGATTAGGTAGGATAAAAGACTATACTTACATTAGAATGAAGGAGACAGAGTATTTTTGCATAAAATGTAAAGCCAGACTCACATATACAAGGCTGCATCCAGATGAGAGGTTCCTATATTTCTGATTTGATGATATACTATTAAATTGAAAAAGCACAGGAAATAGAAATAACAGGTTGTCAGTCTTTTCTTTTTTTGGCTAGAAAACAAGCAGAATCATTCCCCACCTCTCTCAAAGATACCTATTACAAAACATGTGATAAAAAAGCAAATACGAGAGTGATTTGTAGATGTGCAGTTGACTGGTAAACATCAGCTCTTCACACTTCAGAATAGTGTCTGAAGTACCTCATAATACCTGCATATCTCACTAGGCACCACTTTTCATCTTTAACATTACAATGGAACTGTGAAAAAGAGGATGTGCGCATTGTACGTACATCCTCTTTTCCCTAAAGATGAATCATGGCTTTTTTGCCTTCCACCTTGCTGATATCACAGCTTGCAGGCACCTATCAGCAAAAGTAGAGGTCCACCATTGTCATGGTTGCTGCTGTTCATATACCACACATCTTATTTCTCAGCATTACTGCTGCCTGGGGATGGTCTTAAAAATGCAAATTTAAAAACTTAGAAGCATTCTAAATGTTTACAGCTGAGATGGCATGCAAGACTACTGAGTTTTGGATTTCAGGGAGGAAATTAATAGCCATTGACAATTGTTTTACATTGATAACTAAAAATTTTGGAACAATTCTGATTGCTGAAATTAATGGGAGAAATGTGACCTGATCTTGCTTCCTTATTCTTATAACCTCTTGCCCTAATGTTTGGTATTTGAAATTTTGGTAGTCTCTTACTTTTGAGGTGACTTCTTGGAACTCCAGCTTCTATATCATTTTTTTCTTTGTTGCCTACCCGGCCTACAAGAAACAACCATCTATCCATAATAATTTGTTTTGTCTTGTGTGTGTGTGTTGCATCGTTACAGTTGTGACCAACTCTTCGTGACCCCATGTCCATGAAGTTTTCTTGGCAGGAATACTGGAGGTTTGCCAGTTCCTACTCCAGGAACCTACAGCACCTGGTATCCCCTTGTGGTCTCCCATCCAAGTACTAACCAGAGCTTACCCTGTTTAGCTTCCGAAATCAGGCGAGATCAGATGTGCTTAGGGCAGTGCTAAATCTTTCTAAAACTGGAGGTGGCAAGAAATTACAATATGGTGGGGGGAAATGTGTAACCAATAAGATTTAGCAAATTGCTAAAAATGATCTTTTCAACTTTGTTATGCCTACATGTATAATCCCTTGATTATGCACACATCTAGTTATCATGTGATGAATGGAATTCACAGCAGGCACTTACATATATCACTCACACATTACTTCATAAGTATTTTCTGATAGTAACTAATACAAATACAGTGGTACCTTGTATAAAGGAATTAGTTTGTTCCAAATGAAATTATGTTAAGCAAATTTTCCTTTATACAATTTTTCCATAGAAATGCATTAAAACAGAGTAATTCCTAATTGCAACCATTTTTAGGTTGTACAGATTCACCCCACAGACAATTCTGTTATGCAAATTTCCCCTATGGAATTTTTTGTTGTACAGATTTTATGTTATACAAACCATTTGTTATACGAGGGTCCACTGTAATGTGATATTGGATTGTGTATATGCATCTCTTAATATCAACATTAAGACAACTTAATTGAAACTATAAGCATGATTGTTGCTTCTTAACATTCTCACCCAGGAGGCAACTTGGGTGCTGCTCATATACTGTAATGGATTCTCATTCCTAAACTCTGAACCTTTCATTAACATAGGATTAGATCTCACTTGCAACTTAAAATATTGCTAGTCCTTCTTTTCTTCTCTCATTTGATGCAATGGGACGGAGTTTATGAAGCAAGAATTTGAAGTTGTCTATTTGATTGATACACACATTCTTGAGATCAACAAATTCAAGTCAACCCATACTTTGTTGTTGTTGTTGTTGTTGTTGTTGTTGTTGTTGTTGTTGTTGAGGAGGAGGAGGAGGAGGAGGAGGAGGAGGAGGCTGCAGGCATAGTCTATCTGCTACTTATCAGGCTGTGCTTTCCAAAGTACCCAGACAAATCAAAAAGCCTTCACCACCAAGGCCATAGCTAACGACCCATTCATGATGGGTTTCAGCACCTTAGGCCATTGTTCACCTTAAGGCTATGGATACTATTGTCTCCCTAACGAGTCTATTCAGGCCATTGTTCATCTTATAAGCCTAATTCAGACCAGGATGACAAGAGGTCAAAGCTGACTATAAAATGGAGTACTTGCACTAGCTGTATGCTGACCGATGAAGCTGTTTGGATGAACAGCGAAACGTTTCTATTTCTCAAAAAAGAAGTCCAGTAGCCATAACTCAACTTCCAGAAAAATAGAAAGGAACGTAATGCAAATTTCCGTTTTATTTCATTTTTCTTTGATGGGTCATTTCATTTTTCATTTCATAAGAACATAAGAACATAAAATAAGAACATAAGAAGTGCCATGCTGGATCAGGCCAAAGGCCCATCTAGTCCAGGTTCCTGTATCTCACAGTGGCCCCACCAGATGCATTTGGGAGTGTATAAGACTAGATATCTGTCTCCTGATACCACTCCCCTGCATCTGGCCCTTGAAGTACCCCATTTTTAAGACTGGAGAATACACATCTCCATCATGGTTTGTAACCTGTGATGGACTTTTCCTCCAGGAATCTGTCCAATCCCCTTTTGAAGGCATCCAGGCCAGATGCCATCACCACATCCTGTGGCAGGGAGTTCCACAGACTAACAACATGCTGGGTAAAAAAAAATATATTCTTTTGTCTGTTCTTACTCTCCAAGCCCTCAATTTGAGTGTATGTCCCCTAGTTTTGGTAGTCTGTGAGAGGAAGAAGAGTGTCCCTCTATCCACTTGCCCTGCATTATTTTGTATGTCTCAATCATATCCCCCCTCAGGCGCCTTTCCTCCTGACTAAAGAGCCTCAAATGTTTTAGCCTTTCCTTATAAGGGAGGTGCCCTAGCCCAGTAATCATTTTAGTCACTCTCTTCTGCACCTTTTCCAGTTCCACTATGTCTTTCTTGAGATGCGGTGACCAGAATTGTACACAATACTCCAGGTGCGGCCTTACTATTGTTTTGTATAATGGCATTATAATGTTGACTGTTTTATTTTTCAATCCCCTTTTTGATAATCCCTAGCATGGAATTGGCCTTCTTCACTACTGCCACACATTGGGTAGACACCTTCATGGAGCTGTCCACCAACACACCAAGATCTCTTTCCCGATCCATCACGGATAGCTCAGAGCCCATGAGTTGATAAAGTTTTGATTTTTTGCCCCAATATGCATTATTTTACAGTTTCCTACATTGAAACACATTTGACATTTTGCAGCCCATTCCCCCAGTTTGTAGAGAGCCTTCTGGAGCTCTTCACAATCTTCTCTGGTTTTTACCACATGGAAAAGTTTCGTGTCATCTGCAAATTTGGCCACCTCACTGCTTATTTCATTACATAATGAAATGAAAACTGAATAACAAAATGGAAAAGATGATGAGTCTCTGCTCATCATTGTTGGAGATTTAAATGGCCACACTGGAGCAAGGGTTGATGGCTTCAGTTGTCATGGTGGACACAGTTTCAACACCTGTAAAAAAGATGATAAATGAATCTGCAACTTTGCTGATGCTCAAAACCTTGTCCTTGCTAACACATGGTTTTGCAATGGCTGCTTGAAACTTGTGACCTACTACAGTGAAAATAAGAACAAAAGAACAGCCTTCCTGGAACAGGCCACAGCCCATCCAGTCCAGCATTCTGTCTCACACAGTGGCTTACCTTTTGCTTCAGAGTATTCCCAAGCAGATGTCTTCACCTGCTTACGATTCCCTACGAAATCCTGCCTATCTCTCCAACCCAGAGGTTGTCCTTAGAAATCCATATTGATAGCCATTGATACCCTTGTTCTCCATGAACTTGTCCAATCCTTTCTTAAAGCTGTCAAGGCTGACAGCTGTCACCATTTTTTCAGGCCCAGCTGTTGCAGCCTCAGATGGTAAGGAAGGTGTTCCAGTCCCTAATCATTCTGGTTGTCTTCCTCTGCACCTTTTCCATTTCCGTAATATCCTTCTGGAGGTGTGGTGACCAGAACTGTACACAATACTCCAGATGGGGCCTCACCATAGATTTATAGAGAGGCAAAATGACACTTGCTAACTTATTTCCTATACCCTTCCTAATGATTCCTAGCATTGAGTTTGCTTTTTTCCACTGCTGCGGCACACTGGGTTGACACCTTCACTGAGCTGTCCACCAGGACACCAAGGTCCCTTCAATTGTTTGTTGCAGAGAGTTCAGAACCCATCGGTTTATAAATGTAATTGGGATTTTTTTTTGCCCCAATGTGCATCAATCTGCACTTACTAATGTTGAAACCCATTTGCCACTGGTTTTCCCACTCCCCCAGTGTCAAGAGATCCCTCTGGTACTCCTCACAATCTCTCTCACTTTTTACTACCCTGTATAATTTAGTGTCATCAGCAAATTTGGCTACCTTGCTATTTACTTCTACTTCTATATCATTTATGAAGAGGTTGAAAACAGGGGTCCCAGTACATAACCTTGGGAGACCCCACTCTTTATGTCCCGCCACTTGAAGAAGTGTCCATTTAGTGCAACCCTCTGTTTCCTGTCCCTTAGCCAGTTGCTGATCCAGGACAAGACCTATCCCTTGATTCCATGACTGGCAAGTTTATTCAAGAGCCTTTGGTGAGGGACCTTGTCAAAAGCCTTCTGAAAGTTCAGATAAACAATGTCAACTGGATCTCCCTTATCCACATGCTTGTTGACACTCTCAAAGAAGTCCAACAGATTAGTGAGGCATGATTTGCCCTTGCAGAAGCCATGTTGGCTCTTCTTCAGCATTGCCTTCTCTTCTATATGTGTTTATATTTTAGGATGGTTTCCATCACTTTACTGGGACACATGTCAAACTGACAGGTCGGTAATTTCCTGGATCACCTCTGGATACTTTTTTGAAGATTGGTGTTACATCCACTACCTTCCAGTCGTCAGGCACAATGCCTGATTTGAAGGAAAGATTATATATTTTGTCTAGCAATTTCATCTTTGAGAACTCATGGATGGATGCCATCTGGTCCTGGTGATTTTTTAGTATTTAGTTTAACAAGACAATCAAGGACCTCTTCCCTTGTTATTTCTTTATGACTTATTTCTTCAGTTTCCCTCTCTACTCGGATAGGCTCTGTTTTGGGCATGTGGTCTCTGTCTTCTTCAGTGAGTACTGAAGCAAAGAATTCATTGAGTCTCTCCGCAATCTTTGTTTCCTCTTTAATAATCCTTTCCCTTCCATTGTCATCTAATAGTCTAATGGCCTTCCTAGTTGAGTTCTTACTTCTAATGTACTTAAATAACTCCTTGTTATTTCTTTGAGTGATTTTAGCTATATGCTCCGGTCTTGGTTTGCTTTCCTGATTGTTGCCTTGCATTTGTTCTGCCAGAATTTTTGTTTCTGCAAGTTGTCCCCATTTGGACAAGCCTTCCATCTTCTAAATGAGCTTTTCTTGCTTTTGATCACTTCCCGAACAGCTCCTGTAAGTCACATCAGAGTCCTCTTGGACCTGGCAGTGCCCTTTTTCCTTTTGGGTATGCATTACAATTCGGCCTCTGTTATTGTTTTTGTGAGCAGCCTCTGTGCCTCTTGGAGTGTTTGGACTCTCTCAATTTCCTCATCTTTGGGAAGTTGCCTTTTTGAAAATGTAAGGTCCCTGTGTTAGATTTTATCAGTGATTGGCAGTCTATAATTAAGTTAAAAGTGATTGTGTTGTGGTCACTGTTCTCTATTGGATCAATCACATGAACATTTTGCACCAGATCCTGTGTATTACTCATGATAAAGTCAAGGATTCTTGTACCTCTAGTTGATATTCCTCTCCATATATAGTTGACCGAGTCCGACACGATATTATCTGGTATGCACTGTAACATCATGGACTCCCAGAGGAACTTGTCAGTTGGGTAAAACTCCTCTATGAGTCACCAAAGCCATGTACAGAATGCTGCTGGTACATTAAAAGATTTTTGTATCACAATTGGAGTTCAGCACTCTCCCTGCTTATTTTCATTCTGGCTATGGACGCAGTCATTCAAGATGTGCAGAATCCAATGCCCTAAACACTCCTTTATGTTGATAACATCATGATTGCATTAGACAGTAAGGCAAATCCTGAGTGCCAATCCCAAGTATGGAGCGACCATCTGACAAGTTTTGGCTTCTGCCTGAATGTGAGGAAGATGGGACATCTGACAACCGATTGAAATAAATGTGGTACAATCCAAATCAATGATACTGAACTATTGAGAACTGAGTACTTCGAATACCTTAATTCCATGCTCACAGCCAATGGGAGTCTGAGCTACGAGGTCATATTGAGGATGAACAGTGCCTGGCTAAAATGGTGTACAACATTGAGCGTCATGTGTGACAAAAAGATCAGCAACCATTTAAATTCCAATATTTATTGCAGCATTATACAACCTGTTGCACTCTATGGTGCAGAATGCTGGCTGGTGACTAAAGAAACTGAACATTGCCTGGGTGCCATGGCAACAAATATGCTGCAATGGACCTCTGGCCTCACGTGAAAGGATGGTGTGCACCATGATGACATCCAAGCAAAATACGGCACTGCACCAGTCGCTGACAAGATGCGTGGAGCCCAACTGTATTGTTTTGGACATATCCTGCTTGCTGATGAGGAAACTCTGGAGGTCACAAGATCCTGACAGAGGGGATGACCAGAACAGCACTGGATGAACACCCTTGAGAATGACATGAAGTTGTCTTGGGTTCACCGGAACCTAGCCCATGACCGTGCCAAGCGGAAGGCCAAATCAATAATAGTGGACCCCACCACCAAGTGGGACAAACACTAAGAAAAAGAAAAAGATATGGACAATTAGCTACTTTCAGCTAATTGATGGGATGCCTTGGCACTTAGGGGATGCAAAATTGGTAGTTCAGCACTTCATTAGTTATCTGCTATTAGCTTCAGTAAGTTATGCAAATTGCACAAAAACATCAATAAGATTATAGTCAATACAGTGTGGGATTGTTGCTCACTGTACCAACTTTATCTCTGCTTGCTTGTTGCCATTGCTTGTTTTAACCCTATTTGCAATGCTGTGCATTGCACTGTTGCCAGCAAATACATCTAAATGTTCATGTATGCACAGAACATGGAGTGATTATGCATTCACCTACCTCAATGGAAATCTGAAAGTGCCCTTACATCAGAAATGGGAAAATGTGAGGCCTCTGGGCCACATGAAGCCTTGGAAGACCAAATACAGTTCCCACAACAAATATAAGCCTGGATCCTAATTTTAATAATTTTAAAAATGTTTTCAAATTCCTTTCATACACTTTAAGGGGTATCTTGGCTTCCCACACCCCACCCCCAAAAACCACCCCCTTTTAAAAAATGGCTACTATATATTTGAAAAAAGAGCTTTTTCAGTTTTAAACAAGCCCCTTTAAAATAAAAACATTTGAGGAGTGGGTGTGGCAATGGGTGTACATGTCAAAGCATCAGTCATGGGCCTATGTATTACTCAGACATCTGGAAGCTGTCCTTCATGACTTAAATGAGCACACAAAGCTCATCTAGTTGGTCCATTAGTTTTGGTGGACAGAACTCTGGGGGGGGGGGGAGAAGATAATAGGTTATCAATTTGGTAGGACAGATCTGTAGGTACATCAAAGATCCTTTGCCAACAAGAATTCAGTGGGTTTAGCTATAAAATGCTTCTTCACACGAGTTTTCAGTTACCACTGTGCTGTTTTGTGTTCCAACTGATCATCATTAAATAAGAAAGGAAAAAGAGGGCGGCAATAATTGGCATGCAAATAAGCATTCTGGCCAATATAGACTTGAGTGTCATTTTAATGATAAGGTAGAACTGTTTTAAGCTTTAATCTTAAGGTCTGGGAGATTTTTAAAAAGCCTTTGCGAAACAGCACCTTGAGATGGCTTTGTCTGATGAAATACCAAACCAGAAGTGACTGAAGTCTTCAGAAAAGGGGTCTATTATTTATGGGCACTGGATTAATTCATAGCGTTGGTAGATAGAAAATCTCCATCACTTTGAAAGAACTGTCAAAAGAATTTTCCCCCACATTGTAGGCTTGCCTTTCATAACTCTGTACGTTTACAGCAGGGTACCTTGCTGTATTTTGGAAGTAATTTGCAACAACTAAAGACATCTCTCACACTCTGAAAAGAAATGAATGAATTGCCACCTACACACCTGATTAAAACATCTAATAAGCACCATCTGAACTGTCATTTTTAAAAAAAACGGAGCCAGCCCTCTCCATTCAAAAAAGTTAACAGGAAGCTACAAAAATGCAAGTAAATACTTGTTTCTTTCTTCATGTGGTTTCATTATTTGGCATATTTCCTGGTATTTGAAGGAAACTTTCCATTTAAAGGGAAGACCATAGGATGAAGTGAATCAAATAGGCAAATACAAATATGCCTGTGGCTGCATGTGGTCCATGTAGCGACCCTCCACTGTAAATTCTGGGATATACCTCCCTCCCATCAGAGCATAGCCTCTGACTATGTGGTTTCAAACATATGTGGCATCTCTTTTCCACTTCTTCAAACAGTTCTAAGAACAGGTCCTTTTGTCTCTTTTCCTGTAATAAGGTAAGAAAACTGGAGACTTCTATGTGTGGAGACATCTGTTTGTTTATCAGTATTCACAATGAACATGTGAAACCAATATGCAGATCTAGCCTGTCAGAAAGTTATTCCTTCAATGATTAAAAATAAACCAATCTGCATGTAGCCCAGATAGCTTTCTTCCAACAAGCTGAAAAACCTCACACTTCTGTTTCCTGATCTTGAACATAGGGGACCATAATGGGGCAAACAGAGTAGTAGCTGAGAAGCCTCAAGCAAGCCACTAAATCTGCACAATTGTATGGCTAGATAGAAGGCTTTTTGCCTGGTTGAGACCAATCTTCCTGAGCTATAAGTCTGTGAAGATTCTCAGTCATCCTGGTGAGTTTATCTGGAAGTTGAGTAATGGCAACTGGACTTCTTTTCTTGAGAGACTGAAACGTTTTGTTACTCATCCAAGCAGCTTCATCAGCCTGAGGAAAGAGAGTGGTGAGTCCTCCATTTTAGAGCTCACCTTCATTTCACATCACCATAAAGGTGAATGAACGTGAACTATAAAATGGAGGACTTGCCTGTATCTTTCCTCAGACTGATAAGCTGCTTGGATGAGTAGTGAAACGTTTTGATCTCTCAAGAAAAGAAGTCCAGTTGCCATGACACAACTCCCAGATTCTTCCTGAGGTCTTCCCTTCCTTGAGGAACTGGTTGTTTAAAGGTGCCGGGCTCTGGCTTAGGGTCTACCATTCCTTTTCCTCTTGACTGGGTTTATCTAGCATCCTTTTATCCAGGTTATTAGGATAAACTGATATTTCAAGGTCTTTGATGTGCAAACTGTGTATGCAGGTATCCACTTAGGCAACAGCAAAAGGGGACTAAGAGAAAATGCGAAACAAAAATGAAAGCAAAGTGTGCTATGTATATACCGCTCCATAGTGCTAAAAGCACAATCTGGGTGGTTTACAATTTAATTATACAAGCTACACATTGTATTCTCGAAGGCATTCATGGCCGGGATCTGATAGCTGTTGTGAGTTTTTTGGGCTGTTTGGTTGTGATCTGGAAGTTTTTCTTCCTCACTCTGTGGCCAGCATCTTCAGAGGGCAAGGAGCTCAGGGAACTAGGAGTTCTGTCTGTGCTCTAGGGTATAGAGTGAGTGAGTCAGGAAGAAAAACTTCCAGAACATGGCCAAACACCCGAAAAAACTCACAACAGCTATAAGCTAAACATTGCCCCCCACCCCAAACGCAATGAGCTGTGTACTCATTTTACAAGCCTCAGAAGAATAGGTCTTAGTCAGCCATGAGCCAGCTACTTGGGATTGACCTCTAGGTCATGAGCACTGTTTTGGCTACAGTACAGGAGTTTAACCATTGTACCATGCGGCTTGTACCATGTACCATGCAGGATAAGAGATCAGGTCCTCTTATGGATTGAGAACTGGTTGAGATCCCGGAAACAAAGAGTAGGTGTCAATGGGAAATTTTCACAATGGAGAGAAGTGAAAAGTGGTGTGCCCCAGGGATCTGTCCTGGGATCGGTGCTTTTCAATCTGTTTATAAATAACCTGGAGACAGGGATAAACAGTGAGGTGGCCAAGTTTGCAGATGACACAAAACTTTTTCGTGTGGTAAAAACCAGCGAAGATTGTGAAGAGCTCCAGAAGGATCTCTCCAAACAGGGGGAATGGGCTGCGAAATGGCAAATGCATTTTAATGTAGCCAAATGTAAAGTAATGCATATTGGGGCAAAAAAATCAAAACTTTATCTATCAACTCATGGGCTCTGAGTTATCTGTGACGGATCAGGAAAGAGATCTTGGTGTGTTGGTGGACAGCTCCATGAAGGTGTCTACCCAATGTGTGGCAACTCCCTGCTCAGCTGTGGAAATTCATGGGGGTGGGGAGCTGACAATAGTCAGCAGCTCTTTGAACATCTCAGTAACACAATAACTCTCTTATGGTCACCATTATGTGCTGTCAAGTTAGAAGTAACTTGACAGCAAATAACACACAATTTACAACTGTACTACACATGCAAAGATGCCACAAACAAAATATATCTTCCCCAATGTGAGGACAATACTGGCATGGTAATCTTGCTTCCTTTATCAGCTGTCCAGAAGCTACTTGTGAGGGCAACTTCAAGGCCCCTGCAGTCCCTTTATTATGGTTCCTTTTCTTTTTAACCAGAATTGGTCTGGACAGTCTGTCAAATAGATGTAACAGTGAATGATACCTTTACTACACCACTAAGATAAGATAAATAAATCTTTATTGATCCCACATCCGGGGAAATTTACTTGTTACATAGCTCCCAATATAAAAAAAAACAAGTAAAGATAGCTAGGTGCACAAAAAAGTGTAAAGTGTGTGTGAGAGAAAATAAAATAGCTAATAGAGATTAAATAAAATAAGAAACCCAATATACAAATATTACACTAAAAATTTGTATATAAAAATAAATATAAAGAGAAGCTACGGTATCAAATCAATAGCGTGGGCCTTCAAAAGCTTCCTGTTTGTTTTGATTTTTTTAGTAGTCTATTAAAGATATCACTTGTTCTTATATAATTTTAAGGACTATGCGGCCTTTACCTAGTTGTTGATTTTTTTCTTTTTACAAACAGATGACTGAGTTCTAAAGTAGATGGTCACAGCCACTCTGAGACCTCTAGAGTCATTTATGCATGGGTCCTATGTAGTCTTGTGTTTCGTGTTATTAGGAAAAATCCCAGCCTTGGGATTTTATGTTGATCTTCTTGAGCCTTGAAGAGCTAGGCACAGCAGGAGAGTTTCTTTAGCTGTGGTCAATGAAGGATGTGCAGGTCTAAAAGTTAAGCAGTTTGAGTTGTCCCTTGTCCAGTGGGAAAGGTATAGCACAGCCAGTTGTGTGTGCTGTGAATAGCTTTGTATTTGTGTTCAGTCTTTTGGAGAAACAGAATCAGTTGGCAAAGGATTAGCTAAGGCTTCCCTTGTGCCATGCTAAAAGAGGAAAGTACACAGGCAAAATTGGAAAAATGGATAGCGAAGAGAGGACAATCTGGGCATTTCAATCTGGGCGTTTCAAAACAGAAAGCCCAGTATTCACTATGTGTGAGGCATTTGCTAAATACTTTTCAGAGAAAAAAAACTTGTGGAAGCAAAAATGATACATGTGCAGCATGGGCTTTGTAGTTTGCACACAAATGAGCTCCTAAAGGAGCGCAGGCAGTTGGAATAGACGCATAAGGAGTTGGGAAAGGGGGAAATAGCCTTGATACTGGAAAGGGTTGAGTGTGATTATGTGGCAGAGGGTTGCTCAGGAGGAAATGTTTACATTTAAAGTGTTAGCTGAAGGAGCAAAAAAAACAACGAAGGTGCAGCAAGAGCAAAGTAAGTCTGTAGCACGCTTCAGAATAGGAAGGCTAAAACAAAGGTTAGTCATGAAAAATATGAAGCTGAGATTAGGAGATGTTAAAATGAGTTAAACAAATATCAGGGTATACTTGCTGATCTTTGAACAGAGGATTTTGAGGATCATGAACTGCAGACTCCTTATGCAGAGTCTAAGCTTCCTCAGGATGCCCTCCCAGGAGGTCTGGTTAACCCAAACTGGCAGGAGTCATATTTGTTGAAAAAGTGTTAAAACAAACAACAGGGAATGGAAGAAGATCTAAGGAATCAGTCTTGGGGACTAGCAGGTGTTCACCAAATCAAGCCAAGGCAATTGCAAAGCAGTTAGAGCCTCTAAACAGAGAGACTGCCATCTCATGGATGACCAAAGTGTGGCAAATTTACCCTGCCTTAGATGGTTTTGATCTAGCCCAAATTGCCTTGGCCAATGTATCACCATTTGATGTTGCCCTCCAGGAGTCTGGAATTGGGATGGCAGAGCTGCAGGCTGCTAACGGGCTTGGATGAACTCGGTTCTAAAAATCTTGATTCCTGGTCATTATCCGAACAAGGCGTTTTATACAGAGCCACAGGTTTCAGGAGAATTTCCTGAAGAAAAGGATGAAAGCAGGGAAGAAAAAGTTTCTTGCTGTTGTGAATAGGATAGTTTATCCAGCAGTGACCCCAAGGGAGTTATGGAAGGAAAAATACATGAACTGGACCTTCTCAGTGGTTGCCCCTGATGTCTGCCTGACCGCTTTATAGGGGATATTCAAACTAACTCTGAAGACTTGGTTCTTCAGGCAGGCTTTCCCTGTGTCTGGGTTAAAACTCCAGTGACATATTTTAGCTTAATGTCTACACTACCTCTGCCTCTTCCAATCATTTGTTAGTTATCTGGAAGTTGAATCATGGCAGCTGGACTTCTTTTCGTTGAGAGATTGAAACCTGTTGCTGCTCATCCAAACAACTTTATTAGTCTGAAAAAAGCTAGTTGTGAGTCCTCCATTTTATAGTTCACTTTGATTTAATGTTACCCTGGTCTGAAATAGGCTCATAAGATGAACAGAGAAGATAGGTGTTTGGAGAGAGGGGTCAGGGAAGCCATACATGTGAGCACTGAAAACCCCTCTCTCAATGGGGGGAGGGGGGCTCAGGCACAGTCTATCTGCCACTTATCAGGCTGTGATTTCAACAATATCCAGACAAAGCAAAAGTACTTCATGCCTTCATCACCAATGCCATAGCTAACGACCCATACTTTATGTGTTTCAGCACTTTAGGCCACTGTTCACCTTAGGCTACTGAGACTGTTGTCTACCTAACAAGCCTATTCAGGCCATTGTTCATCTTATGAGCCTCTTTCAGACCAGGGTGACAAGAGGTCAAAGTGAGCTATAAAATGGAGGACTCACAACTAGCTTTTTTCAGACTGATGAAGCTGTTTGGATGAGCAGCTTCACTCTCTCAAGGAAAAATCCAGTTGCCATGACTTATAAAGACAATGAGTAAATAAAATTTGTTATGGTTGAAGACCAGTGCATATAGTTTACAAACTAAGCAAACAAGCAAGGGGAATTCATCCGTGTGAAACTGTCCCCGCAATGTGTATTTCTGAGAGTAGATGAGTTCAGGCAGAAGTTCTGTTCATGTTCGCGAATCAGTGATGCAAGACCACCCTCCAAAAGGCGATCCTCCGGATGAAGGTTAGAAAAGGCCGCAAGGGCTGGGAACTATTCCCCTGTCTTCATTATTTCTGGCTGTGTTGTAAATTCTGAAGCAGGCCATGCTAGATGCATCCTGCTGCAATATCTCATCCAAATATATAGACTGGGAACCCAAGAGAGTTGGCAAAGTCATATGGAGTGGTCATGTAGTGTTGATGGGATGTGCAAAATTGCTTTTCCATTCACTAAAATATTTCCTTTCCTTGCTAAACATTTCTGGAGTTTGGTGGATTAGAAAATATTTTACCTAGTTGGGGGAAATATGTAATCTGCAGTCAGGAAATCTACTCCTGAGACCTCCCTATTGTAACTGGGCCATGAGACAAGTTTCTATCCACTGTGATACATGGTTTCTGCACAGATGTGTATGGGAAACGCTACCTCCCTTCCCTTTAATGCTGTTTAACATTCTGCCATACTCCCTGGCCTATTTGTTGGATTAAATATATAGCTTTAAGCAATGGCAAAAAGCCGGCACATTTCGCAGTGTAACCTTAAGATGTAATGTGCGTTTATCCAAAATCGGTGCCATTTTTCTTCTTTACCTGAGACGTTTGTCATCAATCTTTTTGGAGTGAGCCAAGTGGAAGCCCAAGGTGTCATTCATGCATATTATTATACCCATAGATTACTAGCAGCAAATGTTTCAGATCAGCTAATGGAAGCCTTGGGCATCTTGTTATTGCAAATAGAACTTCCCTTTTGTGCCAGACTTATCATGTTACTGAAAAAATATATCAAGTCCTAGTGCATCCGTTTGAAAGAGTGTGTGTGTGAGAGAGTGTACGAAATAATATGCAAAGAGTTGCAATTTAGACATTCCACAATCAGTAGATATTAGATACAGAAGCCTGCATACTCACAGCTTAATGTTTCATGGCATCTGTAATCAGAAAATCTGGACCAAGAGAATTCATCACCAATACAGGGCCAGGTGGACAGGTCACACCACATTTGCCATCTTCTACTGAATCCCAAAACAATATTGTATTCAGCAGGGTTCCCTGTTCATGTAATTCATATTTTAAAATATGTGAAACACCCAGAATAACCTTGTAGCCAGATGGGAAGTATTTAACTAACTAAATAAATAAATAAATAAATAAATAAATAAATAAATAAACAAACAAACAAGCAAGCAAGCAAGCAAACTCCAAATTGTGCAATATAGTGGGATCTTATGCCTGCCGCCTTAGACATAAATGTAGCTATATTTCGGACAGCTTGTGTATTAGGACTTTGGACCAGATATGAAAGTCAATGGTCCACATTCCAGTGAGCTGTTTTACTCAACAGGGCTGATAGATCATTTTGCCTGGCAACAGAATATGACACAAAATCAAATAAAATATGTGCGATATCCTCAAAAGCAGGAGCCCCACAAATACAGATTCTTTCATGATAAGGCAATTTATGAAAACGTCCATGTTTGGTCATGCAATCCAGAAGTTCAAATCTTAGTCTGGTAAAAGCCTTTCTAAGAGGTTGGGATAGGCTAATTTCTAAATATTTTTCCAGGTGAAAGCCTTAAGCACTGAGTGATGGAAAAGTGCTCTAAAAAGTGAATTAAAAAGTGAATAAAAAGGTTAAAACATTTGGGGTTCTTTAGTCTGGAAAAAAGGCACCTCAGGGGGGATATGATTGAGACTTACAAAATAATGCAGGGCATGAGTCAAGTGGATAGAGGGAAGCTCTTCTCCCTCTCATAAAATACCAGAACTAGGAGACATCCACTCAAACTGAGGGCTGGGAGAGTAAGAACAGACAAAAGAAAATATTTTTCACCCAGCGTGTTGTTAGTCTATGGAACTCCCTGCCACAGGATGTGGTGATGGCATCTGGCCTGGATGCCTTCAAAAGGGGATTGGACAGATTCCTGGAGAAAAAGTCCATCACAGGTTACAAACCATGATGGAGATATGTAATCGCCAGGCTTAAAACCAGGGTATTTCATGGGCTAGATGCAGGGGAGTGGTACGAGGAGACAGATATCTAGTCTTGTGCACTCCCAGATGCATTTGGTGGGGCCACTGTGAGATACAGGAAGCTGGACTAGATGGGCCTTTGGCCTGATCTAGCATGGCTCTTCTTCTTTTATTTATTTATTTATTTATTCATTCATTTATTTATTTATTTATTTTAGAGGATTTTTACCCCACCTTTCTCCTTTGAAAAGGACCCAAGGTGGCTTAATGTAATGAGGGATAATATACAGTCCGGTACAATTAAGACTGTTCAAGTATTTGAGAACAAGGAATTGAGGGACATCTTACAGCATTAATAGCCAAACATTACATTGAAGTAAAATGGTTATAAGTACTCATAAACACAAAGTCTGTGTGAACCCATAGGTTCATATAAAATACACATTGTAATCCATCACTCAGGGAAAGCTTGCCTGAAGAGAAAGGTCCTTGCCTGTTTCTGGAACGACAACAGAGATGGGGCAGTCCTGGCCTCTAGTGGGAGGGAGTTCTTTGAGGTAGCTAGGACCCTTGAACTTTGTAGGTCAAGGTCAGCACCTTGAATTGTGCTCGATAGCTGACTGGCAGCCAATGGAACTGTTTTAATAGGGGTGTAATGTGATCGCTGTACCCCGCCCCAGTCAGCAGTCTGGCTGCTGTATTTTGGACCTGTTTAAGTTTCCTAAGACTTTTCATCGGGAGCCCCACATAGAGTGCATTACAGTAGTCTAACCGGGAGTCACTAGGGCATGTGTCACCGTGGCCAGAGCTGGTTTCTCAAGAAATGGGTATAACTTGCGTACTAGCCTTAATTGTGCAAATGTGCTCCTGTCTACAGCCGTGACCTGGGCATCTAAGTTCAAGGATGAATCCAAGAGCACCCCCAAGCTGCGTACCTTTTTTTTTAAATTGGAGGGTGACCCTATCCAGTACAGGTTGCATCCCTATCCCTTGTTCTCCCTTATGTTCTTATGTTCTTATGTTCTCTAAATTGAACAATTTTTGTTAAATTGGCCCTTTCAGCCACACCCTTCCTTTGGGAAGGCATTCACTTTTTGAATGGTTGGTCCAACTTTTCTTTACATCCACATGTTTTGCAGTACCTAGCAGAAGAAAGAGGAGGTGAGGATCTCCCTCAATCAAGGGCAGCTGAAGGCTGTTCTCCATAGCCCCACCATAGAGCTGATTTTGACAGGTCCAACCTGTCAAAATCAGCTCTCTGGTGCAGCTGTAGAAAGCCTTTGTAAGTTGATTTTTTTCTGTTGTTGAAGCAATCGTAAGCCGAAGTACCACTGTACAGTATACCAGTACTAGTGTCTCTCTCGTTGGTAGATAATGGTGTCAAATGAGAAAGGTTCACTACCGTCTTCAAGCCTTCTTCATTACCTTCCCCTACATATAACTGGTCAGCCTCTATTGAGAAGAAAATTATATGGGAATGCACTTAAAAACAATTAATCTGTTCCCTTTTTGCCTTTTTTCCAACCTCCGGAATGGATTAATTGATTTTCAGTGCATTCCTATGGGAAACTGTGCTTTGACTGACAAAAGATTTGACTTTTGAAAATGCATTTGGAATGGACTAATTTTATAAGTCGAAGTACCACTGTATATGGTTCTTCCTGACAGGCTTAAACTGTTAAAAGAGTATAAACTTCCATGCTTCCTCTCTAACACAGGATGTCAGTGGGAAGCACACTTTGTACATGCTACTAACTTCAGTTTTTTTTTACATGTCTTAGAGTTTTATTTCTTAGTCCACTTTATTGCTTCCTTCCTGAGTCATGACCTGTAAGTAGAGATGGGTACAAAAATGAGTTAAAATTTGTTTTGTTATTCATTATTCGTTTCATTAGGTTACAAAATGAATAACAAACCTGCCCCCTAAAAGAAAAATGAAACAAAACAAAACTGAAATTTTCATTTTGCTTCATTTCATTTTTCATTCCTCCAGTGTCTTCTCCTACATGAATGACTGTTGACAGCTGGGGACTCACAGCTACCACCAACCAGCCCCTGCAGGGAATGCTTCTAAAGCAGCGGGGAGGCATCCCTCTAGAAAAAAAAACCCGACCCCACCCACAGGCCAGCTGGTCAGCACTTAAATAGTTTTTTAAAAGCACTGACCTGGCCAGCTGGCTGGTGCTTAAATAAATTTGAAAAGTAAAAAATAATTAAGGCTGGCCAGCATTTAATAAATAAATAAATAAATAAATAAATAAATAAATAAATAAATAAATAAATAAATAAAAAGCACCGACCCAGCCCGCGGGCCAGCTGGCCAACACTTAAATATTTTTTTAAAAAAATAAAAATGTAAAAAGTGCTGGCCCAGCATGCAGGCCAGCTGGCCAGTGCTTAAATAAATAAAAACAAAAACAAAAATAAAGTGCCGACCCAGCCTTTGGGCCAGCTGGCCACTGCTTAAATAAATAAATAAAAATAAAAAAATAAAAAACGTGCCAACCCGGCCCATGGGCTCGCTGGCCAGTACTTAAATAAATTTTAAAAATAATAAAAAAATCAAAAAGCATCAACCCGGACAACAGGCCAGCTGGCCAGTGCTTAAGTAAATAAAATTAAAATTAAAAACAATATTTTAAAAAAACTCGCTGACCCTGCCCATGGGCCAGCTGGTCAGCACAATAAAAAAAACTTAACAAACGTGCCAACCTGGTCTCCAGGCAAGCTGGTCAGCATGAGTTTAAAAAAATAAAATAAAATAAATGAAATGAAATGAAATGACTTTGTCCCTGTAGCCATCGAAACATCTGGAGTCTGGGGAGAATCAGCCTTGAGCCTATTCCAGGAAATAGGTCACAGGATAGCCATCACGTCTCAAGATGACCGAGCATCTATGTTCCTGAGGCAAAGCTCTCAATCGCTGTCCAAAGAGGGAATGCCTGCTGTGTGCTTGGCACTCTAGGCCAGCTGACTAAATAATGATGTTTTCTAGTAAAGTGATTTTAACCAGTATAATAAATAAAAATAAGTTATTCTTTTTAAATGAAAAATGAAACAAACGAAAAATGAAACAATTTTTTAAAAAAATTATTTTGTTTTAAATAAAGCAAAAATAATAAAACATGCAAAATGAAACAAAACACCATTTTGGCATTTCGTGCCCATCTCTACCTGTAAGTTAAAGTTTTTTCTCTCTCCCCTAAGAATCATCCAAATTCCAACCCCACCCAACTTTTCTAAGAGGGGGGGAGACTGGGGAGATATGCCCAAACTCTTTTTTTATTAGGGAATACTAAAATCCAAATGGCTCCAACATGAACATCTTATTTGTATTGTGGTACCCGTCTTTACTCTTAGCACTTCATGACCTCAGCTAGGAATAAAGTTGGAGCCTGGAGCTGAAAGTTAGGCCTTGCAGAATCTGTTGTACACACCAACTGAGGGCTTCAACAACTTTCTATATTCATCACTACTCACCAGAGTTCTTTCAGCTTTATCAAGATTCTTCAACAAAAATAATGATAATAAATGTTTGTAATGTGATTGTCCCTTTATTCGCACAATACATAATGTATAAAGCATTAAAATAATGTGCCACCTATCCAGGATATAAATAAATAAATCTCATCTGCTTCTGATTTTTAAAATAAATGTTGAAATCCTGTTGCATAATTAATCCCTGTGGAACAGTGATGACATCACTGGTAGAGGGTGAGGTTTGGTAATTAAAATTGCCCCACCTCTGTTCTATAGGTTTCTCAAATCCAATGTAATCCCTTTCATTATGCAGAAGCCACGGGAGCCATGGAACAAAAGTAGGAAGTTATTAATCACTAAAAATCACCTCCTACCAGTGATGACATCACTCTATCACTAGTGCAAGTTAATCAGAAGGATTTCAGACATAAAGTTTCCCTGTGTTGCCTGGAAATCTGAGACGCAGGTTGTGAGAAAATCTACTGATGCTGATAAGATAGCTAAGTGTGAATTTGGTTGTCAAAGAATAGATATATCAGTTTACAAGCGCTGTCAGAGATTATCCATTAATCTAGATGTCAGTGTGAAGTCTGTTCATGCTTGGCCAATTTTTTTATCAACAGTCCAATAGCATCCTTATCATGCCTTTTGTATGTTGTTTCTTGTTTTGCCATAATTCTTGGACAGCTTCCATGATCTTGACCTTCTTGTCTCTCTTTTATTCTTTCACTCCTCTGAGTTTTCAGAGACTAAAGAGAGTGACGTGCTATAGACCTCAGGAAGAAAAAGACTGTATTTCTGCCTGACAGATGGAACTTTCAAGACAGCATGTATTTTGCCATGAATGAAAGATAATTTTGATAGATGCTCCTGTGGGTAAAAATGTTTCCCATAATACTGTTAATATCAGACTTTATTGTACTTTAAACATACTGCCTTTCTTTAAATGACACTAAACCCACTGTGAAGCAACAGGCATGGGCAGGCTGACTGTGTGACACTAACATTTAGTTGCACAAAAGAACTTTTATCTCCATGAGTAAACAGCACTTTTGTTCCCTAATAAAATGTGAAATGATGTGTTTTTTTAAAAAAAATGCAGGAGGGTAAAATCTCTAGCTTTTATTAAGGATTGCATCATGAACACTTTTCTTCTTGGTTGTCAACTAAAAAGCTGAAATCAGTGGTGCAATAACAATAGATATGAAAAAAAAATCAGACCCTGTGTATAAAATATATTTGCTCTGCATGGCTGGCATTATTCTAATTGACCTGGTGGTACATGTGAACCTTAATAAGTATTATGGATCACCAGAGACAAATTTTTGCTTGCATGTGATGCATTCATACTGTCAAGAAACAGCCAGAATTAACCTGCTTGCATAGTTAGATAGATGAGATAATAAGCATACATTTACAACACAAACTGAAATATACCTTTAAATAATAGTTTATTATAAATGCATTGTGGATTAGCTGTTCTCCTTCACAGATTTGCATTTTCTGGGAGATAACAGAGGTTCCACAAGTTTTCCCCACTCTTCCAGGAACAACTAGAAAAATATGTGTGATGTGTTTCTTATTTTCACATATTTTTCCTTGCCTCCATTCTACATCATTGGCTATTGCAAAGGTGGAGATTCATGAAGGGAAAAATTTGGGGTGCAATCATTTTGTATTATTTCAGAGGATGTCTGATTCATTTTGGGGACATTTGTGTATCTCTTCTTGTATTAAACATGAAAAGGGACAGACTCCGTCATGTTTTTATTTCTCTTCATTTGTGTTTCTAGTGCTGGACAACATAAAGTCCTGCACAATGTTTAAAATTTCTCAAAAAAGCAGAAACTAGGACAGATAATCTTCTGCACCAAAAGTGGGCAGCTAAAACAGTGCATGAAAAGCAATATCAATTATCATCAGACTTAGGCAGCTAATAACAGTATTTTAAAGTTCACTATCACTGCACAATTTATTTATTTTATTTATTTAATTAACGTATATGCCGCCCGCTACCCAAAGGTCAGTAATATCATTGTGTTGGCAGGTTTGGACTGCCACATTTTTAGCATCGCCTTGTAGAATATCGATTTTTTCCCCTGCCAACACAATGATATTACTGAAATCAGAGAGAGAGAGAGAGAGAGAGAGAGAGAGAGATATTTGAAAGTGATACTACACTTGATCTTAGCCAAAAGGCAGAGAAGCCTCCCATCTTGTAATAGTATTGCAATGGCTCCCTTACTAATCGTGTTCATACTTAATTATCAATGTTTACATCCCACCCCTGTCTTCTAAAAACCAAGTAAGTCAAACATGGAACGAACTGGAACTTTATATCATCAGTTTAGAATCCACAGCTCCCAACGCACATGTGATCCTCCTGGGAGACCTAAATGCAAGAACCGGCTCAAATAATGACATCTTCCATCCCTCCAACTCTTGGGGAACAGACTCTGCAGAGAACTACCACCTGATGAATTATAGGACATCTAAAGACCCAAAAATCAATTACAGTGGGATTTGCTTCGCAAGGATGGCAGGATGCCTAACTCTTTATATTGTAAATGGCAATCACAACTGTGCAGAATTTACTTTCATATCAGGAAGGGACTGTAGTGTGGTGGATTATGTATTAATTTCTCCTTATTTATTCAGTTTGGTCAAGGGGTTTTCCACTGGTAACCATACAGAAAGTGATCATCTACCCCTCTTTCTCACCTTGTTATTTTCAAGGCCAATACATCTTCCTCATGAGCCCCTATTAGGTGATAAAGTTTTATCCATCTGACACAAACATTTATATTGGTCCGATGAAGTAAATGCAAAAGTTTTTAGTTTTTTGAAATCCTCATTTAGTGAGAAACTAAGAAACTCAATAATTATTCCCATAGAACCTAATGCTGCTTCCACTGTGGCTAACTATAACTTGCTGGTATCAGCAATCCGCCCTGTCTTAACCCCAAAACAATCTCATGCCCTCAGTCAATTGGGAAGGAGCTCAACCAAATGGTTTGACAAGGAATGTCTTTCCAAAAAAAAATCCAACCCAGAGAAATCTATACTCAGTATAAGAAGGAGAATTGGGCAGCTCTCCCCCAGGAGTATTATGTAGTTAAAAACCAATATAAAACTATGATTGCTAACAAAAAGAAACAAGCAATTCAGAAGCAGTGGAACTTACTGATAGATTCTGTCCTAAATAAAAACTCTAAGTTATTCTGGGCCATGATCTCTGGGATGCTAGGTGCCCACCCAGGATCATCTATTTGTACTATCCCAGCAGACAAATGGGAACAGCATTTTGCTCAGATATTTGAAGAAACTAAACCCCCTCAAACACTGAACACTATAGCCCTAGATCTAAACAAAATACCACATTGGGACCCAGTAACTGAAAATGAAGTAAGACCTCTAATAGCATGTCTAAAAATCGGCAAGGCTCCAGGACCTGATTTAATTCCAGCAGAGTCTCTAAAAGCCAATATAGATTGGTGGGCTCCTCTTTTATCTCATCTGTTCACATTCATTAACAACACTGGGCAAATTCCTTACTCCTGGCTAGAAGTAATAGTAATACCAATCTATAAGTCTGGAAGCAAAGACGAGTCCTCTAATTATAGACCAATTAGCCTCTTATCAATAGCCAGCAAGCTATAAGCTAGATTCCTTAACATCAGACTAACCTTGTGGATCAAAGAGGAGAGCATACTAGGAAATGAACAGGCTGGTTTTAGGAAAAACCGCTCCACTGTTGATCATTGTATAACTCTAAACCATCTGGCAGAGAAGTACATGGGTTGGCATGGGAATGGACTGTTTACAGCATTCATAGCTCTAAAGTCTGCATTTGATTCAATCCCTAGGGGAAATTATGGGAAAAACTCTACCTCTATCGACAAGAGGCTACTATATCTTATCAGAAGGCTCTATCATAAGTCTACCATCAGGGTAAGATGTGGGATGGATGGCAATTTGTCAAACCCCATCCAGACAGGAAGAGGAGTTCGCCAAGGCTACATTCTGGCACCAACATTATTCAACTTGTTCCTAAATGACCTCCACAAAAGCTGTTCAGCTCCAGAATTTCATCCTCCAAATCTGGCCAAAATAAATGTGCCCTTATTATATGCAGATGATGCAGTCATCATGTCATTATTGGAAGTTGGTCTCAAACGATCCTTACGTGCATTCATGAATTATTACAGGATCTATTCCTTATCAATCAACCTCAAGAAAACCAAAATTATGGTTTTCTCAAGACACCGTAAAACCAAAGATTGACACATTGAGTGACAGCGCATAGAACAAGTTAAAACATTTAAATATCTAGGCATCTTTTTTTCACACACCCTTTCATGGTCTTATCATAGACAAGCAGCAGTGCAGAGGGCAAATAACACAAGCAAAGTGCTATGATGTCACCATTATGTCCAGGGAGGGGAGTTTATTCTTGCTGCACTCCAGTTAGTCAAACAGAAAATTCTCGCTCAGCTTTTAGATGGGGCTCCAATCTGGATCATGGGCTTCAACCCCTTGGTTGAAAGAGTACTGTCAAACTCACTGAGATCACTTTTTGGTATGCCAAGATGTGTCTCTTCAGCAGCCCTGCGCCTAGAGGCTGGTTTTCACTCAGTGGAATGTCTAGCATGGCTCTACGCTTACCGGTACTGGCTAAAGGTATTATATGCCCCTATAAATAGTGGGTACCTATATTATATACAAAAAGATGCCTTTGTCAGGTCATGGCATAAGGGCTTCATGGATAAACTTCATTTTCTAGGTTTCTCCATGGATTTGGAGGCTCACTTGGTCCTTTGTTGAGCTTTGTTGTAAAAAGCTGCTTTGCACCATGTAATGACTGCAAATACTATGACTACTTGGGTCAGG
Organism: Phrynocephalus versicolor; assembly: GCA_023846285.1. Classification (NCBI taxonomy): domain Eukaryota; kingdom Metazoa; phylum Chordata; class Lepidosauria; order Squamata; family Agamidae; genus Phrynocephalus; species Phrynocephalus versicolor. The sequence continues at coordinate 29,224,367 of JAHTLZ010003542.1, forward strand.
AACAGTAGTATAATGCGGCCAGTGTTTTAATCCTGTGAATGGCCTTCGCCGTTCCGCTATATCTGCTTCATTTTAGTGCCTTCTAACTCTTGAAGACCTTGGGTCCCTGTTTTAGAGTGATTCCACCACTGCTTATTCTACTAAGTGTCCTTGGGTGCTTGGTGTCAAGCCCCGCACACAGAGCACACACACAAGCAGGGTTCAGTTCTTTGCCAAGATCTTTAGTGGAAAGCCAGGCAAGTTCAAGTCCTTTGCTAACAATCAAGTGCCAGATAAATAACAGAATCCAACTCCCAGCAATTAACAGTCCAAGTCAAAACCAAAATATCTCACGGAAACCAGATGCCAAACCCAAGGGAACAGATCAAGCCATTGTCCAGGAAGCCAGTCCAAAGTCAGGAAACAGAGCCAAGGTCACAGCCAGGAACATGGTTGCAAATTCAAATGATGCATTGCTCCCACAGAGAGCTCAAGGTGAGCTTGCCAGCTTTATCCCAAAACAGGGAACACACCATTAATTCTGGAAAGGCTTCTGCTAGTACTCAGGGCTTCCCGACCTGATTCCCCGTCTAGCATCAAAGACCCTTTCCCTAGCTCTTCTGGTAGCACGTCTTTGCAGAATCCTGCTCATGGCCCTTTTAGGAGGTGAACATATGTTTTCAGCTAAGTCATCAGACCCAGCTGCTTGCAGATTTGAGCTGCAAGGCTCCTCCAGCAGCTTTTCACCATTTAACCCCTCAAAATCACGTTCTGTGGCAGGCAGGGTCCTGGCACTATCCCCCTCCCCATAGTCCCCCTCTTCCGATGGGCCAGACCTATCAGGGTAACTGTCATAGAATTGCTGAACCAACTCAGGAGCATGCAAGTTGGACGCAGGTTCCCATGATCGATCTTCAGGTCCATAACCTTCCCAGTCTACCAAATACTGCAATCCTCCATGGTGTATTCGAGAATCCAAGATTTGACGGACTTCATATTCTTCTTCTCCTTCTACTAAAATCGGTGGAGGAGGTTCAGGAGTCGGTGGTCGGTTGGGGTCAGGGTCTGCAGCTGGAACCAAGAGGGATTGGTGGAATACTGGATGAATATGAAGGGAATCAGGTACTTGCAGACGAAAAGCAACTGGATTGATTTGTTCTAAGATGGGATAAGGACCGATGAACCGAGGATCTAGTTTTTGGGATCGTCCAGGATGTCTCAGGTATCGAGTAGAGAGCCAAACTTTCATGCCTGGATTTAACTGTGGCCCTTCCTGTCTTTTCTTGTCCGCTGCTTTCTTAAAAACTTCCTTAGCATGGTCAAGTTGCTCTCGCAATAATTCCTGAATGCCATGGAGTTCTTGAATGTATGCATCCACAGCTGGCACAGAGGTGGAAGGAAGGGTAGTTGGAAAATACTGAGGATGATAACCATAATTAGCCATGAATGGGGTCTGGTGAGTGGAAGAATGTACAGCATTTGTTATATGCAAATTCGGCTAAAGGTAACAAATCCACCCAGTTATCTTGTTGGTAGCATGTATAACAGCATAAATATTGTTCTAACGTGGCATTAGTGCACTCAGTCTGACCATCTGACTGGGGGTGGTAAGCTGATGACACGTGGACTTGTGTTCCTAGTGCCTTATGCATTGCTTGCCAGAAGCGGGAGGTGAATTGTGGCCCATGATCTGAAATGAGGTGTGCAGGTAAACCGTGAAGTCTGAAGAGGTTTTGAAGTAGTGATGAGCTGTTTCTGATGCGGTAGGGGATTTAGGGCAAGGAACGAAGTGGGCCATTTTGGTGAATAAATCCACGAAGACCAGGATGCAGGTAAACCCTTTTGAGCGAGGAAGGTCCGTGATGAAATCTAAGGAGACAGCATTCCAGGGACCAGAGGGTGTTGGCAAAGGATGCAACAGACCTGAGGGTTTGGTCACAACATCCTTTGCCTGCCGACAAACTTCACAGGAACCCACGTATCGGGCAACATCAGCACGGACATGTGGCCACCAGAACTCCCTTGTGAGAAGATGCAGGGTTTTGTAAAGTCCAAAGTGTCCAGCAGGTAAAGAGTCATGTGAGAGATGCAACACCTGGTTACAAAGAGGACCAGCAGGAACATATAACCACCCTCGATGTAATAATAACCCTTGCTGTGCAGAAAACTCTCCATGATTCCCATTCTGGAGTTCCTGAAGACGCTGCTGAGTCCATGAATCGCGAGCTTGAGATTCACGGATTTCTTCTGCCAAGCTGAGACATGGATTCATGGATGAGAACACAGAGGGAGGCAAGATGGGTGCCACTAATGTCTCTTTCACAGGCGCTGCATACTCAGGTTTTCTGGATAACGCATCAGCTTTTTAATTCTGAGCCTCAGGAATGTACTTGATACGGAAATCAAACCGGGAAAAGAATAATGACCACCAGATTTGTCGCTGACTCAATCGCCGGGCTGTTTGTAGATGTTCAAAGTTTCAATGATCAGTCAATACTTGAACAGGGTGTCGATCTCCCTCGAGGTAATGCCTCCATATCACAAAAGCCATCTTGATGGCCAGCAGTTCACGCTCCCAGATAGTATAATTCTTCCCTGCAGGTTTTAACTGCCAAGAGTAATAGGCACAGGGACGCGGGGTTTGGGAGGGATCATCCTGTTGAGATAGCACTGCTCCCAGAGCAACGCTAGATGTGTCAGCCTCCACTATGAAGGGTAATTGTGGATCAGGATAACGGAGCAAGGGTTCCGAAGTGAAGCGGGTTTTCAAAGTAGAGAAAGCCTCTTCTCCTTCTGGAGTCCACCGGAAAAGCAATCTAGGCCGAAGGAGACGGTTTAAAGGTGTAGCAATATCGGCGTAGGCAGGAATAAACTGGTGATAGTAGTTGGCGAAACCGAGGAAACGTTGCAAATCCTTACGGTTTTGTGGTTGCTGCCAGGACAACACAGCCTCTACTTTCTTAGGGGAGAAATAATATGCCCCAGGAATTCACCTTCCTTAATGTCAAACTCACATTTTTCCAGCTTAGCATATAGTCCGTTTTTCCGGAGACGCTGCAAGACCTGACGAACATCTTGAACATGCTGAGCTGGGTCAGCGGAATAAATCAGGATATCATCTAAATAAATGACCACACAATGATCTAGTAGATAATGGAAAATGTCATTCATCATCCGCTGGAATACACTGGGTGCGTTTGTCAGTCCAAAAGGCATTACTAAATGTTCATATTGACCGTACCAGGTCCAAAATGCGGTTTTCCACTCATCTCATCATTCCCCGCTGCCCCAACCCACCCCTCCGAAAGGCCTCAGAGCCGCGCGGGGGGTGGCAGGGAGCGATCGCATCGCTCCCCACCACCACCCCACCTCTCCAAAAGGCCTCAGAGCCACACGGGGGCGGCGGAGAGTGATCGCATCGTTCCCCGCCGCCCCACCCCACCCCTCCGAAAGGCCTCAGAGCCGCGCAGGGGAGTGGCGGGGAGCTATCGCATCGTTCCCTGCCCCCCACCCCCTCCAAAAGGCCTCAGAGCCATGCAGGGGGGCAGCGGGGAGCTATCGCATTGTTCCCCGCCACCCCCACCCCTCTGAAAGGCCTCAGAGCTGCACAGGGGGGGCGATGGAGAGCGATCGCATCATTCCCCGCTGCCCCCCACCCCTCCAAAGTGCCTCAGAGCCATGGGGGGAGGGGAACGATCACATCGTTCCCCGCTGCCCCCACCCCTCTGAAAGGCCTCGGAGCCATGCGGGGGTGCCGGGGAATGATCACATTGCCCCATGCCGCCCCCCAGGCCCCACCCGACCCGCTTCCGCATATTGCGGATTTTCAAGCATCGCAGGTCTGTTAGGTCCCTAACCCCCGTGATAGGCTGGGGGTTACTGTATTAGGATCTGTACTCCAGCATTTAACAGCATGGGTCTGTGCTTGGCTTCAGGGAAAGTCTAGGCATACTCTGATGTTTCTGTTCCTCTCTTGTATGTGACTCTGGAGAGAATACATAGATCAAGGTTCTAGTCTCTTCGCCATCTGGCCAAGTGGAAGGTACCCTTGTCCTTTATGTCATGGGCCAGAAAGATGTTTTCAGTGTCTGTCTACTGCATTATCCTTTTGCCATCTTTATTAAAGTCGCTATATTCCGATTGAATATTATGGCTGCTAAAATTGCCAATGATTACTGTTAGTATGTTACCGCACTGTCATCCCATGGTAGTGCAGGTGGTTTATACAAATTAATGATTTCAGTGTTAGAGATTTTTATTTGTATGTCTGACACGTTCATTTCAGAGTGACATTTCATGTCTTGTACTTGATCTACATACCTCAGTGTTGTCTAGGGAACAGATTGATGACAGCAAGCTGTCTGGCCAGGGATGATAGGTTGAGAAACGAAGCATACAAATTACCAAAGACAATAAGAGTTTGGCATTCTGTTTTATTTTGGGCAGGCACATTTCCCTAACATGCCCCAAAATGAACCATGAAATGGCCCAATTCATGGGAGGGTTGTGTCACGATTTGCTTCATACCCATCTCTACTTATGAATAATGAAACATGCTAGATGTGCCACTAGAGTCATTGTTGCTTTTGCTGCAGTAGACGAATATGGTTCCCACAACTACTGGCAATTTCATGTTTAATGAACTTACTTTCTCAGAGCACATAATACATCAAATGAGATCTATTTAATTGGCCCACAACCCAGTGTCTGTCCCAGCATAACTACTTTTTCATAGACTTCCTGGAACAAACATCTTCCTTTTATTTCATATGACAAAAAATGAACTATCAAGACTCTGAGTGGAAACAGTACCAGCATAATTTCTTCTCTTACAGGGACATGAGTGAGCAGTTGGCATAATATATCCATAAACAATGTTTACCTTCAGACTCTTTTAGATGCAATTCCATGCTGATGAGCAATTTTTGAAAAGTAACTGTTGGAGATGCACTTTTGACTGTTCATCAAGAATACATAAAAAGCAATATCTTGCAATATTTATTGCTTTTCATTACAAACCTCCATCATGATCCAATCTAGGCACCTCTTTCTCCATGGTGATGACCTTCAAATATGATGACAGAAAAAAGCCCTAGATTTTATGACAGCTTAACTCTGAATATGTTACAAACTTCCTATTAATATGTATTTCAGACTCTGCTATAAACTTTGAATCCGAATAGATGCTGTGTACCTTGTGCTGTGCAGTAAACTGTGAATATGAAGAAAAATATGTTCATGTGGGCAGAAGCAGCTTCTGACAGTATTTATGAGGAAGCATCTTCCGTCTTCCTCTTCATCTACTGAAGGCATAACTCTTTTTGTGTGTTCTGTAAATCTGACATTTGCTAGATTTGTAAATCAAATCATTCACTATATTAAGACCAGCCCAGCAAAATAATACATTAGGGTACATTATCATAAAATTGCAAGCATCTCTTAGTTCCACTTCCAGTTGTTACTCATAGATTCATCTGGAAAAATTCTTCTAAAATCAGTCATGTAACTGCTCTTGCTTCTCAACGCTACAGTGTCTTTCTTTAAATTTTACTTAATCTAATTCAGGCATACCCAAACTTCGGCCCTCCTGATGTTTTGGACCACAACTCCCAGAATTTCAAGCCTGTATTTCCAATGGCAAAGGACTATGGGAGTTGTGGTCCAAAACATTTGGAAGGCCAAAGTTTGGGTATGCCTGATCTAATTGAATGTTCCTTTTATATTTATATACAAGACTTTTGTGTTACACAGAGATGTGTCAAATAACCAAAATTACACCTTCCAGTTCAAAGTACAATCTTTTTACCTTGCTGTAAACGTAGATGAGAATTTATTCTGTGTTTCGGTTATTTCACAGTTCAAATGTGAAATAATAAATAAAATTGTCAACATATATGCTGTTAAGTCTATCTAACGTCATTAACAAATATTGATTGTGACCACATTGTACATAATCAGAGACACTCTGCCCTAGTACATTGTGCATTCTTATAGGTACTATGCCAGGGGTGCCCAAACTTTTTGTAAGGAGGGCCAGATTTGGTGGCTGAGAATGTGTCAGGGGCCAGTTGCTCCCCGACCCTGCCACCCCACTGCAAGCCCCACCTACTGGCCCATAAGCCCCACCCACTGACCCCTTGCAACCCCACCTGCAGGAAGGAAGGCGGGGACCAAGGGAGGGAGGGAGGGAGGGAGGAAGGAAGGAAGGAAGGAAGGAAGGTGGAAACCAAGAGAGGAAGGAAGGAAGGTGGGGAACAAAGGAAGCACAGGGAGCCATGGCCACCGCAGGGGAATGTGTGGGTGAAGGAAGGAAAGGAGGGGCAGGCCAGCCAGCCGTGGGCCACTCAGAATGGCCTGACGGGCCTGATTTGGCCCTTGGGCCGGACTTTGGGCAGGCCTGTACTATGCTCATGTACCTTCTATGAATCTTTAGAAGGAGGACATTCTCTGAATGATTAGGAATATTTAGCTGAATACTAGTTGAGGATTGGCTTGTTGAGTTTAGATTCCTCTCTTTCTGACACTGCTTTTTACTCATTTTCTAGCTTTTCTTTCCTCTCTACTGGGAATTCTTTCAAGCCTACCCTTCAGTGAATGTGACTGTCATAAAATATTCTGTGGAGAGGAGGACATGGAGGTTCACAGTTAAGCTTTCTAGACTGCTCAGTAATCTTCTGGCTGAGCATCTATCACTAAAAAGCAAAGGAAACAAAAACTGATGAGGCAGTTGGATAAAGCAGTTTGTGTCTGCTGTTATAATTCTGAAATCAGCTACATGGAAAATAGATATTTGAAAATACTCAGAAAGATCTGTGTTGTGAAACATTCCTACTATATTTTTATTATGTTTATATTTTGTTAGAACGGAATGAGTGCAGATCAAATATATGCAAGTTAGCCATTCACTATTTGTCATGTCCGCATTGTTTAATGTCACATTGCTCCACACATCAGAGGGTGAATGCTTACAATGGGAAACAGAGTTTGGAAACATTAGTTTTAGAAGTGATGGCCTCAGGATTGTCTGGCTAGCATAGCCTGTGGCTTTGTTGTCTTAGTGTAAAAGTTTGGCTATTGCTTTCTTCCTGGAAATTTAGCATCCAAAAGACCCCCAGGAATGTGAATCTGCTTGTCAGCAGCTTGGCTGTTCAAATCCTGGGTGCCACACAGTTTAGTGAGCTCCCACTGTTAATCCCAGCTCCTGCCAAACCTAGCAGTTCCAAAGCATGTAAATGCAGTAGATAAATAAATACTGCCATAAAAAGCAGGAAGGTAAACAGTGTTCCATGTGCAGAAATGGATTCAGCCATGCCAGCCACATGGCCATGGACTTGCACAACACTGACTCTTTGGCTTAAAAACAGAGATGAGCCCCTAGAGTCAGACACAGCTAGCACACATGTGCAGGGGAACATTTACCTTTTTAAGGTCTATTGAGAACACATGCTTTTTAAAAAACCCTGAGAGTTGTGCTTCCTCTTTTATAGGAAAAATACCCCTTTTCCTGCATTGCCAGAGTAGCTAATTCAGGAGAGGTGACAGGAGAACCTCTGATAGCTTGAAGTGCTACAAAAATGGTCACACAGTCCTCAACAGGAATGCTTTAACGTACGGTATTAAAAACATATTAAAAATAGTTTTTAATCCAAGATCTAAGGGCGCTTTTACACCACCCCTAAAATCCGAGGCAAAGGGCTCCCAGACCCGGAGCTTAAAAATGTTTTCCCACCAGCTCTGGACTTTTAAAAAAATTAAGTATGACCACACCCACCTAAGTGTGTCCCAGTGCACTTTTCAAGTACCTGGCCTCCAGGAGGTAAAAAATCTTCCGATGTGCATTGTAAAGTTGTAAATGCCGGGCTCCCTCGCCTTCTGTTTGTTTTTTTGTCCCCACCGCCCCTTTAAGAGACAGGACTCACTATGGGGCGGCTCAGGGCTGCTTCCACAGGCAGACGGAGGTGACCCTGCTTTTTTCCCCTCCCTTTTTTCTCCCTCCCCTCACGCAGACATGAACAATGGAGTGCGGAGGGGTGCGAACACAGGAAGAGCAACAAGCCCCAATGATCTCTGGTCCGAATTTAAGTTGCCTCCGGATTTTAGGGGTTGTGTAAAAGCGCCCTAAATTACCTTGAATGCTGCTAAAATTTGAGCGTAATCCAAGGGAGTCATGGTGGATGGGTGTGTGTGTGTTTAAATTCTTTTTTAAGTTATATTTGTACAGTACTTGGGATTAATTTTGCTGTACAATGTATAATGGCAATAAAGTTATTATTCCTAAAGGCTTTTGGGCTCCTTATTCTTAGCTGCCTTATGAATCCTGTCTGGGTTGTATCCAAACTCACACCGCAGCCCTGTGCATACCAAATGCTGTGGAATTTCTGGAACTTAATTCTGAGTATTCATGCTTAGAATGGCACTATAATTAAACCGTTTTCATACATTTTCCACATATTTAAGCAATGCTCTCACAAGTCTCAGAATGTGCAAATAATTCATGTCATGAAGGTCCGGAGAAGAACAGGTAAGAAAAGTGCTAGCACACCTGCTTCTTATACAACTACTTTGACACATGTTGGCTGAGATCTGGTAGTAAGCTGAAACTGGAATAGGACCACTGAATGAACTGAACTTGCAGAGGAGTTGACTTACAGATCCCAACTGACTCAATGGGCCTTCTCTAGTTGCAGCTTACTATTGGATCTCATCCATTGTTTGCTTGAAAGAAAAACATTCGAAGTAGGACCTTAATTCCCAATCCTAATGCCCTAAGCACACCTGATCTCACCTGATTTCGGAAGCTAAGCAGGGTCTGCCCTGATAGGAGACCACCAGGGAATACCAGGTGCTATAGGCGCCTGGAATAGGAACTGGCAAGCCACTCCAGTATTCCTGCCAATAAAACTCCATGGACATGGAGTCACGAAGGGTCGGTCACGACTGTAATGACACAACACACACACAAGTATTCTCATGGGATCCAAGTGCAAATTTGAACCTGCTCTGTTCTCCCTTGTTGTTGATAGTTTTGTTAGAGTCTTAGATTGCATTAGATAGTATATTTCTTCTGAGCATCAAACATACTGCATTTTGTGTCTTACATTTTAATGGTTTCTCATCATAAATGAATTAATCTGGTGTAGTGTAATGCTTCTTTGGCTGTCTAGATGCCCTGAGCACATCCGATCTTGCCGGATCATAGAAACTAAGCAGGGTTGGGCCTGGCTAGTACTTGGATGGGTGACCACCAGGGAATACCAGGTGCTGTAGGCACCTGGAGTAGGAACTGGCAAGCCACTCCAGTATTCCTGCCAAGAAAACTCCATGGACATGGGGTCACAAAGAGTCCATCATGACTGTAGTGAAACAACAACAACAACAATGCTTCTTTGTGTTTTCCTTTTTGCCACCATGCCATAGATATGAATCTCCAAGATAACAAAATCACAGTGTGAGGTAATCCAACTAAGCAATGTTTATCAACAAAATGTCCTGGCTACAATCAGAAAATTCTCAGCAGATCATTGGAATGAGATATTTAACTAACAGGGGTCTCATTTAATGTACATGGTGTTAATGAAATAATTTCAATCTCCTCATCAAACAATCAACAAAAACAGCAGGGAAAGAATGGCAAAGGAAGCTACAGGAATTGCACAGGCCTTCCATTCAAATTAAACTCAACAACTTTTTATTTTACTTCCAGGTGTCACTACTCAGTCCTGCTCTGGAACTATTCAGTTTCACTTGCTGGTATTTCAGTGGAAAATAAACATCTCTCCTGACTACTCTCTAGCAAGCTGCTTCAGCAGGTCTCCCTGTAAATTTTGAGAAATGTGATGAATGAGCACAAATTTTGCTCAATAACCAATTTAAACAAGACTTTTAAATCCCCCTGGCTCTTTATGATTCAATTATAAACTTACCATCCTTTCACCACAGGACTTCCAAATATATATGTCCCATGACAACATATCTTGTACTATGCCCTGCTCTGAAATAAGGGCAGAAAGCCCTTGACCTTTTCCAGACCTCAGGAGAACATGCCATCATTAGATGACAGCCGTCCTATCACATTGCCCTCTGAAAACACCAGAACAAAGTAACAGTTTAACAAATCTTCTAAGTCTCCCACTGTCTTGATTTCACTAGTATTATTTTTAGTGGACCAATTTTCTACTTTATGATCTGTCAATAGGGAATATGACTGAGGCAGCCTTTTTGGGAGCTGAGCATTCTCTTGGGAAATCTGAGCTTTTTGTTGTTATGCTACTAATTTTGAAAAATAAACCAGAAATCTATTTGAGATGTTTCTTAGACTTCTTTTTCTTTCATTGGCATGTCTATTTCAATCTTCATTGTTATGGCTTAGCCTAACAAGCAAGGCATAAATAACCTTTCTTTAGTGTACATGTTTTACAACTGAAATACTTAAGGGAGACCAATTGGTCATACGTAAGGTTTATTTTTCAGATGAGTATATAGACTTTAGGTAGTGGGTATTAACCACAATCTATTCCAATCTATGAGTGAGTTATATATGAGAAATGCATGTGAAGTTCTATTCAGCATTCCCTTTCTTGTAATTATCGACTAGAACCGAATTATAGATAGATTGTTTACTCACAGTCCAAGAGAAAAAAAATTCATTTCACTATTTTCTAGTAGAATCATGGATTAACAGAGTTGAAATGGACCTACAAAGATACCAAGTACAACCCCCTGATCAGTGCAGGAATCAAATCAAAGTATATCTGACAGAAGTTTATTATCTGTATAATTTTCTCTTGAATGCCTCCAGTGTTGTAGCACTCATGGGGCTCCTTTGCTCACCCACAAGGCAAGTGCAAAATGTGCTACAGGGCAGGGCAGGCAGGAGCTAGTCAGCCTACAAAAGGGCTGCTCAGGCCTGCCTCACCTTCTTTTGCCGGGGGCGGGGGGAGGGTAGCTTCCCTAAATTTAGGCATAGCCTCTGGGATTGAAGAGTGGCAAGCAGAAGGGATTAAGCAAAGAGTGCTGTGGGGAGTGTAGGTATAATAATAATAATAATAATAATAATAATAATAATAATAATAATAAT
>JAHTLZ010003542.1:29235432-29276956 GCA_023846285.1 Phrynocephalus versicolor
AATAATAATAATAATAATAATAATAATAATAATAATAATAATAATAAACACAAGAGATATATAAGAATGCCAGACAGACTGCATTAGAATTAATAATTACTGTGGATTATATTCTTATTATGGCATCCAAAAAGGGTATGTGTGTGTGTGTTGTATCGTTACAGTCGTGACCGACTCTTCATGACTCCATGTCCATGGAGTTTTCTTGGCAGGAATACTGGAGTGGCTTGCCAGTTCCTACTCCAGGCGCCTACAGCACTTGGTATTCCCTGGTGGTCTCCCATCCAAGTACTAACCAGGGCCAACCCTGCTTAGCTTCCAAAATCAGGTGAGATCAGATGTGCTTAGGGCATCTAGGCAGGGGTAGCTAAAGACAGCATAGAGCTCGGAATTCCAGTTCTGGTTATGCTGCGGTGAGACAACTTGATAAGCTCTATGGCTTATCAGGCTGAATTTCTCCAGATAGAAACCCTCGGGAAAGGGGGCAAGTCTCCTTGGAGGGGAGATTAAGAGAGGCAGCACCTATTTTGATTGCGGAAAAAGTGGTTACTCTCTTTGCTGATCCAGGAATCGCTTTATTTCCCACTGGAGGCAACTGGAGGCCATTAATAAAGTTTATGGCAATAGATGAGCTGTGGGCACCAGGTAAAGTAGTGGCTGTATATACTAGCTTTTAGTGTTGTTGCTGTGCTACATCTGGGTGAACTATCACATTCCTCCCCCCCCCCCCTTTTACGTGCATTTTAAGCCTGGGTGTTATCCGAAGCAGAGCTGCTGCTGAAAGAGACAAACAAACAGAAAGAAGTGAGCGCTGGTAAGTTTTGCAGTTAAACTAGACCAGCTTTAGAGGCCTCTGCTAATTTAAACTGCAAAGAGCCACCTCTATTCAAACAAAGGAAGCAGCTGGAAGCTTCCTCAAACAAAGGAAGCAGGGGGTGGAGCCAGACTAATCCTTCTCTGAGCAGAGGGGTGGAGCTGCACTATCCCCCCCCCCCCGAGCAAGGTCAGCCTCAGCCATTTTGAGCCTGGGTGTGATCCCAAGCAGACCTGCTGCTGAGAGAGACAAACAGAAATAAGTGAGCACTGAATACTGCACTTGTTAAAATGGAGTCTGAGGGAGCAGCTGTAGTTACCTGCAACACTTGTGCCATATTTGTCATACTGCCAAAGCACATGGAGAATTACACTTGCAGCAAGTGCAAGCTGGTTGCACTACTGGAAGAGAAGGTCCAGCAGCTGGAGGCCCACATATCTAACCAGTATAAAACAGGAGCAAGACTGGCTGGCACACAGGCTGGAGACACTTTTTTAAAAAAATATATGTTTTTTTATTTTTTAAAGTCCCCAATGTGGGGCTTTTTTCCCTCCTGGCCCATGGCAGCTGCCGGAGTTCCAGGAGTTCAAGTGGTGGCGACAAGGTAGGAAGGGGGGGGGGTAACAAAAATGAAATTCCATTTTGTTTCATTTTGTTTTTCTTTGATGGGTTGGTTCATTATTCATTTTGTTAGCTAACAAAATGAATAATGAATAACAAAATGAATTAAAAGTTCATTTCGTGCCCATCTCTACTAACCAGCAACAAATTAAGGAGCTTGAACTCTTCTTGGACAGAGCAGAGCAGACTATCATGGACAAAAAAGAGACAGGGCACAGTTCTGAGGAAGAAGTCACCCCACCAACTCAGGAAGTAGATGCATGGAGGAATGTGACTTGAAGAAGTAAAAGGGCAAGGGCAAGGGATCACTCTGAGAGTCTGAAATTACAGAATCAATTTGAGGCTCTTTCCTTCATCACACCTAATGAGGAATGCACAGAGGAGCAACTCGTTCCACCTGGGGATCTCTGCCTCATCACACTTGATGAGAAACAGGAAGACAAACAACAATATTGTTGATGAGATGCATGTAGATGAACAGGCTGCAGGAGAGAGGCTCCTTGTACTAGGTGATTCAATTATTAGAAATACAAAGGGATGGATTTGTGATGCACATGATAACCGTATGGTGACTTGCCTGCCAGGTGCAAAGGTTGCAGACAGCATGAGAAATCTAGATAGTTTGTAAGAGAGAACTGGAAAGGAGCCAGTCGTCATGGTACACAATGGTAAAAATGATGTTGGGAAGGCAAAGCGGTCAGTCCTAGAAGCCAAATTCAGGTTGTCAGGAAGAAGATTGAAGTCCTGGACTTCCAAGGTAGCATTATCAGAAGTGCTGCCTGTTCCTCATGCAGGACCCTCCAGGCAGGCAGAGCTCAGAAGCCTCAATGCATGGATGAGGTGATGGTGTTGAGCGGAGGGCTTTAGATTTGTCAGGAACTGCAGGACATTTTGGGACAAGCCAAACCTGTTCAGGAGGGATGGGTTACACTTGAACCATGATGAGACCAGATTGATGGCACTCAACTTCAAAAGGGCTGCAGAGCAGCTTTTAAACTGATAACTGGGGGAAAGCCGACAGGAGCTGGGCAGCATCCAGTTCAGGAAAATTTCTACTTGAGTAGTGAGAACGATGCAATAAATACTTGGCAGAGCAAGGAGCTAGTCACCAGCACTCCACCAGAAGGATGCAAGAGGCAGTCTAATGATGCAGAACGGCTCCTGCCGCAAAGTACTGCCCATAACACCCGATCATCTCAGGGAGGACATTTGAGGGTGCCGTCGCTGAAGGAGGCCCATAAATCTTTGACGAGAAATCGGGCTTTTTCAGTGGCGGCCGCTCGGCTCTGGAACCAACTTCCTCCTGAGATCTGTCTGGCACCTTCCCTTGCAGTCTTTAAGAAGAATCTAAAGACGTGGCTATTTAAAAAGGCTTTCCCCGGATATTAATCTGTTGTAATGATTATTATATATTTATTTGCTTTTATCTGTAGTCTATCTTGCTCCTGTTTTATGCTGTTGTTATATATTACATATATATTATTTACCAGTTATAGTGTTTTTATTTATATACTTGTGCTTATTTGTTATATTCTATTTTCCTGCTTATGGTTTGATTTTTGTTCAGCTTGTAAACCGCCCAGAGTAGCCATGTAGCTAGATGGAGTGGTATATAAATTTAATAAATAAATAAATAGATAAATAAATAAATGTAACTGGACTCAAAAGACTGCATCAGAAAAGCATCTATAAATGCTTGTATGCAAATACCAGAAGCCTCTGGAACAAAATAGGGGAGCTGGAATACTTAGCAATTAGACATGGGCACGACTCGGCGAAATCCTCGTTTCCATTTTTGTTCGTCGTTTCCGTTACGTAACGAGGAACGGTAACGAGAATTACTCTGCTCCAGCTCGAACCCGACCCAATAAAGATAAATTGGGTCTGATTTGTCGTTGTCGTTCATGGCATCGTGGCAATCGCGCAATGCCAACCAGCACAGAAAAAAAGTTTTAAAAATAAAATAAAAAACCCGATTCCCGGCCATAAAAGCAGGCGAAAATATGCCTGCCTCAGTGAGGGCACCTACCAGAGAGGGGCGGTTTCTGGGCGGGTCCCTGGACTTCCCCCCCTCTCCTGTCCTGGGCTGCTGGTACCAGGCTGGGGGGAGCATCCTCGTCGTCTCCATTTGCCATGCGGTGGGGGGGAGATCCAAAATGGCGACCACAATATTTCTTTTTAAATCATGGTCCAAAAACCCACCAAAGCACCACAGAAACATGTGAAAATTAGGTATTTTAAATGCCTGAATTTTTATAGTAGCAGCAGTGGGTTTTTCTTGCAATAAAATGTCTCCATTGATTTTATTTTATTTTTATTTTTATTTTTATTTTTTTACACCTGCACACGCGCAATGATGGGCTGGCCAGGTTTTGACTGAGACTTCTGGGTGTGCCAGAGAGGGCATAAAAAGCCCACCAACCCTAACCCTAACCCATATGCCAGTACACTGTCCTTCTTAGTGGGCCAGAGGCACCCAGAGGTGCAGCCCACTAACCCACCCTAACCTTAACCGTTACCCTAAGCCTAGCCCTTACCCTAACCCCAACCCTAACCCAGATTCGTACGCAAGTACAATTCCCTTCTTAGTGGGTCAGAGTGATGCATCGAGAGGTGCCTCCAACTCCAGACCCACTCCCTCCCTAAGCATAACCTGTACGCCAGTATTCCAGTATGCTTTCCTTCTTAGTGAGTCAGAGAAGCGCCGATGAGGTTCCTCTGTCACACTAACCCCCCAACCCTAACATTATGTTCTTAGTGAGTCAGAGAAGTGCCAACGAGGTTCCTCTGTCACACAACATAATGTAATGTAAATGTATGGTACGCGGCGGCTATGCGTTACGCTTCCCTTCCCTAGTGGGTCAACAGGGTCAACTCAGAGGCACCCAGAGAGGTGCCTCCCAGAGCCCACTTACCCCAACCCCCAACCCAAACGACAAACGGAAACGGAAATGACAAATTTTTGGAAATTTCCGCGACAAACGGAAACGACCCGAAACGGGTCCATCCCAACAAACGACAACTCGAAACGTAATTTTTTCTGGTCGTGCCCATCTCTATTAGCAATAGATGAAACCTGGTGGACAGATGATAACCAATTGGATACAGTTATCCCAGGCTATAAACCAGTGTTTGTGAACCAATGGCACAGGTGCCAAAGGTGGCACTCGGAGCCCTTTCTGTGGGCACCGAACATCGCCCCTTCACAGCCACTTGTCTTCAGGTGAAAACATAGTGGGTTTTGAATCACAGTTTGGGCACTCGGTCTCTAAAAGGTTCGCATTCACTGCTATAAACTGTACAGGAAGGATAGGAATGGGCAAACGGGAAGTGGTATAGCCTTGTATGTCAACGAAGTGATAATATCATACAAATTGGAATATCCAGATGATTTGGAGTCACCATTAGAAACTCTATGGGTAAGAGTATCAGGCCACAAGGATGGTCTAACGGTAGGCATATGCTATCAGCCTCCGACCCATGCCCCTGAGGGAGACTTGCAGTTGGAGAATGTTGTAAAGGAGGCATCCAAGAAGGGAAGCCTGGTTATAATGAGGGACTTTAATTTCCCTCACATAGGCTGGGTGAACTGTTGTTCAGCACATGATAAAGAGATCAAGTTCCAAGATATGCTAAATGATTATCTTCATAGGGAGGGAAACCAAAGAATTAAGCCAGATACAAATAACCAGGGAGGAGGCTCTTTCATGTCTTGTTAAACTAAATGCTAACAAATCACCAGGGCCAGATGGCATCTATTCATGAGTGCTCAAGGAACTTAACAATGAAATTGCTGAGGTCCTAGCCAAAATATATAATCTTTCTCTCAAATCAGGCATTGTGTGATGACTGGAAGGTAGCAAATGTAACACCTATCTTCAAAAAAGAATCCAGAGGTGATCCAGGAGATTACCAACTGGTCAGTTTGACAGGTGTCCCAGGTAAGGTGATGGAAACCATTCTAAAAGATAAAATTCAAAAAAGGATCCAGAAATGATCCAGGAAATTACCGACCTGTCAGTTTGACATGTGTCCCAGGTAAACTGGTGGAAACCATCCTAAAAAGATAAAATTAATAGGCACATAGAAGAGAAGATGCTGCTGAAGGAGAGCCAACATGGCTTCTACAAGGGCAAATCATGCCTCACTTATCTGTTGGAATTCTTTGAGAATGTCAACAAGCATGTGGATAAGGGAGATCCAGTTGGCACTGATAAATAACATGATAGCAGAACAACTTTCTTTTCAAATGTGGCTTCTAACATATACTTATAAGGGAAAAGGCCAAGTAGATGCAAGTTCCAATAGGAAAGGTGGTGGTAGAAAGCATATTGTAACATGGTTATACTTCACCCATATGGCCATCTCTCCCCGTTGTGTGTCTCATGCAGGATTCCGATGAGAAGAGCCCCATTGTCCTCTTTTCGAGGTATTCATTGGTAAGTAATGATGGGAGTGATTTAGCAATTGGTCCACAAGGCTTCATCTCATTTTGAGTTCAGGCTGGGACTTTTTCTTTCAGGTTGCGCTTGACATAATGCTTGTGCTCTCCTCTCCAATCCTGCTTCTTCTCTAACTTATCCCTGACAAAGGGGAATATCAGTAAGTAAAACCATTCACTGGAGGTCAGAAAGACCTTTCTTCCCTTCTCCTAAACCTAAGCATGATTATTACATTCCTCTCTCCTAGAATAGAAGCACCATTTCTTGCTGGGCACTATGGAATTTGTAAGGAATTATTGGAAGTGCTTCCCATTTTTAACTGAGCTGTTCTGTGTTCCCCAAAGGTAAGGCGGGATTCGGTGGCTGGTATTTAAGAGGATATAAATGGTTATTTAGTTTACATGCAAGCAGAGCTAGTAGGGCATTTGGTACCAAGCATAATATCCAACAGAACGCTAACTATCGTCTTCAAAGCACACACAAAACCTGATAGGTCAGAGGAAGATAATTCACACAGTCTTTTCCTCCAAGGGGTCATAGTGGCATACTTTGGTTTTCATTCAGTGTTAGCTCACAATAAATCTGTGAGACAGGTCCAGACAAGAACTACGGACTAACCTAACCTTTAGTGTGCAACTATCCATTCAACATGCTAAATTCTATGCCACACTAGATCTGTTTCTGAAAAGTCCCAACATATTTTGCTGCGTTAGAAGATAGACAATATGGTGGCCCTTCCATACTGATGGAAGAAGAGGTTTGATTAGAAGAGCTAAAAACAATATGGGAGACAAACATTGGAAGAATAGGGAAAGAGGATGGGCAGAACAAAAACATGTCAATTAGAATAAAATAAAATGGGTATAAAATAAAAGGGCCAGGAAGAAAGACAGCATCTACTTGTGAGACAGAGATGTGAATTTTCATTCATTTCATTCTCACCAAAAACAATGCATTTTTAAAAAATGCAGATGGGCAAGATCAGAAAAGGTGTGTGTGTGTGTGTGTGTGTGTGTGTGTGTTTGGTATTCCAACATATTTTTGAAAAGGTTTGTAGATGTTCTTTATTGCACAAAAAATTAATTTGCATGTGACTTTTACACAGCAAACCTGCAATGCCAAAACCCAAGGACCAGAATCTTGACAGATCACACAGTTATGGATGGACTACTCTTAAGTGTTTGCTTGCTAGCTGGCTGTTGTATGTCCTGCTGAGCTGCAGCTGCAACATAGATCTCATAACCAGATGATGAGGAACGTGGAAAAGTGAAAAGCAAGTGTGCATCTGCCTTCCTGTGAATGATTTTCACAATATAATTTTAGCCAAGGGTTGTAGCACAAAACACAAGTTGTAAAGGCCCATGTCCATAATACCTATTCGACAAGCCAACATTTGGGAGGGTTTTTTTTTTTAGTATTGTCGATAACAACAACAAAAAGCTGTTGCTTTCATTTTCATGTAGAAGCTGAAAAATCTCACAGTGAAAAGTACTTGGGCAAAGGCTTCCACCATTTCTCGCCAGCACAGCCAGCAGTGAGAAATGCTACAAGTTGCACCCCAGCAGCCTGTGAAGGGTCACACTGCTGCTTTGGAATTTGCTGTGTGATCTGGTACATGTTATTCTGTTGTAATTAACGGCTTGCCCTGCACCCAGTTAGACTTCCTGGTTGAGTAGAGATAGAACCCACTGGGCAACTAGATCAACTCATGTTCTCTGCATTTTTATACTCCAGTAAATTGTTCACTTTCCATAAATGCTAACAGCTTTCCTGTTTCCACTTTGTTCCATGTTCCCTGGCCTTCTTTGTCTTATGAGGCTCCATCAATTGATTGGCCTGCCATCACTTAAACTAATGTGCACTTCACCTAAAATAAGAATCTCCTTGCCCATACTTTCCTCCGAATCATGAGAAAGATATATTGCAACTGATTTAGGCATTTCAGCCACGTTTTACAGTTTAGTAGAGCCCTTTGTCATGCTTTTTAAGACCTGCCATTAGAAGCTTTTTGCCATGAGGCTGTTAAAGGTGTCCTAGGTTTACTTCACAGCAGAATGTATTGCAGTAACAGATACTGTATATAGAACCGATTCCTCTACAACACACCAATTTGCATAAACATCCCAAATTTGTATTCTACAATTACCTTGTGCAAAATTTCTCAAAAAGAGAGCCACATTTGTATAGTGGTAGCAGTTGGACTATGCTGTTTACACAGAAATAAATCATAATAAAATCCATTAACAGTGGGTCGGAAACAAAACAAAAATCCAATTTCTGTACTGTTTCCTTTTCAATTTAGCTCTCAGCTCACAATGAACCAGGCATCCAGATGAGCCCAGCTAGATTAGGAGGCCAAGTCTTTGCAATGTAAACAGCAATTTAGAAAACCTGCCAGTCTTCCTTTTGTGTCGCTTTAGAAAACACAGGCAGAAGAGGTTGCCAGGGCATCCTGTTCTCCTCTCAGGGGAGGAGGGTGTCAAAGGAGCATGGCCTAGAATCTGCCAACTACTAGGAAGCAGATGTGTGTTTTTGAACTGACTGGGTTTCCTTGAAGAGGCAAACAATTGCTGTCATTCTTGGGAAGATAACCTACTGAGTACACTCTTCTTTGCCCTTCGGGCCCTGCGGCCATGAAAACCCTTTAGCCCTTCTTATGGGAAAGAGATGGCTTCTATTGCCTAGATAGATGGCCTACACTGGGTACTAGAGAGAGGACTGTGTCCCTTCTGGATCTCCTGGATTTCTCACCTACTTTCAGTACCATGGACTGGGCCATTCGTATGAGATGAGTCTTGGATATAATATTTTACAATGGCTACCATTCTTCTTGGCAAGCTCATAAGGTACCATTTGTGGGATCCTGTTCAAACATCCAAGGTGGAATCTTGCAGGGATCCCCAGTGTTCATTTCTATTCCCCATGCAACACATACTTAAACCTCTGAGAGATATTTCTGCAATTTTAGAGTTTAACCAACTATAAAATACTCTCCTAATTGGCCCCATTTACAACAAATTAGTGGTATTTTAAATATACTAAGGTATGATTCTGTCATGAGCTTATTGAGACACAGTTGATCAGGCAATAAGAACTATATAGCCTAGATCTGATGGATTCTTGGATGCAAGAATGGTCATTCTGAAGAAGGAAAAAATGGAACTGTAAAATGGCAATGGAATTGTAATCTGAAGGACAGAAAAACAGAAGTGGTTTAATACAGCTGAGTATATGAACTCTGCTGGTCTATGGCTATGCCAGTTTATTACATCAGACCTATTAAGCTTACACACTAAAGATAATTGTGCATCATATGATATCATGAAGACAGGTATAAGCATATTTGTGAAAGACTTCTGAAACTGGCTATGAGTTTAATGTGAAGCATACCAAGATCAGTGCAAAGACAGCTGACCACCTGGAATTTAATCAAGGTAGATGGAAATGCTGTTTATGATTTGAATGTGTGTGACAGAATGAGTTGCCCACCCACTCCTGGAATAAATAGACTGACATAGATGTTGGAGATAATTAGGACCATGTTATCTAAACATTTCCCACCCTCAACCTACAAAGGGGCCTAATGTAGTTTGGAAACCTAGGGCAGGCTCCAGGAATACCTTCTACCCAACAGGTGGTTTGAGCTGTTTCCAGACCTCAAGCGTCCTCTGTAGTGGCAAGCAAATATCAGTATCCAAGTTGCTGCTAGGCTGTGTGCAATAAGACCAGGTGTGCCTATTGATAGCTCATTGAAACTGATTTTCCATTCCACATTGCCCCACCAAGTTGCAAATTTTAGCCCAAAGGCCCTATTGCAAGTCCTATAATATATCTACGAACCAATCTGAGACAAATGGTCACCATCCTCCCTATGGAGCGTGGGATGTTAAACCTGATCTCTGGATGCTCCTCAACTGCTCCTAAGCCCTTGGCCAATTCCCTTCACAATTCCCTGGTGAACCTATGCTGTGCCCAATCAATGTACCTTGGGTTACAATTGCCCCCACCACCAACTTCAGGATGAGGGCTGACCATAAAATCCATGTACCCTGCCATTTGTCCTGCAAAATCCTCAGGTTTTGCAACACCTGCAAGATTAATTTATTATTATTATTTTATTTATTGGACTTTTACCCCGCCCATCTTCCAAGCGGAACTCTGGGCGGCTTACAAAGCTGAACAAGTCAGCAAACAGTACAATGGACAACAACAGGTTGACACAGAATAAAACAAACCGCAACAATATAAAAATAGCATAATGAAATTACCTTAGGCATCATCTCATCTTGGCATAATAGCCGCACCTCAACAGCAACACTAATCGGCGAGTGCAAAGATGGTGGGGTGGGGAAAGGGAAAAATAAAAGAAGGACTAATCAGAACCACCAAAGGCCTCGCGAAAAAGGAGAGTTTTTAATGCTCGGCGAAAGGCCAACAGGGACTCTGCAGCGCGTACTTCAGTTGGTAGGACCTATCTGTCCTCTGGCCCAAGTTACTTCCTCCAAAATGCACTAAAAGACTACCTGGAGGAATCTCCATTTCAAACCCCAAGACTAACAGGGGTAGCCCAACCCAGAGGATTACCTGCTTCTCTGTCCATTCCAATGAAGCACACACAAACTAAGGTTAGCTGATTTATTTGCAAATGAGAAAGCCCAAAAAATGGCCCAGCAATCAGGATTCAGAACCTTGACCCAGGTAAACAAAATCCTGAAGCAGAACAGCAGAAAAACAACCACAAAGAGATGTTATTATTAAGGAAAAGTGTGTACATGATCTTGAAAACATCACCCACCCTCTGTTTGTCACTGGACGCATAACCTAAAACAGCTGCAGCAGAGGCAGCCTCAATATACCTGTAGAACAAATGCTCAAAGCCTCCAAAATTGAAACACAGTCAAAGGGGTGCCATCCCTATGTATGAAAAAAGGACCTGGAGCCATACCTCACCTGGCTGCTTTATGCAACGTGTCCCTAAAATTACATGGGCTTCTTTTCCCCAGCTAGTCAGTCTTGAACCATCTCAAATGAAGCCAAGACCACATCTGAAAGTGAGAGGGCCTTACCCAAACTATCAAACTGGGCCACAATAGTTAGCTCACTCATGCAGAGAGTGCCAAAAATGCTATCAAGGCTGCTGCCTTAAATAACAAAGCTTCCCTGTAGATTAACAGCTGCTAGCTGCTTAAACAGCTGATAACTGCATAGGATAAAGGAGACCTGTGGTTAGAGGAAGTTCCCTTCTCTCTAATCCATCCTTTGATGGCATAGCAGATCTGAATGTCCCTTGTTATATCTACCCAATATTGAGCCTTTGCATAAAATGCCAAGGCAGACATTCATCCCTGGATAGATGTGACAGCTACTCCCTTGCAATGCAGTGTTATGCAAAATTGCAACATATGTTCAACTATGGCAGACTACACACAGGGAAGACTCATCATCACCTGACATTTCTGGAATTCTAAACATGCAGAAGAGTAACTATGTGTGCTAGCTCTATCTACCTCACTCTTCCACAAAGCCATGCCTCCACAGGTAGGACCTCAGGCTGAATCTGCATATCTGGAGCCAATGGCCTGAACCTTCCAATCTGTTGGAAAGACAGGGCATCAGCTATACTATTGTCCACACTAGGAATGTGTCATGCAGAATATAAGGTGTTATAATGTATGCATCAGAGGGTGAACAGTCAGACTAAGTTCATGACCTTTTGTGATCTGGATGACAAAGAGTTGACAATTTGTACTACTGCCAAATTGTTGCAGCAGAGTATTATTGATGAGTTAGCCCATTGATATGACCACAACCAGCACACCCACACAATGGGGAAGAATCTCAAAAAGGTAAATTATTTTGTGACACCTAATTGATGCCATTCCTGGGAGCCCTTAAGATTTTCCAAATAACCCTACTGAGTCTGTTGAACCTGTAGTTCCCCACCCTTGTGCAGTTCACTTTGTCAAAATGAAAAGCCATTGAATTAATCTAAAAATTGTTCTCATACCCTGATGTTCTAGCTTATTTCTGCATGACCCTGGGGCTTAGACAGTCCCTGCATCACATCTGTAATGGCTGGGGTGTGGGCAGCAGCCATGATATCAGCAAGGAGGCCAGGACCAGGGTGTTCCCAGAAGCCAGATGGGGTTGAGACAGAGAGCATGGTCAGCCAATCCAGATTCAAGATTCACAGAGATGGTACTCAGCCAGTCCAGGTTCAAGATCCACACAAAAACAATCCAACAGGGAGGGGGATGCTTAACAGGAAAACTTACAGAGCAACAGAATTCCAGGAAAGTTTGAGGTAACCAGGCCAAAGCTTTAGGAGTCCAGAAGCCTCATGCTGCTGAGGCAAGGAACAGGGAGTGCCGGCTGTTAGCTCTATGCCAGCAGCAGGCCCACCAGCTGCACTATCTGAATGCCTCAGCCTGAATGAGGCCTGACTCTCCAAAGCGGCTCCACAATTGCAGAGTCATGTGGTCCTGATCCTTTTTTTAATTTTAATTTTTAATTTTCTATACCTAACAAATTAAAACAAATGCATTGCTTATATCCTGCCTGTTACAAAGATCAAAAACAATTATTTTCCCAATATTTCAGCCCAGATATTTCATATTTCCCTTCTCTTCTTAAGTAAGATTGTTATCATACTTTCATATTTGCTTGCCTTTCCCCCATCTATATTATGTTCATCTTTACTTATCTCTATTTTCATCTAATACAAAAAATAAAAATAACAGAATACAATATTGAGCTCACCAATCTAATCTTAACAGTAATTCTTTTTTACTAAGCAGCTTAAAATATATTTGACTAACCCAGTATATGGTAAATGTATCCCAACCATAATCTATGTATCTTTACTTGCATCTGTTTTCATCTAATACAAAAAATGAAGATAGCAAAATACAATGTTAAACTAGTCTGTCTAGTCTAAAACATTTAATATATGGTAGATATCATCAACCAAGTATGTTTTATCTACTCTTCTAAAAATTACATAGTCTCAAAAGCCTTATATAACTAAAACTAGTGCTTAATGGGCTGCTAAAAAAAGAGGGCTTTGCATCTTTGTCCCTTAATTTTGCATTGCATCTAAAAGTTCCTGTCTTTACCTAACTACCATGGTTCTTTTAAAGGTCTAAAAAAATTAGCATTTCAGGCTGGTTTTCACATTTCGGTTTTCCATTTTTCATATCCTGATAGTTAATATCTTTAGGTGCCCCAAATACATAGAACAAACTTGTACATAAGACTGGCCTATCTAGTTTTGACAGATATTGAACTAGCTTAACAATAGTCTTAACTTATCTTAACAATATATTAGCTAAACAACTTAAAATAATTTTAACTAACAATAGATCTTTAGTAAAAGGTGAAAAATGTATACAATTTGAAAAGAAACCAGAGTATAACTACATAACTCAGGTTGCCAAATTTTTCTTAGCTGTAATCCACAGAAGGGTGGCATTACTGGCAGAAAGTTGACCAATGTATATTTTTTTATAGTCGTAATCTCTCTCTTCTCACTGTACTGTTTTATTGTTGTTTTCTATTTTTTTCTATCTGAACGGGTCATATGACCGTAATAAAAATTGATTAATTGATAACTAGAGATGGGCACAAACTGAAAAAAAATGGCAATTCATTTTGGTTCAGTTCATTTTAAGGTTCAGTTCATTTCATTTTGTTTTTAATGAAGCTTTTTTGAAATAATCATTTAATTGGTTCATTTTGATTCATTATTCGGTTTTTTCCTTCTCAAGTGCCGACTGCACAGCCCCTGGGGCCGGGTCGGCGCTGGTTTTATTTTTTTATTTATTTTTTTCTTGAATTTGGAGCCCCGACCCAGCCACACCTGGGGCTGGGTCGGCACTCCTTTTTAATTTTTTTATAAAGATCCAGGGCCCACATGCCGGATCTTTTATTTTATTTTAATTTTATTGGGTTTTTTTTTTACTGCCGACCACAGCCACCTACCAGCTGTAGCGCAGGCGGTCGCCTTTTTCTTTTCCTGGACACCCCCTCCCTGCAGCCAAGACGACCCACTGGACCAGGAAGGACCATCCAGGACCAATAGCAGAACCAGATAGGAGACAGCACCAAATGAAATGAACCAAAGCAAAATGGAAATTTCCATCTAGTTTTGTTTCATTTCTCTTAGAGGGAGCAGTTTTTTATTCATTTCATTGCATAATGAAATGAATAACCAATAACAAAATAAACCAAACATTCATTTTGTGCCCATCTCTATTGATAACATAATAGATAATATTTTGGGCTATTGTCCACATTTCCATTATCCCATATCCTAATGAACAATTAGCAGATTTAAACAATCAACTTCATCACTGAACAACCCTGTCAAAACTTAACATTATATTCAGTCTTAATAATGAATTTGCAGTTAGCTAAACCACTCTATTTAGCTAAATGAATTAGCAGGCTGGTTTGCACATTTCCATTATCTGTTTTCCACATCATTATAGTCCATTAATAGCCAGTGGTGAGGGACCTCTGGGATACCAAACAACTGGAGCACCAAACGCACACCACCATCAGCCAAGACCATCAAAATATGGAGGCAGACTTTTTACGTGATTGATTCATTGAAACAGAGATTCTCTTTTTTTGGATTTCTGACTTTCCTAATAAGTACATTGCCTTCATAAGATGTTTTCCTGTCTTATCTGTTGATTGGCTATTATAAAATTTCCAAACATTTCTTTCCTCTAACATAGATCCACCCGTTTCCATCTTCTCCAGACATGACTCATCCACAAGTCCATCCAGTGATGCAGAAGACTCCTGAGCAGAACTAAACTCCACACTCTCCATACATTCCCCTTGCATATTTTATGTTGTGGTGATTTGTAAATTGTAGATTTGTAGATTGAGATCAGTGTTTTGATCAAGATTAAGGTTGATACTCTCCTCTGCTTCAATATTGAGTTCAAGAAGGGGCTCAGTCTCCAAAGAGTCTACTGTATCACATTTTGTCTTTTAAGGAGCAGGTCTGCAAATTGCTAATCTGTCATTGATTCCCAGGTCATTGTGCTCAATTGTAGTTCACTTCAAAGGGTTAATATCACTTGTGGTTATAGTTCTACTCAGCTTCCAGGAGGGAGAAAAGAGAAAAGCAGAGAAGGGGGGTGGTGAGTTCCAAGTCCGTTATCTGGCAGTTTGTTTTGGAAACTATCCAAGGTCAGACAAATTGCTTTTTGGAAATAACATTTCCAACACTGTTCACAAGCTGTCTCCTTATATTTATTGAAACAAAAAGAAAGGTTTCCTTTTCTTCAAAATTTTCTGCCAGCCAGAGATGCCAAAAGGAAGGTAACTATGATGCAATATTTAAAAATAGTCACTTATGTGGTAGCTCCATCTTTAAAGCTATCAATTTCCCCTCATGGTTGTAGCTGCATTTTTGGGTGGGTGGGTGTGTAAACGCTTATTGAAGAAAAATATCCAAAATATGACCAATATGAAACTCACATAGAGAGATAGGGGAGAGCAAACAGTCTTAATAATGGCAGTAAACTTCAAAATATTTATAGCTATTTGCATTTGTCCAGCACCAGCAGCTTGAGCCATCACCATGATATGGCAGCCGGTATTCCTCCAGCAGGAGATAAGGCAATTCTGGACCTACAAAGCTTGCCACCACATTCTTTGTAGTTGACAGGTACTTCGCCACTCCCCCAAGGGGACTTACCCTTTTAGGGTCCTGTTTATCTAGAGAAATTCAGCCTGATAAGCCAAAGAGCTTATCAAGTTGCTTCACTGTGGCAAAACCAGGACTGGAAGTCTGTGGCCCTGATCCTGGCAACATCACACAGCCACCAGGGAAAGGCTCTACCAGGTGTTTCTACCCTACATGCTAAATTAAGATGCTGTACCATTTCCTATAATACAAGGTCACCTTGCATTTGCCTAGCATTATCTTTGACCTTATGACAGAAATCATCCAATTTATTCTATGGTAGCTGGCATGACTGCTCAAGCAATATCGAACTCAACCTCTGGAAGTGTGAGCCTGGAAGGCTTTCAGATTTTTTTTCTTGGCCAAAGGGACGTCCAGCTCCACAGCCAAGCTCTGAAATTCCGGAACCAGTAAGTGTACTGAACTACCTTTCCCAGGTCAGCGTCCTGAACCACCTTTCCCAGCTAAGAGAAAATCATCTAAACAGTGAACTACCTGAGACAAATATGCCCTAAGCTTCAATGTCCATTGAAGAAAAGTACTAAACATTTCAAAAGCAGCACGAGGAACACAGCAATCAATTTGGTAAAGCCCTGTCCACATAAAGTTGACTGTCAAATGAGAAACCTAATAGGTTGAAATCATCAGGGTGTACATGGAACAGTCAGCATGAAGACTTTAAGAGCCCTGTGGTAGAGTGGTTAAATGCCTGTCCTGCAGGAAAAACTGTGCTCACAACCTGGGATTCAATCCCAGGTAGCAGGCTTATGGCTGACTCAGCCTTCCATCCTTCCGAGGTCAGTAAAATGAATACCCAGCTGCTGGGGGGGGGGGGGGAATGTGTAGCTTGCATACTGTAATTAAAAACTGTAAAACCACCCAGAGTCTACTTGAAGTGGTATGGGGTGGTATATAAGCAGAACACTTTGTTTTTTGCTTTGCTTTATGTGGCATTTCACCAAAGGTGGCACTCAGAGCCCTTTCTGTGGGCACCCGACATCACCTCTTCACAGCCACTTGTATTTAGGATAAATTGCTATATTGGCACTTTGTGAAAAATTTGTAAGTTTTGAATTGCAGTTTGGGCACTCGATCTCTAAAAGGTTCGCCATCACTGCTCTACCACATCCCCTAACCCTGCATAATGCAGTGTAGTGAATGCTATAACACTTGCTTGGAATGGCATCATTTATCAAATTCCCTTCCAGTAACAATAAACGATGTATGAGATAAACTATCCAGGTGTCTTTTTGGGTACTATGCCCAAAAGCACAACCCTAAGTTTCTCCAAGGGCAGGCTTCAAAACAGACCTAACACATGACCTATCCTTACCTCTTTCTCAATCTTCCTCCTTACCACCTCCTCCAAACCTCTCAACACTTCAAATTGACAGCTTGAAATGCAAAAAGATTCCCTATAACTGTGGTGTGAAGAACTCAACCTAAAACCTTGTAACAAATATCAGGTATCATTGCTCCGTGGGTAATCCTTCAACAGTCATTTGAAGACCTCAGATTTAACCAGACTAGGGTCCTTTTGGAGGCTGTAGTTTGCCACCAGGAGGTGTCTTAACCCCTCTACCATCCTTGATATTGCCCCTAATGAAGCATAACACAGGGCATCCTGTAAAAGGGTGGGGCATTCCACAAATAGATCATTCATGTCTGAACTTACATGGCTTCTTATTGCAGCAGCCATGGGCACTAAATTCCCAGCAAAACATGTGGGGTTGAACTGACTGTCCCACTGTCCAACAGGGAGAGCTAGGCTGACCTGCTCTCTGAACCAAGTGCCCACTGTTGTACTGCTCTCCCAACATAGGTTTAGCCAGAGCCATCAGCTGCAGCCATAGTTATAGATGTGATTCATTCCACCTCATCACAGGGTTAATTGCCATACTCATGCAGAAAGACTCATTGTAAATAAGCCACAAGTGTCCCAGGAAATCAATATATACCCTGTATATGAGTGCCAAGTATTGTAATAAGGAAGACAGTTGCCATGGCTGTGCCTTGAATATGGCTCCTGTGTATATGATAAAAACAGGGAGCATAGTTAGCCTATGACTTATCAGGCATCTTCTTTTGAGACTTTTGTTTCTCTTTGTCATATTCCTCATCCTTCTTTTCAGACTCATGATTAAGCATGATTAAATCTTCCAGACTTTCTCTTTAGTGGTAGGAAGGAGGTGATCTCTAAGAGGCAGTGAATATCTGCCAAAATGGAGTGCATGGACAGGGACAGCTTTATAACCTGTGTCTGGGTCTGATGGGAAAGGCCAAAGCCCAGCACTAGCAGAGGCACCAGCTGTATTCCCACCTCCACCTCTGATGCACAAGCCATCTTACCTGCCCTGGTGGCATATTTCACATCACGTCCGTGCTCTGCCATGCACTGCTACTGCTGTTTCAACAGTAGTCTCAAGTATCAGTAGTCTCAAGAATAGACTGCTATAATGCCCTCCCTGTGGGGCTACCTATGAAGCTAATACAGAAACCATCAGGTCCAGAATATGGCAGCCAGACTTTTGAGTTGATTACATAGACACCAGCAAATTTTCCCCGCTCTGTCTTACACTAGCTACCTGTTCATTTCCATACCAACTTCAAGGTGATGACACTAATACACATGACCTTAAACAAGCTGGGGTCCCAATACCTGGTAAAACACCTGCTTCCAACACCACTCATTTGTCTCAAGTGGGGTGGTTGAGGAATCTTACCCTGAAGAGGTCCAGAAGGAAAAGATGAGAAATCAGGCCTTCTTGTCACACGCACTGCCTTTATGGAACCAACTCCCACTTGATTGATATTCACCTGGCCTCCTCCCTGGCTATTTTTAAGAGATCGCTAAAAGCCTAGTTGACAACATATCAAGTACAGAACACAGATCACCCACCAATCCTTAAGGTAGTGATTCCACCATCTTGGCTACTTTTAATTTCTGTGCACTATTTTTAAGTTTGTAAACTTTATACGCAATGTATAATGTTCAGTATATGTTTATTTTTCTTTATTATTTAACATTATTTCTTTGGTTTGTTGTTGTCAATTATTGTTTTATTGACTGTTGTGAACGACCCAAAGTGGCGTCAGTAGCCAAATGGGAGGTAAATTAATAAAGTCAGAGGAAGGCTATATCTACACAATCACTATCATTCTTCTTCAATCCAGAGTTACTCTTGCTGTTTCATATGATGTCCAACTCCACTCTAGATTAAAATGGCTGATGTTTGGGGACAATCTCCACAACTATCTTGGGTTCCCTTTTTACTATACATTTTCTCTGGATTAAAGAGAAAAGTGTGTGTGTGTGCTATATAGTGTCAGTATAAAATCCTCTTAATCTGATTTGATGTGGTATTTTTTCTGACATGTAGATATGACCAATGGTGGCTTGTTCTGATACAGTAGCACTCCTACAAATATTTGAAATGTGGCTAGCTACCCTTAAAATGCAATGATGACATTCAAGTTAGGATGAAAGTTTGCGTAAATAAGAGTTTCAGAATGGCTGTTATTGCAATAAGCATGGCTCGTCTTATGTTCTTAAGATTGCCTGCAGTAGTCTCAAAACTTTTCTTTCTGTAGCATATTTTCCCTTATTTCAATCTGAGAGCAGCAGGAGACCTTGTAATATGTTAACCACTCTATTTATTCAACATCTCATCATGTGACTAAGGGAAGGAGAGAGGACAAGCAGAAAGTTATTCAGGGTTTTCAACAGGCTGATAAGGAAGGGAGTTTTAATGGACAGGTGATGTACTTCTTAAACCTGATGTACTTTTAGATTCAATTGTGTTGTAACAGTCTAATTTTTAAAACTGTCTCAAGGTTCTACTTTCCTGTTTCTCTCTGCAACTGGTAGTTAGTTTTTGAAGTTGCCTCAAGTTCTATTTATGGGAGAAAGAATGGCTATTTATAAAAACAGTTGAAATTTTTATCCAGTAGAACTATGCAGATGGTCTTTCCATCAGAATGAGGTCATGGGACGAACGTTTTGGCCATCCCATGAAAATGTAATGTCTTTTTTCTTCAAAGGAGTCACAAAAATCCAAATATCACCTTGTGTTGGCTTGGTTCTGAAAAAAAAGTTTAATTTCCTGAAAACCCATATTCCTTGTTTTCCTAGACATTTTGTTATGTATAAAATATGAGATATGTTTCTTTTCTGCTGGTGGACTGATATAGTACTCAGATGATGTTGTAGGTGTGGTAAGCCAGCCTGCCTTCAGCAAGCTGGTCCTAGGACAAAAAATGTTAATCACTCTGAGGTCCAGGTGAACACTTAAGAGTACTGATTTTAATGTGCTTTTAGCAGAATTAACTTGCCCAGGATTCAAGGCACTGGCTGTTTTACCTGTCAGACATATCAGCACAATCTAGGGTGACCATATGTTCTCCTCTAGGAAGGACTGCCTTGCATTTTAGTGATAGTGTAAGTAGCCACTAGAGATGTGGGTGAATTTAAAAAATGGCAGTTCATCACAGATCATGATTCATCAGGGCTGGCGAATCAATGAATTGATGAATTTACTGCAACAAACTGATGAATCAATTAACTTCCCTTTTAAAATGTCATTAAAAGTCCCTTTGCATCTAGAGGTCCAAAATTCACAGTGTTGCTTCCTAGGATACTCATCTAGAATTCCTGCTAGTATGATGAATATTGGGGTTCAGACATCCAAGCTATGCCAAAGAGGGGACACAAGGAAAGTGCACATAGGCACCCAGAGAAAGCAGATTTGAAGATAGGCCTCCCACGACTCTCCTCTACAATCACTCTAACCTTGGTAAAGATTAGGTTTCAGACATTTGAGTTATACACCCACAAAGTGGGGGTCCCTAGGAGAGTGCCCCTTAGCAAATGGGCTGGAAAACTTCAATATTCACCAAACTTGATGGGATTGTAAAGAGGAGTCAAGGGGTGTGTCCCTCCAATGTTGCTCTCTCTAGCTGCCTCGGGGGCCATTTACAGCCCATTGAAATGACAAATCAAAAATTGCTAAAATGCATTTGTTTGTATTCATCGGGGGACTCCATTTATTATGAAAATGAATCTGTGAATTTTGATGAATCAGCCATATTTGTTAGAAAATGTGATTTTCAATTTGTCCCCATCTCTAGTAGCACTCCTATGAATTTCTCTGAATGACCAAGGAAAATAGAGATTTCAAATGGTAAATCTCTCTCTCTCACACACACACAATAAAAAGGTTTGGAAATAATTATGTGAGAAAAGAACAAACCACACAAGCCTTTACTAGAGCAAGTCGTATAAAATTTAATGCAATTTCAGCAAATGTTTTATCTCATTCTCTTCTCCTGTCAGGAGGATCATAAAATATTTCACTTTCTCATGGGGTAAGAAAAATTATATGATTCTTTGCCCACATACATAAGGACATGCCAAGTGAGAATTTACAGACCTGTAGCTACACTTTTCCCAGACCCCTGCAATATCCACATAATTTGGGAAGGACAAAAAATATTTATTTATTGATTTGATTTGATTTTTATACTGCCCATATGGCGGTGAGGCCACTCTGGGAGGTTAACAACAATTAGTGAATACAAAACAGTGCAAAATAAAAAAAGCATAGAATAAAATACACAACAACATGAAAATACAATAAATATAATAAAATTAAAATTAAAATGACATAAAATAGCATATATGTTATTGCCAGGCAGATCAGTTAAAATCACGTTTCAATGAGTGAGCATTTGATTTACATTATATTTGAGGTAAAGCCTGCTTAAATAACCAAGATTTAATAGGTGTTTTTAAAAGAGCCAAAGAGGGGGGCTAGGCAGATGTCTGGTGGAAGGTTATTTCACAGGTGAGGGGCAATGGCAGAAAAGGCCCTATTTCTGTTTTTGTTTTTCCCCTTTGGGCCTCTTGTGGTGTTAATTGCCTCAAATGCCTAGCCTGGGAAGATTAGGTATTATGGACAGCTTTCATTGAGAAAAGACTCTGTGACAAGGTCCTAAACCGTTTAGGGCTTTGTATGTCAAAGTTAAAACCTTGAAGTTGATGTGGAACCAAACTGAAGCCAGTGTAGGGTGGCTGGGGATACATGATCATATTTTCTAGTCCCGGTCAGCAATCTGGCTGACATGTTCTGGATCATCGGGAGTCTCTGCATCAGCCTCAAGGACAGCCCCACGTCGCGAGTGTTGCAATAGTCCAGTCTCAAGATTACCAGTGCATAGACCATGTCCAGATAGGAACACAGCTGAGCAATCTGCCGCAGATAGTAATGGGTAGAATGGACCACTGACACTACCTGAGATTCCATAGATAGCAATGGGTCCAAGAAAAACCCAAGCTGCGCACCTCATTCTGAGCAGGGAGAGTCACACCCCCCAAATGAGAGGGAGTTTCCCAATCCGGTGACAGTAGGAGCCCCCACCTGCAAGACTTCCATCTTGTCTGGGTTCAACCTCAGTCTATTTGCCCTCATTCATCCCAGAATGGCATCAATGCAGTGCTCAAGGTATCGAATGGCATCCATTGCAGAAGATGGAAAGGAGAGATAGAGCTGGATGTCATCAGCATACTGATGACACAAAGCTCAAAAACTCCAGATGACCCCTCCCAGTGGCTTCATATAGATATTAAATAACATTGATGAGATGATTGACCCCAATGGAACCCCACACTTGAGGGTCCATGGGGTAGACTGCAACTCACCAATCTCCACCTTCTGGGAATGGTCCTCCAAGAAAGATGTGAGGCACGCCAAGGCAGGGGGGGGGCTCCCTTCTTGGAGAACCTTCCTAGGAGGATACCATGTTCAACAGTATCAGAGGCCATAGAGAGATCAAGGAGGACCAACAAGAACACCCTTCCCCCATCGGCCTCCCTCAGTAAGTCATCCTGCAGAGCAACCAATGTTGTTTCCATGCCATGCCACCCAGAACCCAGACTGAAATGGATCAAGGGCATTGGTTTCATCCAGGAGAGCCTGAAGCTGATCCACCACCACCCCATCAAAGATCTTACTCATGAAGAGAACATTGGTGACTGCTCAATAGTAATTAATATTATGAGCTGCCACATTCACCTTCTTACAGATAGGCCTAATGAGTGTCTCCCTGAGGGCCTGGGGTTCCCGGCTTTCAAGGAAAGACCCATTAATTATTGTTGTGGCCCAACACTTTTATTAGCCAGGCTGGGCAAGGGTCAAGGAAGGTGGTGGCATGACAGTAGTCAAACACCATGTCTACCTCAGAGGACATCGCTGGTTGAAAGTGTGTTAAATATGTCATGACTGTAATCATTATCATCATCATTATGCTCATTACTTCAAATATTTCCTTTCCTCTGGGAAGCCTTAGTCAAAATGTGTGACTTTCCTCTTCCCTATGTTATCCTTTATCTCCAAAATAACCCTATGAGGTATGCTGGACAAAGAATGGTTACCCCCAATTGGGGGTATCTAGGTCCTGTATCTAGGTCAAAATCCTTGGGTATTTTTCAAAGTCTCACAACCCATCAAGGAGCAAACTAAGAGCCCCTGCTATTTCTCTTTGCCGCTGCAACTGCTTATTCAGCTGCCTCCTGGCTCCTGCTTAAAACATGGTAATAATGCAAAGGAGGCACAATAGATGCTACTCTCTGCTCGCTTATTGGCTTTCCCAATCCGAGATTACAAATGGCTATGGAATTAGGTATCATCACAGGCTCACTGTGCTGAAAGCCACTGAATGATCCAGGAGAGCCATGTGGGCATCCCTGTGTCCAATTTCAAGAGTCGTTCATCAACCAGGGGGAACAAGGGTGACTCTCAAAACTGGAACAAAAACAAAAAGTGGTTTCGTTCATTGTTTGGATACTCATCCACTCCTCATGTACGGCCTTTCCCTTCTTGGATCCCTATCAGACCTACTTTCTGGCCCCATTGGTTACTGCAGCAAGCCAATTATTAGGTGTTCTTGCCTACCCTGTGCAAAGCAAAACCATTCTTTCCTGGTCCCATTAAATCTCTATGCTAAATTTCTTTACCCCGTTTATCCAGCAGTGTCCTTGAAAATAGCCTTTCTCATTGTTTAAATAATAGTTCTGTGATGAAAGGCAGAGCTAATTCAAGAGGAGTGTGGAAGAAAGGGACAATGAGGATGACTTGACAGGCCAAAGGTATCAAGAATCAGGTACAGAGAAAGAGCAGGCGAGATGGAAATGATTTGTGTTTTTCAACCCTGCTCTCATTACCACTAATAAAAGTGCCCTCTTTGTCACCAGCTGGAGTTAAGCAGATGTATAGTGAAATAATAGCTGGGGCCATAAAAAGCTTTTAGAAAATGATGAAGCCCAGGAAAAGGAAATCTTTTAAAATAGGAAAATGAAGCCCAATGTGTATGCAGTTGCTGCTGAGCTGAAATGCAAGCTTGTTATGAACAGCATATTTTCCTCCTCTTCTGGCTGTCTTTTCACACTGCACAATAGGCTAACAGAGGAAGCCTTGAACAGCAGGTGAGGTACTTGTGAACTCTCCTATTGGAGTGTGACATTTGAAGGGAATATGAGATAGCATGTAAAAGTTCTCACAATGAAAAAGATATTTCAGACACCTCTTTATTCTTAAAATAATAATAATAATAATAATAAAAAGACAATCAGAATTTAAAACCCTGTGGGCTCAGAAGATATGGAAAGTCTCATACAGTGGCTTTCCCATTAGTACCTTGTCCTGCCCTTGACTACTGGGGCTTCTCTTAGTCTTCTGTACTGAAAAACACTCTTCTTTGTCATTATGAAGCAGCACTTTGAAAAGTTACTTTTTTTGGCTTTCATTATCAAGCCCAGCCATGGTGAAGCTGGTGGGAGAATTCTGAGGCTTGTAGTCAAAGGAAAAAAAACCCATCTTTCAAAGGTATCTTTTTGACTAGCAGATTATTTCTTTACTATATCCACTATTCATCTTTCACATTCATACATAGAAATCAAGAATGTTACAAAATGGGTGATCATGGCCTTGATTTCCACCTTTACACGTAAGGAGGCTTTCTATCACTGACATTATTCCCCATTTTGTCCCTTTGCTAAAACAATGAACTTAAATCTGTTGCTGCGACTACATGATTTATAACTAATTGTGAATCAATCTAGCTCTCTTTCATGCATCGAATACGACAAGGAGGTGATGTGCGCTCACCAACATCTGAATCCGGAGTTGTGAGAATTTGTGCAGTGTCCTCATCATTATCTTCCTCACCTTCTGAGCTGAAGGACTCATCTGATTTCTGCAGGCAAGGCACTGGAACCTGGCAGGTGGATGCAAAGGCTGCATATAGGAAGCTGGGACCAAAGGCTACAGGAGGAACCATTGCTTACCATCAAACCTGATGGCAATGGTGGACAGAGCTGATATAGGTAAAACCAGATTCAATTGCAAAGGATTCAGCATAGCAGGTTGAAACAGGGGAACCTGCATGTTAAACGGCAGACCAGTTGTTATTGGTATGGTAGACAGTACCGATGGAAGAAAAGGCTTGAGGTGGTATTGGGAGATGTGTTGTGGATAACAAAAGGATGGATGACAGTGAGGGCATTGCACCTGCAACAGACAGTATAGGAGTGGATGGTGCAGAAGTGTGTGGGATGGAGTGACGTGCTGGTATGAAGATGACTGGTAGGGAGAAGATTGAAGTCCTGGACTTCCAAGGTAGCATTTTCAGAAGTGCTGTCTGTTTCTCGTACAGGTTTTTGGATCTTCTGGTGGCTTGCCAGATTTAAGACTAGCTTGGTATCCCAGAGATATTCAAGCCTTTATTGTAGAGGCTAAGTAACCATCTTTTTGTTATTGGTCTAAAATGATTTGCTCCACCTGAATCTCATCAATGCCAGCTGCTTTGCCATTGTTACACTTCCCTATCACACGTCTTCCAGCTCTCCTATAGCAGAGGTTCTCATACTCGGTGACATGGCACCCTGGGGTGCTGCGAACGTATGCCAAAGGTACAGCAGAAATAATGAAAAAATCATCCAAATAGTTTCATTCATCACATTAAAGACAACTAAGCATTAAAGGCAGGGTAAAAATACTCTAAAATAAATATAAATAAATTAATCATATGGTAATCTATATAAAGTTACATAGTAGGAAGTTCCTCATTCAGGAAAAGCTTGCCCAAACAGGAAGGTCTTTGCCTGCTTCCGCAAACAGGAAGACAGCACAGACGGATCAGTTCTCCGGCTGGAGGGAGTTCCAAAGTCTGGGAGCAGCAACATGTGTTCTTTTGAGGCACACCTGTGAAGGTGGTGGGATGGAGAGAAAGGCCTCTCCTGATGAGCTTAGCACCCGAGCTGGATCATACTGCGAGATTCGATCTTTGAGGTAGCTTGGAACCAGGCCATTTTGTGCTTTGTAGGTTAAGGTCAGCACCTTGAATTGTGCCTGGTAGGTGATTTGCAGTCAGTGGAGCTGCTTTACTATGGGTGTAAAGTGATATCTGTAACCCAAAGTCATTCCATATAAGACTACCACTCCCCAACACTGGCTGGTTATCTGTGACCTCTACATTGACCCACCCAGGGAAAGCAGAGCAGAATGCAATGGTCCAGTGAGAATCAAGTGGTGAAAACTAGGACAAAAAGAGGCAAAAACCATCTCAAAAATGTAACTGCCTCTCATTATAACAGTAGACACCACATCAGTGGTGGTGAACCTTCAACACTCCAGATGTTTTGGACCAAAATTCCCACAGTCCTTTTACATTGGCAATCTAGGCTCAGAATTCAGGGAGTTGTGGTCCAAAACATCTGGAGTGCTGAAAATTCACTAGGACTGCACTACATGGTTCAAAGCAAAAACAGGCTATTAAAACAGCTGCCCAGACTGAACTTGGTATGAAAAAGCCTGGTTGTAAAAAGGCTGACAAGCAAACATGGCTTTGGACAGACGAAGTCAAAGCAGCGTTCCATGAGAAAAACCACCTCTATCATGATTTCCTTGCTGAAATGCCAGCTGACAACTGGCAGAAGTACTGTAACACTCAATGCAGTGCCAAGAAAACAATAGCTACAATAAAGTCCATGCACATTGAGGAATTGTACAGAAACCTGAATGCATGCGAAGGCAAATCAGTTATTGAAAGCCTGCCACAAGACTGAGGTTATTGAGATTCCACTATGTCAATGATGAGAATAGAATGTTGATCAATGATTGTGTCAAGGCAACAAAGCACTGGCAGGATTACTTCAAGAAAGTGTCCATGGAAGAGTTCCCACACATCATAATCCTATATGTTCCCCCAGTTCTAAGGTATGTGTAACCTATCACATCTGATGAAGTCGCCATGGTGATGAAACAGATGAAAATGGACAAACCCACAGGATCATATGATGTGGTGATGGAACTATGGACGTCACAACACTGGAACCCCTGCAAAGGGCTGATGGAACTCTTTAACCAGATTGTGCTGGAAAAGAAGATACCCGATGATTGGCAACATAGCACAGCATTGCCAATCTGGAAAAAGAAGGGAACCATGGAGAATGCACCAACTACAGACCAATTAGATTACCTTCTCATACTCTTAAAATCTTTCAGAGAGTCATTGACATGTGAATCCACATCTTTATCCAACTAACTGTAAATCAAGCTGCCTTTGTCAAGAACTGTGATATGACAGATGCAATCCATGTTGCCTGGCTGATAACTGAAAAACATAGGGAGAAATGGAAACGAGTGTGTGCAGCTTTCCTTGTCCTCAAGAAAGCAGGCTGCTGCTGGTACATCAAAATATTTTTTTATCACAGTTGGGGCACACCAGGGATCAGCACTCTCCCTGCTTCTTTTTTTCTGATTATTTTTTCTGATCATTTGTGGTCTGCAGAATCCAGAGTCCTGGATGCTCCTTTACGCTGATGATGTCATGACTGCATCAGAGAGTAAGGCAGATCTTGAGCACCAAGCCCAAGTATGGAGTGAATGTCTATGAAATCCTGGGTTTTTCTTACACTGCCACCAATTTATGTAACCTCTTACTGCAGTGGTTCTCAACCTGTGGGTCTCCAGATGTTCCTGGACTGCATTTCCCAGAAATCTTGGCCAGTTCAGCTAGTGATGAAGACTTTTGGGAGTTGCAGTCCAGGAATACCTGGGGACCAACAGGTTGAGAACCACTGTCTTACTGGATACACATGCTGCCACACTACCAGTTTACTAAACCTTATATATTACAGAGAGAGTCAGACATCAAGTTTTATGGTTTGAAAATAAAACAGGAAAAGTTTATTGGGTTACAATCTGATATTCAGTATTCTTGGTATAGCATAGACAGATGTAATTATGTGCTTTAATAACTCATATTTTAATGCAACTCTTTATGACTAATATGATGTCTTTCTACCAGACTCTAGTCAGCCACAGGACTTAACATAAAAGCAACTGACACTAAACTGACTCTCAGTTTATCAACCATGCACCCTCTCAAACATCATTTATAAATTAAATTTATAATCTATCTATCTATCTATCTATCTATCTATCTATCTATCTATCTATCTATCTATCTATCTATCTATCTATCTATCTATCTATCTATCTATCTATCTATCTATCTATCTAACAAACTACTAACCCCTTCCACAAGGTTGGTGATTGGCTAAGGAATACACATTAATAAATATTCATATACATTAGTAAATATTCATAATCATTTCCCTGATCATCACACAATCTGGCAAGGTCTGGCCTGCACCTGAATGTGAGGAAGACAGAAGATCTGATGACCATCACAAATGAATGTGTTATGATCCAAATTGATGGTATTGACTTGCTGATCAGAGATGACAGGAGTCTGAATTGCAAAGTCACATCAGGAATCAATGGTGCATTGCTAAAATGGTGTACAGCATCAAGAGTCATGTGAGACAAAAAGATCAGTGACCATTTGACCTGTTGTGCTCTATGGCGCAGAATGCTGGCCAGTGGCTGGTGGAGACACAGATGGACCTCTGATCTCATGCAAAATGAGCATATTTATATCTAACTTTAGCAATACATGTGATGTTTGTTCCATAATAAGCAAGAATTCTGATATTTATGGGTCTCAGTTTGGACCTGAATGATAGACGCCTATAAGTCTTTTTACTAGAATATTAACATGAGCAATAATATCCAGTTTTTTGTTGTTGTTCAGTCGTTCAGTTGTGTTTGACTCTTCGTGACCCCATGGACCAGAGCTCGCCAGGCCTTCCTGTCTTCCACTGCCTCCCGGAGTTTGGTGAAATCCATATTGGTTGCATCGATGACACCATCTAACCATCTCATTCTCAGCCATCCCCTTTTCCTTTTGCCTTCAATCTTTCCCAACATCGCGGACTTTTCCGAGAACTCCTCTCTTCCCATGAGGTGAGATAAATGCCTTTTTTTCTGTAGGGAGAGGATCCAGTCCATTTCATCCACCTTCCTTTTTTTCATTACAACAGTGTAAAAGTCATGATCTTAGATGTCTTCAATAGAGATGGGCACGACTTGGCGAAATTCTCGTTTCCGTTACGCAACGCAACGAAGAACGACAATTACTCCGCCAGAACTCGAACTCGAACCGATAAATGACAAATTGGGTCTAATTTGTCATGTTGTCATTCCTGGCATCGCGCGATTGCGCGCTGCCAAGCGGCACAGAATTTTTTTTAAAAAAAAAGCCTGATTCACAGCCAAAAAAGCAGGGGAAAATATGCCTGCCTGAGGGCACGTACCCGAGGGGTGGTTTCTGGGGGGGGGGTCCCCACTCCAGCCTCCCCCCCCCGTCCTGGGCTGCTATACCAGGGTGGCG
This sequence comes from Phrynocephalus versicolor, assembly GCA_023846285.1. Lineage (NCBI taxonomy): Eukaryota > Metazoa > Chordata > Lepidosauria > Squamata > Agamidae > Phrynocephalus > Phrynocephalus versicolor. Next base: position 29,264,804 of record JAHTLZ010003542.1, read on the forward strand.
GGGGGGGCATCCTCGGCGTAATCCATTTGCCATGCGGTGCGGGGGGATCCAAAATGGCGACCGCAATATTTGTTTAAAAATCGTGGTCCAAAAACTCACCAAAGCACCACAGAAACATGCGAAAATTAGATATTTTAACTGCTTGAATTTTTACAGTAGCAGCAGTGGGTTTTTCTTGCAACAAAACATCTCCGATGATTTTATTTTATTTTATTTTTATTTTTATTTTTTTACATGTGCGCAATGATGGGCTGGCCATGGGATGGGACCATGCAAATTTTTGGAGCCATTCCACCAATCGCATGGCCAGGTTTTGCTGATGCTGAGACTTGCTGGTACCAGGCTGGGAGGGGGCATCCTCGGCGTCTCCATTTGCCATGCGGTGCGGGGGGATCCAAAATGGCGACCGCAATATTTTTTTTTGAAATCGTGGTCCAAAAACCCACCAAAGCACCACAGAAACATGTGAAAATTAGGTATTTTAACTGCCTGATTTTTATATTAGCAGCAGTGGGTTTTTCTTGCAACAAAATGTCTCCATTGATTTTATTTTTATTTTTTTACACCTGCGCATGTGCAATGATGGGCTGGCCATGGGACGGGACCATGCAAATTTTTGGAGCCATTCCACCAATCACATGGCCAGGTTTTGCTGAGACTTCTGGGTGTGCCAGAGAGGGCATTAAAAGCCCACCAAGCCTAAGCCTAATCCTAATCCTAACCCTAACCCATACGCCAGTACACTGTCTTCTTAGTGGGCCAGAGGCACCCAGAGGTACAGCCCACTAACCCACCCTAACCTTAACCGTTACCCTAAGCCTAGCCCTTACCCCCTAACCCCATGCTCTGGGAACTGGAAGTCAAGTCGCGTTAAATCGTGGTGTAACGACAAACGAAAAAACGACACGATGAAATGACAAATTTTTGAAAAATTTCGCGAAAAACGGAAACAAGCCAAAACGGACCCGTCTCGAAAAATGACAACTCGAAAAAAAAAATTCCTGGTCGTGCCCATCTCTAGTCTTCAACAGTGTTCATCTAACTCTCCTGGAACTTGGCAGCATCTTGCAAAATAATTATTAGGGAAGTGCATTTTTATTTGGATTGGAAGTCATTCTAAATCCATAGTGAAGGATGAGTGTTTATCAGCTTCCGCATTGATTCAAAGGGAACCAAGGAAGCCTGAAGTGGTGCTCAAATTGAATTGGGGCTCTTTAAAGCACCAAATATTGCTATGGGGCCGATTTAAAAAGCTGGAAATGGGGTGGGGGAATAAACAAAACTTAGTGGCAATGAGTCTCACTTGGAAAATGAAAGGAATGCTTTAACCAAAACCAAGAAGCCCAAAGCACAAGAGATCAACAGCTTAAGAACCAACACAAAGCTCAAGCAGTTGTGGAAACACTACCTGTGGAGTTCCTGTGGGGGCTCAGATTAAGCAAGTAAATTCAATTATTCCCTGATCAGACAGCATTTCACATCTTAGTTTGGCAAGGAAAGTGGATTAGTCTGCCAAAGATTATGAGTCACATCATTTCCATTTAAAATAGAATGGGTGTGCAGGGGAGATTGTTTCTTCTTTATTTAAGGCAGCACCATGTTATATTTAGCATTACACTTTAGAACCCAATTGGTAGAGCACCTGGGTGTATGAATGTTCTATGAATGTCTTGAGTCTTTTATTTTTGCAGCACTTTGGCCATTTCTTTTTCTTTTCCCCATTTTATCTGACTGTGTTCCAGATGGGTGAGTAACAAATATAGCACACAAAGGAACTATTGGGCACTTGATTCACTGGAACAGAGCTATTTCTTCTATTGTCCACAAATGTTACTGTTGAGAAAAAAAATGACAGCATTGCATGGTCCCCAGAGAGGAAAGAGGAATCAAGCAAACAAGCAGATTGTTGGCAGCTTTGCCTGCTCATTTAAGGTCAGGTAGTATGTCATGGTTGAATTTCATTCTGCCTCCCCAAGCCAGAGGGGCTCCCCTCCATAATTATTTTTTTTTACTCTTCAGACCCATCTAAACACATATAAATACTTTGGATGCAAACTGAATCAGTCATTATAAATCGGCTCACAACAAACCAGTTGCAATTTCTAAGTAATTAGGACTGAATCAAGACAGATGGTGTTTGCACACTGATGCTGATTATGCCTCTTATATTTAAAACAGAATTTTACAAATGCACAACAATGCATCATTCCACGTTACTTGCATGCTTGACTGTTTTGCATACCTCTGCTCCAGTAAATTGCCCAGCTGGCTCCAGAATGCCATTTGATGACTTTCTAGATGCCAGACAGCAACTTGAAACAGAGCTGTGAAGCAAGAAGTTAAAGTAAATGAGCTAAGAAGGATAGGATTATCATGGCTTGGAAGTGTAGTTTATAGAATGAATATATTACTAAAAATTAACTTTTTATTTATGATGTTACCAATAAGCTTGTGAGAGGAAGATTTGAAACACTGGCAAACTATAATCAATAAATTCTGTAATCAATAAATTATGTGTCAAAAAAGTAAGAATTAATAAAAAATGTTGGTATAAATATCAATAAGCAGGAGGTTTAGGCCTACATAATTTATATTATATTACATAGCTAATAAAATCAGATATATGATGGATATTTTAACACAACCTAACAAAATATTATGGTCAAAGTTGAAATTCCTAGAAGTTGGTAATGATCTGGAACATATTCTCTTTAAACAAAATACAGCAATACCTTGGTTTACAAGCATAATTCATCCCAGAAACATCCTTATAAACCAAAGTACACATATATCAAAGCAAGTTTAGGGCTTTGTATGTCATCGTTAGAATGTTGAAGTCAATGCCGTAACAGATCGGCAGTCAGTGTAGATCAGCCAGTATGAGAGTAATATGTTGGAATTTACTCAAACAGTAACTAATCTGGCCGCCAAATTCTGCACCAGCTGGAGCTTCCACAGTAGCTTCCAAGGCAGCCCAATGTAGAGAACATTGCAGTAGTCTAGTCTCAAGATGATGAGTGCATGGACCAGCGTAGCGAGGGCACTGGGGTCCATGAAGGCACAGAGCTGAATGATCTGCCTAAGGTGATAATGCACAGAACAGACTGATGCCATCTGGGATTCTAGGGAAAGTGCCACGTACAGCAATTCACCCAAACTCCGCACCTCATCCTGTGCAGGAAGAGTCACCTCCCAAAACTGAGTGATATTACCAACCCACCAACACCTAGCAGCCCCACCCCAGAAGATCTCCATCTTGCCCGGGTTCAATCTTGGTCTATTCACCCCCATTCAACCCAGTACAACCTCCAGGTATGCATCCAAGGACAAAACAGAATCCATTGCAGAAGGGGGGAGGAGAAATAGAGCTGGGTGTCATCAGAATACTGATGACACAAGATGCCATATCTCCTAACAACCTTCTCCAGCAGCCGCATATACAGTGGAACCCCGACTTACGAGATTAATCCGTTCCGAGTGAACGCTCATAAAGCAGTTAACTCGTAAGTTGGGGAGCGGTTTCCCATAGGAATGTATTGAAAATCAATTAATCCATTCTGGACAAACAGATTTCAATGCATTCCTATGGGAAACCGCTGTTAAAGTGGGTGCTGTTTAAAATGTCTTTCAGACACATAGCGAATGCTTGCCTCCATGGCTGAAAGACATTTTAAACAATGCCCGCTTTTCCCCCAATGAGGATGGGTGAGAGGAAAAGCACACACTGTTTAAAATGTCTTTCAGGCATGGAGGCAAGCGCACTTCCATGGCTGAAAGACATTTTAAACAGTGTGTGCTCCCCCCCCCACAACCGACCCCAGTTTTGAAAAAATGTTTCATCCCATAAGTCACTCCTTTACATCCTTTAATGGAATTAGAGCATTTTCCTGGAAATTTGAAAGCTAGTTTAGAGAAGATATTAAGGGGGAAAACAGGTTATTTGAATAAAAGATTGGATGGAGAGGATAGGTATGTATGTGTGTGTGTTGTGTTGTTAGAGTCGTGACCGACTCTTGTGACTCCATGTCCATGGAGTTTTCTTGGCAGGAATACTGGAGTGGTTTGCCAGTTCCTACTCCAGGCGCCTACAGCACCTGGTATTCCCTGGTGGTCTCCCATCCAAGTACTAACCAGTAAAGAACAATAATAGAAATTTTGGGAATGGAAAAGTTATAGTTTAGTGCTATATACCTGGAATGTTGGATTAGAAAATGGATTAAAAGGAAAGGTAAATGTAGTGAGTTTACAAAGCTTGAAGAAATGGTATTACATAAAGAAAAAGATCAAATTAAAAGAATGAATGAAATGATAAGTAAAATTTATAAAATGTTAATAGAAGTAGAGGACCAAGAGAAGTTTTTTTAAAAGCTGTGGAAAGCTGATTTGGAAGAGGAAATAAATAAAATAGTGAGAAGGAAGAATTTTTAAAATGTATGTCTCTAAGAATAAACGAAATGTTTTATAAATTGGTTTGGAGAAGGTACTTAACATGAGTGATATTGAAATGTATGGACAGGGGGGTGGGGGGTCCAAGATATGTTGTAGATGTGAACAGAAAATAGAAGCCTGCTTCCATATGTGGTGGGAATGCAAATATATGATGAAGTTGGTTTTTAACGAGGTCAGAGAAATATTGAAACTAAATTTAGGAATATGTTCAAAAGTAGCACTTTTGTCGATATTTGAGAGTGAACAATGGAATTTGACAATGAAGGAATTGATTAGAAGTTTAATAACAACAGCTAAATTATTAATATCTGCATAAAATCATCCAGTACCTTTCTTCCCACCATTTGCTTTGCCCTGCTAGCTGCCTGGAGTAGACATGGGCATGACTCAGCGAAATTTTCATTTTCGTTTTTGTTTTTTCGTTTCGTTATGCAATGAAAACGAAAACGAAATTTTTCAAAACAAAACGGAAATGGAAACGGAAAATTTTGCTGTGTTTTTCGTTTTCGTTGCGGCAAATACATTGAACTGAAAAGAATGCTAACGAAACAGAAATTTTTCGTTTCCGTTTTCGTTTTTTCATTTCGTTACGCAATGAAAATGACAATGAAAAATTTGCAAAAAACCCAACGAAAATGAAAACGAACCGAAACGGACCCCTCAATGACCAAACAACAAACGAAACACCATTTTTTTGAGTCGTGCCCATCTCTAGCCTGGAGTGTTTCTGCAAGAGCAATCATCTGAACCTGTCTCATGCATTAACATCTGTAGTCAATTGACCAGTCCAGGGCAGGTGCAGGGGATGATAGAGATTTGTCTTCCTTGTGAGCTCTTCTTTCCTCGGGGGAGTGGGAGTTGGTGATTTTCTTTTGCTTCCTTCCTTGTTACATAGTTCACCCCTATTCGTGAGGGAAATCCCCTATTTCTTGTTCCCCTGCCTGGTAATAACCATCTCATAGACTATAAATCGGTTACAGATTTGTAGGTCAATTCACTTAGCAATAACAATCCCTGGGGAAAAATCGGTAATTACATTAAACCACTAAAGCAGTAGAAGGCCAAGAAGAGAAGGAGGAGGATACACTGTGGTGTCCTGCAGTCTCGGCCTGGCGGTGATACTTTTTCGTAATTTTCTCTGTTTTGGCAATCTTTTTGGCAACTCGCTTTGAATCTCCAAGAAGACTTGTGTGTTGCTGCTCAACCTGTTTATGTTTCCCAAGCTTCCACCTAGGAAAGAATTCTAAAGTATCCGCCATCTATTATCTTTAGTGTACATTCCTTCTCCTCTCCTCTCTCTTTGCAGTATGCTTCAGGTCTAATGACATAATGTGTTATATTTTATAATTATGTTGTCAGTTGGAGTGTGGTATCTCCACATTATGGTCAAGTCTGAGTGCCGCTGAAGCAACTTTGGGGACTGAGAGAGAGAGAGAGAGAGAGAGAGTTGCGGTTTACTACTAAATCCTGAGTCAAATGCCAAGGCAAGGGGCCAGAGTGGCTCGTGATTCGGAGGATAAAGAAAGAAGTGATTATCGATGATTTCAGAGCAGCTGTTTCTCCCTCTGGTGAAGAGAGTTTAGATTTAACATTATCCCCCTTCTCCGGTGTTATGACAGATCCTGGAATGGACGTCTATCAATTACTCCAATTTCCAAGCTTTCTGAAAGTGATAAGTTAAAGGAGCCGCAGTTGCCCCCACCCCCGGGTGAATATGACTTATCTCAATAAAGTTAAAGGCTCTAAGCAAGTTAAGATAACTGATTATTTTAAACCACTGCCTATAATTACTGACTTGGTACATAGGGAGTATCTCCTTGAGCACCTCCCCAGTCCCCCTATTATTCTTACAGGGAGTTTTTTAAATGATGATCATCTATGGGATTGCCAGGCCAATTCCAGCCTGAACATAGAATATAGCCATGTAAAGTTAATGCACCCCTGGGACTGCACCAATTTTTCTGAAAGAAAGAAAGAAAGAAAGAAAGAGGAGAGAGAAAGAAAGAAAGAAAGAACGAAAGAAAGAAAGAACGAAAGAACAGTGGTGCCTTGTTGATGTTGAATCTCCATCATCTTTACCTGTTTTTTCACTTTATAAATGTGTCACAGTATAGTATCTCAATTTGTAACACCAACCCAGAAGCTTAGAAAGAGTTTTATAATGGAAAATATGATCTATTATAATGGAGACTGATCATTTTATCCTATACTTTGTAATATGACTAACTGATGTTTTCAATGGCATGCTTGTTTTTCATGTTTCTGGGCTGCATTTTTATAGTGCTTGTTATTATTGAAATGGGCTATTGTTAAAAATAGAATTGCCACTACTGGTGCACCGGAGAATAATAGTACAGTCTTTTTAACCTGCTAGGAACATAAGCTATGAACAACAGATCGGATCTTTAGATCTATGAATTAGAATCTGTTTGACCTACAGAACCTGAGATAAATCCTGTCAGGATTGGAAACCGATTTTATGATACCATCAGAGTTCTCCAGCAGACAGAGATGTATGATCAAACAATAGAAAACAGGTATACACATGCAAATTAGATTGCAACCACACAACTATAGGATTCTTTCAAGGCTGTGGACTGGACTCTCAGATGGAGGGAGGGTAAGTCTGAGAGAAATGGTAACAAAGCCATGCAAATGCCACTTGAGTCTTAAAGTCCATTCTGTTTGAGTGACAAATTCTGGGAAAACTCTAAGACTCCTGATGAAAAGAATTTCCAAGGAAGCTTGCTGAATAGTCTTGATTAGGGACATCAGATGTAGAGATATAATATCTGCTGATATTTCCTATAAACATATTTATATATACTACCCAGAGAACATGCAAATTGATGCAATCTATGTTTCTGCCTTCTGAAGCATTCTGCAAAGGAAATAAAAGACTTTGATGAGATGCATACATCCCAAAATATCTGCAAAAGCCCAAAACCAAACACTCTGTTAAAAAGAGCTTTAGTCAGTGGAGAAAGTGTGTCCACTAATGCACACAATAAGAGCAGAATAATCTCTATAGATTTTTCAATTTTAAAACATCCAGATAGGATCAGCAAGGAGTGGAACTAGAGGTAAAGGACGAAATAAAAGTGGCAAAAATGGACTAAATAATTCTGCCCATCCCTCATCCCCAGAGGCAATCACGGTGTAGCTGTTCTGTAGCTGTTCATCGAAAGGAATTGGTCTCTTGACCCTTTTCTGGCTCCCCCCCCCATTTCTTTTGCTATAAATATATACTGCATCAACAGATTGATGCACACATAATAACGTTTCCATGATTATTTTTCATCAGTCTGCTAAATTTTATGGGTTACTCACATCTTTTCTGCCATGATATACATTCTAGTCATCTCCTGTTGTAGAAAATGAAGCTATAATATAATGTTTAAAAGATGTCATCTTACATAAAAGAGTTGATTTTAATAAGTTGGATATTATACTCCTTGATAAATTACAAATTAAAACAAATGTTGAATAACTTGAAATTTTATTAACAAGCAAACTCTAAAGAACAGAAAATATGAAAAATGCAAAATACCAAACATTAAGGCAAAGAATATGGATCCTCTTCCCCATGCTAATTCCAAAATCCTTGGTTGCCTATCTTAAACAATTGCCAATAGTTGCTAATTCACTTCCTGAAATCCAAAAGGCAGTGTTCTTGCCAATATGTCATCTCACCCATAATTTCTAAGGAATTGATTCCTAATGTTTAAGTTTACCCTTTATTCTATCTACAAGCACCAGCAATATAGAAATGACAATGACGATGATGGTGATGAAAACAATAACTAACTTTGGTTGATCACACAGCTGCATCCCTGCCTAGAGAATAGGACTTTAGCAACATTGGTCTATGCACTAGTAGTCTCAAAAACTGACTACAGTAGTCCCCCACTACATCGTGGTTTGTATATTGCCGATTTTCATTTAGAGAGACGTGACCTGCATGGAGCCTTTCCTGTCCCCTGCTGCAGCCGGGATTTCCCCTACATCAATTGCCCTTTTTGCAAACAGACTTCCTCCACGGAGCCTCTCCCCTCCCTTGCCCTAGCCAGGATTCCACCCCCACCTCAATCACCTCATTTGCAAAGAAGCTTCCTCCACTGAGCCTCTTCCTACCCCTTCTGCAGCCAGGATTCCGCAGACCCAATTGCCTCATTTGCAAAGAAGTCTCCTCAGTGCAGCCTCTCCCCCCTCCCCCGTTCTGCAGCCAGGATTCCCCAGTCCCAATTGCCTGATTTGCAAAAAGGTCTCCTCCATGGAGCCTCTCCCCACTCCTCCCATCATCACCTCATTTGTAAAGAGGCAAATGAGGTGATTGGGGTGGGGGAATCCCAACCGCAGAGGGCGAGGGGAGAGGCTCCGTGGAGGAAGCCTCTTTGGAACCAAGGCAATGGGAGGTGTCCGCATATCACAGATTTTCCTTTATTGCAGGTGGTCAGAAAACCTAACCCCCCCCCCGTGATAAACTACAATGCACTCTGCATGGGGCTTCCCTTGAAGCTGGTACAGAAACTTCAGGAGATCCAAAATGCAACGGCCATACTGGTGGCTGGTGTAAGGGATCCAGTTCACCACCATCCTCCCAATAAACTTGCCTGTGAATTGAATATTTTCAACACACCTAAAGATGTTCAGATCATGGGTCACTAAATTTGGGTTTTTCAGAATGGGCCTAATAATAGTTTCCTTCATGCAAGAAGGTAGAACTCCCTCCTGTAAAGAAGAATTTATGATATAGGTGGCCCATTCCACTGTCTTTTCCTTGGCTGGGCACACTGGCTTGCTATGTGCATGTGCACCCCTGAGAATTGCATTAGGTGCTTTTTATTTACTGGTGAGTAATTTATGTGAATTTAAGACTTTACTTACATTATGGAACAAGATTGTGGCCATGAGACACACAAACCTGCATACCATCTGAAGTAATACAGATACAGTAAGTCTACCTTCTTAACATCATGTACTGTATTTTTCAGTTTATAAGATGCTTTCCCCCCTAAACCTGTTAGGCTAAAGATTGGGGGTTGTCTTATACACAGGGGGTTGCAGCAGCACAAGCTCCTCTTCCTCAGCTTCCTTCACTGCTATGCACCAGGTTCAGGGAAAGAAGATCTAAGGCAGGCATCATCTTTCAGACTCCTTTCTTTGCCTGAGTGAGAAAAGCAGAGGTGAAAACCCCACCTAGACCTCTCTGCCACCCCCATCTCAAAATGCTGCCCTTTGCCTGACCTTACCCAAAGCTGACGTGAAAACCCCCTTTTGGAGGTCCACTGCACAGGCCCCAGGTGGTCTAGTCATGGGGAGCTTAATTGCCACTTAATTGTGGTGCTCCGGAGATGTGGGGTATGGAGGGGAAAGAGAGAGAAATGGGGATTGGAGGACAGAGGAGAGCAAAGGAGGAATAAATGGTGACAGTAGGGGAGGAAAAGGAGGAAGCATCCCAGTGCAGGTCTTGCCCATCCCTCTCTCAACCATCCCTGCCCTTGATAGAAAACCAGAGTGCCAGGGCGAGCAAGCAGTTGTTGATGGATGCTGCAGCTTCTCTCACAGGCATCACATTATGCTCACCATCATTGGGAAGAGAAAACCAACCACCATAAAGAACTGGTGTCTCTCCCTGACTCTGCTGGCTTGACTTTTTACACTCCCTGTGCCTATTTCTCTTGCCTCTCCATCACTCACCCATTGCCTGCAAGTGGAGGCTCTCAAACATGTCTGGTGAGGTACCCACTAACAGCACTTCCATCTTGTCTGGATTGAATTTCAATTTAACAACCCTCATTTCCAAGAGATAGAGATAGAGATAGAGATAGAGATAGAGATAGAGATAGAGATAGAGATAGAGATAGAGATAGAGATAGAGGTAGAGGTAGAGGTAGAGGTAGAGAGATAGAGAGGGGGATATATATAAAGAGAGAGGGAGGGAGGGAGGGAGGGAGAGGGAGAGAGGGGGGAGATATCTCTCTACCTCTATTCTCTATCTCTATCTCTATCTCTTGGAAATAAAGGGATTTCATCTGGTGGCATTGGAATAAGGGAGGATGGCTCCAGCTGTCATGGTGGGCATGGTTTCAGTACTTGTAATGAAGATGGTGAATGAATCCTTGACTTTCCTGATGCACAAAACCTTGTCCTTGCCAACACATGGTTTCGCAATGGCTCATTGCACCTTGTGACCTACTACAGTGGCAACACATCATCCTAGCTCAACTTCATACTTGTCCAGAGATGAGACCTTAAAACAGTGCTGAACTCCAAAGTCATTCCATATAAGACTATCACTCCCCAACACTGGCCGGTTATCTGTGACCTCCGCATTGACCCACCCAGGGAAAGCACAGCAGAATGAAAGTCCAGAGAGTATCAAGTGGTGGAAACTAGGACAAAAAGAGGCAAGAACCATCTCACAAACACAACTGCCTCTCATTTCAACAGTAGACATTACATGGTCCAAAGGGAAACAGACTATTAAAACAGCTGCCCAGACTAAATTTGGCATGACAAAGCCTGGTTGTAAAAAGACTGACAAGCAAATATGGCTTTGGACAGATGAAATCAAGGCAGCAGTCCATGAAAAAAAAGCACCTCTACCATGTTTTTCTAGCTGAAAAGACAGTTGACAACTAGCAGAAGTACTGTGACCCTCAATACAGTGCCAAGAAAACAGTAGTTACAACAAAATTGAAGAATTGTACAGAAACCTTGATAGGTGCAAAAGTAAACATGACATTTACTGGCTAGTGAAAGCCCAAAAGGACCAAAGATATTGAGAGATTCCACAGTGTTCATGATGAGAATGGAAAGCTGATCAACCATTGTGTCAAGGTAACAAACCTTCGGTGGGATTACTTCAAGAAAGCTTGTACAGAAGAGTTCCCACAGCTTATGCTTCTCCAGTTCTAGGACCTGTGCAACCTATCACATCTGATGAAGTTACTGTGACAGTGAAGCAGATGAAAGCAGGCCAGGTCAGAGGACCAGACATGTGGTGACAGAACTGTGGGGGTTGCAACACTGGAACCCTGTAACTGTCTCCAGACTGTGCTGGAGAAGAAAATACACTACCTGACAAGTGGCAACATAGCATGACAGTGCCAATCTGGAAAGAGTAGGGGAACCCTGCCAAATGCACCAGTTACAGACTAAACAGATTACTTTCACACTCTTAAACTCTTTGAATGAGTCATCAGCCTACAAATCCACACCATAGTCCAACTAAGTGTCAATTAAACTGGCTTCATCAAGAACTGCAGAATGATTGACTCAATCCATGCTGCCTGGCTGCTACTTGAAAAACACAGAGAGAAATGGAAATCAGTGCATGCAGCATTCCTTGACCGCAGGAAAGTGTTCAACCATGTCCCATATTATGTCATCTGGTATGCACTGTGATATATCATGGAGTTCCACATAGAGATGGGCATGAAACGGGAAAATGGGGTTTCGTTTCCGTTCCGTTTCGTGCCCATCTCCCTTCATTTACCGTTTTTCGGACACATTTTTTTTAAAAAAAATTGTTCCATTTTTTGTTTCGGGTTCTTCCCTGTGGTGGATCAGAGTGCCAGGAGCACTGTCATCCCCACGGGGAAGATCCCTTTAAAGAGACCTGCATGCAGAGGGGCAGAACTGGAGTCTCGCCTTCCCTGTGCGGGTCATGAGTCTCATGACAGCATCGGGCGCTGTCAT
>JAHTLZ010003542.1:29277771-29303038 GCA_023846285.1 Phrynocephalus versicolor
GAGGTATGGACACGTCTCCCATTCTGACAAGGAAACTCTGGCCCAAAAGGGCGTCACTCTGGAGGTCAGCAGATCCTGGCTGAAGGGATGACCAGAACAGGACCGGATGAACACCGTCAACAGCAACATGAAGTTGCACCTGTGACTGTGCAAACAGGAGGACAAAAAACAGAGTAATGGATTGCACCACCAAGTGGGACAGAAGAAGAAGGAAAGGATTTCATCTTGATTCCCCCAATTCACATACAAAGCACATTTGCCAGTAGCATAAATATGGTGAATTACACATGAGCTTTGACTAGGTTTTGGAATACTGCTCCCAGAGCTCATGTTAGGCATGACTAAGTAAACCCTAAAAGATGTGGAGGACTTGTGTGGAGTGCTTTTCACTGAAGAAGGTTACCAGGCACTGATGTTTTCACGAGCCAGAAGAATCCTTTTTCATGCCCTTAATCCTATTAATTCTCCATTTGATGCATATTTTCCAATGATACTGGGGTTATTAAAACAAGTTATCTTTCTCTTTGTTTCAAGGGGGATTTGGCAATCCTCTGTTAAAATACTTTACTGATAAGGACATATACAGGATGTAAATAAATAAGCAAGTATATAAATAGCTAGCGTTATTTCAGAGCTATAAATATCAATTCTGTTCTATTATGTTAAAACAATCCAAGTAATTAGCAGAGCAAAAATAAGGCTGTATTTCCCCACATTTGAAAGCCAGATGGTTCTATATGCGGAATATTCCCAAAGTATGACATATGCTTCATTTTTCTCAACCACAGAAGGAAAAAAAATGCTTTTCTTTTATTCATAGCTTCTGTCTTTGGTAGATTTAAAGCCTGTTTTCTAAGAACAGGTGAAGTATGAAGTTATCTTAACAGCTTATTGTTATGCAGCATGTTAAGAGCTGTGGAATATATTTGCTTTACTCTCCATCCCTGGCATTTTTTCTATGGCAGTATAATCAAACTGAAGTTTTAAAGGTGGAATTCTTCACTTAAGTTGCAAGTATGGAACACATATTGGAAACAGAATTTTTCTTGGTTTATATATTATTTAATTTTATGTCCTGTAAACACTTAATGCTTTCAAATTCAACAATTGACATTTCAGCTGAGTTCTGCCATTGTAACTAAGGTGCATTACATGAAATAAGGGGAACAATTTTGGTCAATTTAACTCACATTTTATTGTTTAGGGATCCCAGAACTGGTGGCCACTATCAGTAGAACTGTTACTAAGAATAAGAAGAGAAAAAAAATAATGAAATGCCCTAGTTCTACACAGAATTTATCATACTTTTTTCAGAAAAGTAGTTCTAAAAGTCTATTTCAAAAATGACAAGTATTCTGGTACCAATAAGATAAATAAATTAGTTTGTGTGCGAACATTTGTGATTTAACAACTACCTTGTGTGTATGAGAAACTACTGTAGATTGTAATTCACAAAAGTCCACAGTGGAAAAAGTGTTACACCAAAGATGCCACAACACAGAATTTGTAGAATAGGTAGCAGTTGATTAGAGCACCAACATGTCAAAGACTTAAGGAATGTACCTAAACCCTCTGCTAAACTTGCATCAATGGCTGGTGTGTGTTCTTGTAACCCTCCCTCTAGAGGCTGCATATACAGCATTAACATAAATGGGCCTTATATGTAAATCCAAGTCATTAAAACACTCTCCAGTTTATGTTCAGTGGAACACAGGGCTTCTGTATCAAATGATTCAAAATGCCAGGAACTAGTCCAATATTGCTGCATAATATTGTGCCAGTCATGTCAGCAGGCAAAAAAGATGCCAAACTTTACCCAGTAAAGGACACCCTGTATGTTAATGACACCCATGTCAGTAGTCAAGCTGGTCTACCAGATACCTTCTTATGCTCACTATAATTTCTTTTAGGCATTTTGAATCTTAGATAAGTTTTTGAAAAAACAGCCCCAATGGGACAGAAAGAGGAGTCACATTCTGGCAGTGAGCACAATGGGGGAATCATTATAATGAGAGTATTCTCCAGCACAAAGTGTTCTACTTATATACTGCCCCATACCACTTCAAGTAGTCTCTGGGCAGTTTACAATTTTAATTACAGTGTCCAGGCTACACATTGCCCCCTCCCCAGCAAGCTGGGTACTCAAAGCGGAAGGATGGAAGGCTGAGTCAACCATGAGCCTGCTACCTGGGATTGAACCCCAGGTCGTGAGCACAGTTTTGCCTGCAGTATAGGCATTTAACCACTGCACCACAAGGCTATTATACAGAAGGTATCTCAAATTTGACACAAAATTACCTTGCAAGCATGGTTCTGATAAGCAAGAGTTTTTTTTTAAAGGTAAGCCTTTTCACACGACCCCTAAGATCCACTGGCCACTTAAATTCGGACCAGAGATCTTAGGGGTTTGTTGCTGTTCCTGTGTTCCCACCCCCTCCGCACTCCTGGCTTCTGTCTGCTTGAGGGGAGGGAGAAAAAAAGAAAGAAAAGAATGCCGCTCACCTCCGTTCTGCTGTCTCACTTTGCTCCCGGCACTGCATTCAGATCTCTTAAGGGGAGGGGGGAAATAACAAACAAAAGCGAGTAGAGCCCAGCACTCACTACGCTACATTCACATCAGGAATTTTCACCCCCAGAGAGCAGGTACTTGAAAAGTGTGCTGGGGTGCGCTTAGGTGGGCGTGGTCGCACTTAATTTTTTGTAAACTCCAGAGCTGGTGGGGAAACAATGTTAAGCTCCGGATCTGGGAGCCATTTGCCGCGGAGTTTAGGGGTCATGTGAAAAGGCCCTAAGAGTCCGTTAACTGGGTTCTGATTGTTAAGGTCAGATTGCTCCAGACATGGAACTGATTCTGCTTTTGAAAATCTGTGTAAGGAGACAGTTTCATCCCAGAAATCATGAGATAATATTTACTGATGGTAGATGGCAAAATATTATCATTGCTAGAATAATGTCCACTATTTGCTTTAAAACAAAGGGGTTTTTCATATTTAAAGAAAGCTGTTATTTTTCAGACTGTTTCTGTGACCGATCTCTTTAAATATCCACACACACCTACCTATGAATACAGTAACCCCCCGCCTATTGCAGGGGTTAGGAACCCACCCGACCCGCGATGCCTGAAAATCTGCGATGTGCGGAAGCAGGTCGGGTGGGGCCTGGGGGCATATCAGATCCCCCTGCCACTGTTGGCGTGCACCAGTCACAGAAATCTTGGGGTGATGCGCGCCGGCGGTGGCAGGGGGATCTGACCTCCCGTCGCCGTCCCGGCGTCTCCATTGAAATGCATTGGCTCAATGCATTTCAATGGAGATTGCGGGGCGGCACCCAACACGCACCCCCCACGCTCCTCCGAGAAGCCTCGGGGCCAGGGGCGGCAGGGGCAATCGCATCCCCCATGCCACCCCCCGGGCGGCCCTGAGGCTTCTCAGAGGAGTGTGGGGCGATGGTGCGGGGTGATGCAATCACGGCCTGCCGCCTACCGCGTGGCTCTGAGGCTTCTTGGAGGAGTCCGGGGGCAGCGCAGGGCAATGCGATCGCTCTCTGCCGCCCCCCACATGGCTCCAAGGCTTCTCGGAGGGGCTGGGGTGGTGCAGGGTGATGCGATCGCTCCCCGCCGCCCCCGCACGGTTCCCAGGCTTCTTGTTCTGCTTGCCATTTCTCGATACCAAGTCAGTTATGCAATAATTAATCATCTCTTTCCTTATATCCCTTCACTGTATTTTGCTCTATGATCCCCTCAGGCTTATTGCTACAACTGGCACTGATCTCTCAGTTACGATTCCAATTACCATCTTGCTTCACCATCTGTGTCCATCTTCTTGACTATTCTTCATCACCAGAATGCCTTTCCACCTGGCTTTTCTATTATTATCTTCAGAGAACCAGTAAACCACATTCTGGGTTTCCCTGGGTTTTCCAAACCTGTCAATGAAGTCTGTCTTATCTGATAAGCATTGTAGAGTGCTTAGCAGATATGCTGGTGCTTAATTTAATAGATTATAAATTACATGCTGTTTTAATTGTGAGAAAAAGTACTTTATTTGATATTAATTGATTTAATGATACATTTTTTTCAGAAAAGGTTATATGTCATGATATTCCAGTCACATGGACTTGGCAAAATCAAACAGATCTTCTCTTTAATATTATTACACATAAAAACTGAATTATTTTACTCTTCCAGAGGAATCCTATAGGGAGTTACTATGGGAAAGGAAAACCTTTAATTTTTGTCATTGTAAGGAAGCATGGTCGAAATACCTATATTTTGCAGGTATTCTGTGTTTTGGGACAGTCCAAACAAAATCTTATGATTTTTAAACCGAGCTTCAGATCAGACCATATTTGACACAGCTAGTCTTGTTCTGTGCCAAATACAAGGAACTGTGGACAAAGGGCCTTGAGATAACAATGCTTTGAAGGTAAAACTGATTTCATACATACACACACACACACACAAACACAAACACAAACACATACATCTTAGAAGCGGGTGAATCAGTTGATGATAGCCAAGCTATAATGAAGCTTGTTTCAGTCTCCCCCCTTCTCTTGCATTGCTTCATGCCTAGCTTGTTCCCACTCCTTTCTCTGCCGCCTCCAACCCCATTTCAAGCTTCAAGTGGCAACAACTCTCTCTTCCCTCCCCATTATTATCCTTTTCCAAAATGTGCAGTCACAGACCCAAAGCAATTTGCTCATTCTTTGGTGCTCAGACTATTAAATTGCCTTTTGCTTGATTTCCTGTCTGCTCTTTGCTCTCTCTTTCCAATCCCATGCACTCTTTTTCTCTCTTGAAAAGGTGTGTATGGTGACCTCACCTGTTGTGGCACTGGAAACCAGGCTTACTTGTTCAGGAGTAGCACTCTGACATGCCACTTATAAGTATAGAATAATCATTGTTTGCTGGCACCTCGAACACAGCCACTGCTATGCTGTTCCCAGCTGCAACTGCACTTCCCGGCTTTTCCACTGCTGTGCTTGATGAACATTGTGCAATGCAGCCCAAAGGCTCTGGAGGCAAAAGACTGTGTTCAATTTGCCTTGGATCACTGACAGGCACTCCAGATGGCCCAGCATGCTGATTTTCTAGAAAAGCAATTTGTGATGTCATTAACTCTCCCATATGTTTCCATGCCTTAGATTCATGGTTTGACCTCCTGGTCATAAATGACCCCACCATCCCTTTCTCCTGTGCTTGGACCTTCTCAAGAGCACTGAGCTTCTCCCAGATGGTCCTATAATCTGGCCACTCCTCTTCATCCGAAGAAGACACCACAGGGGAAGATATGATACGCGCCTTCCTCTTAATAGGCTGCCTCCCCTTACCTTTCCCCTTTCCCCTTTTAGGTTCCATGGTAAAGACTCTCTCACCCTGATGCCAATGAATGCTACAATTGCTAATCTATATGTACATATGGCTTTTTAAAAATAAACCTGAAAAGAATGAAGCCTCTTCAGGCCATGCTCTAATAATAACTAATAATGCCCCATAAGCAACCCTTTTCCAATTCCTCTTTTTAAAGTTTATATATATAAAATCAACAAAGAACACCCCCTCTTTTTTCCCCTTCTCCGAAGTGACCTTGTAAGAGGCCTGAAGCTACCCCCAACTCTTTGTTCCCTTCTCCTCCCAGCAGCTCTTTATTTCACTCCCCTTGTCCCTTTAAAACTAAAACAATTAAGTAAATTAACACTTCCTTTTCTCCTGACCTGGTTGCCTTAGCAACCAGACTTGCTCAGACCTTGCCACTGCAGGGCCTGTAAATTCCTTGAATGGAGCCACAAGCTGAGGTGAAGTCAACTGCTTGCCTGCTCATTGCAAAGAGAGCAAGGTCAGGCTCGGCAACAGTAGCCTTATAACAGCTACTTCGCCCCTGCCTTGCCAGCCCCGTGGCTGGTGTGATTTCTCATTGCCTCTCTGAGAAATGGCAAAGAATCCCCACCCTGGAGCAGGTGCAGCACACAGCCTCCAGTGTTTTAAAGAGACCAGTATAAAAGAGTTGAAACCAATGTTCATTGGAAAGAGTGGAAGGCATGGATTGCGGACACAGTCTTCATGTTTTGGTATCTGAAGCCAAAGATGTCACCTCTATATATGTTGGCTGTTTATGAGTTTTCTATGCTTCCAACAGCCCCCTCCAAAGCAAATTACTCAAGAAAGAAAGCATAGGTTCCTTTCTGAGGCACTCTTTGATGAGGGGGCTAAAGCAGCAAGTCATTTGCCAGCAGTACACTTGGCGCTCAGGAAGATTTGCCCTCCAACATTCTTTCTCTCCTGTGAAATGTTTCAACAAAAAAAAAAACATCTAAGTTACACATTGACTTGACATGATTTACTTCTTAGCCATTTCCCTTATCTTCTCCTGCTTGGCTGCTGACAAACACTCCTTTTTAGCAGTTTTAAAGCTGTTAAAGCCTGGCAGGGGAAAGGGAGGCCTATCAAATGTCCCTAACATGTTACTCCCATTTGATCATAGCCAGCATAACCAAATTGTGAGATATGAGGGGACCTGCTGTGCAACCAGATCAAGAGGACCAAAGCTCTCCTCAGACCGGGTTTATACACCCATTGCCAAATCATATTTATATATTCACTCCTTCTGCCAAGCACATGCATATACAGTACAACAGACATTATTAGCTGTAAAATGTTTCCACATCGTAGCTCTATTTGTAAAATCAGTTTCAACCTGAAATGATCTTTTAGGCACAATGTTGGTGGGGAAACCTAATAATAAATAGTATAATAAAAAGTATAAAGTAAAGCACATAAATGTACTTAAAAATAGAGAAATGGTAGAATTTCACCCTCATTTAAATGTGACAATAAAAACAAAATAATTGCACCAGCTGCACTGTTTGAAACGTCTGTAGTGATTAGTGATGGGAGCTCTGCTTCCTGTTTATTAGAGTAAGCACTTCCTAATAATGAGATCATCTACCAAGTTGTTATGGAAATGAGCTTCCAAAATGTTAAATAAATAAATAAATAAATAAATAAATAAATAAATAAATAAATAAATAAATAAATAAATAAACGAATGAATGAATGAATGAATGCTTGGTGCATGAAAATTGAACAAAGGGAAGTCACTGACACATCTTGTGTCATGGCTTGGACCAGGGCCAACAGGCTCAAACTCAACCCTGAGAAGACCGAGGTGATGTTCTTCGGGAGCTCCCCGTCTGGCTACGGAGGCCCTCTCCCCAGTCTGGAGGGTGTTTCCCTCCAGCTGGTGGAGAGGGTACGGAATCTGGGTGTGATCCTGGACCCGGCCTTGTTCCTGGATGCCCAGGTGGCAGCCGTGGCCAGGACCGCATTTTTCCATCTTCGTCAGATCGCCCAGATTCGCCCCTACCTAGATGGGGACTCCCTGAGAACAGTGGTCCAGGCTCTGGTGATCTCGAGGCTGGACTACTGCAACGCTCTCTACATGGGGTTGCCCTTGACTCTCCTCCGGCGATTGCAGCGGGTGCAAAATGCAGCGGCCAGACTGGTGGTGGGTGTGCGTTGTTACGACCGCATCACCCCGGTTCTGGCTCGGCTGCATTGGCTACCCGTTGCCTCCTGGATCAGATTCAAGGTCTTGGTTTTAGTTTATAAAACCCTCCATGGCCTGGGCCCGGACTACCTAGCAGAGCGGATCGTCCAGCGGTCAACTTTGACCCGGCCGGTTCGGCAGTTGCGGGCGCACTCACTTCGGGTTCCAACTCCCCGAAAGGCCAGGCGATCCCTCACTCGGAATCGGGCCTTCTCGGCCGCTGCCCCATCTTTATGGAACAGCTTACCCAGCGAAGTGTGCTCTGCAGAGTCCCTGCTGGCCTTTTGTAGAGCGGTGAAGACTATTCTTTTCCGCGAGGCCTTTGGTGACCTAGCCTAATCCTTTTTTTTTTTTTTTTTTGCCGCCATGGTCCTAAAGTTAGGATTTGATATTGTAGCAGTAAGTTTTGACTAAAGGGTGCCCCCCTGCTGCTGCTCTTTTAATTTACATGTATATGCTGGTTAATTGTTTTATTGTACTGTTCTGTGTTGTATATTTGCTGACCTGCTCAGCCATGTTAGCCGCCCAGAGTTCCCTTTGGGAAGATGGGTGGGGTATAAATCCAATAAATAAATAAATAAATAAATAAATAAATAAATAAATAAATAAATAAAATCTTTCTATGAGTCTGTATTTAACAACACTGTTGAGTGCATATAACAACTTGGAAAGCTGCTCATTTGCCCATCAGGTCTGATTATACTTTCCCACCTATATGAGAAATTAAAGAGGTGGCCTAAGGAAGCAATCGTAGTGTGCTCACCACTTTAGAAGACAACAACTAACCTATCAAATGGCACATTATGCCTTGGTAAAGAGCTCACCAATATACAGTATCTTTATATATTTGTCATTGTATATCTTGTTAATATAAAACAACTGATGAGAATTAATAAGAATTAATAGAATTAATATGAGAATAAAAGCCGAAAATTATTATAAAGTGTTAAACCTGACTGTGGGTATTAGGTCATGCTGGCATAAACACAAAATAGATAAAAACATAGATGCCAGCCTGTAGAGGTAACAAATACTTGTGGTTAACCAAGATAGGGCCAACGGAGAAGCGAAGACGACACAGATACGTGGGCACCATCTCATGGTGCCAAAAGCGCCATTTTGTGGGAAAACAATCTCGAACTAAAAATAGGCAAAAGCCATTTCTAAGAATTATGATAACTTACCAGGTATGATTACGTATGACATGCACACGAAATACGTAAGCTGCGGTTACAAAAAGGTATAAAAAGGAGACCACTCTGGGAGAAGGAAGCAGCAGAGTCTTGGGTCTATGGCCCAGATCATGCTGTGATGAAATTCCCACTAATACCTTTGTTGTGTGTTATATGTCTTGTGTGTCTATTGTAACTCTGTACTGGCTATAACTCTAAACTGGTTATAAACTCTGTACTCTTATATCTGTCCTTATATCTGTCTAATAAACTGAATGAACTAATCCCTTGCGTGGCAGTTTCCTGAAAACCACCAAAATTTATCACAACTTTTCTAGACAAGTGTTATTAATATACTAATAATGAGAGCAGTTGTGTCTGCCTGGGTGATTTCCCAGACTGACTACTACAACACACTCTATGTGGGGTTACCCTTGAATCTGATGTGTATACTGCAGCGGGTACATATGAGCAAATATGACCACATCACCCCCATTCTGGCTTGTCTGCACTGGCTACTTGTTGCCTCCTAGATCAAGTTCATGGTGATGGTTTTAACTTATGAAACCCTCCATGGCTTGGGACCTGAATGGAGGGTCTGTCCTTTAGATTAATAAATGCCCATCCAAGTAAATCTTCTTTAGCATTGGCACTTAGGGTGGCCAAACCTAGAGAAGCCCAAAAACCTGTAATGAGAAACTGGGCTTTCTCAGTGGCCACCCCTGTGCTTTGGAAAAAATTGCCAGTTGACATCCACTTAGCTCCATATGTGGCAATGTTTAAGAGTTCTTTAAAGACCCAGCTCTACCAAGAGGCTTTTGGCAGTGCTGCATGTTACACACCACCTGCCTGACTACCTGCCTCTTATGATTTGTTTACTTTATATGTTTGTTTTCTTTATATATATAAAATGTTATTTTTATTTTGTTGTTTTAACTTTCCTTGCACACCGCCTGGAGCTGTTCTCTGAATTAAGTTCAGTGGTATATACATCCATAAATAAATAAAATATGCAATCAAAATTTGATTAACTGTCTGAATATTTTCTACTCTTTTGTGGATCTGATATTGAATTTTTTAAAATTAACAGAGAATGACACTACTCTTAGGTTTGTTTATTTATTTATTTATTTATTAAATTTGTACCCCACCCATCTTCCCGAGGGAACTCTGGGCGGCTTACAGATGCTGATCCACTCAGCGAATATTCCCAACAGATGGCAATACACAATTAAAACAATTTAAAATAATCACGTACACATAGGCATGTACCAGCATAGGTACTCACACAAATATTAAAGTGCTTGGGCTGGGAAGCAGTAGATGGCGGGGAAAGAGAGGGGGAAGGGAAAACAAAAAACCTAACTTAACCTGGGTCGCCAAAGGCCTCGCAGAATAGGATGGTCTTGAACGCTTTTTGAAAGGCCAGCAGGGAGTCTGCAGAGCACACTTCGCTGGGGAGGCTGTTCCACAAACGCGGGGCAGCCACTGAGAAAGCCTGGTTACGGGTGACAGATCTTCGGGCTTCTCGAGGGGTGACAACCCGGAGCGAGTGCGCTCGCGACTGCTGAACTGGTTGGGCCAAATTTGATCACTGGGCGACCCGCTCCACCAGATAATCTAGGCCCAAGCCATGGAGGGTTTTATAAACTAAAACCAAGACCTTGAATCTGATCCAGGATGCAATGGGCAACCAATGCAGGTGGGCCAAGATCGGGGTGATGCGGTCATACCGATGCACACCCACCACCAATCTGGCCGCCGCATTTTGTACCCGCTGCAGACGCTGGAGGAGAGTCAAGGGCAATCCCATGTAGAGGGCATTGCAGTAGTCCAACCTCGAGATCACAAGTGCTTGCACCACTGTTCTCAGAGAGTTGCCATCTAGGTACGGGAGAATCTGGGCGATTTGATGCAGATGGTAAAAGGCGGTCTGGATCATGGCAGCTACCTGGGCATCCAAGGATAGCGCCGGATCCAAGACCACGCCCAGCTTCCAAACCCTATCCACTGGCTGAAGGGAAACTCCCTCCAAGCTAGGGAGAGGGCCTCCATAACCAGATGGGGAACTCCCAAAGAACATCACCTCGGTCTTCTCGGGGTTGAGTTTGAGCCTGTTGGCCCTGGTCCAAGCCATAACCACCTCCAGGCACTGGTCGAGGGTCCAGACAGCTTCCACTGCAGAGGTGGAAAAGGAGAGATAGAGCTGCGTGTCATCAGCGTACTGATGACAGCAGACTCCAAATCTCCGAATGACCCCAGCCAGCGGTCTTACATAGATGTTAAACAGCATGGGGGAGAGAGACGAGCCCTGCGGAACCCCACAAGGGAGTGTCCACGGGGCCGACAACTACCCACCATGCTGCACATAGTGGAGCCGACCCTCCGGGAAGGACCGGAGCCAGCTGCGAACAGTGCCTTCGATTCCCACCTCAGAGAACCGATCCAGTAAGATACCGTGGTCGACGGTATCGAAGGCCGCTGACAAATCCAGGAGAACCAACAGGGTAGAGCAACCCCTGTCGGCCGCCCGGATTAGGTCATCTTGCAGCGCGACCAGAGCTGTCTCGGTCCCCCGGCCAGGCCTGAAACCGGATTGGCAAGGATCAAGGCACTGCTGTTCCTCCAAGAATGACTGAAATCAAATCGTGGCCACCCTCTCGATAACCTTGCCCATGAAGGGAACGTTGGCAATCGGACGATAGTTGGCCAATTGGCCTGATGCCAAGCCCGTTTTTTTCAGAATGGGCTTTACCACCATCTCCTTCAGGCGGGAGGGAAAAAACCCCTCACTGAAGGAGGCGGTGGCGATGGCAGAAGCCCACTCGGGCATGCTCCCTCCAGCAGATTTTATAAGCCATGATGGGCAAGGATCGAAGGGGGTGGATGCGGGTCAGCAGTGGGCAATTGCCCTGGAGGTCTCCGAAGAGGAAACAGGCCCAAACTCAACCAATCGAGGAGAGCTGGGGGAGGAAGCAACGGGTGATGGCGAGGGGGGGCTAATGCAACCGGATCCGAAGCCGGCCCGGATGGCCTCTATTTTCGATCTAAAAAAGACTGCGAAGTTCTCACTACTGAAATCAGTAGGAGGAGGCCTGACCAGACTAGGATTGGTGAGGTCTCAAACCACCCAGAAGAGTTCCGCCTGGCGGTTCAAGGCCTCATCAATTCTCAGGGAGTAATAAGATGTTTTAGCCTCCCTGATTGCCTGAGAATAGTGCCTAGTCTGGATAACGACTACAGTCTTATTATTAGCTGCCCGGCTTCGTTTCCAGCTGCTCTCCAGCCTCCTCCGCTCCTGTTTCATCGCTCTTAACTCCGCCGTGAACCACAGCGAAGGTCGAGCTCTGCTGCGGAGGAGGCCCTTGGGGGCGATTTGGTCGATGGCATGGGAAGCTGTTTCGAACCATTGGTCAGCCGTAGCCTCGGCCGAATCGGCAGCCAAGTCACCAGGAAGCTCCCCGAAGGCTTCATGGAACCGCAAAGGGTCCAGAAGCCTCTGGTGGTGGGCCCAAACAAGGGACCGGTGGTCCCCGCGAAGAGGGGCTGCGATTGACAGGGAAAAGGACAACAGATGATGGTCTGACCATGACACAGGTAGGGAGACGATGTCTCCCACCTCCAGACTGAAACTCCCCGACATGGAGGTAAATACCAAGTCAAGGGTATGCCCACACCTGTGGGTAGGGCTCAAAATGGGTCTATCCCAGCATATTTTGAGCCCTACTCAGGGCCTCGACATTTGTCAGTCTGGGGTTAGAATGCCTCCACCTGTTGGTAGGACAGCGGGATAGATTTTGGCATTGTGCTGGGGTACCGCACTCCCCGCAACCCAGCACAATCCCTACCAGAGCTCACAGAGTTCATCGCAGTGGCTCTATTGAGGTCCCCCCGGCTTCTGGTCATGGGAGACTTCAATGTGCATGCTGACAAATGTCGAGGCCCTGGTCACTTGAAGGGATTCCCTGTAAACAATGGCAACCCCTCCCCCCTTCTGACCCTCCAGCCTGCCTGCTCCCTGAACCAGAAACCCAGGCGGGCACAGCTGGGCAAACAAAGCTCCCCCCTCTGCGCCCACCCAGGTCTTCGTGATGCAGGCCAGGTCGGCCCTCCCGTCAATGATGGCATCATAAATGACAGGGGTCTTGTTGTGGACCAACCTGGCATTCAGAAGGAGACAGGACAGGTTGGAGGCGCTGGTGAGATGGCTCCTGGACATGTGGCGGTGAACCGGGGGGGGGGGGTCAGAACAAGGGACAGGCACAAGATGCCTGACTTGAGTTCTTCTGGTCTGACTAACCCTCCGTTCCAAGCATGTCGTCCATGGCCCAACACAGTTGGTATGTGAGTCCCTGCAAACATGGCAACCTAAAGAAGAAGAAGAAAGAAAGAAAAAGTCATTTCCTCTAATTTTTCACATCACAATATATCACCATATTAATACTGAGTAATCCTCTTTCATTTAAATGTATTTTAAGCCTTTATTTCAAATATCATAGTGAAATGCAATTTTCATAGACATTGTTCTTAGTCCATTGTATTTCTGCAGGTGACTGAATGCCAGATACAGTTAATACAAATTATTCTGCCCTGTGATGTTTTACTATAAATGCATTTTTAAGTCGTAGATCCTCCCAGGTAAATTAAATTAGAAAACAGTTTATTGCTAATATATCCTCCTGATGTAAATTACACAGCATCAATTTCTACATTGACTTTGCTCTCTTTTTTGCACTCTTTTTTCTTTTTTAGTAAGACAGAAGAGAAATCTTACTTGCCGTGATAGTTACATTCCAGTATTTATGTAGCACTATACATCTGCAAAGCACTCTACTAACATTTGCTGGTTTAATACAGCAATTAAGCATACAACCTGTAATGTTATTTGAAGGGAAAGAAACAAAAGGCAAAGTGAATTGTTCATGCAACACTTATTCAAGTCTGAATTAACACCTTAAATGGTTGCATTGCTAGTCAGGTAGTATTTCACCATCACCACCACACTTTTAGTCTTTCTTTTGCTGTTTCTACAGAAATAGCTGAAAAGAATAAAGTGGTTTGGAGGCTATGGGTTTAGCAGCTCCACTGTGAAAAACAAAGAGATTCAGAAACAGCTCTAACCAGGTAAAAGCTCAAGATCAGGCCCAGAAGCAGTGCCTCTGATTCTGCAAAGGAAGGATTGTACATCTGCCTCCTTCCATGAGAATGAAAACATCTTATGCTCTGTCTGGGTAGACCGGTGACCCCCCCCCTTTCTCAAGCACCCACAGAGGTTGTGTTTCAATTGTTTTTCAACTCCAGTCTAAACCTGCAATTTCTATTGTTGAATGGGGTTATCTCCCTAACTCAGTCCCCAAGGAATGTTAAACAGCACGACCTTGTGTCAACACCTTGTAGATCAAGCCTTGCAGCCATTTCGCACCCAGTACCCTGAATTACTTGTGTATCATTTCATGGATGATATTTTGGTTGCTGGCAAGCAGTTACCATCACAGGTCTTAGTTGACTTAGACAAACACCTGACAAAGGCAGGCTTAAAGATAGCACCGGAAAAAGTCCAAAAAAACAGCACCATATACTTAGGACACAAATTGCTGCAAACCTCATCATCTCCCTTTGTTCCTCAACTAGCTATTCCCAAGCAATTCACACTGGTGCAGCTCCAACAGTTTCTAGGCACCCTTAATTGGGCAAGGCCCTTTTTAGGGCTGCCCACAAAGGCGCTGTCACCATTGTTTCAAGCCTTAAAGGGTCACACAAGTTCAGCTGAAGCAATTCCTGTTACAGTGGAAATGAAAAAAATGCTTACATTTAATAAATCAGGCATTGCAGGTTCAATTTGTAGATCGCATTCCATGGTCCCCCGATCAAACACTATCTTTAGCAATCTTATCCACAGGAAAACTTCCTACAGGAATATTGTATGTGCCCAAGAAGCCAGGAAGAATTGCAATCATTGAATGGTTACACCTGCCACACACTCCTTCAAGAAATCTATATTCAGTAATTCAAGTAACAGCAGATTTAATTATTAAGGCAAGGTGCAGTTACTGGGCATGATGTCCAGAAAATTGTTCTTCCCTTTTCCCAAAATGGTTACGCTCATTCTACAGCCCTGGCCTCACTAAGGCTCACAGGATTGGATATTGCTTGCTCTTATCTCCCAATTTGCTTTCATCTCCCAACTGCTTGAGTACAGTTAATTGCTAACTACAGATCTTGTAGGAGACCTGGAGTTTAATGCACCTAAGGATTCCCGTCTCCCTTCTTAACCTGTGATCTCCCATGCATTTTTCCTCCCCTCATTCCACAGCTGAACAATTCAAGGAGCCATGTAGCCATCACAGACAAATACAAAAGTGGAACAGGTGATACATTTAGGCTACTATAAAAATAACAAAACATTGCTAATATTTCGAGGGCAAGCCCCCTTCCTCAAGAGCAGTACCGATAGGTAACAACATGGCAAAAGATGGATTTGCCAGGCATTATTTCTTAGGTGTTAAGTCCATGGCAAGATAGAAAAAAGCCAGGTAGTTTACTTCAGGCTTGGAGTTTTGATGTTTTCTGGGCTGCGTTCGAAGTGTGGGGAGGGAGGGAGATATCTATGATATTAGCCATCTCCAGGAGTGACAGTTGCTTGTTCCACCCAAGGCAAACTGGCAGAACCAGGGCTTCACTCTTTTCTGGAAGGTCAGGAGCAAGGGAGCCTGTCTCACCTCTAGGGGCATGCTGTTCAAACATATACAGTGGACCCTTGTATAACAAACGGTTTGTATAACATAAAATTTGTACAACATAAAAATTCCGGAGATAGGGGAAATTTACTTAACATAATTGCCTATGGGGCAAATCTGTACAACATAAAAATGGGATCACTCTGTTTTCAATGCATTCCTATGGGAAATTTGTATAAAGGAAAATTTGCTTAACATAATTTCATTTGGAACAAATTAATTTCTTTATACAAGGCACTACTGTACTTGCTTGTTGCTCATCAAGTCTTTGAGCCCCATCCGTTGTTTTATTTTGCATTGTTTCTTCAAAGGGTTTCTAGGCACAAGATATTCCAAAGCTGTTTAACATTGTCTTTGTTTGTATTGTCTAAACAAAAGATACATTGAATGTCACTGCTATTGACAATGAAATATCTTCTACCAGTCTCACCTTCCAGCAAAAAAGCAAAGAGGAAATAGGTAGAATATGCAGTGTGAGAGAGGAAAATGCATGTGTTCCAAATGCTACATATTTATTGCATTATGACTTTGCTTATCTAGCTAGCTAGCTAGCTAGCTAGCTAGCTATCCATCTATCTTGCATTTGGATACCTCCCATTTAGTGGCAAGCCACTACTCTTGGCACTTTAGAGAACATATATGATCTGTGATATATACTGTAATATTGCTAACGTATATATTCACAACTTATCTCTTTAAGGTTTCAAAATAGCCTGATCTGTTCTTAAAAAGTGGAAGTCTTGATCTCCTCTGGATTAATTAGATTCAGCTTTAAAACTTATACAAAACAGTGAACTAACTTCTACAACTTCCCAATGCCTCCTACAGAGTTTTCTTCTGCTAATGAAGCACAGGCACCATGCAAAATTAAAAAGCAGCAGCAGCAGCAGCAGCAGCAGCAGCACACTTTCCCTTCCCACTCGCAGCAGGGCACCAAGTACCTGTCAAACAGGCCGCGGAGCTCATTCCTGAACAGAATAGCTCTAGCCCCGTCTGCTTTGAAGGCTGCTGCTTCCCCTCCCAACCCATTCTGCACATATAATTAGTTCCTCTGTATTCTTTGGAATGTGTTGGCTGTTGATTTAATTATTTCATTACTGTCCAAAGGTCGATGTACAAAAACAATCATAATTAAACTGCTTAAAAAAGAGAATGTACATGTGGGCTTGATCAGAAGGGCACTTGCCCCATTGCTTGATATGCTGTGGGGTGAGATTGTTCACTCTTATTTATAGCAATTAAAATTATAATTGTTAGAGCAGGCCAATGTGTACTTTGAGTCTCCCTGCCTACACTCTGAACCCCTTTCAAGGGCTTCTCCTCCCCGCCCCCACGTGTTCAGATAAGCATTCAGATTATTATGAATTTTGTCTACTGGAAAGTACAATTTTATATCTGCTAATGTAGCTCACTAAATAAATAATAAATCCTCTTATATTCTATTCACTATTGTTAAAATTGGTATCACATACATACTAACATTTGAATAAAAAAGAAAAATCTATGAAGTCAATAGGGCCTCTCTTGAAACAAAATAGATATTGAAGAAAATATAAAAAAAACAGATTGGCAACATTCAATATACATTCCAATCCTAAGGAAAGGAGATACTAAGTAATTTAGTAACTATTGGACTTTTGCTTTAATTTCTCATGCAATTAAAAAGATGCACAAGGTGTAATAACAAATACTTTTGTTAGAAAGAAAGAAAGAAAGAAATTCCATCTCAACAGAGATGATGCCGATGGTCCTATCCTTTATATGGTATGTTGGTATATATAATTGTGAATTCTCTACTGGAAAATTGGTGGTTCAGACTCAGGCTTCTCATAGACAGGTATTGATCATCCTGCCCCATATAATAAATGCTTCAGAGCAGTGATTTCATAACTACAACAGATTATTTGAATCAGATCCAGCAGTTCTCTTTTGCAAATCATTCTTCTGTCTGACCAAAGCCAACTTCATCACTAGTAAATCACCTTTCCAGACATTCAATCATGCAACTCAGCCTGATGTTAATTCTTTTCTTATGGTTTCATGTTGAGTGTCATGCAGACATTCTAGTCACATAAAATAAGCATTAGGAATGGGCATGTATCATTATGAAAAACAATAAACAATCATAAGGAATCTAAGTTATCTTCCATGAACCTACAATCAAAGTTGGTAAAATTTAACAGAAATACATTTAGAAATACATGTCCATATCTTTCAAGGAATGACTCCAGGCTGTGCATTGGTTTCAGCAAAATCCCTAACTGAATCAGCCTTATTTAGATCAGTTTGTACAAAGATGCAAGTTAAATGGGCAGATTCAGTTTTGGTGGGAAACAAATATGTCCAGAACACTTCAGACTAATACATATATTTGGATATGCTAGGATTTGAATGCTAGGAACTGTTGTTCCACCACTTGTGTGACAAGCAATAATTATATGATAATGTATATAAGACAAAAATATCCAGAGTTTTGCTAATTTTATTGCATTTTACTATTTACAACACATTTTATTGTTGTGTGTCCTATTTATGTAATGTTTTGTGGAGGGTTTTGCCATGTTGGGTGTCACTGGGGGAGAAGAATGGCTTATAAATAGGAATTAATACATGAATGAATAAATAAATATTGAATTTCTTTTTTTTTAACCAGTTCTTCTTTGTACTTCAGGTATAAACTGCAGTTTTTAAAGAACTTAAGGAAGGGGATGCAAAAGGACAAATGCATCAGTAATGGAAAAAATTGAGTAATCAAGTAAATGTATTTGTATCCTACATGGTATAAAGGACAGAGTCATGGAATCAGGACATCTAAGCTTGAATCCTTGTTCAGCCATGGAAACAACTTGGATGGGAGGGGAATTAGTAAAGTCACTCCTGAAATATCACACTTACCTTTAAAGCCCTGTTGGGGTCACTATAAATCAGTTTATAGTGACGACTTATCACGCAAACACCAACACACACACATACATTGACTAATATTTAGTAGGGGTGCCAACTTAAAAGGAGAACTGCATACAAACTCCTGAAACCTGTCTGAAATTTGATAGACTTACTCCATTTTTAGTTCCTGTGAAGCCTTCACATTTCACATACATCACTGAAAAAAAACCCACCAAAATTTAAGGTTATTTTGATTTTTCAGTGTGAAATCAGTGGAATCAATGGAATGGCTGGCAATGTGAAATTCTAAATCAATTTGAATTTGAGGGCAAAGGAGATTTGGATCATATCCAAAATGCCCCAAACTGCAATCAGGTGACCTACACACAGTTCTAGTTTGATACCATGTATTTTTTTTTAAAAAAATTATAAGGCATTTAAAATAGTGTCCTTTAATACAGTGGACCCTCGTATAACAAGTGGTGTGTTTAACAGAAAATTCACTTAAAGAAAAAAATGTCCAGAGATAGGGGGAAATCGCTTAACAGAATAATGTATGGGGTGGATCTGGACAAGAGAAAAATGGTCGTGTTTAGTGATTAATCCATTTTCAATGGATTTTCAATGGATTAATAACTAATTAATTGGAAATTTGTACAAAGGAACACTTGCTTAACAGAATTTCATTTGGAACAAATTAATTCCTTTATACAAGGTACCACTGTATATCCATCTACTATTATTGGGCTTCTGGGGATAGTTTAAACAGCTCCAATGGGAAAAAGTAAACTGTGAAATATACTAGGCAGATGCAAGTGAGGGATGCTGGAGAATGAGGTACCCATGCCTATGGGCCAAATATATGTTGTTATTGTTGTATCTTCTTTTTGATTCACCTTAAATATAGCTAAACCACACAAGCAATTTGCCAAAGGATTATTTCCTGATTCAGCTTCTTAGACAATCGCATGCCAAATAACCTACTGCCTCCCAGCTTTCCTTCTTAGTTTATATTTCCTAAAGCTTTTCTCATTTCTGCCATCTTCCCGTGGATGCTTTTTGGTTACCACAATGGTTTGCTTGAGCAACAATAACAGTTCCTGCAAATATAAAAATCAAACATTTGAAGAAGGAATTAATCTACTAATATAGTGCCAAAATGATAAACTGCATGCTTACCTGGCCTAGGCGATAGGAATAAAAATGCATAATCTCTATTGTAATTTTATATCATGTAAAACATGGCACTATATTTTCCCCCTCTCACTTTTTGTTTCTGTTTTGCATTAGGTAGACCATATTTTCTGCACTGGTTTTCATTCATGACCATCCTAGATCACATATACCCACCCAATAGCCAAGTCAGCACACGTAACGTATTTATATGGATGTGCACAATCAAGTGAATGTCACTTCTTGCAGGCTTCAAATGTAAGAATATGTCTGAGGTGTTTGCCAGGTAACTGCCTCTAGGCATTTCCTTTAGGTGAATCCTCCTGACAATATCGACTGATTCAGGAAGGAAGCACACAGATAAAATTACATATTATACAGTGGTTGGAGGAAGCAGTGCAAATGTAGAAGATGATCAGAATATTAGAACAGATGAGGGTCAAACTGCATGTTCTGTGGGAGTTCTCTGATCTGATCTCCTGATGGTTTGATCTTTACTTGAAAGCAGCTGAGGGGAGCTTTGGATGTCATAAGAGTAGCTATGCTTAAAGGAGAAGACATTTAACCTTTTGCAACACACTATACCTTTTTTATTATACTCTCTTATTTTCTCTCTTCAGGATCTGAGGCCTGCTGCTTATGCTGCCAAATGGCTCCACAAGAAAGAGGCCTCAACGTGTTTGAAGAAACCTTGAGGTTTACAGGGATGTTCCACGTTCCACATTTGAGTCTCAGTGGACTAAGGCTCCAAAAACTGTTGTCTGCAAAGTCGGCAGCTCAAAGGTTCAAATCCCTGGTGCGAAGCAGCAGAGCGAACTCCTGCTGATAACTCTAGTTCCTGCCAACCAAACAGTTTGAAAGCATGTACAGTGGTGCCTTGTATAAAGGAATTAATTCGTTGCAAATGAAATTATGTTAAGCAAAATTTCCTTTATACAAATTTCCCATAGGAATGCATTGAAAACAGAGTGATCCCATTTTTATGTTGTACAGATTCACCCCATAGGTGATTATGTTAAGCAAATTTCCCCTATCTCCGGAATTTTTTATGTTGTACAAATTTTATGTTATGCAAACCGTTTGTTATACAAGGGTCCACTGTAAATGCAAGTAGATAAATACATACCACCATAAAAAGTGGGAAGGTAAAACAGTGTTTCCTTGTAGCCATGCCAGCCATGTGGCCAAGGACTTGCACAACATGGCTCTTTGGCTTGAATACGGAGATGAGCACCACCCATAGAGTTGGACACGACTAGCACACATGTGCGGGGGGAACCTTTACCTTTACCTTTTTTACTTCAGGCTCAGGTCTCAAGCCTCAAGATCTTTTGCCTCATGCCCTGAGACTTGGGACTAACACTGTGCTTGCACCACCCAGCTGAGGCCAGTGCATGTCCAGAGACAGAAGGCTCACTTTCCTTTCCAGAGCTTGCCTCTGTATTTGCCTACCAGCTGGACAACATGCATGGGCAGAGGCAGCAGTCAGCGGCAGAGAAAAATTGTTCCATGTCACGTCCAAGTTTAACCTCCAACTCCCCAAATCAGTCTGAGCCAAGTCACAGGTACAACAAGCATAACTTGACAGTGACTTGTCAAGGAAGTGGGTATCTTAGAAGGAGCAGAAGGGGACTGAATGAATCATGGGCAGGGAATGCTCCAGAAAGCAGTGATTTGTATAGCCAGTAGCAGCTTGAATCCTGCTGCTTGAAGTGAAAGGAACAGTATTACTGCCCCTCCCCCAATCATGTCACCCTACCACTATCAGTGCTGACCATATAATGTGGTTGTGAGGACACCATTTGTCACCCTTCAGACTTTGCTGCCTAAGCTGTGTACCTCATCATGTTTAAATGGAAAGTCTGCCCAATATAAAATTGGTAGGTAGGTAGGTAGGTAGTTTATTGCTAAAAACCATTGGTCATCGCAATCTTGCTTAAAAAATCTTATAAAGTTACATCCGCTACAAATATAATTAAAACTTTTTAAAAACCGTGTGACATTTGCAGAGCAATATAGTCCTCTTAAAGTTAGAGGTTAACCCGAATTTTCATAGCTGCCAGCACAAACTTTGCAACTTGCTGTGTACAAAACTGTCTGTACCGACAAGTAGCATACTAAGTTGGGCTCCAGGGGACCTATCGACCAGTGAACTAATAATCCCACCAAGGAATTTGCCTCTGGGTTGGTCGTGAAGGGAGCACCTGAGCAAGTAATGGGACACATCATCGACTTCACCTGAGCCACAAGGGCAAAGTCTGTCCGAAACAGAGATATTATCACGTCTCTACTCTAAAAAAGCAGAAGGCATGGTCTGAAAGCGCAGGGCTGTGAAAGCTGTCCTCAAGGGAGCTGAGGTTAAATTGTGGAAATAGCTTTCCAGCCCGAAAGATGTTTTATACAAAGGATAATAAAGGGAGAATGACGATAATGAAATCACAGCCAATTCCTTCCATTTGGAACATAAATAAATCTTGTCTTTGACCAATTTTTTGATATTGGGGGAGACAAAAGAGGGGATAGATTCAGTATTGATCCCATAAAGATGTAATATGGGTCTGACTAGCTTTGCCCAGGACTCCCGCAAGGGGTGTTGGAGTTGTTCTATATAGCACTTCTTTGGCAAGCGGGAGTCGCTCATGGCGGCCAGCTTCAACCAGTACATTGCCAAGGCAATGTGTACGTGTGTTTCAATAGGAGTTAGCCCTACTTCAGCTCTTACATATGCAGAGGGTGTGCCACGGGGTACAGCAAGGAGAGATCCAATGTAAAATAGAATTTGCATGTTTTGGCAGCTCCAGAAACTGCGCCAGTCCATGGGCAGAGGTTCTTTGCCTGCCCAGCTGAAAAAGTGTGAAAATGCAACGCTACAGGGCTGGCCAGGCAAGGGCTGGGCAGTCAATATAAGGGACTGCCTATGTAGGCTACTGCCTCTTCTCCTGGTGCTGAACAATCGGAGAAGTATTTTTGGCTCCGCGGCTGTGTTTTTGGTTTCACCACGTGGCGCACTGAGGCTTTTGAGATTTCAGGCTTTGCAGTAGCAAAGCCCTGATGGTTTGAGGGACAAAGGGGGTGATTAAGGGTTCTCTTTTAAGCATTATTGATAGTTATACTGTTTAACTGTGAAGAGATTTGATACAGAGGGCTAGTCAAGGGAATCCTTCCCACTAGAGGGCAGGGCAAGTGGTTCAACCTTACCTGGTCTGGTGGGATTTTAATGCCTGAGGCTCCTGCTGCAGGTGCCAATACAAATTCAAACACCAGTGTTCAGTGTGCAACAGGCCACATGCAGCTGTTCACTGCCCAAGATTGTGCATCAGTGGATGAAACTATGGAATGAATTGAAAGCCCCCTGGCCCTCCGGACCTTTGAAAAGAGCTCCATCCAATTAGGGTGTCAGTTCTAGAGAAGTGGCTCAGTGGCTATGCAAATAAGGCAGCTGCCAGACTCCTCATTTGGTGGGTTAGGTTTCGTTTTCATATCCTGGCTGTAGGGGTGCGTGTAAGGAGTAGGATTAAGAATTTGAGGTCTGTGACAGGGCATGAGGATTTCATTATGGAGAAAATATAGAAGGAGGTTAAGGAAGGTAGAGTGTTGTGGATTTTTGAGGCTCCACCAACTGAAAAATCTTCATGTATCTCCATTAGGTGTAGTGCCTAAGAAGGTGCGTGGTCAATTCAGGTTAATTCACCATTTGTCATAACAGGCAGGAGGGACGGTAAACAACATGATCCCATGAGAATTATGTAGTGTTATATGTCCTTTGCTGCAGCAGTGCGAATGATTAAGGATTGTGGGATAGGTGAGGAAATGAGCAACTGTGACATTAAGTTTGTTATCTAGCTCCTAACAAGTCAAATTCCCTTGGGAATTTGACCTGTTAGGATTTGCATTTGAAGATAAGTTTTATAAACTTAGGGCATTACCTATGGGATGCACAATTTGCTGCACAGTTTTTGAGTGCTTTAGTACTTTTTCACAGTGGGCAGTCAGGAGCAGGGAAAAATCTAGACAGATTGTGCATTATGTATATGATTATTTATTTTCTGAGAAAGCTGGGGAATCGCAATGCCAACCTCTGATATCGGCGTTTATTCAGGTGACTTGCAAGTTGGGTGTTCCTTTCACTGAAGAAAAGACGGAAAGGCCACGCAGTTGACATTTCTAGGAACAGCGTTGGATATGTACCAAAAATCTTGCAGATCTCCAGAAGAAATATCAACAACCTCAGATACGCAGATGATACTACTGTGATAGCAGAAAGTGAAGAGGAATTAAAGAACCTCTTAATGAGGGTGAAAGAGGAGAACAAAAATTGGGCTGAAGCTCAACATCAAAAAACTAAGATCATGGCCACCGGTCGCATCACCTTCTGGCAAAGAGAGGGGAAAGAAATGGAGCCAATGTCAAGAGTTTATGTTCTTGGGCTCCTTCATCACTGCAGATGGTGACTACAGCAACAAAATTAAAAGACACCTGCTTCTTGAAAAGAAAGTGATGGCAAACCTAGGTAGCATATTAAAAAGCAGAGACATCCCTTTGCTGACACAGGTCCAGATAGTCAAAGCTATGGTTTTTCCAGTAATGATGTATGGAAGTGAGAGCTGGGCCATAAAGAAGGCTGATCACTGCAGAAATGATGCTTTTGAGCTGTGGTGCTGAAGGAGACTCCAGAGAGTCCCCTGGACTGCAAAGAGATCAAACATATCCACCCTGAAAGAAATCAACCCCAGATGTTCACTGGAAGGACAGATGTTGAAGCTGAGGCTCCAGTACTTTGGCCACCTCATGAGGAGAGAGGAGTCTTTGGAAAAGTCCCTGATGTTGGAAAAGATTGAAGGCAAAAGGAAAAGAGGATGGTAGAGAATGAGATGGTTGGACGGCATCATCAATGTAACCAACATGGATTTGACCAATCTCCGGGAGGCAGTGAAAGACAGGAGGGCCTGGTGTGCTATGATCCATGGGGTCACGAAGAGTTGGACACAACTTAACGACTGAACAACAACAACAACAACAATAACAACAGTGTTCTAAATTCTGTTCAAAACTGAAGGGAGATACAATAGCTCTTTTTAAATATAGCTGTACCTCGAGTTACAAATGCCCCAATTACAAAAAAAAAAAAATCAACTTACAAAAGGAAATCTATGGGAATAGGGAAGCTTCAAGATGCAAAAATTTAGCACTGTTTCTTTCAAGTTTCGAAAAGAACTTGAAAGTAAAGTAAAGGTTCCTTTTCAAAATGGCTCCTGCTTGTATGCAATGGCAATACTGCCCTCTTGTGGCCATACTCATTACAGTGCTGCAATTGGAAAGAAGAAGGAGCCATTTTGAAAAGGGAAGCTGAGAACCAGGGCTTCTGTTTTCCAATGCCATTCTACTATTTGGCATTGTTTTGGGGACTTTTAAAGGTAGGGAGCTGAGCTTCTGTCATTTGCATGCCTGTTACTGAGCTTTTTGCTTTTTACATTCTGGGGAGGGGGTGATTTGCCACTTGGAACAAATTAATCAATTTTCAGTGCATTTCTGTGGGAAACCCAGTTTTGATATATGAAATTTCAAGTTAAGAAAATGCTATTGGAATGGATTAATTTCATAATTGGAGTTACTTGTACAGAACAGCAAAGTGTGCTTCCAATATACTGCTACATAGAGTTTAAAGTACTTGCGGGGGGGGGAATTAATTATGCAGACTATACATTCCACACACACACACACACACACACACACACACACACACACACACACA
>JAHTLZ010003542.1:29303048-29346919 GCA_023846285.1 Phrynocephalus versicolor
ACACACACACACACACACATGTGAGCTGGGTACTCATTTTATGAAAGGCTGTGCTAACCTTGAGACTGGTTACATGAGACTGAACACCAGTGTGAGCACAATTTTGGTAGCAGCACAACTGTTTAACCTTTGCACCATGAAGCACACTAGTAGAAGATGCAGGATCTCTTCTTATCATACCAGAATGCAAGACACAAAATAAAGGGTTGAAGCTACAGGAACCCAGACTTCGGTTAAATATCAGGAAAACCATCTTAACTAGTTGTCTGTGAAGATTCTCAGTCATCCAGGTAAGGTTATCCAGAAGCTGAGTCATGGTAACTAGACTCCTGTTCTTTTTGGATGGTGATCAACAGGTCCTACAAGCCTTGAAATAATGCTGGTTTGTTTGCTCTAGATCAGATTTTTCCTGCTGCCCCACAAATCGTGTCTGATGCCCAGAAATTTTGTGGGATGACTTATGTTTGCATGTGAGTGTGTGCAGTCAATGCGTGTTCCTGGATAGACAAGTCTTAGCTTGGGAAGGGGATAAAACTGTTAAAACCAGTTCCTAAAGACATGTCCTCAAAACATCCATTTTCCCCTTCAGATATTTTCCACCTTTATTCAAAATACTCTCCGCTATGATGATATACTCCAGCATTTGAAAAAGCAAAAAGCCATTACTCTAAGTCTAAGAAGACCATAGAAGTGCTATTTTCAAGGTATTTGCTAAGCATCGATAGTGGAAAGGAGGCAGGTGGCAAGACAGATGACATCTGCCTGTCTTTCCCAGAGCTGAGAAGCCACACTCTTGAATATATAAATGACTGGAATATGATGGCAATCGCTCTTGATTTCAATAATTGAAATAGCTACATAAATCACAAGGTGCATGTTTACATATTTGGAAAACATTTCAGTGAAAAGGAAACCCTGGAACGGTGGCAGCTGAGTAGCACTAATCCCTTACAGCAGTTTCTTGATTAAGAAAGGCAGTCAGTGGGAGGCAGAAAGCAGTAGGAATAATGTCTTGCAAAAACTGTGCCCCAAAAATGAGCTTTATTGGTAATGCGCTGTTAATGCAGAATGCAGAGAAAAGCAACTCCATCTCTGACAAAGGAATATAGTAGTGAGAACAGTAAATTCAGAATTACAGTTTTCCACATCAGCAGAAGCAGACGCAATTGTATGTTTCCATCCCATTTAGTCTAATTTAATCTAGGTTTTAGAGGCGGGAACAAGGCTCAGTTGGGATAAAGATTCTTCCAATATTACACCATACTGGTATTGTGTTTACAAATTATTTTTTCAGGTAAATTCACACTGGAAACAATTAACTGTTCACAATTTAGTCATAAATTGTAAAATGTGTCCACTATTTCTAAGACTTTTATCATTCAGGCAGGATTATCATGGCTTTTTATAGCACTTATTTGTCTTTCTTTTCAGTTGGTTTCTGAAGAGCACACATATGTTTACTTTAAAAAGTGGAAAACTGATGTAGTTCATAGACCACATGGTTTGTATGCAGAGGGATCACAGGTTCATTCATCGATCTCACCTCCACGTAGAGCTGGAAAGGACTCTTTTATGAAGTCCCGGAGATATGCTGTGAGTCAGCATAGAGAGGGTAGGCTGTTGCACCAGCCTCAGAGGCCATCTCTCCTCTTTACTTGACACTGAGTAGTTCTGATACTGAAAACAACATCCAAGCAAAGAACCTTCTGTTCTCAGACAGGTGACTGATTCTGCCATTCTGCCCTGATTTTCTTGAACTTATGCTTTGTGGTTCCGACCTCCCATAGGAGTCACTGTGTGATTATCTTCTGAGATACTCTAGTTCTACAGTACATGAGGGAAGTTTCTGTTGGAATTTGGTGTATGTATGTATGTATGCTTAAATTTCAATTTTTAAAGGCAGGAAATTCCAGTCTTCAGTTTATGAATGTGGTGTATTGCATCTCTTTATGCACAATACAAAATACCAGGGAATGGTCCAATATTGTTAGACAATATCAAGCCCACATTCCCAGCAGGAAAGAAGATGCCAAGCTCCACATAGCAATGGGCCTTAAGGTTGACAACATCAATAAGCAGGAGTCAAGATGACCTAAAAGAGACCCTATTCTGTTCTTTATCTTTTACACTTGTAAACAGTCCTGACAATAGCTTTGTATTTGGGTGAGAAGTGGTTAGGTAATTTAAAAAGAAGTCAGTTTCTCTCACTTTCCTTTGTTTATTGTCCCATATGAATGGAAATTAGCTGAGTCTTAGCTATTTTTTTAAATCTTTCCTGGTCAAACAGAATCATGCTGTCTGATTATAAAATGTAGGCACAAAAGGTTGTCCTCGTCATTGTTGTCATTGTTGTCACTGTTGTCACTGTTGTTGTTGTTGTTGTTGTTGATGATGATGATGATGATCTAATGAAACAACATCTAACAGTAGCCTGCAATTAAGTTGAATTAGGGTTGATGGCTCCCCCACTGTTCATGTCCACTGAAGGTACTGAGTCTACCTTGTCATGAAACAAGATGTCTCTTGGAGAATGGAGAGTCTCTAAGGGGGAGGTATGCCTTTCAAGTTAATTGTTTGTTCTCTGGGTGTCATTAATTTTGAAGGGACAGAGAAGGAGTTAAGGTTAGGTCTCAAGGCCTCTGCATCACATTCCTGATGCTTACTTCTGCTGTCTTGTGGTGTTCTTTTTTTAGCAGACAGGGGGAAGGGGGTGTATCTGCAAAAACCCTGTTGGGTGTTATCTGAAATTTTGCTTTAAATGTTTCATTTTAAGTAACACAAGTGAAATAACTGTATTTTCAAAGAAAATGTGTATTCTCTTTTGACCCCTGAGGGGAGGGAGCCACAATTAGAGATGGGCATGAACAAAAAAAATGGCAATTTGTTTCATTTCATTTTGTTTAAGGCTTCAGTTCAGTTCGTTTTGGTTCATTTTTAATGAATGTTTCTGAAAAAATTCGTTTTGGTTTTTGTTGGTTTATTATTTGTTTGTACTCGCTTTGCGTGATTTAATCCATTTGACCACGCGTGAGCGTCCCATGCCCCAGACCAAACGGAAAACATTCAAAAATAAACAAAAAAAAGGGATCTGAGAAAACACTCCTCACCCCCTGCTAGGTATGATCAGGCATAAAAATAATTTTTGCTGGGTTTTTAAGTAGTTTCAGAATGTTTTTATACCTTAAAAATGGCATTCTCCACTTTGATTCTCTGCCATTAAACATATGCGGCAGCCATTTTGTCCCCTTAAAATAAAATAAAAACAATATCTTTAAAAACATATTTTAGATGTTTTAAATCACTGGCATCAACCTAATAGGTATAATCAGTCATAAAAAATTATTAGGATATTTTTAAGTGTTTCACATCAGTTTAAAGGTTTTAAAAACAGCTCTTTTCGTTGTGTGCCGCCATTAACGAAGTGAACTGTAACGAAACAATTTTTCCCGGATCGTTTTGTTTCATTTATATTTTAACCCTAGGTTCATTATTCATTTAATTACATAATGAAACAAATAATGAAACGAACTAAAAGTTCATTTCGTGCCCATCTCTAGCCACAATATATTCTTTAAATCAACTTTTGGGCCTGTATGTTTAGAAGTGAGCATAAGGAGAAGAGTGCAACTTCATGTGAGTCCCATCTTCTCTTAATGATGTCAATTGGAGCTATTTGTAGCAGGACCTGTGAGGGTTGAAATATCCTTGCTGGAATGGTGTCCTTCTCTATGTTATGTTCAGCAGAAAAAAGAGATAGATTGTGTGGCCTAATATTAGTGTTACAGCCTTCTGACTATCGTGGTGATTCTGGTTATCACTGTTAGATTGTGAAATTGCTTGTGACTTGAGTTAGAGCCTCTAAGAGCTTCCCTAAAGCACTTTCCACTGCGGTAATCTTATTACAAGTCCATTGGAGATTTTTAAAAATGCCAGAGACAGTTTGAGCTGTTAGCAAAGTTTGATCAGTTAAGCAGTTAAAAACAGAATGGTCAGGAGCCATAGAGGTAGCTCTGGGGGGGGGCAGTGGGACCTGAGGGGCAACAGAAGCTTTATTCTCTAGCATTGCTAATCAGTTATTCCTTGTAGTTAAAATAGGGGAAGGTGAATTATTCATGGAGCAACTGGGAGGTAGAAGTCTTGACTTATATCAGTGGTCTGTATTTTATTTTGGCTGTTTTAAAACTCAAATTAATTTAGTCCTGTGTTAATACATTAGAAATAGAATGACTCACTTTCTCCATTTATGAGAATCTTATCCTATTTACCTGTATAGTAGAGATGGGCACAACTTAGCGGAATTTTCGTTTCCGTTTTCCGTTTCCGTTACGTAATGAAATGGAAAACAGCTCAAAACTGGAACGAAAACGGAAACGAAACGACTAATTTCGAGCCAATTTTTGTTTTTCGTTACTGGAAAAGCACTTAATGGAGCTAAATGGGAAGAAACGAAAAAATTTTCATTTTCGTTTTCGTTTGTCGTTTTCGTTACGCAACGAAACGAAAATGAAAAATTTTGAAAATTAGCTCACGAAAACGGAAACGAGCCGAAACGGACCCCTAGACAAAAACGAAAATGAAAACGAACAATTTTTCTGAGTTGTGCCCATCTCTACTGTATAGCCATAGAGACTGTCCTTTTTTTTTAAAGTGCTAGTTGACTTTTCTTCTTTTTTGTGGCCCCAGTCCTAGGGGGAGAATTTGAAAGTGAACTTACAGGAGCTTTGAACCTCCTCTGCATGTGCGCAGGAGGACTAAATTGAACTGGGTCCCATGCTTGCAAGGAAAAGGAAAAGAACTATACATTTGACACAGCATATCACAGAATAGTGAGAGGAGTCTCAGGCATTACAGAGCTTCCTTTTGATCCCAGGCCTTATCAACAAGCAACTTTTTGAGAGCACTCTCTGGTACTGGAATCTTGTTGCCTTTTCTGCAATGGCATTGTTCTAATCAGTTCCAGGCACATCTTAAGGGCACAAAGATTACTTTAATTGTAGGTAAAGACATGATTCACAACATTCTAAAGTGCCTATGTTGTTAAACTAATTTTGTGATTATTGTATAGTTTTAATTGTTTATAAGCTGCTCTTAATCTCCTATGTGGAGAAAGCTGGCATATAAACAAAGACATAATCAAATTATGGCATTAGCTACCAGCATATGTACTGGTCTAATTGTTACTTTTACTAGAAATCTGAGGTCACCTCTCTAAGGTCAGCATCAAAGTAGTAGTTCA
Organism: Phrynocephalus versicolor; assembly: GCA_023846285.1. Classification (NCBI taxonomy): domain Eukaryota; kingdom Metazoa; phylum Chordata; class Lepidosauria; order Squamata; family Agamidae; genus Phrynocephalus; species Phrynocephalus versicolor. The sequence continues at coordinate 29,308,285 of JAHTLZ010003542.1, forward strand.
AGAACACTAGACACAGGCAGTTGTTTGTTATCTACATATAATAAATTATATAACTCACACTGGTAAAAAAAATCACTAACACAAAGTGTTCTCTCATTACTAATAGTGCGCCTACTGTGTAATTGGCCAGGCATTTCATAATCTATTGGATAATGTACTACAAACTACTGGCATGAAAGGAAAGATGCTCTGCAATATTTGGAAGAAGGAAGCATTTTTTTAAAAATTGAAGCAAAACCTTCCAAGAAAATTGTTGTATGAGGTGCAAACTTGAAGACTGAAGATGTATACTTAGACTGTCTAGCTTCAATAATTAAGCACAAAATTTACTGCAAATGTTCAGAAAAAGTTTCAGGAATGTAAAGTAGGAGTTGTAGTGCAACACATGTTGGTCACAAGGCAGGAAATGTTATCACCTATTTGTTTAGCCTTCTTTCTACATGTTAGTCTTCTCTGTGTTATGTATACAATTGTTATTTAATTGGGGCATGCTCTATCATAGTGTTGGCAAACCTATGGCACGGGTGCCAAAGGTGGCACTCGGAGCCCTTTCTCTGGGCACCCAACATCGCCCCTTCATAGGCACTTCTATTCAGGTTAAATAGCCGTATTGGTACTTTGCGAAAAATTAGTGGGTTTTGAATTGCAATTTGGGCACTCGGTCTCTTAAAGGTTCGCCATCACTGCTCTATCACATGTCTGCTTTCACTAAAACTATGAACTGATCTAGAAGCTGACCATATAACTTGCTTTTTACAGGAATGAGGCCCAAATTAAAACCTGTCATTTGCTTCAGTTGCATAGCATTCATTAAAATTGTGTAAACACCCTGAGTAAAACAACAGACAGAGTAAAAAAGGTGTTAAGAGTAAAATGGAGTTTTGTTGTCAACTGCAAAAGCAGACTGAAACACCACCATATCATTCTCCACATGCTTATAGAGAAGCAGGTCCTACATTATTCAACACCAATGCTTTCTCCCAGATGTGCACTAGAATGCAGCTCAAATTAATTTGTATGTAGAACTGAAATTAGAATGACACCGTTACAAAAGAAATCAATGAGCATAAACATTGTATTTCTTTTGACATATACACTAAAAACACTTGGTAAGTATGTGAAGGATTTGTGACAGAACAAGCAATCTTGTTTATTAAATAAATGCTAAAATATGTCTTTCAGTTATTTTAACATCAACTGATAAAAAATCTTGTTGTTTACCACAGTAAATTGCTCTTGATAAAACAGTCCACTTAATCGAGAACTTTGTGAGTTGGTGCTCCATAAGTCCATGATTCTAACTGTAACTTACTGTGTTAAAGTAAGTCATAGTTAGTTATTTGAATAAGTGCAACTCATGGAGGAGCTGAGTCACCAAATCATCATTAATTCAATGAGGTTTCTCCAGTTTAATTTAATACACTAAGCAACAAGATTTGGGCCACTAATTAATTAATTAAGCAGATAAAAGGCAGATGACTCATTGGATAAAAATTATCTGATTGGCACTAGCATTAACAATTGCACAAAAGAGACCACTGTGAAGAGATCTAAGGAACAGTAACCTGCTTGAACCATCATAGTTATTTTTATTTACTGGTATATGTGATGATGTTTTGAGGGACAAGAAAACTGAGTGTTAAAGCTCCCTTGATGAGATGTGTTCTGCAAAGTTCAAAAACATCTGAGAACTGCCAAGCAAATGGTCACTGACTGTTCAATTCAGATCTGTGATACTTTCCTTTTGTACCTTTTTATCTTCCAGAAGAATTTTTCATACAAACTGTGCATCCAATTAAATTGGTCTAAATTGCCTATCTCCCTCAGAATTACATCTTTAACTATCCTTTTGTAACTATTTTTTTCCATCTGAGAGATGAAAATCTATTATTTCCCCCCAGTCATTGTATTTAGTGATGCAGGTGGCATAAACAAAACCATAAATCAGACTGCAGCATTTAGAGAAACTTTGGAAGAACTTTGAGGATGCTTTATTTTTACAGAACCATAAATGTGATAAAATGGAACCTACTTTTGTCTCCTGGGCCCTCAAGTGACAATTGTTGAATCAGTTTGTGTAGAGCACTAAATAACCCATAATTTCTTAAGCAAAACCATTCTCTTCCATTATTTGGGAGTACTCTGGCCCGATGGGATATACAAGTAGGGTTGCAAAGTCAGCAGCGTTCCACTCTTTGAGTATTAGCCCCAAACTTGAGGACAGAAGGTGGGCTCTTGTGATTTCACAGTGGTGATTGGGAAAGAGTTGGGAAGAGGCAGAACTACTTCTAGGCCAGATAACAGTCATTGGAAGCAAACAAGCATTGTGGAGGCAGTAACAAAGGCAAGACCAGTGAGAAAGCCCAGTCCACATTGCTTGGATTGGCTGTGCCAAGGGTGACTGCTCTCTACTGGTGGTGGTTGAGACAAAGAAGCAAGCACAGAGATTCTCACAAGTACAGTGGACCTTTGTATAACAAACAGTTTGTATAACATAAAATTTATACAACATAAAAAATTCCGGAGATAGAGGAAATTTGCTTAACATAATCGCCTATGGGGAGAATCCGTACAACATAAAAATGGGATTACTCCGTTTTCAATGCATTCCTATGGGAATTTGTATAAAGGAAAATTTGCTTAACATAATTTCATTTGGAACAAATTAATTCCTTTATACAAGGTACCACTGTACAATGGTGTCTGGGGGCATGGCTTTGGCTGGCTACAAGATAGCAGCTTAGAAGTTCAGCTCTGCTCCAAGTCCACTAATAATGATAGTATAATGAGGGATGTTATCACATCTTCAGATGAATTGGACGCTGAGTTCATGGAACCCTCTAGTAAGAAGCAAAAGGGGGTGGAAAACATGCAGAGACTGAGGAAAACAAAAGTGAAATGAAGTACTTAATAGCAAAACTGAGAAAGGACTAAGGGCGTTTATACACGACCCCTAAACTCCGCCGCAAATGGCTGCATGCTCCGGAGCTTAAAAATGTTTCCCCACCAGCTCTGGAGTTTGCAGAAAATTAAGTGCGACCACGCCCACCTAAGCGCATCCCAGCGCACTTTTCATGTACCTGCTCTCCCGTGGTGACAATCCCTGATGCGGTTTTAAGGGAGTGAGTGTCGGCTCTCCTCGCGTCTGTTTGTTTTTGTTTCTGTTTTGCCTGCCGCCCCTTTAAGAGAAGGAACCAGGAAGCCGGGCGGAATCAGGAAGAGAAGGAATCAGGAAGCCGGGTGGCTTCTGAGGTGAGCTGCATTTTTTCCTCCCTTTTTTTCTCCCACCCCTCACGCAGACAGGAGCAAGGAAGTGCTGAGAGGGGTGGGAACACAGCAAGAGCAACGAACCCCTAAGATCTCTGGTCCGAATTTAAGTGACCAGCGGATCTTAGGGGTTATGTAAAAGCGCCCTTAAAGTCTGATATGATGGCTGTAAGCATCCCCCCTAAAAGAAGCTATGCTGGAGGTGAAGTCAAGTATGAAAAAAATTGAGCAAACTGCTGAAGCAGCTTTTGAGGTGGCTCAGAAAATGCCTGAAAGGAACAGAGCACTGGAGGCAGATATCAAGCAGCTAAAAAGGAAAGTTGCTGATCAGGAGGACAGAGACCAGAGGCAAAATCTCTGTTTATGCCTCTTCGAAGAGACTGATAATGAGGACAATTTAAAACAAATTGTCTTGAACTGGCTCCAAGAGCTCTGTCCTAAGGATCAAATCTCTACGAGGGATCTGGATCGAGTTCACCATCTGGGGAAGAAACAGAAACAGTGGACCTGAGATGTCATCGTGAGGTTCAGTGCCTACTCTATCAAAGAGGAAATGTTTCAAGACTTAAGGAGGAAGCAGTTAATATTTCAAGATCAGAATGTACAACTATTCCAGGACCTTGCTCTTTACACAATTGAGAAACGGAAACAGTGGAGACCTTATACAGAGATTTTGCAACAGAAATCAATTAAGTACAGGTCAGGGTTCCTTTTAAAACTTATTATACTGCATGGGGACACACCATGAATTGTCAGTTCAATGGACCATTTACAAAAAATTATTTGAAAATACGAAGATCCCAAGTCTAAAGATGCAGGAAACAGAGATGAAAGCAAAATGGTCTCATATGAAAACAAGGAGGACATGATGTTAAGAAAAAAAAAACTCTATTCAGTTTGTTGCATTGCAGCTCAAGGACACAGATAATATATCTCTTCTGCAGTCTCTGCTAACAACTGCACACAGTATTCCAGACATTAAGACAGCCCGTGAATTGCAATGGGCTAGACCTCTGCTAGCTTTAAAAATTCAGTGTCATCTGGAACTCTTTATGATATCAGACAATAAGTAATTAATGAATAGATAATAGATATAAGTTTAGCATAACTGTATAAATGCATGTGAAGAAGTTGTATTATATAATTAATAGAATATAGATCACCATGGATTTAGGGAGGAAGAATGGTTTATTATAGGTATGTTACTGAGATTTTGTTATATTTATTTAAATTTTATGGGTAAAGCAGGCATTTGGGCTGGAGTTAATGGGATGGTTGACAGCCATGGCTTATAGCAATCCTCTTAAGGCTTTCAAGGTAAATGAGGTATTTAAGGAGTAGCCTTGCCAGTTCCCCTCCCATGTTTCTATGGCTGAGTGGAGATTTGAAACCAGGCCTCCATCATTTTATCCATCATTTTATCATTTTTATGGGTACCTTAACTGGCTTTAATGGGCTTCCTTAAAAATAGAGAGGGATGGGGCCTGGTGATCCTCTGTAGAAAGCTTGTTCCAGAGGAAAAGGGTCATGACTGAGAAAACTCAGTTCTGGCTGCTGCATTTTGAACTTGTTGAGGTTTCTGTATTGAGTTCAATGTTACCCCTATAGAGAACATTATAGTAGTTTTCTTGGAGATTACGAGCACATGGACCACTTGTTAGCTATTTCTTACTCATGACGGGGTGCAGCTGATCAATCAATAGAAGCCAATAAAAGGCACTCTTGGTCATAGCATAGACATGAGCCCCATAGAAAGAGGTGGGTCCAAAAATATGCCCAGATGGTGAACCTGATCCTTCAAGGGGAGGGAAACTCTTTCAAGGCCAAACAAACATCCATCTAACCAGTTTGATGATCTTCCCAAACAGTTGGTTCTCTGTTGGTTCTGGATTCAGTTTCAGTTTATTGGATCTCATCTAGTTATTATTGACTCCAGGACTTTCACAACATCACCTGAATATGAAGAGAAAGAGAGATAAAGTTGTGTGTCATTCATGTACTGATGACATCATACTGCAAATCTCCATATGGCTTCTCCCAGAGGTTTCATATACATAGTAATGAGAAATGGCTGATATCTGAGGAACTCTATCCCATCTCGGATAGGCCATTGAGGATGAACTGGAACAACCAAAGAATGGACCACCCCCCAAGTCCCAAATTCAATAGGTGTTTCAGTGAGGTACTGCGGACAATGGTATCAAAGGCTGCAGAAAGATGCTGGAGGACCAGCCTCCTGTCTGCCTCCCTCAGGAGATCATCTTACAGGGTAACAAATGTTGTTTCAGTGCTGTCAACTTGCCCCCAATTATGGTGACTCTATGAACAAAACATCTTCAAAATATCCTGTCCTCAACAGCCTTGCTTAATTTTTGAAAATTCAAGCATGTGGCTTCCTTTAAGGAACCAAACAATCTCATAACTGGGCTTCCTGCTGCCTTCAGGTAGAGTTGGGCGTTTTGTGCTTCATGAAAGGAGGCAAGATGGAGAGGGGTCAGCTGCCTGGGGATGCAGGGCTGGGCAGGCTGGGCTCCTGCCCTGGATTGGAGCACCTCTGCCAAAGAAGCACCCGGTGGCACATGGATGCCAGTAAGTGACCCAGCCAGCCCAGCAGTGGAGGGTGGGGCATGGCGACACCTGTGGTACCACACTTCATGCATCATACAGATCATCCATCTGTACCTTTAACTTTTCCCAGAATTGTCTTTTCCAGAGAACCCTGCCTTTCCATGGTGTGCCCGAAGTAAAACAGCCTCATTGCCAACATTTCCCCCCAGAGGTAGTTTGGGGATGATTTTACCTAAGATGCACTTGTTGATGTTGTTAACATGAACTTCAGTTGAAATGTTCTTGACATTTAGCAAAACATTGGGTTTTTTTTTTTTTCAAAAAAAGAAAGAGAACAAAAATCCCAGAGAATGGCTGCAAACTACCAGCAACAAGTGAGTAATAATTTCATAATTTCAGTCATTCAAGACATAGAATATCACATGCAATTCAGGGCCTACATCCTCACATCATTTCTTTGTAACTTAACAATAAGCTACACTAACATCTTTTTAATGGTTGTCAAAATGCACATACAGAAGGATATGCAGAAGTCTCTGATTTGCCACTTTCTGGTTTCCCACTGATTGTTGCCTATAGCTGAGCCTCCCAGTTCTATCAAGTATATGAATAATCAGACATGACTGAGTTTCTTTTTGGAAGAATATTTGGCCACAGCTTTATTGATTGCAAGAAAGCAGTACTCTGGCTGAGTCACTGGGCCAGATCCAAAGCACCAAGGAGCCCACATGCCCCATGATGCTACTGCATTCCCCACTGTATCTTTGGGAATTCCCCAGAGAGTTTTTTTTTATGGTAGGTTAGCCACCCGTAACCCATATCCAATATTGCATTGACCTGACGCTTGGGTGTAGACCCCATCTTTGGCCCATGTGATTAACTCCTTCATGTGGCCTTCAACTGCCCTCTTGTGTTTCAGCCCACGGCCTTTTCGTTTGACATGACCTAGTCCATTGTTCTTCTGAGTTGCAGGTTCTTGCCTGCTGTCTTAACCGTTTGGATCCATCCTGATGTCTGAAAACTGCCAAACCTCCTTAAATCTGTGACATTCACAGGAACCTCTGGTTACAATCACATATATACATAGGGTGGGTGGGCTGGGGTTGCTCCGACCTCCGCTCTCGAAAGATGGGGTTCTGATCCCACCTCTCCCTTTAAACTGGACTGTGACCTGACTCCCTGAGTGCATTTCATATTTTCCCAGTGGCCTTTGCTGCTCCGGACCACGTTTGCTGTCCGCGCCTGCACATTGGCTCGGCCTTGGACCTACTTGTTCCGTTTCTTGCCTGCGTATGGGACCACCACCATTGTCCTTTTTTTGCCTCGCCACTCTGGCAACAATCATCGAACCTGGTAAGTCAGGTTGTTACTTTATTTTATTTAAGAAAAGAGATAGAGGATCTGAAATGGGGTACATTTCTCCTTTGCTGTTCCTGTCCTAGTACTGATGTACTTTGTTGAGCTTCAAGTTTTTATTTACTTTTGATACAGCAAAATAATACCAATTATTATCCAACAAACCAGTATATATCACCCTAAAATTATCTGCCTAAATCTGACTAAATCACAGTTTTTAAACACAACAAATTGAGAGTATGAGAGGGATGATTTTAAGGAGGTGTGTTTTGGTCATTTGGATAATGACTGGTATAACTTTCTGGTATCAAAACCCAAAAAAAGCTTTAAGATTTTTTTAAAAATAAGTGAACGCGAGGTAGATACTTCAGAAGAGGAATTGATCCCTTGTAGCCTACAATACAATGATAACACGGACACTCACACACTTAATTCTGACTTTTTAAAATGGACATAAAATTAAATACGCTGACACAAAGACATAGGATAACGGAAATAAGTGAGGGAGTGTAACAGAGAAATGACTTCTAAGTAACAACTTTCATATTTTATCACAGATCTAAATTGCCTATAAACTGTCCTAAATGTGCAGACCCAATTTAAATAACGTGCCATAAAGTTATTTCCATTATAATGGCAGTCCTATGAATTAATGACCACTAAAATGTCTTACCATTAACAACCCTGCTGCATTTTTGAAAACTAGAAGCCATGGCTTCCTTTATTGAGTGGGTAGATGAAATGGTACTGTTTTGTTGTCTGTAACACGTTAAATGCGACTTTCTGTTTTACAGCTAAGCCCATGAGATCGGATCTATTATTCTGTGTGAAGGGAATTCCAGCCTTGCAATATCATAAACTTGGCCTCTATGACTCCCTGTCAAATCCAGAGGCTGTGTCTCCTCTCAATGTTCTATTTAAGTGCTCTGTCTAATACAAAACTTCATTACCTCCTGCTAGATGGGAGAAATAATTGGACTGAACCATACCATGTCCGTTAGAATCCCACTATTCAGTTATTAAAATCTGAGCAGTACAAGCTCTAGATGGCTCTTCTACTGGGTTGCCTGTGAACAAAAATCTAAAGAACCTCTCTTTTTTGGTATTTGGTATTTGCAAAGATTTCACTTAGAAGTATCTAGTGCCTTTTCCATTTTAACAGCTTAATTGACCTACTACTTATCAAATATAAAAATTAGTTCAGCTCTTACATAGGAATACAAAAGTCTCTGTGCCCATGGTAATGACTAGGTATGGGCACAAAATGGAAAAAACAGTATTTGATTTCATTTCATTTTGTCCCTCCCTGCATTTTGTTTCATTCTGTTACAAAACAAATTTTAAAGTAGTTTCATTATACAATGAAACAAAATGAAATGAAATACTATGCCCCCCTGGGCCCTAAAGTAATGCAGTTTTGTTCCTAAAGGACCCAGGGGAACAAGCAATTTTAGATCAGCCCCCCAAATTTAGAAATTTTAGGGGTCAGGGGACTGAATAATCAAGGTCCAAATGGGGTGTCCCTCAGAAAAATTCTTTCAAATTGGAATCGGAAGCTGATTGGGTGAGCGACAGCGCTGCTATGGCTTCCCATTGATTCCAATTTGAAAGAATTTTTCCTAGGGGCACCCCATTTGGACCTTAATTACTTAGTCCCCTGACCCCCAAATCTTTCCAGATTTCAGGGGGTGACCTAAAATCATTTGGGGAAGCTAGCCCTGTCATTTTCGGGGAAATACATGGCTGGGGTCAGTATTTTCTACAGCATAGATAAATATGTTATAGAAAATACTGATCCCAGCCATGTATCTCCCACAAAGTGACAGAGCTAGCTTCCTCAAGTGATTTTAGGGAACCCTTTGAAATTTGGAAAAGTTAGGGTTAGGTGGGCAGAATTATTAAACTCCAAAGGAGGTGGAGGTACTTAATTGAATGAGTGTCTTTGGCACATTTTACCATAGAGAGGGGAAGCTATAAATTAACCTAATAATTGGTGAAAAAAAATTATGAAGGGAAAAATTATGAAGGGAAATTCAATGGAAAATTACTGATCTCAGGCATGCAAATGGCAGGCTTAGCTTTCCCAAGCGGTTTTAGAAAACCCCTTAAAATTTGGAAAGTTTTGGGTTTCAGGGAACGGAGTTATTAAACTCCAAAGGAGGTGCAGGGGTGATTAATGGAAGGAGTCTGTCCGGCAAGCCTTACCAATTATAGGGTTGATTTACAGCTTCCCTTCAGGCCGCCAGTCCACACTCCTTCAATTAGGTACCCCCGCACCCCCTTTGGAGCTTAATAACTCTGTTCTCTGAAACCCAAAACTTTCCAAATTTCAAGGGGTTACAGGGGAGAACTTGAGGAAGCTTCCCTGCCATTTCCTCTAGAATGAATTGTTTCATTTTAGGGTGGGAAATGGCATATTGTTTCATTTTGTAATGAAATGCTGGCTGGCATTTTGTTTCATTACAGAATATTTTGTAATCTTATGACATGATGAAACAGTGTGTCATTTTTCGTAAGGTGGCCATCCCTAGTAATGACTCTGTGGCATATAGGCTCAAATATATCTTAACTGACTGGTTGTTACACATACATACAAGTCTTCATATAACATTTGTCCCTATAAATAAATGAAACAAATAAATTTATCAAATTAGTGGCTAGACCCATTTTATTTTGAAACTGGCATAGATACTCACAGTGCACTTGAGCACAAAGTTTCTTGTGCTAAAAATGAAAGGATCATTTATGGAAAAGGCACCTACCTACTTTTCACCACAACATTAGTCAGAAGACAAAAATGATCTGCTTTCTGGTTTTGGGTACCAAACCCAGCTATTTGAGATGAATCATTGGAGCCAAATATGTCCTGAATCATGCAGCCAAGACTGTAGATTATTGTTGCATCTCCAGGTATTAAAGAGATAGATCGATTGATAATTGTTGCAGTTAAAGAGTCCTTGCCTGTTTCCAAAATTTGAAATTAATTGTAATAGTGAGTCTCCATTATTAGTTTCAGACCATTCAGCAGGATAAGCAGCTGGCCTCTCTCTGATGCTCTCTTTGACCTTCGGTATTTAATCATATGTCAGAGGTGAATCCGTGATAATGCTTATTATTTTGTTCTCACAATTTCAGAGCTGGATACTTTCCAAGAAGGAATGTAAGTCTTCCTAAACATTACTCTTTACTCATATATTTCTGTTTGTTTCTTTATGGCCTTTATATGCTATTTCATACTGGAAGAGCAAACATATCTGTTTTTCATTCACCTGTAATGAATTTATAGCACCTAAAATTTCTGCCTAGATGCCCTAAGCACATCCAGTCTTGCCTGATTTCGGAAGCTAAGCAGGGTCGGCCCTGGTTAGTACTTGGATGGGAGACCACCAGATAATACCAGGTGTTTGTAGGTTCCTGGAGTAGGAACTGGAAAACCACTCCAGTATTCCTGCCAAGAAAACTCCATGGACATGGGGTCACGAAGAGTCAGTCAAGATTGTAACAACACAACACATACGCACACACACACACAATTTCTGGGAGCTATTTCATTTTTGAACCTTTTTTTAATCAGAATACAAAAATGGCTCTCATTCTGACTGTTTGATCCAGGCCTAGTGAAATTCTGACTGAGCTGAATATTACTTGTTTACTAGTAATATTACTTAATTTATTGTAGTTTTCTGAAATGAACAATTTGATATAAGACTACAATGTTGTAATTCATTAACTAATTCATTTGGTAACATCCTCCAAGTCTTATTTTTATATATACATTGCACAGCAGCAACGTATATGCCACAAAAGCATGTCTATGATTTTGTGGCGTCCTACACCACAATGGCTTCTACAACAGCTGTTTCATTATTTTTCAGCAAAGTGAAAAGTGACATTCCTTCTCTCATGTCTAGCAAGATGGCTGGAATTTTAATTATTGTGATGTTTAAGTGAAGGTTTCACTGGGTGAGAAGGTGGAAATAAAATTGATATTAATAAGGCATAGTTCAAAATAGCTTAGGAGCCTATTTTGTATTCTGTGGCCACCTCCATCAATTCAGACCTTCTTTTAAAAGTCAAGTAACAGCAGTTCTAGTGAACATGAGAAAAAAACATATAAATATCAATGGAATAAATGAGGCAGCAGTTGCTTCTCAGTCCTTGGTTTCATTGCAGGATCGGCAGTACAGTGTACGTCTGGAATTTCTGAGCATAATTTAATTGTATAAACAGAAAGTTACTAGAACTGGGGAGTTAGTATGTTGTTTTGGATAGGACACTTGGGTTCAAATTTCTTATTGGCCATAGTAACATATAGGGTGTGTGGCAATTGTAAATGACTCCCTAAACATCTTACAAAAAACTTTCCATAGATGGAAGCAACCTGATGGTAGAAGAAAACTACAAGCATTGCTGAAACCACACTGGTGTTGAAGACATTGGACTAAGTCTGTGTTTGATGTTTGAGAAATCATACTTCTAAGGAATTCTATGGTTAAATCCTGAAGACCAGGCACACAACACAGTAAATTAATTTGTTAATTAATTTGTTAATTTTTGGAATTAAGAGAATCTTCTGCTGTGACTCTCTCACAGAAATGTTCATTAGATTTCCCTGTTGCAGTCCTGGGCTCTCTATTATGTCTTTTTCTGTCTTCAGAGTATGACATGGAACATTATTTAGTAAGTGGCCCAGCTTCTCACAAAAAACAGTCCCATGAATCATGTAGGATACATCAAACAGCAACCTATGTTTATGTATGGTACTCAAGACATCCTGATTACATGTTGTCCAGAAGCCTGTTTATCTATATGCAACATTTTTTCTGTTTGCATGTCCGACAGTGTTCTGTCCAAGCAGCAATGGTTGTTCAGTTCATTTGCACAGCTGGTAATGTGGTTTCTGTGGCAACTAATTGTGTAATAGGCCCATGGAAATACTTTGTTAAAGCACAGATGAAAGGTAATTTAATCTCCATTGCAATAAAAAAGCAAAGAGAAAAAACAGAAAAAAACAAAAAAATTAATAGATCAAATCAACTTATTGGAAAGACAACCTAAAAAGAATGGGAAGAAACAAACAATGAAAGAAATCAAGAATCTTAAAAATCAATTGGACCTTTTACAAACTGAACAGATGCATAAGAAACGTTTATTTCTTAATCAAAAATATTTTGAACATTCAAATAAACCAGATCAATTTTTAGCACAATGTTTAAGAAAGGAAACAAAGAAAATAACAATAATGGGGTGAGAACAGTAAACAGGGCCAGTTACATGGAAAAATAAATTTAACAGCAATTTATCTACTACTTTACTCAGCTATATAAGAAAGAAAAGACATCAGAAGAAGGAACTGAAGAATACATAAAAATACAAACATCCCAACTTTCTTACCTGAAAATAGAGATATATTGAATCAAAAAGTAACAATTCAAGAAATATCCCAAGCTATAGGAAATTTAAAAGCAGAAAAATCTCCAGGACCAGATGGACTGACAGCAAGCTACTATAGATGTCTGGAGGATGAACTGATAGTACCCTTACAAAAAGTAATGAATCAAATAAGTGAAGCCAAACAATTACCACCACCTTGGCAAGAAACACATATAACTTTAATCCATAAAGAAGGTAATGATGCACTACAACCATAAACATATAGACCAATTTCCCTACTAAACTTAAGTTAAAATTTTTTTACTTCGATAATGGCAAATAGACTTAAAAGACACATTATAAGAATAATACATTCAGATAAAATGGGATTTGTTCCTAAGAGACTTATGAGAGACAGTATAAGATTCATAATTGATGCTGTAGAACATGTGGGGGGGGGAACCAACTACGAACAGTATTCATGCTCTTAGATGCAGAGAAGGCATTTGATAATATATCTTGGGACTTTCTGAGCAAGATGCTGCAACATCTCGAATGTGGAATTAAGTTCAGAAATTGGATCCAAGGAATCTATAAAAAACAAAATGCCAAAATACTAAAAAAGGGGAACTAACAAAAGGATTTACCACAGAAAAAGGAACTAGACAAGGCTGTCCATTATCACTACTGTTGTTCATTTTGATAACAGAGTTTTTTTTGCAATAAAAATAAGACAAGACAATCAAATTGAACGAATAAATACAGAGGGTGAGGTGTTTAAACTAAGAAGTTATGCAGATGATGTGTTTTTGACCATCTCCAATCCATTAGGTTCAATGCAACAAGTAACGGACCAAATAACACAGTTTGGGAGTCATACTGGATTTAAAATAAATAAAATAAAAACAAAGATGATAACAAAATTTTTAACAAAACAAGAAGAAGATAAGGCCCCCTTTTTAGGCCTTACAGGGTGTGACATTACAAATAAGCCAATAAAGTATTTGGGTATCTATATAACAGGAAATAATAATAAATAATGATAATTATAGGAGAGTTTGGGAAAAATACAAAGGGGTTTAAACAGATGGAATAATCTAAAACTTTCCTGGTTGGGCCGAATATCTGCTATAAAAATGAATATACTGCCTAAAATCAACTTCGTGTTTCAAATGATCCCAATTACAATTCAAGAAAAGATTTTAAAAGACTGGCAAAAAAAAAATACATTTATATGGAGTGGCAACAAGCCAAGAATAAAATTTAAAGTAATGCAAGATGACAAGAAAAGTGGTGGTTTAGCAGTTCCTAATATTAAATTGTACTACCAAGCAGCAGTTTTAGTATGGATTTCAGACTGGATAAAAAACCCAAAGGATAGATTGATGAAATTGGAATCTGCAAATCCTAAGAGAAAATTGGTATAAAATGTACTATTGATGGTATATAACTCCAAAAGACATTAAAGCTATAGACAAAAGATCTAAAGGTCTTTGTTGGAAATGTCAAAAATTTGAAGGCTTACATAACCTTTTATGGATACAAAAAAAGAACTAAATTTTTACAGATGTCTGTACACCTCTAAAAGTATTATCGTGGAACATTGCGGGCTGGAAAGGGAAGCATAATGACCCTACATGTCTTGAATATTTAAGGGAATTTGACATTCTTCTTTTACAAGAAACTTGGTCCCAAGAAGAAATTACTCTTCCTGGCTATAGGGCTTATTGTCTCCCAGCACATAAAACGAAAGCAAAAGGGAGGCCAATAGCTGGCCTAGCCACTCTAATTAATACAAACCTAGCTTCCGAACCCATCACCATGCCCAATGGAGAGGGATACATCTTAGTCTCCAAGCTTAAGTTTCAGACAAAGTCTTGGATCCTAATTAATGTTTACATCCCTCCAGGGATAAATGGCACTCAATGTAGAGACTCTTGGGCAGGCCTTACAAATTCAATCAAGTCCTTGGAAAGGAGGTTTCCATCAATCGAATATATAGTGGTAGCCGATTTTAATGCTAGGGTAGGGAGTGACGGGAGGATCTTTATAAAGGCTTTAGGTGTGGAGGAGAATGACCCCACCCCTCCTTGGTGTACTTTAAGCAGACAATCCAAAGATTCACATCATAATGCTGCGGGGATAGAACTTGCCAAATTTTGCACGAGATTTAATCTCTGTTGGTTAAATGGGTTGGTAGAATTTCCAGAATCCGGGGAATTCACCCATATAACAAAATACGGATCAAGTGTCATAGATTATATTTTGATCCCAATAACAATGAAATCACAGGTAAAAGAATTTACAGTGGGTGATGTTCTATCAAGCGACCATCTTCCTATAAACGCAAAAATTAACTTGGGTATACCTAAGGGAAACATAAGGGCTAAGCAAAACCATGACTTAATATCACCAGCAAAATTAGTGTGGAATAGCCAAACACACCAGAAATTTTTGGCTCTTGCATCCAGCCATGTATGCCAGGTCCTAATGTCACTAGTCACCACAGAAGTGGATCTCAAAACTAGAATCCACTCATATGAAAAGCTACTAGAATTTCTAAAAACTGAATTAAATCACAAACCAACCTTGCACAGGTATCCATCTATTGCAAATGAGAAAGAATGGTTTGACCAGGATTGTGTCAGGTTGAAAATCTATATCCGTGAACTTTATAGGGTGTACAGAGGCTCAGGTTCCCCTAGTGCTCTGAACAATTATTTTCTTTTAAAAAAGGAACTGAGACACCTGATAAATGAAAAAAGACATTCCTTTGCACTTGTTCAATGGGATAGGCTACTGAAGGCAATAAATGACAATAACAACAAAGTATTCTGGGACATCGTTGCAGGTACCTTCAAACATGAATCTCATGATCCTGCAATAATTCCCCCCCAAAAATGGGTAACCTATTTTTCTGACACCTTTTTCGATAAAGAAATATCTCCCAGAGAATCATTCGATTTGAACCTGACGAGATTACTGACATGGCCCCCCGTAACACCTGAGGAAATCATGGAGCTCATCGGACACCTAAAACCTCATAAGTCCGCAGGACCTGACGCCATCCCTCCAGATTTACTAATACACGAACCTGCTTGGTGGGGGAAGCTGCTGGCCCCCTTATTTACAACCATAGACCAAATGGGAATTATCCCCAGGGAGTGGCTCCATGCAACTATAGTATCAATATATAAAAAAGGTGACCCGCATCACCCCAAAAACTTTAGACCAATTAGTTTACTTTCTGTAATTGGGAAACTCTATGCCAGACACTTGCTGAACAAACTTACTCAGTGGATAAACACAGAATCTATCCTTGGCATAGAGCAAACGGGTTTCAGAAAGGGGAGGGGCCCACTACACAACTCTCTAATCTTGGACCACTTGATAAATCGCTCCATAAGGCAGACGAACTCTAAACTTTTCGTAGCTTTCCTTGACCTAAAAGGAGCCTTTGATTCAGTGGATAGGAACATCCTATGGTCTAAACTAATAAAAATGGGCATAGATAAAAGACTCTTGTCCCTTATCATATCCCTACACTCTGCTACAACTGCACAAGTGAGATCTTCATGGGATGGGAAATTAACTCAAATATTTCCTACCAACAAAGGAGTGAAGCAGGGCTGCATTCTTGCACCTACCCTTTTCAATCTTTTTATAAATGACTTAGCCTCTCACTTAGAGAAGGTTGATGGCCATCCTCCAAAATTAGGGCTGCATCCTACGCCCTTATTACTTTACGCGGATGATGCAGTACTGCTCTCACAAACCCGCATAGGTTTAAGACGGCTGCTTACCAGCTGTGTTGAATACCTTGCCACAAACAATCTACAACTTAACTATGATAAATCCAAGGTTCTGGTTTTCTCCAGATCATGGAAGAAAATGTTGTGGAAAATAAATGGACACTACCTAGAACAAGTTAAACAATTCAAATACTTAGGTGTCCTTTTTCATTTCAAACAGTCTTGGGTGCCACAACGGAGAGCAGCTGTAAACCTAGCAAGAGTTACAGCACAGTCACCTTACGTTTTCATTTCTCCAAAGGTAACCAATTTGTACCTGCAGCCTTACAGGTATGGAAAACAAAGATCATCCCACAGTTATTGTACGGCATTCCACTCTGGCAGGCAGCTATAGACTCGTCAGTGGAACAAGTTCAATCCCATTTTTTTCGGAAAATCCTGGGACTCCCCAGATGTGTTCCCTATGCTGCTTTATGCCTAGAGACTGGTTTTTCATTGTTGGAAACTACAGCGTGGCTGCAAATAACTAAATTCTGGCTAAAAATCTATTACAATACAGACAACCATTCTCTCTTATACCACCTTCTAAAAGATAGGGCTCCACCATTTGGATCATCAATTTGGATTAAAAAATTGCAGACATGGGGGTTACATGTTGAACAAATTGGTTCACTTGGTGAGAAGCAAGCTTTCCGGTTCATAAAAAGACGGGTGCTAGACATAGAACAACAGACACTGTGGAGCCTAGCCCATAGCGTATGCTCACCACTACACTGGCATATTACGGTTACGCCTAGCCAGCAGGCCCCATATCTAGCATTGCTTAAATCTCCACGAATACGTAGAGCCTTCACTTTAGCCAGATGCAACGTCATGCCATCTGCCGTCCTGTACGGCAGGTTCCAAGGCTTACCTTTGGATAAGAGATGCTGTTCTTGTGGTATGGGAAGTGTGGAAACGCTTGACCACATGTTCTTTTACTGCCCCTTACATAAAGAGCCACATGAAAAATTTCTGGAACAAGTCCTAAGGAATCTAAAAGTCGGGTCTGACCAGGATAAAATCCGTCATCTGTTGGGGTCCAAATCTGATTTTATAATTGAAAAAGTAGCCATGTTTTTAGCAGCGATAGTTACAGCACGTGCCTAGGATGCTCATTAGTATTCATTTTAATGAAGGTATTATTACTTTATCCTTGTATTAAACTCACGTTTTAGTTCTTGTGGTAGTCTGGAATATTCAAAAAGAATGTAAACGTTGACTTTAGAAGGGATATTCATTATGACACACCGCATATCTGTGCTCTGTTGTATGCCAATAAAGGCTGTTGTTGTTGTTGTTGTTGTTGTTGTAACTAAATTTTGCTATAAAAGTCACATAATTAGAGATAGCCTTCTAAAAACATGGGACTATTTGAAACTTAGAATAAGCCCAACAGTATCCCCACTAATGGCACCAAAAGATGCATATTACAATAATAAAGAAAGAAGATGACTTGACTTTATTACCTTTCAGGATATGACAGATTCTCAAGGAAAAATTAAATCTTGGCAAGTAATAAAAGAGAAAAGGAAAAAAGATAAATTGGTTGATATATAATAAATTAATGTCAAGATATAAAGAAGATACCCAGGATAATAGAGGAAAATTAAGAAACTTAACAGAATTTGAGGAAGTAATTACACAAAAAATGACAAATTACTAGGACATATTTATAAATGACTACTCAAATTCGACACAGAAATGGAACCAGTTAATATCCGTATGTTAAAGTGGATGCAGAACATAGGAAAAGAGATAACCTTCCAGCAATGGGAAAGATTATTGACAATATATATATATAAAATTCACAGCATGTCAAATTCTAAGAGAAAATTGGTACAAAATGTACTATCGATGGTATATAACTCCAAAAGACATTAAAGATACAGACAAAATATATAAAGGTCTTTGTTCGGAATGTCAAAAATTTGAAGGTTCATACTATCATACCTGGTGGACTTGTAATAAGGTAAAGAAGTTTTGGAAAGACATATATGCTGAAATGGAAAAAAATCCTGAAAGTCAAATTCGAGATGAAACCTGAGACAATACTCTTGGCAATACCAGCAGAAAATCTGGTAAAATCCACGCAAGAACTGTTTAATTACATGCTGACAGCGGCCAGAGTAATAATGACTAAAAATCGGAAAGCAGACTCATGTCCATCTATACAAGAATGGAGAGAGAAAATGTCTGAATATGGAACAATGGCCAAACTCACCAATTATATAAAGAGAAGACTGGTCGAGGAATTTGAAAAGAAATGGAACAATTATTTTTATCACCTAAATAAATAAAAGAAAGGTGGATTCAATAATAGGGGCACATTTGTGAAACGGAAAAGAGAAAAATACAAATAAGATCAAAATAGAATTTATGTAGAGCAGCAGATAAAATTTTATTATATTAAGTAAACCAGAATGTCATTTTACACATATGGCTTACTCAACAGGATTTCAGCCAGCCATGTCCTTAGATGTTTAAAAGGAAATGTTACTGTAGGTTTAATATTAAGCATCTGTCTTCGCATTCAGACTCCAATAATCATGTATAAGCTCAATTACTTTATCTGAAGTCACCGTTGTCTGTTTCTCTCACACACAGACACAAGGCAAGATTAGTTAAATTCCATTGAATTTTCTCTTCTGGGATAGGTGTTATATTATTATGAATATTTTTTCTTTTTAGCTAGCAAAAAAACAAACAAACCTGTATATATTTGGTAAGAGAGGGTTACCAAACTCCCAGCACACTCAGGCTTTTATCCTTAATTGATCACGTGACTAAAGATGTGGGTTCAGAGTTCCCACGTATGTTGGGTTATTCTCCACATCTGGAATGTCCCCACTGCCCTAGCCCACTCCAAACCTTATGTTACACGCATGGGAAACAGTGTTATTACAACAATGTTAATTTTTTTTAAAAAAAATTCTCTCATTCATTATTAAACCAGCCAGTGTTCCATTTTAATTTTCAACTGGCCATTAGATGGCCCCAAAGTATCTAAATTTGCAAATGTTAACCTTTACCCGGACATTCCACTGATACCTGATGAAAGAGCATC
Source organism: Phrynocephalus versicolor (assembly GCA_023846285.1). NCBI lineage: Eukaryota > Metazoa > Chordata > Lepidosauria > Squamata > Agamidae > Phrynocephalus > Phrynocephalus versicolor. The sequence continues at coordinate 29,327,707 of JAHTLZ010003542.1, forward strand.
CTTCCTCCACCTCCCCCATTCAATCAAAGCTAATTCTTAACTTCCATTTTGTTTGTTAAGGAAAGACCCGGATCATATGTCATCAGGGGATTTAGAGTCCATTAGAATGGACTAAGGCTAACAGGCTCAGGCTCAACCTGGAGAAGACTGAGGTTCTGTTCTTCGGGACATCCTCTCCCGGGTACAGTGGCCCTCTCCCCAGCTTGTGGGGTACTACCCTCCAGCTGGTGGATAGAGTTAGGAATCTGAGTGTGGTCTTGTATTCAGCCTTATCCCTGGAAGACCAGGTGGCGGCTGTCTCCAAGACCATCTCTTTCCATCTTCGACAGATTGCCCAGCTTCGCCTGTACCTAGACGAGGCCTCCCTGAGAACAGTTGTGCAGGCATTCATGATATCAAGGATAGGTTATTTCAACACTCTCTACGTGGGGTTGCCCCTGACCCTTATTCAGGGACTTCATTGGGTACAAAATGCAGCGGTCAGACTGGTGGTGGGTGCAGGCAGATATGACCACATCACCCCAGTTCTGGCTCGCTTGCATTAGTTGCCCATTGCATCCTGAATAATGTTCAAGGTAATGGTTTTGATTTACAAAACCCTCCATGGCATGGGACCTGAATACCTGGCTGAGATAAAACTCCAAGACAATGCATAAGAGTCCCTTTAAAAATGAAAGCTCAGTAACATCGAGCATACAACAATGCTTATGCAAATGATTATAATCATCCTGGAATTTGTGGGGTTGTGAATTTAAGTGATCTTCAATAACATGGAAGAAAAATAGAGGTAGGATTGGAACTTCAACATACAAAAAAAAAGTTAAAGCACATTTCAAAAATTAAACAAAACCCCTAACATCCATCAAACAAGGTACCTGTATTTATGAAACAGTCTTATTATGCTGGCAGGGCAAATCAATAATAGGCCATTTCCTCTTGTTTTGAATCATGGATTCAGAAGGACAACATTCCACATTCATAAACTGGAGAGTGTTTTATTTATTTATTTATTTATTTATTTATTTATTTATTTATTTATTTATTTATTTATTTTGAAGAGTATTATCTCTTACATTGAATGATCAAACAATAATTTTAAGATGATGGGAGGGGAAATATTATACCTCTCCTGTCATAAAATAATGTATTTTCAAGTTAAGGTTCTGGATGCTGGTGGATTCCTTTTCCTGTACTGGGACAGCCATTTTGTCCTAATACTCTTGCAGGAAGTTAGGCTTAATTCATATGAATATAATTTTCAGAAAATGCAATGAATTGCAGCTGAGATGGATGTTTTATTTGGAGGCTGCTTTTATACTATCCCCATTGTTTTTGAAAAGTATTCCTTCAGCATGTTTATATTAGTTAGGCCATATATATATATATATATTTACACACACACACACACACACAGAGAGAGAGAGAGAGAGAGTGGTACCTTGTATAAAGGAATTAAGTTGTTCCAAATAACATTATGTCAAGCAAATTTTCCTTTATACAAATTCCCATAGGAATGCATTGAAATGGAGTAATCCCATTTTTATGTTGTACGGATTCTCCCCATAGGTGATTATGTTAAACAAATTTCCCCTATCTCCGGAATTTTTTATGTTGTACAGACTTTATGTCCACTGTGTGTGTGTGTGTGTGTGTGTGTGTGTGTATATATAAAACCTTAACTTGAAAATACATTATTTTATGACAGGAGAGGTATAATATTTCCCCTCCCATCATCTTAAAATTATTGTTTGATCATTCAATATATATATGGCGTAGTACCTTATACAGCAGTACTGTTTGATTATTTAATATATATATGGCCTCTAGTACCTTATACAGCAGTACTGTTAATTCCCAGTATTAAATATGACATGCTTGTTTTTATAACCCTTCTCAGAAATATGTGTTCAAGAAATCTGTTCATAAATGACTGAAGTTTATCAGTTATTGCTGATTCTTATTCAAATGTTGGCCTTGCAAACTCAATACAGTATGTGGATTTCAAACAGAACAGCAGTCAAATGGGTAGATGTGGTAGCTTCTATTTTGAATTCCTGTTTTAAGATAAAGCATTCAAAACTGCTTAACTCTATTTGAATTGGCTTGATGAAGATAGACATATATTTATACTTGAATGGTGCATGCAAAATTTAGGGAGTTTATACTGGTGCTTTTCTGCAAAATAACCTTTTCTATAGCTTGTTACACATATCTCCCTTTAGTGCATTCAAGGGGGATACAAGATGGCAAATAGCAAGACTGAGGTTTAAATTACAATAGTACAGCACTTTGAAAATTAATCTCATGAAAGATAATGGGGGTAATCCAAGGTAGGGCTTAAACGCTACAACTAGAGGTGACAGGCTATTTAGTGAACAATTTACTGAATATGTTCTTTTCTAACCATGGGCATTGCAAACACATTCTATTAACCTTAATAGTTTTGCTTTCAAAGTGTTTTACTTGTAAGGTTAAAATGTAAACTCTGTCATATGTCAGCCAGGAAGGAACTAAACCCGTAAACTGAAAAGAGGATGTAGTGCGTTCATCAGGTATGCATGTGGAAGCAGCTCATGAACTTTCTCTCTTTATTATTATATAGTAGCATCAACAGTGTCCATATGTTACCCATAAGAACAACAGCTGTTCTAAATGAGTGTTTTATATTTCTCTGTGTCTAAAAACATATTTCCTCCTTACTAATCCCCCTTTAGCTCCTCCTGCCTAATTTGTATTGTTAATGCATAAACAGAGCATCAGTGGCATTCATGCATTCTTCACAAATTAACCAGGAAATTCTAACAGAATTAGTTTGGTATTAATAGTATCAATTTTTGAAACATGACCACAATTTCTGCTGTGGCTTATCCCAATTAAGTCAATCACATCAGAGCAAGGCAATTTTAGCATTAGAATATGTTTTTCCTATTCTTATAGGGCAAACTAAACCTTCAAAAGTATGAAAGAAGCTCTTTGTGAACATAATGTCATGCTTCTTTCATACTTCTATGTGAGAGAAGGGACATTTTAGCTCTTTCATAAGCGGCACAGTTCAGGATCTAATCCCTGTGGAGCAAGAACACCAGCGAGATGCCAATTTCCTGACTGGATTCTTCAAGAGGTTATTGCATGATGGTGCATATTGTGATCAATCTGCATCTGCTATCAGATACTTTGCCCTCCCAGGTTGAAATAAAGAGGCGAGGTGCAAGTAATGGATTGAAATTGGGCCACACTTTATTTAATTGTTCATATATAACCACTTGACACCAAGAGGGGGCTGCTGTAGTGTGGAAAACAACTTGAGTCCAAGAGGTCTTCCCCAGACCTCACCAACAGCATTGTATATCCAGGCGAGCCCCTTGCCACTCAGAGGCACAGTCTGCCAGACAGCACCCCCACAACCAGCAAAGTGATGTACCACCCTCCAGGCTATAAAGCACCTGTAGCTGGCTACTCCCAGCTATGGAAGGATTGCCAATACCTTCTCCCCCTGTGATCTCCTGATCTGTAGTGCCATGGGGTTGGGAGAGGGTCTAAGTTATAGCTTGGGACTCACCAAATTCTTATGTTATTCCACACTACCGGCCAGTGTGACCAGTAGTATTAGCTAGCCAAATGCACCACCAGCACCAGTGTGGGATAAGCAAAAAATCCCCTGCCCTCACTCAGCCAATCTTGAAGGCAGGGCAAAAATCCTATCTGACCTCTAAGAGGCAACCAGTTAAACTCACACTACAGTGGTCCCCCAACCTTTTGTGGTTCATATACTGTGGTCATGCTGTATTGCAGGACCACAGTACAGTGGTCCCAGAAAGGTTTTTCTTCCCCATCCCAGTGCCAATCAGCTGGAGCCCAGGGCTTGAGGGAGGGGGGAAAAGGTTTTGAAAGCTGAGAAATAAAACCAAGGAAGATCCAAGGAGCTCACAACCTGGAAGAGCTAACAAGAGTTTCATGGAGGAGGCCCTTAACAATGTTTGTTTTTTTGACATAGTTATATATTGGTTGGATTTCCCAGCTATGTTCAAAGGAACAAAGTAAAGGAAAAGGCATTCTTAGACAAACAAATTAAATCTAAACTCTAACAGGGATTAGGAAGAGACACTTCACTGCTGGTGGCCTGCAAAGTTTGTACAATGTTTGTCTTTGTGCCTGAGTGTAACACAGCATATACTTGCAGCAAGTGCAAACTAGTGGCACTATTAGAAGAAAAAAATGAGAGAACTGGAGCAGTGAGTAGCCACTAGACATGGGCACGACCAGAAAAAATGACGTTTCGAGTTTTCGTTTGTCGGAACGGGTCCGTTTCGGGTCGTTTCCAATTGTCGCGAAATTTTTCAAAAAAACAATGGTACCAGCCCAGCCTCCCAGGGAAGCAAGTGCCTCTCAGCTGTGAAGGGAAAAAAAACCCTGGGATCTGGGCTGTAAAAAAATAATAATATTTTTTAAAAGTGCTGACCCGTCTGGCACGGTAAAATGTTTTTTAAAATAAAATAAAATAAAAGCAGCAACCTAGCCCTGGGGGCTGCGTGGTCGGTGCTGTAAATTAAAAAAAAATGGCACACCCCATCTGTGGGGAAGCAAGCTTGAGAGGCTCTGGCACCAAGCCAGCACCTCTCAGCTGTGAAGGAATAAAAACTCCGGCATCGGGGCTGTAAAAAAAAAAATTAAAATTTTAAATTTTTTTAAAAGTGCCGACCTGGCTGGGGAGCCACATGGTCAGCACTGTAAAATGTTAAGAAATAATAATAATAATAATAATAATAATAATAATAATAATCTTGCTGGAAAAAAAGCGGTGGTGGGATGGTTTACTGGGCCAGGCAGTGGTATACCATCCCATCGCCGCCTCTGGAAGCCCAGAAGCGTCTCTACCACCGCCAAACCCAGTTCGGCTTGATTTGGGTTTGCACATTTTTTTTTATAAAATTCGTATGAACCCAAACCCGAACTGACCTGAGGGTGGGTCCATAACAAAACCAACCAAACCATTGTGGCACAGTGGTTAAATGCCTGTACAGCAGGAAAAACTGTGTTCATGACTTGGGGTAGTTGACTCATGGTTGACTCAGCCTTCCATCCTTCCGAGGTCGGTAAAATGAGTACCCAGCTTGCTGCGGAGGAGGAATGTGTAGCCTGCATTACTGTAATTAAAACTGTAAACCATCCAGAGACTACTTGAAGTGGTATGGGCTGGTATATAAGCAGACCACTTTGCTTTGCTTTTCTGTTTCGTGCCCACCTCTAATATGGAGCAAAACATCCAATCAATATTATGCCCAGCTGTTCCAGAAGAAATACTGTAAGCTTGTTACCACTGTTCATGGGTGTTCAGCTAATCAGCAGTCATCATTCATTTGACATCCTCTTTGCAGAATGTCATATTGTGAGCACCACCAGCCCTGGCCTAGTCAGCATGTACAGCCTCCAAATGAAGTCTGAACCTACTCTACCTGGAGATGTGAAGTTCCTTCCAGTGTTTCTTCTCCAATACAAGTGCTGGTGTTATCTACCCAAGAGTGGGCTTTCTGTGTCCACGTGGGTTCTGTTTTCAGCCTCTTTTGCTCCAGTAGTGAGGTCAGGGTGGAAGTTGGGTATTAGGTGCTTTACTCCTCTCCCACTGCACCAGGACTCTATTTCATTATGTAGTCTCACTCACCAGGGGATGCTCCTCTCCTTTCGCCTCTGCTTGGCAGACCTCCTCAAGTTCTTCTTGGGCATTTCCCCAAGCACCCTCTTCCTCTTCTTCGTCCATCTCTGCTGTATCTCGTCCCATATTTTCCTCCTTCTCTGTCTGAATCCCTAGTCCAAGGTCCCTCATCAGTCCTTCTCCTTCAGCTCCAGAGTGACTCTTGACTTCCCCAGTGTTGCCTGTATATTCTCTAGCTCCTAAAAGTCCTCTGCTTCATTTTTCCTCTCAAGGAGTTGTTCTCTTGGACAAATCCTCTGCAGTCAGTGCATGAATAAGGGAAAGAAATGGAGGCAATGACAGAGTTTATTTTCTTGGGCTCCTTCATCACTGCAGATGGCAACTGCAGCAATGAAATTAAAAGACGACTGCTTCTTGGGAGGAAAGCGATGGCAAGCCTCGGCAGTAGAGATGGGCACGACTCAGAAAAAAAGTTTCGTTTTCGTTTTCGTTTTCGGCTAGGGTCTGAGTCGTTTCGTTTCCGTTTTCGTGGACTAATTTCAAAATTTTTCGTTTTCGTTTCGTTACGTAACGAAAACGAAAAAACGAAAACGAAAACGAAAAATTTTTCGTTTCTCCCCATTTAGCTCAATTGAGTGCTTTCCCAGTAACGAAAAACGAAAATTGGCTCGAAATTAGTCGTTTCGTTTCCGTTTTCGGTCCAGGTTGGTGCCGATTTTCGTTTTCGTTTCGTTTCCGTAACGAAAACGAAAAACGAAAACGAAAACGAAAATACCGCTAAGTCGTGCCCATCTCTACTCGGCAGCATCTTAAAGAGCAGAGACATCACTTGAATTTTGGATGGCATGCATACCTATGGTATGGGAAAGCTAAAGGCCAAAAAGATTTTGCAAACCACTGCATAAGAAATGCCTTGTTGTGGGTTTGGGACTCATTGAAGAACTCTATCTATACAGCAATGCCACTTTGGGTTTCCCCACAACTGGCACATACAAAACCCTCTATAATAGAGGACAAAAAACCTCTGAGATATAAAGATATGTTAACAGAAAAATTACAGCTAAAATCAAAAGAAGAATTACAGTTACAAGGATTTAGAATAGATTGGTGGTTGGAAATGCAAATGAAATCTTGGTTTAGGAATGATAAAAAGCAATTTAGTTTCTCAAATCAAGAAGTTGCATTGGATAAAATCATTTTTTCTTCTAATGAAAAGTTAATTAAAATTTATAGCTGGTTATTAGCTAGACACGTAGAACATGAGATAGTAAAAGAATGTATGATAAGCTAGGCACAGGATCTAAAGTCAGAAATTCAGTTAGATGAATGGGAAAAATTATGGAAGGTTAATATAAAGATCACTAAGTCAATAGCATTTAAAGAAAATCTTTATAAAATGTTTTATAGGTGGTATTTAACACCCAATAAGCTGGCTAAAATATATAAAATATCCTATGTTTGTTGGAAAGGTAACAAAGGACAGGGATCTTTTTTTCATATGTGGTGGGTGTGCAAGGAGACTAAAAAATACTGGTGTATGGTACAAAAATATTTTACAAACTATGTTAATTAATCTTGAGTTAAAACCAGATATTTTTTTATTATCTATGATACAACAAAATATTGGTGATAGCAAAAAAATTTGTAATAATTCATATTATCACAGCAGCTAGAATGTTGTATGCACAACTATGGAAGACAAACAAGATTCCGGACAAAAATCAGTTAATTATGAAGGTACTAAACTGCGCAGAAATGGACAAGATCTCAGCACTAATGAAACCAGATGGATACTATGAAGACTTCGAAGAAAGATGGCATGATTTCTACAATTTTTTAGATGAACATTATAAGACAATTAAGTTTCCTGTTTAATTTATGAGTAATTGAGATAGTTAAGGATCATACATTAAGATGAGATGCAAATTTTGTTTGAGAAGATCAGAATCACTCCAATGTTTTTTTTCTTTTTCTCTTTTTCTTTGATTGACAACTTTTTTGTTAGAAAACTATAAATAAATTGCAAAAAAAAATAAAAAAGAGCAGAGATATCACTTTGCGGAGAAAGGTCCGAAGTCAAAGCTATGGTTTTTTCAGTAGTGATGTATGGAAGTGAGAGCTGGACTATAAAGAAGGCTGATCGCCACAGAATTGATGCTTTTGAGCTGTGGTGCAGGAGGAGAGTCTTGAGAGTCCCCTGGACTGCAAAGAGATCAAACCTATCAATTCTGAAAGAAATCAACCCCGAATGTTCATTGGAAGGACAGATTTTGAAGCTGAGGCTCCAGTACTTTGGCCACCTCATGAGAAGAGAGGACTCCTTGGAAAAGTCCCTGATGCTGGAAAAAATCGAAGGCAAAAGGAAAAGAGGACGACAGAGAATGAGATGGTTGGACGGTGTCATCGATGCAACCAAAATGAATTTGACAAATCTCCGGGAGGCAGTGGAGGATAGGAAGGCCTGGCGAGCTCTGGTCCATGGGGTCACGAAGAGTCGGACACGACTGAACGACTGAACAACAACAAGCCCTGGACATAAGGTTCCCCCGTGTGGGTTCTATGCCCTTCAAATTTGGTTCAGATCTCCCTGTTCTCATGCTTAGGCTAAGGTGAGGCTGGAGTCTCTCTAGTCCCTGGGCTGGTATTAGAGGTGCTTTCACCAAAAGCCACACATACTGTATATAGATATACAGTATAAACTAGAGTTGCCCATTATCTTTCAATTTCTGGGTGAATACTGCTGCTTCAGGAAAGCCTAGACTGTTTAGAGCCAAGGTGTCGATGATTGCATGAATACATAGGAAATAATGAAGCTGAATGGGGATAGAAAACCACATAGAGTCCTAAATCCTGTTAACAATTTATGCTTGCAAAGGTGAAATTGTGTAAGTTGCAGACACAGTTGCTGCTGAATCATGAGGTGATTCCTGGTTGTATGCCCTGTTATGGAACGGGCACACAAGGCATATGAGTGCAATCTAGTTTTTTAGTGGCAATGCACTATGCCTCACACAATTTCATTTATCCAAGAATAAGTTCCCAATAGGATTCTGGCTAGAGTTACAACACTATAAAAGCTGCTAATATTATAACAAAATTTTAGCAATTAAGATGCCATGGACTCTGGTTGTTGTAGTAGCTCTTTTTACAACAACTGTGTCTTTCTAATATTTTGCAGTGCTTGGAAATGCTGGCTGCAAACTATATCCTTTTTAAATGCAGGTGATATAACTTTCAAGAACAAAACTGCTACAAGTTAAGAAGTCAAAATAGTCCTATCACAGTGGTGGCAACCCTTTGGCACTCCAGATGTTTTGGACCACAGCTCCCAGAATTCCGAGCCTGTAATGCCAATGACAAAGGGTTGTGGGAGTTGTGGTCTGAAGCACCTAGACTGCCAAAGGTGCACCACCACTGACCTATCACATAGAGTCATGTGACTGGTGCACAATGGGATATAACTACATCAGATTTTTAACTGATAGAGATTCATTCCTGAAAGTTATGCTGCTGGTGCTATGCTAGCAGATGTTACAAACAGGATTCTGATTGTAGTGTTTGGGTTACAACATGCAGAACCATTCAGTTAGCATGATGGCAGATCATACTGGTTGGGAGTTGTGGGAAATATATCCAAATATGTGATATTGTGGATCTTACCAAGCTGCAAGAAAAAACAAACAAGTTCCCTGTTATCTTCTATAAACTGCTGAGTGCTACTTTGAGGTAAAAAGGAACTGAAGAAGACAAGAAGAGAGAGGTCTGAGCATATTGATTTTTTTCTTGCTGTGACTCTTAAGATTTCTGGAAGTTGCTCTCAAACAACATAAATAAATGATAGTGTCCTTTGGTACTGATTAACTCTATCTTTAGAACAAATATATTTCTCTTGGAAGTATAGCATGGCCTTTCAAACTGCTTAGTCACTTGTATGTCTATGGGGTAGAAAAGACCAGGAGTGGTGTGCAGTACCCACCCACCCAAAGACTCTGACTCTGTATGGGACATAATAGATCCTGGGGGCAGATTTGAAAATAGAACACCCCAAAAGCCCAGGAAAGGAAGATTGGTTGAGAGGTGAAGTTTTGGTGTGAAAGGAGAAGAACAAAAGGAAGCCACTGGTTGGGGGTGGGGGCAGAAAGATATCATGGCAAGAGAGAAGCAGAGAAGGTGGAGGAAGGCAGGGTAGAAATCATCAAAGAGGACCCATGGGCCACCTTGAAAGTGGGTCACCTTGAAAGTTTCTAGAGAGGTAGCCAAAGAGGAGCGGAAGAGGGGAAAGGCGTGGAAGCTCCCTTATTGGGGGTAAAACAGAGGAAAAGGAAAGGTGGAAAGAACAGGAATATTTTGAAAGAGAAGCCTGTAAGAGAGAAAATGCCTGCCTTTCCCCTGGAAACCCCCATGGGATGCAACAACTGCCTGTAAGACTCTGCAGAGACCAGAGCAAGAAAGTATGGGAACCCGCTATCAAGTGGATGTTCCACTATTGAATACAGAATTTGAATCCATAACTTCCATTTATGGGGCAGACATGTTACTGTGAGATAGAGAAGTTAACCTCTCAGGGAAGGGGCTTGAAGTTGTTGATAAATGGCATTCTACCCCAAGAGAATGGATCAGGGGAGAAGATGTGGGACAAGTTGCTTTACCCATTGTTTCTTGGGTAATAAACCAAAGAACATAAGAACATAAGAAGAGCCATGCTGGATCAGGCCAAAGGCCCATCTAGTCCAGCTTCCTGTATCTCACAGTGGCCCCACCAAATGCATCTGGGAGCGCATGAGACTAGATATCTGTCTCCTGCTACCACTCCCCTGCATCTGGTCCTTGAAGTACCTCGGTTTTAAGCCTGGCAATTACACATCTCCATCATGGTTTGTAACCTGTGATGGAGAACTGAGGAAGTGAAAGACCTGTTACTAATGGGAGATGGGGCTAAGGAAGGAGAAGGCTGGCAAAAACCTCACAATGTTATACTATTAAATAAGTCTTTTAGCCAAGTAAATGTCCACAGAGATTATATAAATGCAAATATATAATTTGTAGGAATCAGAGCTTGGAAAAATCCCTTTCTTCTCAGTACCAGAATCCTCTAGGCAAGATGGTTTGTGACCATTTTTGCTGGTTGTCACCATTCAAAACCTTGCATGCTCTCCTTGGAAACCTATTTCCCTAGCCAGCCCATATCAGTGCAGCGGAATAGCAGCTGACAGGAATAGGACTGTAAAAATGTTCTATATTGAAATAATCAGAAGCATAACATTTGGCGGACACCTAGCACAGGATATTTGTAAAAAGCAAAGGCAAAGTGTTCTGCTTATATACTGCCCTATGCCACTTTAGGTAGCCTCTGGGCTGTTTACAGTTTTAATTACATTATGCAGGCTACACATTTCCCCCCACCCCCAGCAAGCTGGGTACTCATTTTACCAACCTCAGAAGCATGGAAGGCTGAGTCAACCATGAGCCTGCTACCTGGGATTGAACCCCATTTCGTGAGCACAGTTTTACCTGCAGTACAGGCATTTAACCACTGTGCCACAGGGCATCCTTTCTCACATTAGTAACAGAGACTCAACAAATGGGTCTCAGTCATAAGTTGAGTCATAAGTTGCCCCAGAAACCCTGGAGTCAAGACGGAGTCAAATCACTGGTGTGACTTAAGTAGGACTCAACAGTGACACATAATTTGTGAGTCTCCATCCCTGACAATTTATAAACATGCTTTCTATTAGGTCTTTCCAAAAGCTCTACAATAAAGATACTTGATATGAAAAACCTAAGGGAAATGACTTCTACATTGTGAGGGGCTCAACCCAGGTGCTCCTGGTGGACCATCTGCCCTCACCCTGCAGTCCCAAGGAAGTCTGGGACTGTTGGACCCCAGCAAGCAGAGGAGCTGCAATAGCTGTCAGAAGGGAAATGGCCTGATGAAGGACACCCTGAGGGAGAAGCCTGGGCAGGTATGAGGGCTAAAGCTAGAGTACTCAAAGCCTGCAGAGAGGAAGGAGGGGTGAGAAAAGGCAGTGGATGGGATCCTGTGCCTCCAGGGAGGTATACAGCTAGCTGGAAGATCCTAGATTGTTTTGCCATGGAAAGGGCTGAGGACCAGAGGTGCCATCATCACTGCCAGTCATGGGGTCGGCATGTTGCAAAGCATATGATGGCCTTCTTTTCCCTCACCCTTTTAGGTCTTTTGAGGAACCCCACTTGGACATAACATCCTGGGGTTAGTGATAGAAAATTAATCCCCTGGGGATCAGGAAAAGGGAGACAAGAAAGTGGATGCAAGTTCCACTAAGGCCTCTTTCACACTGCACATAAAAAGCATGTTTTTTTATTTTTAAAATTTGCATCTGGAGTGCTGGTCCCCACCGTGATGTGCTTCAAAAAAAAAAAACATGCGCATTTAGTGTGCGTGTGATAGAGGCCAAGGTGCAGACAACATGCCAGTGATGTGAATGGTGTATAATCAGGACACAACTGGTTACCCCATTAACTAGATACAATTTGCTGCTCCTGACTTACAGAATTTCACTTACTCCATAGTAAAATCTCAACAGGATTCCAATTATGTTTTTTTTAAAAAAAAAAAACCCAACAACATTGTTTATACTCTGTATTTATATACCATCATTTGGTCTGACAGGCCTTCAAAGCACTTCACATGACTGCACACAAAATACACAAAATCTAGTTCTCTATTTTGAGAACACTGCAATAGTAGGCACATAAGAGAATAAAAGCTGCTGAGATTCAAATGTCCCTGCTGGAACCCATTTAATTCTTGTCTGGGGACCCACTGGGCCAGGAGGTGGAGCCCGCAATGTTCACAGTTTATCATGTTTTATACATTTATGAATATGTGTCATTCAGCAAATATTTTACATTTTCTGTTTAACTCAAATTTCATAGATTTCAACACATTTTATATCTTGTTTTCTGACCACTCTCCCTAAATGCTTGAATATGGACAGATTATAATTTGCCAGTTTTTTTCCTTCATTATGTGATTTCTTGCACGTGCAGGAACAGCTTTTTTTTGGGGGGGGGGGAGGTATCTAGATATAAGAAGAAAACTTGGTTTTTCAGAAAAGCTTCATGCTAGTTTTCACTTCCTAAATATAGATTGAACTATTTTGTTTGTTGTTACACTTTTTGGTATCTGCTTGTTTGTGATATCATTAATATCCCATTTTATTATGAATGAAAATATATGCCTGCCCACCATTCAATTCCTGGTATTCAAACTAAGTTTCCTATTATATAGGCCAATATGCTACCTCGTACACTCTTCGCATGAAGGACTAGTGAAGGAAAGTTCTCCACCATTTCTGGGGTAGAATTGTCTGTCATTATGTGCCTCTCTGCAAAAATGTTCAACCTAGAAATATGCCAGCCCCTTCTCTCAGCAGGTGCCAAATGGACTTTGACTACAGGTCTGTTTGGCACCTAATGGGTGTGGGCACCCAATGCATTAAAGCCAGCACACCAATTAAAATGCAACTTCTTTTCTTCCACTCCTTACCATTAGATTTGTTTTCTCACCTGGCAGCCAATGGCAAGTACAGCAATTCCATGGGGCTTCAGCTGGCACCCACCTGATAACCCTATCTTGGTCTCTAAAAGTATAATATATACTGGATCCTACAGGAAGTAGTGTACAGCCCAACCAAATAGTGCCCTCAATAGAGGTGTTCCTCAACTGGGCTCAGGATTTTGCACTGCTGCCCATCCCTACTGTGAGATACAGAAAGTTGGGCCTCTGGCCTGATCCAGCATGGCTCTTCTTATGTTCATATTATGTACCTGAAGCAGAAGAAGCTGCAGATGGATAGGCACATTGTGATCACCATCAAAGAAGCTCTGATGCTTTGAAGCACCAACTGCCAAGACAGGCTTCTTCTGCACACAATCTATGCTGATCCAGATTTTCTTCTAACTAGCTACTGGCACTCTCTAAACTAAATACTTTGAAAAACTGTTAGGTTTTTAACATCTAATTTTCTTTCAACTGTTATGCTGCATAATTTGAAAAAATAAGTTACAGCATTTGTTTACATACCTTAGAAAATTAAGAGTTATAGATTAGTGTTAAGTACCACCAGGTACCCTTTCTTTTATCTTCTTTTCCTTGTTACTTGAATTACTTTTCCTCCCCCCAAAAAACAAAACAATTGAAAATAGAAAGAAGCAAAAACAAAACACAAAACACAAACCCACAAATCAATAGAAGCACCATATATTTATTACAGAAGCCAACTAAAAATCTATGAAGAAGTGAGTGAGCTGTGAGGTTATAAAAGATGTTATTTTTGCTGTCCTTACCTTGCAACCTCCTACACTGCGTAGATGCGCATTTTGGAAAAAGACAGTGGAGGACTCTGATTTTGAATTCTATCTTAGGTTCTGTACTGTTAATATTCCTATCACAAGTTGATACACTTGTATTAAGCAGCATGTTTTCCTTTAGTTGATATTCTTGGCAGTTTTTATGTATTCCTTTTGTATGTTTGTTTCTACCATTTAAAAAAAATAACTGCAATTTTTCTTCAGGCGGAATGCTAAATGAAACAAAACTTTTGAAGAGAAAGGAAAGAAATGTTGCTGGTGGTGGGTGATGATGGAAAGCCAGTCTATAGCATGCATTAACATTTCGAGGGTCAAAGTAGGCATGGGAACAAGTGCATATCAAATAAAATAAACCCTACTCTTTATACAGCAATGTGTAAAGAGCTTTGCTATCAATCTATGCTTTAGAAATGCTGGTATATTTTGGTCAGTTCAGTTTAAATGAAATGCTGCAGGCAAGGAAAGGAGGCAGAGAAAGAATAGCCCTGTATAATTTATAGCTCCACATCCCTAAGGTATGTTTTTTTTTGTGGGGGGGGGGCATTGTTGTCTCCAACCAGTATTCATTGGAGAAAGAATCGTGATTTAAATAAATACATTTAAGTTTGTTTCATTGTGGCTGGTTGCATTCTTCAATGGGAGAAAAGAGCCTATTCCTCCTGGCTTGCTTCCATAGGCTTCTGTCATTTTGTCCAGCATTTTGAAGGAAGGCCTACACTGTTGTCTCTGCAGCTCTGGGTGCACTTTCCTATCTTTTTGTTCTGAACAGTCTTTAATCTAATCAAGTTTATATAGAACCTCATTCGCTCCATTTTGCACTGTTACAGACAACAGGTTTAGTCTTTTTCACTCGGAGCAATCCCTTCACTTTTTATTTGTTCCCATTTGGATGAACAACCCCTCCCTGCAAGAACCAAACCAAACCAAGCGAACAAAAAAAAACAAAAAAACAAAAAACAAAACAAAACACCCAAACACATACACACAGAGAAAGGCACATCTCACACTTTAGAGACTTTTTTGTTGGCTATAATAAATATTTTTGTTTTCTCACTATTGCCTTCGGATGTTTTGTTCTGGACAAGCACAGCTGCCTGCAATTTTTGTCTGCTGTGAAAACAGTAGCTGCCATTTTACTCCTCAAACCATGCTCCTTTGCTGCCCTCTACTGCAAAGGTTCATGAAATTATTCTATATTCATTTTTAAAAGGAATGTAAGGCTCCTCTGACCACCCTCCACTTACTAAGAGGCAGGACTGAGACAGAATCCCTATGATGGTGAAAACCATAATGGAGTCATAAAAGAGTAACATTTACGGCTGGACAAATCTGGAATCAAAAGGGGACATTTTGTTCCTTGGTGCAGCCCATGTCACATTGGTTCCAAAAAAGTGTCTGCGATTATAACCTAGATTTAAAAATACCTTACAAAAACCCCACTTTACCTGCACAGCCCTGCCTAGGTATGCACTGGTCTGGTCACCTGATAGGCAGTATTTAAATTCCCGTCTGCTTCCTTCCTTCCTTCCTTCCTCAGCTCCATAATTCCTTCTTTCCTTCCTTCCTCCTAATGCTACCTGTTTTGGCATGTCTCCCCTTGTGTGGGAGAAGTGGAGGAAGAGACGGCATCCTCCCTCTTTAGCCTTGGGGTGAGGCTGGTTAGAAGAGAGAAGGAGAGAAGGAAGGGAGGCAAAACTGTAAAAATGTTCCCAACTCTGAACATAACTTTTTCTTCTCCCCACCACCCTTCCTGCTCTACCCATCCCTGCTTCCCCCCACCCCTTGCCATGCCACCCCTGAAAGGTGCCAGCATTACCGGAGAACAGCAGTGCTGAGTCCAGACAGGGCTAGCCCCTGTCGATAACTGGCAGACCTTAGAGTTCCCAATAAAGAGAGTCTGGCATGAGATAGTCCCAATTAATTGCCAATTTATTAAGCTCAGTAAATGGACAATGGCGGACAATTGCACACCAAGGCAGAGGCAAGAGTTCATACCTCAGAAAGGGCGTACAGGTGTTTTATACCTTCCCCCACTCCTCCCTCATCCCACAGGCCTTTTGGGATGGTGGTTGGTCTTCTGCGGAGGTGGAACCAATGGAGTCATTGGGGCGGTCTTCTTCTGGTGGTCCTGGGGGTGGTGCTGTGCCTGGGGGTCCTCCCTCGCTCCCGCCTCCCCTGTCCCCTCCACAGGTGGCGCATGATTAAGGTCCAGAGGTTAGGTGTTGATGGGTTTTGGGTGCAATGACAATAGACAGGAAAAGGGGGGGTGCAGAGTGGGCATTGTCCTTGGACCAAGCAATTATGAGATAAGGTGGAAATCCAAGCCCCAGGTGTGGGGTGCCAGATGGATCCATGGAAGATGTGGTTTCAGGAGGGTGCTCTGGGCTGGAGCATCCTCTGGTATCTGGAGCACTGGACTGGTTGAAACCGGTCCACCATGTGGCTGGAGAAGACAAAATAGGACCTCCTGGTGTGGCAGGGAAACAGTCCTCCTTCTTCCCCTGGCTGGCCCAAGATTGCACTCCCAAGCAAGGAGAAAGATAGAGATAGTATAAGAACGTGTATAGTAAGCTGAGGGCGGGAGAGTGCCTTTAAAGAGAAAACCCCATGGGGACAGGCAACAGTATAAGAAACAGATGGCAGAAGGTGAGAGGTAGCAGGAAGGCAGACGGCAGATGAGACAGAGACAGTCCCATGCCCCCATTTCAGGTGCGGCTATAGACTAGGGCTAAAGCCAGCCCATCCCCAGTGTGAGACAGTGATGGATGGGTTTTTGAAGAGGTCAGTGCGCGCTGGATGATTGATTCACTCCGCCCCTGTGGTGTTACTAGACTGAACTCCTGAGCGAAGAATGGAGCTGATAATAATCATGTGTTCTCCAGCCATTTTCCTGTCCATCAAGCCTCCGTTCTAACAGCAGTGGCTTCCTGAATGGAGGTGGGGCGGAGGTCTGGTCTACCCGTTATTCTGTATGGGGAAAAGCTCAATTGGACTGGGGTGTGTGTGTAGTGCTTGTGACAGTGTAGGGGCTGCTTCGGGGTCCAGGGAGACCCAGTAGAATATAAAAATTCATTCTGTCCAATTGTGACCCTACAGCAGGGCTGGATGGGACCCTCTGGATCACAGAGTCCAGCCCTTGTTAAGGGAATCTAACTCCTGGCCAATGGCTCTGCAACCAGTTGTCCTTTCCCACACCCAAAGGACTCCCCAAATACCTGCTCCCAACATCTACAAAGGTATGAGGGAGCAATTCATAGGGGACCCTTGGAGCAGGTGGGCTGGGAGGCATGTGCCCTCTGGAAATTGAGCACCTTTGGCTTAAAGTGTGGACAAAAGTAGCACCTCTCTTGGAAGTCATTCTGGTAAAATAAATTCCAAGTGTGCAAAAAAGTACCAATGGTTCTTCCATGATCCAGGAGCAAGAGTAGGGGATGATGGTGTCATTCAATAATAATCATGTGTTCTCCAGTCTACCCTGATTTATCTCAACCCCTTTTTTGTATTTTCCAGGTAGAGAGTACCTCTTTCTTCTGGGGTTGCCCTGGGCCACTGTGCAGCTTGCCCAAGGCCATCCAGAAGGCATTACAAGCCCAATGAAGACTGCATTGTCTCCTAGAGGTGGTTGGGGACTAAATGCCTCCAGCCCTGCTAGTTTGGGAAATGATGGGGGTTGTAGTCCAGCAGCATCTGGGAAAGCTCCCCAGACTTGTGCTGGATGCTCCTTCCTAGGACCCGGCAATACCTGGCACAGAATGATTCATTTTTCCTGCTCCTGCAATCAAAAAGTGTTCTTGGATCTGGAATAAGCTATGGAACAGGGAGCAGCTGGTTGACAAGAATCCCAGGCCTGGAATCCCAGGAGAGGAGTGTGGGTACAACACCAACTTAAATGGCCATGGTGGATAATGGGAATAGGTGTGGGTACATCACCAACTGGCAGGGCCATGGTGGATAATGGGAATAGGTGTGGGTGCAAGAGCAGGTGCTGGCTTGGCCGAGGGGCAGAATGGGAACAGGTGTGGGTGCATGACCGGCAACACCTATGTTTTTCAACAAATGCAGTGGGTAATAAAACTCTGCACATTGTTTAGTTTGGGTTATTAATTTCTTTTGGAAAGTAGAGTTTTTCCAAACAGAATGAGAACTGTGGACAGATCACTATACCCCACTCCTTTAAGCCTTAAGGACAGTAGCTTGCCTATGGCCCTTTTAAAGGAGGATTGAGATCTGAATTTTGGATATTTTCCATACTCTCCTTAGACACCAAATTCATGAAGAACACCCAAAGACACTGTGCTTACAAAAACTATAAGAACCTTGGACATTGACATACTATACTTATACAATTTGTATGCTATAATCCAGGCCTGCACAAGGTGTTGACCACAGGCAACTGGTAGCCTGTGGGGTCCTAAGAAGTCACACACCAGGTCTCTGCCCACCTCCTGACCTAGGGGCACTCTGCTGCCACCGCCACCAGTGCTGCCACTGCCAGTGCTGCAGAGCTTGGTGGGTCATGGGGCGTGAGCGGGCATGGTGCCGCCAGTGCCACAGAGCTTGGTGGGTGGGTGGGTGGGTGAGTGGGCGCACCGCTGTGCTGGAGTTTAGGAGGCAAGTGTGCATTCCTTCTCAGTTGCTGCAGGCACCACCTGCATTTGGGCACTCCCACTTCCATTCCCCATTCCTTTCCTTCTCTCATCTGTAATGTGTTCCCTGCATGCTTTTATCTCCCTTCTGATATCCCTGTCTATTGATCTGCTAAAGCTTTGCAAACGGTTGTATTTTCCCCAGTGGTGGTGGTCTTGCCGCCTACTGCACTCCCTCCCCATCTCCCCTTGCCTTGGGCAGGGGGGCAGCAGGACCCGATCCTTCTCCTGGGCTGGATGAAGTTGTCTGGAAGGCAGCAAAGTTCCCGTATGTCCTTCCAGTGGGAGGAGATGCTGCCACTGCCGCCTTCTGCCGCCAGACTCTCTCTGTTCTGTCGTTGAACTTCATCTCCTTGTTTTGAGACTTAACTTGAAAAAGCCATGAACAAGAAGGACTGGGCAGAGAGAGAGAGAGAGAGAGAGAGAGAAGGGAGATGAGGATTGAGGAGGTTGGGAAGGAAGGAGAGGAGGAAGGAGGAGAAAGAAAGAAAGAAAGAAAGAAAAGGTTGAAGGAAGGAAGGGGAGGGAGAGGGAAGGAAGGAGAGGAGGAGGGGGAGGGAGGGAG
>JAHTLZ010003542.1:29353412-29371753 GCA_023846285.1 Phrynocephalus versicolor
TATATATATATATATATATATATATATATATATATATATATATATATGAGGTAGCCTACACTAGGAGAGCGCTTCCTGTTGAAGGCTAAATACAAAAGTGGAACAGGTGATATTTTTGTGATGGCTACAGGGCTCCTCAACTTGTTGAAGGCTAGGGGTCCTTCTGAAACACTCCACCCCCCTCCCCCAGGAGAGTTCAGAAGTGCAAGTAACCGTAGGATCTTTGTTAATGAACTACTTTTGACAGAAACAAGACCTATACGAAGATATTAGGTATTGCCCATTTCAATCCAAGCAATCCAAATTATCTTGCTTTAGAATCGACTCATAGAATCATTTTAGGCTTGGAAGGGACTTTGAAGGTCTTCTAGTCCAAATCCCTGCCAAAGGCAAGAGACTTCGTACCATCCTGGACAGATAGCTGTCCAATCTTTTCTAGAAAACCTCCAGAGATGGGTCATCCACAATATTGGGAGGCAAGCTGTTTTACTGTTTAATGCAGTGATGGCAAACCTTTTAGAGACCGAGTGCCCAAGCTGATTCAAAACCCACTAATTTTTCACAAAGTGCCAATACACAGCAATGTAACCTGAATACCAGTGGCTGTGAAGGGGTGATGTCAGGTGCTCCCAGAAAGGGCTCCGAGGGCCACCTTTGGCACCCATGCCACAGGTTTGCCAACACTGTGCTAGAGTCTTAAAAGAAGTTCCAGTTCCCCTGTCCTTTCACTTACGAAGAGGAGAAAGTCTTCAAATTGCCAATATCCTGAAGTGGTTCCTTATTAAGCCACATCATGATTTCAGAAGGAGCTGGACCAAATAGCGCAGTGATGGGGAACCTTTTAAAGACCGAGTGCCCAAACTGTGATTCAAAACCCACTTTTTTTTTTTTTGCAAAGTGCCAATACAGCAATTTAACCTGAATACCGGTGGCTGTGAAGGAGCGTTGTTGGGTGCCCACAGAAAGGGCTCCGAGTGCCTCCTTTGGCACCCATGCCATAGGTTCACCAACACTGGTTTAATGGCTCTCACTGTCAGGAAATTTGTCCTCATTTCCAGGTTGGCTCTCCCTCCGATGAGTTTCCACCCACTGGTTCTTATCATAAAGAAAATGCATTTCTGGGTCTAATACCTGTAGGAGTGAGTGTAGCTCCTTTTTCTAAGAAAAGGATAGGAAACAAAGGAAAATTGGTTCCTTTTGTTTGTGTACACTCTCTCCCCAAAAATTTAGACACTTAAATCACTGCTGTTTACCAGGAAATGTTCTTTTGGACCATCACGTCCTACAAATTAAAGCCTGCTTTTGCAGTCTGGAAGTAAGGGTTCACACAACTGATCGCAAGCTGTGGTGGCCCTTGAAAGTATCTCAAGACATCTGCTGCCTGGTTCAGCTTGAATGTTGTGCCTTGTTTGATTGCCTTTGGATTGTTTAGATTACCTAGTTTGCTTATATAAATAATATCTGAAAATATCCTGTGAACCAAAGTCTGCAGTGGTGTTGGGGAACTGTGTTAGGATCCTTAGTCTCCTGATTGAAATCAAAATGCAACATGTAAAAGTGGGATGATTCCGAATCCGTGTCGTAGAGAGGAGGGTTTTAACACTGCCTCCCTTGTTAGGGAATTGTGTAGATGAGTTGTTTAGTCCTTTCCCATGCCCTCTCCTAAGTTTACACAAGTGCCTTATCATCATCATCATCATCACCATTATCATCATCATCATCGCCACCTGAAGCAGCAGAAGGCAGCCAGAGGAAGTCCAAACATCTGCATTCCAAAGGAGCTGACAAAGGAATTCCCTCATAAGAACTGTTGGGAGGAGTGAGGGAAAGAAGACTGATGAATCTGGAAATATACTGTGATGTGATTGTTTGTTACCCGATATCATAGTTGAAGTTGGAGGAGTTAGCAACTAAAACATATATGCTTTTTAGTGTTAGAGAGAGTTGCAAGATGGCTTCATTGTAGGGGAATTAAGTTATTGCAACGTTGAAGCAAAGATGGGTTTTGTAGGCATTAGTGATAGTGTTACTTAGTCAGCTTTTATTATTTTCTTGGATTGCTTTTCTGAAAGCACTTGGACATTAAGCTGAACCTTTTTTGCCTTGCTTTACCTTGTTCTCCTGTAACTTTGATTATTTTGCTTTTTTACTATTTTACATTTTTTTTTACCAAGGTGTGATTCTTGGGGAAGGAGAGTGAGTGCGGCTGATGACAGTGCCTTGGCCAGAGAAGTAATTTTGGAAACTTGGGACATGATTGTATTTTGTCCTGTAGTTTGTCCTACCAGGCAGGGTTGCTGTACACTATACACTGTACAGTCTCAAAGTACACACCCAAGTCTATCTTCTGTCTAGGAAATTAAGACAGGTTGCAGCTAGGGTCAGAAGAGTCCTAATGGCACACAGATATGCATCCTCCAGGGATTTTAAAGAGCCTAAAGGGTGGTGTTTGGGAATGTGGCAGAGGGTCTTTGCTTAGTGGTTTCTGGAAGCCAGGGGTAGCTCCAGGCAAGTTTCCTTCCTTCCAGTTTGCTTGGTTTAAATTTCTTCACCTTCTTTATTGGCCAGGCAGTGAGGGAAGGAATGAGGGTACAATAAAAATACAAATGAAAAATGTAGGATACTTGTTTCCTGTTTGCCCCCATTACAAATGTCTTGATGGGTTATTCCCTCTAAGAAGACATGTAATAAGCAATAACTGAACCTGCATGTTTTTTAAAAAGTGTGCCAGTCTGCTGTGGTGCTTGTATTGTCAGAGTAAAACTGAGAATGACCATGTTCAAATCCAGGATTCCTGTTCATTGTTGAAGCTGGCTAGGTGGCTTTGGCTCACAGTAGAATGCCTCACAAGGTTGATGTGAGGATGAATAGAGACAAACCCTTGGAATCACACTTCAGGTGATCTTGTAGAACTAAATTGCTTATTAAATCAATAAAATAACAGCCCGAACTGTTTGAGGTTTTCCGTGGGCTTTCTAATTTCAGTGCTTTGAAGTGATTTAAATTTTCATTTAGGTATCATGATCAAAGCAAAATAGACTGTTGTGTCTGTGTATATGTTTGTCATGAAGCCCCTAGAGTGCAATGGGAGTTAACTCCATAGTAAATGCCCAGCTTTGCAGGCTCAAGTAAGTTTCATAGTGTTTGTTGAGGTTTAGGAATATCAATAGAAATTCAGCTTTTCATCATTCCAGTTTCTAGCATCTTTAATTACATATAATTCCCACTCTTATTATAACAGTTACTGCCAGGAAGGATGCCCTGTAGAGTCGTAAAAAAACTGGTCTTTATTTGTAGAGCAGACAAAAATCCTTTAGACAAGATGCTCTAAAATAAAGATGGCCAGTATGAAAATATATGGCACATGTCCGTTCAAAAGGGAAGGCTGTGATAGATTTGTGGGCCTGGGAGGGTGGCTGCAAGCCTTCATCTTTTTGGAATCAATGATGTTTAGGATTTTAATAGTGGAAATCACTCTGTGAGGTATTCCATCTTGAATTGAACTCAGAAGCTCTATTGTCTGGAAATCGTTATGCACAGTTGTGTTATTCATAGTTGTTGGGCCCAAGACTGAAGGATTTCCCAAATCTGCAAGGGAGATGTATACCACAATCTTTTTATTTAAAAATATGTCTCCTCAACATAAATCACATCTCGTCTTATGACATACTCTTGTTAAAGTGAACCGGCTTGCGCAATATTTGTTTGTTTATTACTCAGTTTTGACTTTGGGTGGCAGCTGAACTTGAATAATAATCAATGTTTACCAATAAAAAATGAGCCCTCTCAATATTAGTTCATTCATTTTGCTTCTATTCTGTTTCTTCAGAACTCAAATTTTTCAATCCCTTGAACTCTTTTGTGTTCTATCAATCTGGCTGATGCCAAATGTACTTATAGATCAATCTCTTCACATTGCAATTGGCTTTGCCACCTGCTGAATGCTGTTGTGTATATCAGTTTTAAATGCATTTATTTTAAAATCATTGGCATCATGGGCTGGCAAAATTTGTAGCTACTGTATTTCTGAAAAGAACTTTTGGGGGAATAATATGCTTATACAGTAGTATAATTTAAATTTAATTAAACATTGAATTAATAAGCTAGAGCCATGAACTGTAATTTTTGACAGCATTTTTGTTTCATTTTAGTTTTAAAAACACAACTCTACTCAGCTGTTATGGAGCATGTGTTTACCCCACTGGAATGTCTGCTTCCCACTGGTAATGTATCTATCACTTAGATTTCATTGAAGAATGTTACTGTTGCAAATGATTCTTGTGTGTACTGTATAGGGCAACATTAGTATTCTTATTGGCAGTGGAGTTTCTGATAGTGGGGTGACTGGTAAATTGCATTTTTACACAGCTACCTCAGCCCTGCTTGAGGGTTGTGGGACTCATAATGCAAAAATAAATAAATAAATAAATAAAAATCAAACATAACATAATATTCCACATCTTTATTCCATTATGGACGGTTCTGGGTCTAATGAAAGTTAAAAAGTTGACCCTGGAATACTTGGGGTCTTTTAACTGAAAAACATTTAAAACAATTTATTTTCCAAGGTGATGGCCTGTTGCTGTTACTTTATTTTGAAGACGTAGTAACATACTTCATTTAGTCTAGTTATTACATCTTTCTGAGCCTTTTAGGTAACTATGGAACTTTTCTCCTCCTAGTCCCTGTATGGGTATTTGACTTAAATAAACATACAGTACTGATGTGAGTTTATAGCTTGCTCTGTGCACAACATGGAAAACAGATTTTTTATGTGAAAGAATCCACAGTACCCAAACATCTGAGGGCCTTTTCACACGACCCCTAAAATCTGCGGCAAATGGCTCCCAGATCCAGAGCTTAAAATTGTTTCCCCACCAGCTCCAGAGTTTACAAAAAATTAAGTGTGACCACGCCCACCTAAGCGCGTCCCAGGACACTTTTCAAGTACCTGCTCTCCGGGGGTGAAAAATTCCTGATGCAGATCTAATGTAGATAGTGCCGGGCTCTCCTGGCTTCTGTTTGTTGTTGTTTTTTGCCCCCCGCCCCTTTAAGAGATCTGAATGCTGCCGGGAACAGAGCGAGACCGGCAGAACGGAGGTAAGCCGGCATTCTTTTCTTTCTTTTTTCTACCTTCCCTCACGCAGACAGCAGCCAGGAGTGCGGAGGGGGTGGGAACACAGGAACAGCGACAAACTCCCAAGATCTCTGGTCCGAATTTGAGTGGCCAGCGGATCTTAGGGGTCGTGTGAAAAGACTCTGAGTGTACATGTCTATTCAAATTTTCAGATTCTCACCAAACAGCAGGCAACATTAACTACTCCCTATAATGGACCAACTCATAGATAGGCAGCCTAAATACTATATGCTCAAGTTGCAAATGTTAGAGAAAATAGAGATTTGTGGCATTCCTATTGGACTTGCTTGGACTTTTTAATTTGTTTTTAAGTTTGTTTATTCCATATACTGTACATACTTAATTTTAAATTGTGCAGTGCTCTGATATGGATAAAGACGAATAGACTAAAGTAAAATCTGCTGTGGGATTGCTGCTTGAAGCACTTACTTGATCTGTGAGGTCCTTGAGTGTCCCATGCTATTTAACATATTAATGCAACCATTGATAGCTTTGTGGTTTGAGGTCACTAGTATGCTGGTGACACCCAACTCTATTTCTCCTTTTTATGTGAGAAGAGGCTTCATTCCTAAATTAGTGTCAGATGTTAGTAAGACAGAGGTGCCCCTCATCTATCGAAAGGCAAATTAAATAATATGGTTTCAGCCTGTGCAGAATGGAGTTCCATTGTCCTGAAAATTCAGTTGCCAACACGGGCAGGCTCCTGGAATCATTTCTGAAGCTTGAATTCTTAGCTCTGGGTGGTGACTAGGGTACATGTGCAAAGTTAAAATTTAATCCCATTTGGATTGCCATAACACACTCTCGATGAGGCTGCAACATTTAGAAACTTAGCAGATCTAGGACCCTGCAGTTGGTGATCAGAGATATTTACAGGAAGAACATAAACTCCTTGTTACAGCAGTTTCACTGGCTGCTGGTCACTTTTTGGGCACAATTTGATCCCACTTGATCCCAGTACCCTCATAGGCTCGCTTCGTGTATGCAGACGTGGGAGAGAGTTTTTTGGTGGCTGGTCGAGGGCTATCAAACTTCCATAGGAGACCAGGCTGCCCATATTCCATCAATTCTTTTTAGATGGACTTTTAATATATAAGATTTGCAGATTGCTGTTCAGGTAAGGATTTTAATGAAAGAACAGTCCTTTTATCCTTTTAAAATTGTATTTTTAACTAATTTGAAGAGGGCTTTTATTTTCTGCTTTTTAATTATACAGTAACCCCCCGCCCTTTTGCAGTTCATATACTGTGGTCCCAGTATATCGCGGGACCACAGTATATGAAACAAAGGCCCCCTGGGGTAAGGTAGATGGGCCTGTTTCAAGTCTCCTGTGTTTACCCCAGGCCTGGTGCTGCCCTAAATGGCCCTCTGATGGGCTTCTGGGGCCTGTCAGAGGCCCCCAAAGTGCTTTCCAGTGAACCAGAAGGGACTTCTGAATCACTGAAACCACTTCTGAAGCCTTTGGCAGGCTTCTGGGGGCTGTCAGAGGCCCTGGAAGTGTTTTCCAGTGAGTGACTTCCGGATCACCAGAAAGTACCTCTAAGGCCTCTGACAGGCCCCAGAAGCCCGACGGAGGCCTGTTTGGGGCAGTGCCAGGCCTCAGGTAAGTGTAGGAGGCCCCAGGTAGGCCCCCTCCAGGCCCGACCTGACCCAGCATCCACATCGCACAGATTTTCTATTATCGTGGGTTGGGTCGGGTAACTAACCCCTGTGATAGGTGGGGGGGGGGTTACTGTAATTTAATTCATTTTAATAATGATTTTTTATATTTTGTAACTATTTTTCTCAAAAGTATCAATTCTTACAATTTTTCAATATTGCTTACTTAGGGTTTTGTCACAAGAATATTCGGTGTTCGTACTTTTGAGGACTGAGCTGCTTAAACAGCTATTGAAATACTGTACTCGAATCAATGTAAGTTGGTGTGATATACACAAGCACATATTCCACAAAATTGAACTGAATAAAGTGTTTCAATTGCTGTTTTAATAGTTCAGTTCCAAAATTCTATGCTTGTAAGTACTGTATGTATATTGCCATTTCCAGGAATTGATGTGGCTGATAGTAAAATGCGTTTCTGTTAGAATTTAAGAGGAAAATTTTTGTGGGTTTGTCTATAATATTTGATTGCCATTTAGGAGTGCTATTTGAACATTCTGATCTTGATTGTTTTAACAAGGTGGTTTGATGCCTGCTGCATCACATCATTCTTTGTAATGCAAGGTATAATTCTGCTGTTAACAGAGTTGTCTGGGAAGGAACAAGATGTGATTTGGAGTTGCAGGCAATAAAATTTTCTGTGCAATATTGTTTGAGACATTTTTACTACAGTCCAGGAAGGTAGTATTGCTACCCGCACACCGAGCTGAGGCTGAAGCAGAGAAAACAATACTTTAGCTGGCAGTTCTGTGGCGGGGATTTGAACTTTTAGTTCACACTAATAGTTATTTTAACCACATGCACATTGTATAGCAAGAAGATTTCAAGTGTTGCCTCCCTTACAGCAGGAAGAAAAATAAGTAGTACCACTCCCATTTTTCTTTTTGCTTTTTTTTCCAGAAGAGTCAGAGAAAGAAACAGAAAACAAATGACAAAATGGGTAAAGAATTAAGGGGGCAGGGGAACCCAGAGCTGAAAGAGAATGGAATGGCAGTTATATGTAGTCAGTTATTAACTACAGACATATGTGCTTATTTATTTAATTATGAAAATATTTTTATTGCTTCTTATAGCCAAAGATCTTAGTTCTTAGTTCAGGATAAGTTACCTGTCTCGTTTCTCTTTTCTGTGATGTACATGCCCTAAGAAGAGGGTGTACCTGGGTTAAAAACAGATTTGGTTCTTCTTCTTCTGATTGTACTTGGAATAGTTCAGAGTGTCACAACTCAGTGTTATTAAGTTCAAAATATCAATATGAGTGAGCTTCTGTGACATTTAAAATATCACTTCAATACTGTTTATTTTGTGTGGTTGGAAGTTATACAACACGGATAAATTTCATAATAAGAGCATGCTGACATTCTCAAAATTGGTTTGCAGTGATTGAAGCAATGCAGAAGACTAAGTTTGAGACAGTTGTGTACAAAGAACACAATACTGAGCAAACAAGCAGACCTTTGATTCACACTGCAGTGTTCTGCATGCTTAAGATCTCTCAGGCAATGTTCCTTAAATAGCAAAAGATACAAACGTGCCATTTTAGTTGTAGAAGGGGGTATCTGTGTTAGTCTGTGCAAGCATTATAGGTGAACATAAAATAAAAAAATAAAAATTATGGTGGTACTTTAAAGGCTTTTATATTTATTGTGAATTTTTGGGGACAAGTCAATTTCATCAGTCCGTCTGATGAAATTGACTTTTCTATGAAATCTCACATCAGAAATATAAAAGTCAGTCTTTAAGGTGCCACCACTTTTTTTGTCTGTTTATACTTTTTTGTTTTGTTTTGTTATGGCCTATAAAAGTGACCTTGTTAAAGTTCATAGTGAGAACATTTGAATTTATTAAAAGTCAACATGTGTGATGCATGGTGAATAATACCATCAAACTTGGGCTGCTTTGTATTGATAGGACCTTCCTCTTGGATAGAGGGGAAAAAGAATTTCAAGAAAGAATATTGGATGTTTTATAATTTAACTGCAGCTCTTGCTTGAATTCTGTTGAGTGAGGCAAGAATTAATTCTAATGTTCTGCTTTATAAGTGAACATGATACATCTGTACTCAGCTGTTAATGTTGTTTGGAGCTGAAATGGATATCTCATTCTGAGTTACCTAGAATCTTCATAGTTTAAAAATGTGTTATGTACTTAATGCCTGTGAAAGGCAAATAGTGTAACTTGCAATATATTCTTACTGGCAATTGAGTTACTGCCTGGATTTTCAGACATAGCACTTCATTGGACTGACATGCACTCAAAAAGCCAAGCAGGGACTTGTTACCTACCACTGAGTAGCCACTGTGAGCTGTACCATTTATCTTTCACACAAACAATAGGAATTTTTTTCACTATGTTCCAAATCATCAATTTTAAACCATTTTAGACAAGGACCCATATTTAATCTCAACCGGCAGTAAGTATTTGTAACACCTACTTTTTTTATAACTTTCAGTCAACAAATAATCTTTTCAAATTCTCAACATAGGCACATTAAAAAATTCTTGCAATGTATGCAAGAATTGTATACATTGCATCTTTTGCATCTTTTTCTTCACTTTCTCATTTCTTTCTGTACTCTCCTCCAGGCTTTCCTGCTTCCCTTTACTATAATGTATTTTAAAGGTGCAAAGTGGTGGATGTGGTCTTTATACAGCCCACATTAAATCAACTTATATTTTGAGGTCTTGATCCATCAGGAAACAGGTAGACCAAGCTTCCTGGCCTGGTCACTTGAACCCGAAGGGCCTCCAAGCCAGCCATCCAGATCACCCTGCACAATTGCCCCACTCACTATGCTCCCTTGCCTGCATGCCTGGCTTGGTGGCCCCTCAGGGCTGAGGTCACCTGGTCAGTGTTCCTCCTCCTCCTCCGCCTGGCCGGCCAGGACAGGTGGTAGCCTGGCTTGTCCACCTGCCCACCCAGCAGCTCCTTCCTGGGTAGAATGGCCTTGGCACGAAGGGCCAGCTGACCGCCACAAGGTATCCCCACTTTCGCCCTCGCCACCCTGCCACCATTGTACCCCTGCGGGAATGGTGAGGTCCTGGGGGCAAAAGTCACACCCAGTGCACCACCCAGGCAGTGCAGTACAGCTTTCACCCCCGGCACCCCACCACCTTCACTGCCCATTGATCAACTGTGGATAACTGAATCCACGGATGGCGAATCTGCAGATATGGGGGTGGTACTGTATCTACTTACAAAATTAGTTTATATTAGTCTGTTTCTAATGCAGTATAGTTATACAATGCATTGCATGTCAGCATAAAATGACTGCATCTCGGCATGTGATCAGTTGTTTATATTATTTGGATATTTTAAAACAATGCTTCATTTACTGTATGTCAATACAATGAAGGCCACCATATGTGAAACTAAGATAATGCAGAATGTATGCAGTGGGGATCATAATCTAGTAGGAACATAATTTGACCAGAACTCGTTAAATCTTATTTGTTGAGAGTTTGGTGATCTCCCCAATATAGCCAGAAGTTTATCTCACAAAGAAATATACAGTATTGCATTTATCAGATAACTTGAGGAAATTTAAGCATAATTTTAGTCTGAAAAGTGATCATGTGAAAATAGACTCTCGCTTCCTATTGAAATACTGCAGTTGTGTGTGTATGCATCAAAATCACGTCCCTGATAGATGAAGCTAATGTGTTAGAGCACATCTGATGGATGGCACTGCCTCAGAAGCATCATTCTGTGTGGAACATGCTGCTTAGATGACATATATTTTCCTCTTTTTCTGACACTTACCTGGTTTGTAGCCTTCCCTCTCATCTGTAAACCTCTCACGCCATGTACTGCTCGGGTATTAGGAATATTATATGCTTCTGGTAGGTAGGAGGGAGAAGTCCAGCCTGCTTTCGGACTATGTGCTTAGCACATATTTAGAACACATGATACCACAAGAAGTAAAATTGCTTGTCAAATTCTGTGCTATATATCTGTCAAGTTTTTTAAAGATATATAAAAAATGAAATATTAAACCTTTTACACAGAATTACTTACTGCAATTTTTCCTGATGTGTTGCTATGTTTTTCCTGATGTGGTTTTTTATGCTGAGAAAAAGCTTTCTAAGTTGAATGTAAATATATAAATTATTTTTCTAAAATTGTCTGCAGAAGTTTTTTCTGGTGTTCCTGAGCATTGAGTTCTGCTGGGTCTCAGAGTTTTTCCAGTGCACAATATTTTGTGGGACTGAGCTGTGTTCTGTCAGGGTTTTTGGGGGGAATGCTGTACAATATCCATATTATTATTTTCTAACAATATCTTGCATCAGCTTATGGTCTCATGTGATTGGTTACCAGAAGATAAATGTGGGCTTAATTAACAAGTTTGATGTTCAAAGTACAGTGGTACCTCTACTTATGAGTTTAATTCATTCTGAATGCATGCTCATAAGTCAAACAACTCATAAGTAGAGCAGCTGTATTTAATAAATAAATAAATAAATAAATAAATAAATAAATAAATAAAGTGGAAAATAAAAAAATGTAAGTCGAGCAGACTGCATCTAAAATTTGCAAGGCAGCAGTTAAAATGCCAACGGTTTTCCACTCTTTGTTGAATTGCTCGCAAGTACAGCTGCTCGAAAGTAGAGGTACCATTGTATGTATTTCTAAGGAAATGCAGTTGTTGCAGGGAAAAGAGTTTAACTCAGGCATGTCCAAATGCAGCCCGTTTTCAGATTTTGAGTGGCCCGCAGCCTCTTCTCCCCACCAGCTCAGCCTGTCACACATCCCTGCCAGCTGTCCCCTCCCCATACCAGACAAAAACATCAGCTTGCAGTTTTATGGTTTGCCTGCCTTCCCTGCCTCTGTCAATCCCCCTAGCCACCTGCCTGGCCTACCCTCCTCTGGCTCTATTGCTGCAGCGACCTCCCCACTTCCTGTATGTCCTAGAGGCTTGTCTAAACTCCGGCCCCGGGGGCCAAATGGGCTGAATAGTCAGCCCCCAACACATTTTCACCTCAATAAATCTGGCCCTCCTTGCAAAAAGTTTGGACACCCCTGGTTTAACTGAAGATGACAAGTTCCAATGGCTCTTCTGACTTAGCAAATTAAGTTCATGTTTTCTTTTGAATTACTAGTAAAAACAAAGTACACTAAATTAAAGATATGTAGATGAGGAAAGGCATGAGTTATGACAAACATTGCTTTTATCAGTTGAGAAGCCCTTCTTCTAAATGTATTGTTTGCCCAATTATATTATTTCCTAATTCCTAAACATGATCTTGTGATTGGTATACATGCAACGTTTTGCTTTGCAAAAGGAGAGTAGCACAGTAAAGACTGGACTTGATCACCGCATATTTATTAGCAAATCTGGAATATTTCAGTGCCCATGTTTCATTAAGTGGTTCTTAAATAAAAATTATAATGTGGGAAGGTTTATTTTAAATATCAGGGATGATTTTTTTATTTAATAATCTAAACAATTGAGACAATACATAAAGCTATTCTTTGTGGAACTATGTAGGATGAGCTGGCTACATTCATCATTTTTTGCTAAGGGAATCTCCTTGGTAAAGGCTTTTTCACATGCTTTCCTCTTTGCAATACTGTACATCACTTTGGGTCTTGTCCAAGTTTAACTCTTGCATTTTATTACTCTTGAATTTGTTTTCATATTCATATCTTATTTTTCATTTCACTTTTAATTAGTTTCATTATATTTGATGGCAAAATGTTTAGTTTATCTCCACTGTTAATAGCGTAATTGTTTCTCTTGCCTTAAGTAATATCTCGTTAACTTTATAAGCCATCTTTTCCACATCATCTGCAGAATTAATTTCCTGTGCATAGTTGTATTTAGTCTGCAACATTTTCTCTAAAACTTACCTAATTAGCATTTTTATAGCTGCATTGTTTTTTTTTTTTGAGAATTAAACTTCAGAGGAAGCTTAATAAAATAAGTATTATCAGTTGATTATCTTCCTTTAACACCCCTAGAAAGCCAGAAATTAGTTTTGGGGAGACTGCAGAATTAGGATACAGTTTCTAAAATGTGGCACAGTAATACTGGAAATGTGAACATAGTTACTTTAAACTAATTTACACTTTTTACTTTTAAGATATAATAGCTTATGTGTTTTCTAGGAAAATTATTTTTGTCTAGTCATTCCCCCCCCCCTTTGTAAACAACTCTCTTTAGAGAGTTGAATTTGTCAAAATAAATTATTTTTCCTAAGACAGTGAACAGATGTTGTCAGTAAACAGTATTTATCACTTGGAATTCTCTTCAATTCCAAAGCAATCACTCATTTCCTAAAAGCTGAATGCTAATATGGACTGTGGGACCAGTCCCAGCCTTTAGTCCAGCAGTATATTCAATAGGTAAACAATGCACTGTAGGACCTTCTTAACACAGAGGAGATGATTAACGGATTTACTGGAATCAGTTTTATGCCAGGTCTGAGCAAGTAAGCTACTACAAAAACAATTTGATAGTTGACCTCAAAATCTAGTATTCTGCCTGGGGAAGAAAGAAACTACATCTCTGCATCTAAATTTAAGAATATGTATTGCAATATGCCTTTTAGAAACACTTCCTATCTTTGAATGTTACTGATGTTAAACTTTTTTCAGACATGAGTTGCTATGTGAGAGAAAATGAAAAAAGAAGTCTTATAACACAAATATCTTAATATATATATTTTATTATTTTGTGAATTTTTGTGAGCTTTTTCAGTTTGCTCACCCTTAGAATTTTTTTTTCTTATGCAGAGCTTTACTGTGGTCTACCCCCACCGCTGTGTAAATGTAGCATGCATGACTGACAGCCATTCATTTATCCAAGTCATGTTACATGATCTAATAGTTCTACTGTCTGTCCTAAGGCTACTACAAATCAAATTAACTCAAAGATCCTCAAACTTGATGTGTCCATTCTCTTCATTTGAACTGCAGTAGCAGCTTAAAAAACAAACAAATAGAAAAGGAAACATCCTTTTTGATTCTTGGCAGCTTTTAGTACTGGAGAGAGGAAACTGTGTCACTGTTCTTTGGTGGTTTTCTGTTCTTGAAAATGAAGGTTCAGAAGTTGGGGATGCTGAGAGACTGTAAGCTACTGCCTTATGGAATGCCACATGGTTGTGTGTACCAACTAGAGGTACAAGAATCCTTGATCTTATCCTAAGTAAATACACAGGATCTGGTGCAAAATGTTAATGTGACTGATCTAATAGGAAACAGTGACCACAACACGATTACTTTTAACTTAATCATAGACTGCAAATCGCTGATAAAATCTAACACAGAGGCCTTAAATTTTCAAAAAGTAAATTTCCCAAAGATGAGGAAACTAGTAAAAAAGAAGCTGGAAGGGAAAACTGAGAAAGTCCAAACACTCCAAGAGGCATGGAGGCTGTTCACAAAAACAATAACAGAGGCCCAGTTGGAGTGCGTACCCAAAAGGAAAAGGGGCATTGCCAGGTCCAAGAGGACTCCGATGTGGCTTACAGGAGCTATTCAGAAGCAAAAAAAGCTCATTTAGAAGATGGGGGGCTTGTCCGAATGAGGACAACAGGCAGAAACATTAATTCTGACAGAACCAATGCAAGGCAACCATCAGGAAAGGAAAGCAAGACTTTGAGGAGTGTATAGCTAAAAACACTCAAAGAAATAACTTCTTTAAGTACATTAGAAGTAAGAACCCAACTAGAAAGGCCACTGGACCATTAGACAACAATGGAAGGCAAGGGACTATTTATTTTATTTATTTTATTTTAGAGTATTTTTAGAGTATTTTTACCCTGTCATGGAGTTACAGCCATGGGGGCATTACTTTTCAATCAACCTTCATATCATAGTTGTGTTCCCTGCAGGAAAAAGGATGCCAAGCTTTTTGTAGCAAAGGGCAGCCTGAATGTATACAATACAAATAGCTGCAGTCAAGATGGTCTACAGCAGCAGTGCCCCACCACAGGACCAGTTTTGTCCTGTGTGGGGCTTCTTGGGTACACGTGAGCCCATACAAGGCTTCTTCTCATACTCACATGTGCCTTGTGTACATGTATATAACCCCCTATCCTAGTACTGTTGTGACCTAAACAAAAACAGTCACAATAGGTATGTGGGGGAGGGAAAGCATGTGGGCCCCTTTGAAACTAGGAGCCCCAATTCCTAAAAGGTTGTGGACTGGTCCTGGCCCACAGATTGGGGGTTGGGGTCTCCTGGTCTCCAGGATATTCTTTGTGCTCACTACCATTCACAAAATGACACCAAGAAAGGGAAAAGCTAAAAAGCTGACTCACTCTCTCTTTTTAATACAGTTAATTATTACTCACTCAAAAACAAAGTAACTGATGGGGCAGTTTTTCAAAAACTGGTGTCTGAAGTCCCATTTCAAAGTTATAATTTTTTTGTTTAGGCTGCCTCACTATTTGGCATTAGTTTGTAGAATGTTGATTTGATCTACTGTAGAATAACATTCCTCATAGAATGAAATGCACTGTTTCCAAAATAGTCCTTTACCAGGTACAGTAATTGGTAAACTGAATGGAATCAAGTATCAGCAGATGTGATTAAATAACTGCATGTTGTATGCAAATATATTTTACAATGAAATGAAAAATGTAATATTTGTGCAAATGATGAGAATCAGAGGAGAAAAATCAGCATTCAGTAGTAAACAAATAGTTCATGGCTCATATCAAGAAGAGTGATAAAACTACAAAACTTAGCAATATTTTACATTAAAATATAAGCAGATTTCTGTCTGGGGAAAATGGCTAAAATATGGGGAAAATTCAGCCCTAGGCATGAATAACCTAATCTCCCCTTTGGTTTCCTTGCTTGTAATGCTGCTGAGATCAGGTCCCTGGAATGGTATTCCAGCATTTTGATTAAGTGTTAATGAGGGGAACAAAATGTAGCACAATAACTTTTGAGTTATAATATGAGAAAATGTATTCAGAACAGGCACTTCTTGTTCTCAAAGATCTGAAACTTATGTTTTATAAAGCAGAAATAATTTCTAACCTGTATGTATTCTGGCTTTTAATGGCTTGACAGAATCAAGTAAAAAGTTCAATCTTATCTTTAATAGGTTTAAATAATTTATTGTGCAGTCTCTCTCTCTCTCTCTCTCTCTCTCTCTCTCTTTGTGTGTGTGTGTGTGTGTGTGTGTAAGGATGGGCCAAGCCAGTTTGTTTTGGTTTGTAAAGACAGCAGTACAAACCCCGGCTTCCTCAGTCTCAAACAGTTTTTTGTGATTGATTCATTAAGCCAGGGATTCATCAGTTGTTTCCCTGTCAGTCCATCCCATGATGCCGAAACCTCCAGCACAGAACTCTCCAAGCATTCCCTTTGCATATTTCTTGTGTTAAATTGTAACTGATAGATTTGTAGATTGGGGAAAATGCTCTGTTTAAATCTGTACTCAAAACAAGGTTAAGATTGAGACTCTCCTCTGCTTCTAAAGAAGATTCTGTCTCCTAAGCAAATAGTTTATAAACTTGCAATTAGGATTGAAGATGAGACTTTTCTCCTCTTCTGGAGAAAGCTTAATCTTCCGAGCAAGGCTAGATTCCACTTTCTCCAAATATTCCTTCTGAATATTTCGTGTTACATGTATATTGGGCTCAGTGTTCTGATCTAGATTAAAGTTGGGACTCTCATCTGCTTCTGAATTAAGCTCGGGAAAAAGGTCAAACTGAAGAGAGTCTGCTACGTATATTCTGAATTTTATCAAGCAGATCCATAAATTGCTTATCTGACATTGGTTCCTGGCTCATTGTTCTGGTTTCACTCAGTTGTAATCCACTTCAAAGGGTTAATCACTTCCAGGAGGGAGGGGAAAAAGGACAGCAAAGACAGGGAAGGAGCTGAGAGAGAGAAATTCCAAGTAAGTTATCTAAAAAGTTTGTTTTGGAAGCATTGAGACTTCCAAGGTCAAATAATTTCTTTCTTTTTTCTTCTTCCAGCTGGGCAAATAACTCTGTAGAACAATATATAAATGTAAGAGCTTCAAAATAATACTATCTTAAAGTTTAATCTCCCAACACATGCTAGTAGCTGCCTTTTCAGGAAGGGGGTTATTAATACTTATTGAAGCAGGGGGGGGAGTGTCCAAGATGAAGCTCACAGTCATAGTTACGGCAGTGAAGTTCCAAAATATCTAAAATTATTTACATTGTCCGGTGCCTGCAGTTTGAACCATTGCTATGATGACAGGCGGACTTTTGTCCAACAGGAGAGATAAGGAGATTTCTGAAGTTATAAAGCTTGCCACTGCAATTCTTCACAGCCCCCAGATGCTGCCTCTCTTCACCCCCCTCCAAGGGTGACTTACCCTTTCAGGTTCTGTTTATGTGGAGAAATTCAGCCTGGTAAGCCAGAGAGCTTATCAAGGTGTCTCACTGTGGCGAAACTGGAACCGGAACCCCACTGTATTGCGTTTCTGTGTGCTTGTGTGTGTTAACCTATTATCAGGGCTCTATCTATTTCCCAGATTTAAGTGATATAGCATTGCAGTGCTATTCAGGGAGGAAGTTTGGCTGTACCAAACCTGTATGTCAAAACATTGTAGAGGAAACTTGAGCAGTACTGTTGTACAATAGTGTAAAGGCCAGTTGCACATCTATCCTCTGTGGTACAGAAGTAGCTCTCCACTTTCCAAGAGATCTCCCTCCCCCGCCCCATTAAAGGCAATTTCTTGTGCACTGTTGTTTTTCATTATTCCTAGTGATTTGTTTTTAATAGTTGGCTTTGTGTACTAAGAAGTTCATGTTTTTTCACCAAGTTTTTTTTTTTGTCTTTTTAATATAAAATAAAAATATTTGGGCACTCTGAGTACTAAAAGATCTAATTATCTCAAGAATTAAGTCTAGTCAAGAGAAGCTGGTAAGTGTTGCTTCCTTTGTTCCTCTGCTCCAGTGGTTCCAAACTTGAGTAACCCAGTTTTTTTAATACTCTGGGCAGCATAGCTGCTGGTTAAGGCTTCTCGGGACTGTAGCAGAAATCCTGGGCAGTATAGCTAGTGGGTAAGGCTTCTTGGGACTATAGCAAAGAACAACTGGGTTGCCTAAGATTGGGAAACACTGCTCTACGCAGAACAAGATGGTTGCTGTGTACTGGTGGCTGCTGCAGCAGTAGAGCTCACCAAAAGAGAGACCTTCCTAGAATGGGCCATCTGCTTTCATTTCCATTTTCTGAAGCACAGTTAGTCACTTTCTAGTATCACATCCTCAACTTGGCGAAACCCTGAGTGAAATCAATCTGCCCGACTAGCCTCAACCATAGATTAGTGTTAATCCTTTACCCCTATAATCAAAACCTCTCTCTCAGCATACATGGCTGCATTTTATCTGGCCATAAACTGCAATCTCTCCATGTTCTCTCTCCATCTTCTCTGATTGGATTCTGCTTTGCTATATGTTTTGCTGGGATGCCATTAGGATCCATTGTGGAAAACTTTTCTGCCACAGCATGAAACGTGATTGCATGTTTTAGCAGCTGTCAATTAGCAGTAACATCATCATCATCATCATCATCATCATCATCATCATCATCATCATCATCATCATCATCATCA
>JAHTLZ010003542.1:29371763-29398353 GCA_023846285.1 Phrynocephalus versicolor
CATCATCATCATCATCATCATCATCATCATCATCATCATCATCATCAACATCAACATCAACATCATCATCATCATCATCATCATCATCATCATCATCAACAACAACAACAACAACAACAACAACAACAACAACAACAACAACAACGTTAGCCAGGGTTGGTGACTTATGCATGTGCATGTTACATAGAATCATAGAATCATAGAGTTGGAAGAGACCTCAAGGGCCATCTAGTCCAACCCCCTGCCATGCAGGAACCCTATCACAATATTTCCGACAGATGGCTATCCAGCCTCTGCTTAAAAACCTCCAAGGAAGGAGACTCCACCACCCTTTGTGGCAGCATATTCCACTGCCGAACAGCTCTAACTGTCATGAAGTTCTTCCTAATGTTCAAATGGAATCTCTTTCCCTGTAGTTGAAACCATTGCCCCGAGTCCTAGTCTCTGAAGCCATGGAAAACAAACCTGTTCCCTCTTCAATATGACATCCTTTCAAATATTTAAACATAGCTATCATATCCCCCCCTCAGCCTTCTTTTTGAAAGGCTAAACATCCCCAGTTCCCTAAGCCGTTCCTCATAAGACATTTCCTCCAGACCCTCAACCATCCTGGTCGCCCTCCTCTGCACCCGCTCGAGGTTGTCAACATCCTTTTTAAATTGAGGTGCATAGAACTGGACACAGTACTCCAGGTGGGGTCTGACCAGAGCAGAATAGAGTGGTACTATCACTTCCCTTGATCTAGACACTATGGTTCTGTTGATGCAACCAAGAATCGCATTGGCTTTTCTGGCCGCCGCATCACACTGCTGACTCATGTTCAATTTGTGGTCCACCAAGACTCCTGAATCCCTTTCACAGGTACTATTCTCCAGCCAAGTGTTCCCCATCCTATATCTGTGCAATTCATTCTTTTTACCTAGATGTAGCACCCTACATTTCCCTCTGTTGAAATCCATTCCATTAGCTTTGGCCCAGCACTCTAATCTGTCAAGGTCCTTTTGAATTTTCATCCTATCCTCTAGGGAATTAGCAACCTCTCCCAATTTGGTATCATCTGCAAATTTAATTAGCATACTCTCTATTCCTTCCTCCAAGTCATTAATAAAGATATTGAACAGCACTGGACCCAGAACAAAACCCTTGGGCACCCCACTGGTCAAATCTCTCCAAGCTGAAGAGAGACCATTTATGGTCACCCTTTGGGTGCAATCACTCAACCAATTACAAATCCACCTAACAGTAGCACTATCTATCCCACTTTCTGCTAACTTCTTAGCAAGAATATCATGGGGAACCTTATCAGAGTCCTTAATAAAGTCCAGATAAGCAATATCCACAGCATTCCACTCATCCACCAGGCCTGTAATTCTATCAAAGAAAGAGATCAAATTAGTCTGGCATGACTTGTTTTTAAGAAACCCTTGTTGACTTCTTTTAATGACAGCATTGTTTGTTAAATAATTGCAGACTGACTGTTTAATAGTCTGCTCTAGGATCTTTCCAGGAATTGAAGTCAAGCTGACTGGGCGGTAAATATTTGGGTCCTCTCCAATCGAAGGGGACTTCCCCTGTTAGACCTCCTCCATTCGATGGGGACTTCCCCTGTTCTCCAGGACTTCTCAAAGATTACTGTCAATGGTTCTGAAATTACTTCTGCCAGTTCTTTTAATATCCTTGGGTGTAATTCATCTGGCCCAGGAGACTTAAATTCATTTTATGTTTCCAGGTGTTCCTGTACCAGGTCTCTACCTATTCTATGTTGCAATTCCCATCCTACCTCATCTAGTATTTGTCCCAGTGGAACTCTTTCTTCCTTTTTGGAGAAAACGGAGGCAAAGAAGGTGATGAGTAGTTCTGCCTTTTCCTTGTCCCCTGTTAGTAACTGGTTATCCTCGCCACACAGTGAGCCTATCATTTCCTTATTTTTCCTTTTGCTGCGGACATAACTAAAGAAACCCTTTTTACTATCTTTAATCTCTCTGGCAAGTCTAAGTTTGTTTTGCGCTTTAGCTTTTTTTACCATCTCCCTGCATATATTAGCTGTTTGCTTATATTCCTCTTTGGTGCATTCCCCATTTTTCCGTTCCTTGTACTTGTTTTTCTTTATAGTTAGCTGAGTTGAAAGTTCTGTAGTAAACCATTGCGGTTTATTTAGACCTCTCCCATTTTTTCTTCTTGTTGGAACAGTTTTAAATTGTGCCTTTAATATCTCGCTTTTAAGGAACTCCCATCCGTCTTGGACTCCCTTCTCTTTCAGTGTGTTGGTCCATGGAATCATAGCCAATAAGTCCCTAAGTTTAAAAAAATGGCTTTCTTAAAGTCCAGGATTCTTGTCTGACTATGCTTAGCTTCACCTTCCAACTGTATAACAAATTCCAAGAGGGCATGATCACTTTTACCTAATGATCCATCCCATCACTTCGACCCCATTTACAAGGTCCTCCTTATTGGTTAAGACCAGATCTAAAATGATTTTGCCTCCTGTTGCCTCCTCTACCTTCTGGACCATGAAATTGTCTGCAAGGGCAGTAAGGAATTTGTTAGACCTTGCATTCTTAGCTGAGTTGGACTGCCAGCATATATCAGGATAGTTAAAATCTCCCATTAGTACTACATCTCTCCCTTTTGACTGTGTGGCCATCTGCTCAAAGAAGGCATCACCCACTCTTCCAGCTGGCTTGGGGGGGGGGTCTATAATATATCCCCACAGTGACATCCCTCCTAGTTTTTTCACCCTTGATTTTCACCCAATATTCTCAACATGGTTCCTCTGCTGTTTATCTTGTATTTCCTCAGCAGTATAAATGTCCTTAATATATAAAGCTACACCTCCTCCTTTCTTACTCAGTCTGTTCCTTTGAAACAGTTATACCCTCCAATGACTACATTCCAATCATACGTCTCATCCCACCATGTTTCAGTGATGCCAATTATGTCATATCTATTTTGCTGTATTAGGAGTTCCATCTTCTCTTGTTTGTCCCCCATGCTCTGTGCATTGGTGTAAAGACATTTGAGAGTATGTGTGCTTCTTACATGTCCTTTGCTTAACCTGTTTTTCCTTGCACTGACGGTCTGCACTACTTCTTGTCCTGCTCCTATTGCAACATTTGGGCCAATCTCCACAACCCCTTCTGGATCTCTACCATTAAGAGAATTTTCTCCCTCCCCCTGCAAATTGTGTAGTCAATGGGGAATTGTTGTGAATTAATGATGTACCAATCTCATTAATAGGCATGCACCAGTTTTGTAATCAGGGTCATGCTCCATAACATGTCAAATACCTCTTCAGCTCCAGGCATGTCACCATTGTGAGCAACACTGTTTGATTTATGCACGTGTAAATCACAAACAGGATAATAACCAGTAACTGTTACATAAGAACACAATTTTTACTAACAAAAGGGAAGTTCTGCCCACATTAAATGTAAGTGCATTAAATATTTTTGAGTTTCTCCTTGTTTGCATAATATATACTCACACCTAGATTACAGAGAGGGCCAGGTAACTGCATTGCCTGCTTCTATTGCAGTGGACATCCAACTTGGCCCTGTTTCTAGTTTTTGAAACTGTGCTACCTGCTTCCTGGTCATGTCAACTGGAACCATTTTTTTTAACTGAGCAAGAGTTCTACAACATTGTTTTTGGCCTTTTACTTTTCTCCTTCCACCAATTTGCTCAAAAAGAAACTCCAGGAATATGTCCTGACTCTGTTAAGGACATGTTTTGTCCCAGAAATGCCATTTCACATGTAAGTTCAGGAATCTACATTTGATGTTCAACATGTTAGCTGTTGCACTGCCCTTTGCTAACTCACTTTTTCAGTACTACATTGAGTATTGTGTTATATGCAGCTGTTCTGTATATGTGTACACATTATATAGAAATAGGGCAGCTGTGGGGAATGTTGGAGTTAGAGCCTTCACTTCAGCAGTTGCTATGATACCACTGGATGTAGGCTAAAACTTCTTCCCATAGTGAATAATGGCAGAAACACTGTTGAAGATGACATTTGTATATATATCTTCTAATGCCTTCCCTCTTGCCCTTTCCACAGTTTCCACATGGAGGCAAAGTATGGGGAGGGGATCATGGGACCACACCTAATGATTATCCTTAGAGAGTGTCTCAAAGAGGATGCGTGTGTATGTTTCTGTATGTGGTTAGCTGGGAACCCAAACTAGAAGGAGTACCTGGCTACATCTGAGTATGCCTACATACGTGTGTATCTGCAGATGTTGCACTGAACATGTGAATTAAACAGTTCAGTACAGCTGGGTTAGGGGCATTAGAGACAGACTGCTTCCTTTCCTTATCTCTTTAACCTACGTGTAGAGTGATATATGTTTGTTACACTTACATTCATTTTGTCTTTACTGAAGTTAGCTCAAGGTGGTGTGCATGACTCTCTTCTCTATATATTGAGAACAACCCTGTGAGCTATGTCAGTATGAAAGAGAATATATTCAGATGGGATTTAAACAGGGATCGTCTTGGGTACCACTCCAGTGCATGGGGCTTTTGAAATACAGTTAAAGATTTCTAATTTAGCACGAATAGCTGTAGAATCTTTCTATCAAGTATAAACAAGAATAGTTCCAGCAAAACTTACATTATGAACAGCAGCTCTATTTATGCATCTCTGATTTGAAGAGTCAGAACAGAGTGGGTCCTTCCTCAAACAAAAAGAAGAGTCAGAACAGAGTGAATGATCCACACTGTTATCATTTTTGGGTGTTTTAAGGCTTGCATGGAGAGTGTTATTTAAATGAGGAAAATTTTCTGCAGTTATTCAGAGGTATACCTGTTGACTTTACAGTGCCTACTACATTAAGCTAGATATGTTTCCCCTTTACTTAATAAAGCAGGCCTTCTGACAATACCTGGGCTGGGGAAAAAACATGTCATTTTAGCCAGACCCTTAGGAAAGCCTCAGATGCAAAGGTGAAGCAGGTACAGCTTTGTTGCCGTCTACTCACAATCCCTTTCGGGCACAAAAGTAGGGGCTCCAGTTGCTTTCAACGTCATCAGCATTGTTTGGGGCAAAGGAGATTCCAACTTCATTCAAGGTGTTATTTTAATTGTCTCAGGAAACTTTAATCAGCTTTAATGATTTATCAGCTTTAAAAAGTGATTAATATTTTTTTAGTTGTGATAGTTTCCATTTACTTTAGCTTGAAATCTAAGATGAGAGTGCACATCATTCCCAAATTTCTCCTCTGAGGATTTGATACCAAATATATACCAAATGTTTGAAAATATTAATCAGATTCTTAAATGTGGTTTCTCAGCTTGCTACGGTGATACAAAATTATGGAGAATCCTAGTTTCTGTGAGCATGCTGCAAAAGTAAAGCAATGCAAAGTGTTCTGTTTATATACCGCCCCATTTCAAGCACTCTCTGGGCGGTTTAC
The DNA here is from genome assembly GCA_023846285.1 of Phrynocephalus versicolor. Classification (NCBI taxonomy): domain Eukaryota; kingdom Metazoa; phylum Chordata; class Lepidosauria; order Squamata; family Agamidae; genus Phrynocephalus; species Phrynocephalus versicolor. Next base: position 29,377,181 of record JAHTLZ010003542.1, read on the forward strand.
AATTTAATTATGCAGGCTACACTTTGCCGCCACCCCCAGCAAGATGGGTACTGATTTTACCGACCTCGGAAGGATGGAAAGTTGAGTCAACCATGAGCCTGCTACCTGGGATTGAACCCCAGTTTTAGCTGCAGTACAGGCATTTAACTACTTGAGGCTCCTCAAGGTGAATGCTTGCTTTTGCTATCACTTTGGTTCTTATTCCAGAAAGAAAGTTAAATTGAACAGAAGTAGAAAGTGTAGGGTCAAAAACGTTGGCTGTATTATTATGCAGAAATGCATGAAAGAAATGCCTCATGAATAAAGATACTCTGGTTGGTGGTGGATGTGAGATTTTAAGAAGGCATGGGGTTATTAAGAGGTCACGTAATCTGTTAACAGGTCCCTGAGTAGCTTCCTGCAGAGGATGATGTGCTGAGTGGAAAGATGAGGTACCATTTTACCTTTTGCACCAGGAAGCAAAATATTTTGGGCTGCCTTGAAGGTTGAACTATACTATGTTATTTATGTAGTATGCAGTTGTTTCTTTGGTTTTATTTACCTTAAATGATAATGTGATATTCAGATCTCGATTAGGGCCACCACATGGGAATGTTTTTGAATTTACTGACATACCTCCCAGTCCTCCCTTTCAGCAATAGGAAGATTAAAAGAAGAACTTTGGTTTTGTATTAGAGGAGCCTGCCTCCTAACTTGATTGCTTGTGTTTGTGTGTGTGGAGGGAGGGGGGGCAGGCTCAGCACAGAGGTCTAAAACGTTCAGCTCTGTGCTCAGCAGGATGTTTGGACTTCAGTTTTGGATGGGTTTAGAGCAGTGGTGGCAAACCTTCGGCACTCCAGATGTTTTGCACCACAACTCCCACAGTCCTTTGTCATTGGCAATACAGGCTTGGAATTCTGAGAGTTGTGGTCCAAAACATCTGGAGTGCCGAAAGTTCACCATCACTGGTTTAGCGACATGGTAGTTCAGTAGGTAAACTGTTATGTGCACAGAAATGCATTCAGCCATGCTGGCCACATGGTCACAGACTTGTACAACGCTGCCTCTTTGGCTTAGAAATGGAGATGAGCGCCACTCCTAGAGTTGGACACGACTAGCATGCATGTACCGGGGAACTTTTACATTTTTACCTTTACTTTTTGGATGGATCTAGTGCAGCCATATATTAATTTTACTTTAGATTGAATAGGAGAGAATACACAAAAATTATCTGGTGAATTAGAATCCATTTGTGGTCCACATAATATTTGAGTTGTTGGTTTAGAAAAATTCAAATCCCATAAGCTACTTATGATGGAGTATACATTAAGAGACTAATGCAACTCTCCCTCCCCCTCTCCCTCCCCCCCTGTGTGTGTGTGTGTGTGTGTGTGTGTGTGTTGCTGAGAATTCACCAGGAGCATATAAAATTGATGCTTTTATGGAAGGATAAAAAAAGGTGGTAGAGTTAATTGCATACACTTCCAAGTCTCTTTAGAACTAGCAGAAATAAATTAGATGTTGTGTGAAAACAGCATGAAATGTAATTCAGAGCAGCTGTCTAATTTATCAGCAAGAATGAACTGCTCATGTTCTTAAACTATACTCAATTACTTCATCCACCTTTTTTGACCTTTTCAGCCAGCTAACACTTGCTTAAATATAAATGAATATTTTCTACCCTTTTCTTTGATGTAAGCCAAGAAGCTCTATTGAGGCTTCTCTTGTAATATACTGCCACTTAATCTTTAAATTTATATTGTACTGGTAGGAACTTTGCCATGGAACATGTGATATTTTTACAACTCTTCCTCATGGTGACATTGATCAAGTACCCACCCCATATTGGAGGCTGTTTCAGATAATAGTAAGAATTTGTTGAAAGTACAGTGGTGCTTCGGTTTAAATACTTCATTCATTCTCCCGTCCGTTTTGTATTCTTATACCAAAACATGGTTTCCCATAGGTATGCATTGAAAACCATTAATCCATTCTGGAGGTCAGAAAAAAGGTAAAAACACGGGCATTCCATTTAAACCGAGGCATTTCCATTCTTTTCACAATCCAAACATCACACATTATCTTTTAATGCCTTGCAGAAATAAAAAACTTAAATCGGGGCATTCCATTGAAAAATTTTCTTAGGCCAAGGCATCCCCATTTTCCAATAACTTCTTTTCTTAAACCGAGTTTTTCTTTAACTGAGGCATTCTTACCTTACAATGGCCCTGTGCGGTGGGGTGAGGTGAGAAGCTCTTCCTCAGCCAGAAAGCTCCTGCTGTGTGAGAGTGTGAATCCTTTTAAAGCATTCTTTTCATAACATCCCCATTCTTTTCCTTCAAAAATGGCGAGGAGTCTTGTGATAAAACATAACCGTTTAATTTGACACACAGTAAGCTTTCATCATATGTATACCTCTGCGGAAATGATCCGCAGCCTGCAAGCTCTTCAGCCAGTTCAATGTGTTGCTTGTTAAATTGCCACAGGACTCGGCTGGTTTTGCTTTAATGGGTGCTCCCTAGAATCTTTTTTTTTGGGGGAAGCATTTTTATATTTATAGTTCTCTGAGAGGGGCCATTGGCTTTCCAGAGTGCCATGTTATACCTACATTTTGTTACATGCAGGGGTGGACTGGATTATTACTCTGGCTTTTGTGTGGTGAGTTCAAAATGTTGCTCAATTAGTTACATGCACCTAAGTGATTTGCACCTAAGTGATTTTATGTTATCTGAAATTACTATAAGATGATGAAATAAAACTTTCTATTTCTTATTGCCATCAGGGAATGCTCCTTAGGTGTAAGACTAGAATAATTTATTTTGCTCTTCTATTGATTCTTCATTTGGTACTTAACTATGTGCTAATGTTTTTTTAAAATTCTTTTTCCATGCCAGCATGACAGAACAAAAGAAAACATAATTAGAAAAGGTTCATCATCGGTGCTTCTGCATTGTTTGTGTATCTTAAAAAGAAAAAAAAGGCTGAGGAAGAGTTCTTGATGAGGATCTTCCTTCCTAATGCAATTTTTAAAAGAAACCATCAACAAAGTGTTAATTTAAGAAATTTAAGAAGAACTGTCTTGTTTCTGTTTAAAAATTGATGATATTAGCGCCTTTGCCACTGTCAATCATGACAGATATTTTGATATAAACTGAGTATGTTAAATATATCAGAATAAATTATCTAGCTGGATGAGTTGGAGCACCTGATCAGGAGTTTGATTCCTCACTGTGCCTTCTAGAAGAGCCAACCTTTGTCACCTTGGGAAAGCAGCATAACCCCAGAAGAAGAAAATGAAAAACAACCTATGAATACTTTATCTCTAGGAAACTCTAGCAAGGGACACCATAAGTTGGAATCAGCTTGATGGAGCATTATCATTATTACAGTTGTATAGTATTTAAAAAAATTAGATGTGTACTGTGCTCACTGCTTAGGCCACCTCTCATCCAGTTATGAGTAATTGGTAGACTCCCAATTCTCATTCCAGGGAAAAATAGCGAGTTACAACCATTGTCATTATGTTTGGAAAAGTAACTTTGGCCCTGCTTTTTCCTACAAAATGTAACTTAATACAAAAGTAAGATATTTGAAATGTGAGTTAATTCAAAGCTCTGCTACTGTGCCAGAGTTTCTCTACCAGATGAGTGGTTCATACATGCACAAATTCTTCAGTTCTATGTATGAAATATATCCTGCCTCATAAAAGAAGGAAGCTCCCATCCAATGTGCAACAACTATTTCAGAACTTTTGGAAAGCAGGGATAGTTTTCCTGTTGTAAGAAAATTATGGCCGTTGAGGCTAATATAAAAAAAAATTGTCAGCTTATAGCTTCTGAAAGCAGCATTTTGTTTGTTTGTTATAGAATCCAATGTGCTCAAATGTTATTAATATGAATTTTAAATAACATTATTTGATGGAATTATAGGAATTATGATGTGTTGGAAATAGAAAAAGAAGTAGAAAATATTGTTTGTGGTTATCGATTGATGTGCATGCCAGAGTTGTTATTGTCTTCTTTGGCATCTTTCAGGGAGATAGCTGGAAGCAGCAGAGGTAGTAAACAAAGTGATCGGGAAGAAAATCATCCCCCATGGGGAATCATTGGAAAGTCACTGAGAAGTTGTATTTTCAAAAGACAGTATTTTCAATTCATGTGGAAACATGGAGTTGCCTGTAGGAGTGGAAGGTTTGCTTGGTAGGCAGCTGTTATTTCATGGCTAATGCTCAACTAAGAATGTCATTGTTCTTGAACATTAGAAGATACATTCATTCCTTTGTTCAAAATACTCTTTCCCACAAAAGAATACCTCTTTGTTCATACATGCAATTCAGGATCAGAATCTCTTTGTGTGAGTCCACTGTAGCTTGCCACTTCAGGCTCATAAATACAACAGGATACAGCAGGCTGTCTTGATGCACTTCCAAGCCTATGGGGTTTTGAATTTTCATGACATAGCAAAACTGTTCCATGACATATCATAAATTTGATTTGCCATATGGTATCAAGCGTTTGGCTGAGGAGCACGGTTTCCAAATTATTTTGTGAATGTAGAACTCATGTCATGGCTTATGTGTTCTTGATGCCTCAAAAGAGGATCAAAATTTTATGGCTCAAAGAAATGTGAATGTACAAGAAAATACCACATTCACTTTCTGGCAGGGGGTATATGTAGCATATGCCCCTTTGAATGCCATAAACTTAGAAGGCTTAATTAAGCAAAACTCAACAACTAAGTGATATACCAAATCAGCTATATCAAGCAAGAGAGACTAAATCTGTAGGTGATGAAGATTCATGACTAAGAATTGTACCATATATAGAGCTAGAAATGCCCAAGTGTCCACATCAGGCTTCCCTTGATCAAGACAATGGGCAAAACTGGATATTAGCAAGTGAAAAGTCTGGTCTTCCTCTGTTCATGTTACAACTACCTGCCAGGAAACCCCTCTGGCTGCTCTCGACACCGGTTCAGTACTGGCCAAACTCTTGAAATCAGAGTTCACCCCTCCTGCTTCTCCACAGCATTCACCTTCTCGGGATGATTCTCCCCTTTCTGATCATGACTCTTATTACTCAGGAACCTCCAATGCTTATCCTAATTACCCCAGACACCGATGTTGCAACCCCCCATCCACCTTCTCCACCTGAGGATTTTTCACCTACTCACACCTCATCCTCCTTGTTGTCAAAGTCCTTGAGCTTGATGTTGAGCAGCCCACCTCTACCACCTCAGACAAGATTTATGAGGATATTGACCAGGAAAAGGCAGCACTTCCACATTAGGTTTATTTCCTTGTTACTTAACCTTGCTGAAGAATTTTGGGACAAATCTTCTATATCCCAGATGTCAACTTGATATGGGAATCTGAGCAAGGTTCAGAGCGATGACACCACTTTTCTCTCCGAGCACCCATTACCAAATTCCATAATTGTCAGGGCAATACAGGCTTTCTCTAGATATCATTCCAGCTCAGCATCCACCAATCATGAGGGTAGAAGCTTGACACCCTTGGATGCATCTACTCTATCATACTTCACATTAAGAGCCTCTAACTTTCTAGCAGCCATGGGAGCATATCACAACTACCTCTGGAATAAAGCTGTACAGTGCACCAGAGGCATTGACATACACAAGGAAGTCATGAAGCTTGCACAAGATAATTGCTGCCAGACATGTCATTGATGCAGCTGCTAAACAATTAGCCACATCAGTAGCCATGTGCAGAAAACTGGTGCCATCATGGACAACATGCATAATATCAGAAAACCGGCAAGATCATATTCTACCTATTCAATGTGTACCTATTCAATGTGTAGCTTGCGCACTGTAATTAAAATTGTAAACCGCCCAGAGACTACTTGTAGTGGTATGGGGCGGTATATAAGCAGAACACTTTACCCAACAGGACTATCACCCATACTGCAACCAGTGGCGCCGGCGGCATTTCAAGCCATCCTTTGACAAATAAAACCTACAACTACCTCTTCATCCTTCCAGTACTGACCACAGCCTGATAAAAACACATCTGCCAATATAGGTGACCTGACAAAACTTAAGAAGAATCATGTCCCAACCTTCTACAGCATAGCATACCCTTAGTCCCCCATTCACCTTGCACCTTTCTTCCCTTCTGGATTCACATCACTGGTGACTCTTGGGTCCTCTCCATCATCCTATTTGGGTACAAGATCAAGTTCTCTACTCAGGTTTATTTTCCATGGCTTCAGATACTAGGACGTGGGACAGTGGTCTCAAATTACAGGAAAAGAGATTCAGTTTAAACATTAGGAATAGTTTCATGATAGAGCTGTTCGGCAATAGAATATGCTGCCATGGAGGGTGGTGGAGTCTCCTTCTTTGGAGGTTTTTAAGCAAAGGCTGGGTGGCCATCTGTTGGGTTTCCTGTGATGGGGGTTCCTGCATGGCAGGGGGTTGGACTAGATGGCCCTTGAGGTCTCTTCCAACTCTACGATTCTATGATTCTCCCACCTACAGGACACTTCAAACATACCACACCATCCCCTCATGAAATTGCCTCTCTTGGAAAAGAAGGCTATTCAACCAGTTCCCACTGCTGACTGCCCAAAAGGGATGGAGGACTCCAACCCATTCTAGATCTCTGCCCACTTGAACTTCAATGTAGAATTCAAGCACTTCTCTATGGTGATGCTGGAAAATGTCTGTCCACTATGAAAGGGAAACTGGTTCACCATCATAGACCTGCAAGATACTTATTTCCATATCACCATCCACCTGAACTATTGCAAGTACTTAAGATTCACACTGGGACATGCTATCTTTGAACTGAGTGGCCTCCCATTTGGACTGAAAATAGCTCCATGGGTTTTCATAAAATGTTTGCCACCTGTGGCAGCCTTCCTTCACCTACATGACATTATTGTATTCCCTTACATAGACGACTGGCTTCTGGTTCCACATTCCTACCAAAAGACAGAAGAGGACTTTCATTTCACCAACATGGGTTTGAAAATCAATCATTCCAAATCCACCGTACAGCCATCACAGTACAACACCCCCATTGCCAGGGTTTTTTCTTCAAACATAGGATTCTGAAATTCACCAAACTACTTCAACCTTTCCATGCCTGTACCATGGTTGCTGCATACCTAACTCAGTAGTTATTAGGTCTCATGGCATCCACCTCCTCAGTGGTTCAACACACCAGATTAAAAATGAGTTCACTTCAGGCCAGGTACTTGTCATTGTTTGGTCCTCTTTATGACCATCCTACTAAATGACTGAAAGTGATTCTGGAGCTTGCAGCACAACTCCTATGGTGGACCACTTGCAAATAGGCAGGCCATTTTCACCCTTCCACTTAATCATACAAATAACTACAGATGCCATTCCCACTGGCTGGAGTGCACTGCACATTGTAACTATCACAAGGTATATGATGTCTAGTCTTCTGCAGATAGAACTCTCAACATCAGTCACTTGGAGCTGTTGGTTATCATAAAGGCTGTTTGCATCTTCAAACTTATTGTTATGGGATATGGCATCCAAATAGCTAAAGACAATACAGCTGTTTGTCAGCAAACAAGGGTCACTCACTTTATGTCTCTCTTTTGCCTAGCTGTTCGACTATGGGAACAGTGCCTAACTCAATACATATTCCCTGTAGCCATCCCTATTTCTACCACAGACAAATTGTAGATTATCTCAGTAGACTACCAACCCAGATCCATGAATGGGTCCTTGACCAATCCATTTTTCTCCAGCTGTGTGACAGATGGGGCACTCCATCAATTGACTTGTTCACCACTTCATTCTGTTCCAGAGCAGGTAGTGGCACTCTATCCAAGGATCAAATCCTATAAATTTAATAAATAAATAGATAAAATAGATAAAAGAAATATCCTGATTGCACAAGGTTTCCCAGGCAACCATTGTCAGGTTCATGACCTCCAGATGCCAGTGACTTCCCTCTCTGACTCACCTTCTAATACAAGATGATGACAGTATGTATTCACCTCACAGCATGGAGAATTTTCCATCAATAGACTTTATCCTGTCCCAGGGCAAAAAAGAAAAAAAAAAAGGACTTTTTTCTTGAGAGTTTGAAAACACCAGTCTTGAGAGATTGAAAACACTACAAGGTAGAGAAACTAAACAGCCATTAAACAGGAGGATGGCCCAACATAGGAGGGGCAACCGCTCAGGACCAGAATCAGCAGTTACACCTCCACTTGAATGACAAAGAGCACTCATTCAAAGATGAGGATGCACACATATTAGACAGAGAAGATCGGTGGTTTGAGAGAGGGGTCCGGGAAGCTATTCATGTGTGTATTGAAAACCCCACTCTCAACAGAGATAGGGGGCTCAGGCACAGTCTATCTGCTAATTATCAGGCAGTGATTTCAACAATCCCCAGACAAATACTTTACTCCTCCACTACTAAGGCCATAGCTAATGACCCATACTTTATGAGTTTCAGCACCTTAGGCCATTGTTCACCTAAAGGCCTATTGAGACTATTGTCCACCTGATGAGTCTATTTATGCCATTGTCCATCTTACAAGCCTATTTCAGACCAGGGTGACGTGAGGTCAAAGTGAACTATAAAATGGAGGACTCACAATCAGCTTTCCTCTGACTGATGAAGCTGTTTGGATGAGCAGCGAAATGTTTCAATCTCTCAAGAAAATAAGTCCAGGACTCATAACGAGCTGCAGATAACATAATCAATCTGATTCCGGTATTGTCCATGTGGTGATGTCCATGTGTAGAGCCACCTTTTGTGTTGTTGGAAAAGAGTGTTTGCAATGACAAAACCCTATTGGCCTTTGCCCTGCTTCATTTGGAATTCCAAGGCCAAATTTGCCTGTTATTTCTTTTATCACTTGACTCCCTACTTTAGCATTCCAAATCCCTATGATGATAATAACATCTTTCTTTGGTGTCAGTTCTAGAAGGAGTTGTAAGTCCTCATAGAATTGGTCAGTCTCAGACTCTTCGGTATTGGTAGTTGTTGCGTTAGCTTGGATTACTGTGATGTTGAAAGGTCTGCCCTGGAATCATACTCAAATCATTCTATCATTTTTGAGGTTGTATCCCAGCACAGCTTTTTCCACTCTTTTGTTGACTATGAGGGCTACTCCTTTTCTTCTATGGAATTCTTGCCCACAGTAGTAGATGTGATAGTCATCTGAACTGAATTAACCCATTCCTGTCCATTTAAATTCACTGATACCCATGGTGTTGATGTTTATTCTTGCCATCTCATGTTTTACCACATCTAGCTTACCACAGATCTCTCATTCCAGGTTCCTATGCAGTACAGTGGAAACCGACTTATGACATTAATCCGTTCCAAGTGCACACTCAGAACTCGATTAGCTCATAAGTCGGGGAGCGGTTTCCCATAGGAATGCATAGAGAATAAATTAATCTGTTCTGGAGGAACTAATTTCAATGCATTCCTATGGGAAACTGCTTTAGATGACCTGCAGCTCCCCCCTCCCCCCAATTGGTTGCTTAAGGACATTTTTTAAAAAAAGCCACTTCTCTCCCCCCCCCCCCCATCAGATGCATAGAGGGAGAAGTGGCGGTGTTTTCAATTTTTTTTCTCTTCTGATGCAAGCGCTAATGACTGCCAACACCACCTGCATCAAAAGAGGAAAAAAATGAAAAAACCTCAGCTTCTCCCTTTACGTGCCCGATGTTGTGTGTGTGTGGGGGGGGATGAGAAGCTGAGGTTTTTTCAGTTTTTCTCTCTCTTCCGATGCAAGCCCTCATCAGGGAAAAAAATTGAAAAAAAAAAAACACTTATCCCTATACAATAGTAGTGGTGGGTGAGAAGCGGAGTTTTTCTTCTTCTTTTCTCTCTGTCTTCCGATGCAGGCCCTGATGAGGGCTTGCACTGGAAGAGAAAAGAAAAATCCGCTTCTCCCTCTAGGCACCCGATGGTGGGGGGGGGGAGAAGCGGAGGTTTTTTACCCATTTTTTAAAAAAGGTCTTTGAGGCACTGATAGAAGCTGCCTCTTTAAATGGAGGCAGCTTCCCCGAGTGCCTGAAAGACCTTTGAAACAGTGCCTGCTTTTCTCCCGGTGAAGGAACTACAGTGCGCTGTTTCAAAGGTCTTTGAGCCACCAACCCACGTGCTTGGATCAGTGGCTCAAAGACCTTTTAAATGACTGATCCCTTCTCCCCCTGCCATCTGCTATTGTTACTTGGGGGAAACCCCATCTCACTCGTAAGGTGACTGGGGGAGGGAGACAACTGAAGACCGCTCATATGTCAGGATTCTCGGTTGTCAGGGTGGTCATAAGTCGGGATACCACTGTATATTTCTTTGCAGCATGTACATCTTCATCAGTGAAGCCTTAATCACTACATGCATCCTTGTATTATGTATTTAGGTTTTAAAAAATTAATTATTTTCATTTTTAATTATTATTTTAGTCCTTGCATGTTTGCTTAAATATGCAAACTGTTCCAAGTAGTGTTTCACTAAGTTGGGTGGTCTTAAAGTTAGATAGATTGATAGACAGACAGACAGAGCAAGCATGTATGTGGTATGTTGTGTGGAGTGTGAGTGTTCTCAAAAAAGACACAGTGGAACTGGAAAAGGTGTAGAAGAGAGTGAGTAAAATGATTACTGGGCTGGGGCACCTCCCTTATGAGGAAAGGCTACAGCATTTGGGGCTTTTTAATCTGGAAAAAGGTATTGGGGGATGTGATTAAGACATACAAAATTATGCAGGGCATGAGTAAAGTGAATAGAGGGACACTCTTCTATCTCTCACAAAATACCAGAACTAGGGGACATCCACTCAAATTGAGGGTTGGGAGAGTGAGAACAGACAAAAGAAAATACTTCTTTAGCCAGTGTGTTGTTAGTCTGTGGAACTCCCTGCCCCAGGATGTGGTGATGACATCTGGCCTGGATGCCTTCAAAAGGAGATTGGACAGATTCCTGGAGGAAAAGTCTATCACAGGTTACAAACCATGATGGAGATGTGTAATCTCAGGCTTAAAACCAGGGTACTTTGAGGGCCAGATGCAGGGGAGTGGTATCAGGAGACTGAGATCTAGTCTTGTGCACTCCCGGACGCATCTGGTGGGGCCACTGTGAGATACAGGAAGATGGACTAGATGGACCTTTGGTCTGATCCACGTTGGCTTTTCTTATGTTCTTATGATGTTGGAAAATATACTATGAGAAATGTATGATCAAATGAGTAAAATTCCTTGGTATGTGAAGTCTTAAGTGCCAGAAAAGATTTATAACCAAAAGAACACTTTTCTTTGAAAGATGATGAACAATGGAGATACTGACAGAATTAAGTGCTGGAATTTCTCCCTCCTTCATTGATTTTTATTGTGTTTATTGTTTGGCTCCCAGGCATATGTATTTTCATTTTCCATTAGTACAGCCAATACTTTCTCTGAAGAGTTGAGTTGACATAAGTAGCACCCATTTCATTAAAAAAACCTCCTTCTGCACACAATATAGCTTGTGATTATTAAAATAGAAGTTTTTAAAGAGTAGTTGACATTTGTTATTAGGCCTCAAAGGTATTGAGTTTTAAATGCCATTTGTCCTTTTTTCATTAAATAGGCTTTTCCTTTTCAAATCCTTTTATCTAGTGCCACCTTTTCTTTGTGTCTTTTGTTTGGACTTGTCTTGATTTTTAATTGAAGTTTCTTTTTTCTTAGCTGTCAAGGAGTTGAAGGACTTCTGGATCCTCCTCCCCCTAATTTAATGTAGAATTTAACAGCACCAGCACAGTTCAGGTGATTATTTTTATCCCTCAAATAGTACCTGGGGTGAAAGTGAGCCTCAGGATGTGAGCAACTAGATCCTCTTTTTATTAGAAGTGCTTACCCTATGACAGAAAACCTGGCAAAAAGTGGCTCTTTTCTTTTAATAAGTGATGTGCTTTTTAAATAAATGCTATTTTTGGTCTGCTGCTTTTATTCATAATTGGTGTTACAAGTAGGGTGGCTACTTAAAATGTGTAAGGGTGACCACTTTTGCATTGACAAAAAGTAAGATGAAAGAGGGCATTAATCTACATAAAATGACACATGCTACCTTTTATATGTGCATATGGGAAATGAGAAATGATTTTTATAAATGTGATAAAATTACAGGATAATCTCTCTAGATTGGGGAAAACATGACAGATGATGGGATTGCTGAATCTTTTGTACTGTTTATGTGTGCATATTGGATTGGGAAATTCATGGTCTTAATCTCCCTTTAAATCAGATGTGATCTGAGGATCTCTTCAAATGGAGAACACCCTTCAAAAGAAGGATTATTGCATGGGAGGTCTCTGAGTGGACTTCTGTCCTGTGTAAGAAAGGAGATGCGGTCACCCTAATTTATAGTGTTTTTATACTTCTGGTATATGTATTGTTTGGGAGGCTTTGATCCTTGAAATTGGTCTAAAATCTTCCAATAAATAATTTAAAAGAGTAAGGCAGTTCTATGTTTGATAAATTCACCATCATGCGAGGGGCAAATTAGTTTCATACACTCATGTCACTGTATGTGGCATCTTTTTGTGGACAAATACCAATATATTCTGGAGATAGTTCATAAGCATGTTTGGAAAAACATATATAGGAGTGCTTAGACCTTGCTACTGCCGAAGAGAGATAAGGCAGTGCTGGAAAATGATGGTGGCCACACAAAATATTGACACTTCGTGCGCAATTTGGGCATTGTCACTTATGGGTGTACTCACTTTTGTTGCCAGTGATTTAGACATTAATTGCTGTGTGTTGTGTTATTTTGAGGGAGAGCACATTTACACTGTTATACAAGCTGTATACTCACTGCTTTATATTGTAGCCAAGTGTCATTTCTTCAGTGTTGCTACATTAAAAGATATACTAAAATATTTACGAAATGTGATGAGGTGTATTCACTTCTGTGATATACTGTATTGTGTGCTGTTAAATCTCTATTTTGAAAAACCAGGAAATTCGATCCTTCAGAAAAACTGTTTTGTGAATGTGAGATATTTCTTCTATGTCTGTGATTTGAAACATCAGGAAATGCTCTGACATTGCCTTGCAGTATTCTCCCCACATTTCAACATGAAAAGAGGTGTAAAGCTTTATATAGCAAGTGCCAGCCTGAATGTTGATAAAACAAATGTCAACAGCCAAGGTGGTCTATAGAATCCCCTGTTCTCCTCACTATTGTACACAAACAGACATCAAGAAAGAGTAGATCCCAGATAATAATAATAATAATAATAATAATAATAATAATAATAATAATAATAATAATAATAATAATAATAATAATAATAATAATAATAAACTTTATTTTTATACTGATTCCTTGTTCAGACTTTTCAGATATGGTTATACTAGAGTCTGCTGACATAGTCAACATTGGTTCACTGGCTTTACGTGAAAATAATCAGAGCTTGGATTTGTGTGAAAGAAATGATGACAGAACATTGTTGATGAAAGCATAAATGTAATACAGTGGTACCCTGACTTACAAAATTAATTTGTTCCGAGCGCATGCTCATAAGTCACTTAGCTCGTAAGTTGGGGAGCGGTTTCCCATAGGAATGCATTGAAAGTCAATTAATCCATTCGGGACGAACGGATTTCAATGCACTTTAAACCACCCGCAGCTCCCCCTCCCCATCGGGCATGTTGGGGGGAGAAGTGACGGGTGGTTTAAAATGTCTTTAGCCACCGAGGCAACCACTTGTCTCCATGGCTAAAGACACCTGCCACTTCTCTCCCCCCCCAGTGCGCCCTGGGGGGGGGAAGCTACAGGTGGTTTAAAATGTCTTTAAGCCACTGAGCCAAGTGGTTGCCTTGGTGGCTAAAGACATTTTAAACCATTTGCCGTTTCTCCCCCAACACGCCTGGTGTGTGGGGGAAGCAGCAGGTGGTTTAAAATGTCTTTAAACCACTGAGGCAACTGATTGGCTTGGTGTCTCAAAGACATTTTAAACAAGTTGCGCTTTCCCCCACAACACATCTGATTGAGGGGGAAAGCACAGGTTGTTTAAAAACTGAAAAAGAGACCCCCCCACACACACACCAGCAAACACACAAAAAAGTATATAAAAATAGCAGGGGAATAATCAACCTACCTTTCTTGCAATAGAGAAGTGCAGGAAAATGGCCCGGGTAATTTAAAACCTGTTTAGTTACTACATGTTATAGCTGAGTACCGTAACTGACATACTTCCACTTCTTCCAGAAGATAGTGTTTTTTAAAAAATATAGCCCTGTCTGGGAGGGCCATGCTAAACTGAACAGGAGCACTTGCACCACTGTCCTCTTTACAGTTTGGTTCTATTACATTTTTATCTCAATGCAATTTTATTGTTTTCATTCTTTTAAACATTTGCAAGCTGCTTTGAACACAATCTTTTAGTGGAAGTAACTAGCTGGAATGAATGAATGAATGGACACACAACTGCAGTTATGGTACCCATGTTTTGTTGATCATTGTACTGCATTATAGTCTTTAGAGTCTGTGAAGAATCCAGGATACATTCTGATTAAAATATTGGACATGTGCAGATAAATATAAAAACATGTTAAGATGACATCTGAATTATAAATAAATTACTCTAAAACTATGGGTACTGTATATTGAAATGTACAGTTCCTCCATAACAAACTGTGTGAATGTATATGAGTGTGAGTGAGTGAAAGAGAGAGTAAATATCTTAAGCTTTTTATCTCTTTCCTCTTTATTCCAGATTTATTCTTTTCTCCTCATACTACAGATGGCTGGACTTGCTCAGTCTGCAAAAGTTCCAAGAGATGAATATCATAAAAAATAAAGCAAAATGTTCTTAAAGCAGCAAGATATTACCTGAGGGAACAACTTTTTCTTTCTAAACCTCAGCAACTGTTGAGGCCAAAATATATATCCTCACAGAAGAATTTATCATGACTGAAGTGCTAAAAGCTGTCTTTGTGTTATTTTTGAATGGCTCAGGAGGAATTTATTTTTCTGGGTTTGAGTTTTTTGGTAGTTCAGTGCCTCTAAAATAGAAGCAGTCATTACTGCTTTGGTGGAAGTGGGCCCTGCAGCCCTCCCAACATGGAAGAGCCAGAAAATGGGTAACATAAGAGACTCCTTTATTGGCACAACTAAAATTTTGGCCAGCTCCACCAAATGAATTAAAGAAATGGCTCTCAATGGACGCCAGGGAACTTATTGTTCTCCCAGTCAGTTGCTCCTCTGGCAGGGGAACAAGGATTGGACTCACCGTTGGGAACGCTTGGATGACCAGCATGTTCATCCGCTGATATATATTGTGTGTGCACTGTCAAGTCAGTTCTGACTTAATGGTGGTGCTTTTCAGGGTTTTCTAGTAGAGAATACTTGGAAGTGGTTTACCACTCCATTCTTCTGGGGGTGTCCTGAGACTGTGTAGCTTACTAGAGTCACGCAGGCTGATTGTTTTGGGATGCACACTGGGAACTGAACTCCTAGCCGCAAGCCGTGCAGCCAGATCCTTAGCTCACTCAGCTACCCAGCCAAATGGCCCAGTACATTCCTTAATCTATTAACAAAGGGTAAGATGTCAGCAGAACTTTGTAGAGATACACATTTCCCCTTCTTTCCACATCATAATTTTCCCTTGCCATCCCTTTTCATGTAATGTAATATCTGGACTAAGTACTAATCATTATTTTTTAGCTAAGGCTTGGAAATCTTCATCTCTAGTTTAAGCTCACTTCCATTAGGAGTAGTATTAAAGCAGAATGCCATGTAAGATATGGTTAATGTTGAAAAGAGAAGTAAAATGGAATTTGCATGAGAAAAGAAAAGCGGGATATCCAAGTCTTTGAGGTGCCCCTGGGCTCTTAGCAGTGTTCCTCAAGAGCTCAGTGTAAAGGAACTGGGAAACTGAGGTGCTAAAACTCTCAGCCCTGTGAACAGTCTCTGTTCTTTCCCCACCTGTCTAGGACCAGAAAACCTGTCCGCACCTTTGTGGGTTCTTTCAAAACCTCTTTACTTTGCTGTTCACTCTGACTCACCTTAATCAAAAACATAGAGGCAATCTTAAAAAATGTAATGATGTTTATTAAAAATACAAACATACAAAAATAAAGAAAAGTAAGCCAAAATCTTAAAGAATTTAGAGAACTTAGATATACTAAGAATAGTTCCAATAAAATAAAAAAGATCTATTCTACTCTAAGTAATTCTAAAAAACTGATGTATAGCACCCATTGTTACAGTCTAACAAGCTACCTAAAATTGCATTGCTAGATTAATCATGGCTTCTCTCGCTTTCTCTCTCAAAAAGCATTCTTCTTCGCTTTTTCCAGCCTCCTCCTACATTCTTAATCATTCTGTAAGTATCACCCAATGAATGTCCATTACTCTGCATATTCAAACATCTCTGTACTTCTTGATGCACCTTCCTTTCTCATGTAGCTGTCTTGGCTTCCAGCTTGTTGAATTCTGTCTGCCAGCCTCGTCCAATAAGCGAAAAGCGAATAGCAGCTGCAATATTCCTGAAAAACAATTCTCTGTTCTTTGACTACAAGACTACTACATATCTCATATACCTCTAAATTCCATAGAAACGTCTGCCTAGGGCTACACTGAGCAGTGAGGAATCTCATCTAAAAGTTTAGGAGGGAAGATGACTTTCTACTCTGATCATGAGCCAGTAATGCCTATGAATTGGACTTACTGAGCATCAGTGAAGTCAAGGATTCGTTCACCATCTTTGTTACAGGTATTTAAATCATGCCTGCCATGGCAGCTGAAGCCATCTACCCTTGCTCCAATGTGGCTGTTTAAATCACCCGTGATGATTATTCTAATAATAATTATTAGAATTAGTGATGATTATTAGAATAATAAGTATTAGAATTAGCTCTGGTCTCAGTATCAACTGTTGATTCATGGGGAGGGCAGTACACATGCTGTTCCCCTGTCCAACATCCTTACACTTCAAAGACCACCTTATGTTTACCTGAAAGACAGACAGGCAATCAATCTAGTACATTCTAGAATGTTTATATAATGACCACTTTCAGAAAGTTTATATGGCTATGGTCACTTTGAAATTTCTTTTTCTGTGCCTCCATCCATCTTCACAAGGATCTCACCTTCACAATAGTACTTTATATGAACCTACAGCAGATGGCCTCTATTTTAGTATTATGGTATTGGTATTATGTCCTTTACCTCCTTATGTGATGTTTCTTTGCAGTCACCAATGCAAGGGGAATTTCCTATCTCGGTAGTGTCTAGCCATGGGAGATTCACTTTTGGCCTGGGTGTCGATGTCCTGTTTGCTGATCAATGCCAGGTTGATTCGTAATAAGATCCTGGTCATCCACAACTTGATTATGGATGAGCAGGTCAACCTGGCATTTATCATGGATGACCTGGGTGGGCACGGGGGGGGGGGCTTCTCTCACTCAGCTGCATCCCCAGGGGTTCTGTGCTCAGCATCTGGGCAGGTCAGATGGTCAGGGGATGGTGGCCTTTGTTTATAGGTAATCTCTTTATGTTAGCAAATCTGTGGTGTTGGTGTGTCCTGGGTTAAAATGTCTACACCAGGCTTGTCCAACTTCGGCCCTCCAGATTTTTTGGACTGCAACTCCCACAGTCCTTTGCGATTGGAAATACAGGCTTGGAATTCTGGGAGTTGTGGTCCAAAACATCAGGAGGACTGAAGTTTGGATATGCTTGGTCTATACCTTGTAGTGGCTCAGAGGAACAGGTTCTGAAGGCTCCTCTCTCTGCTTTGTTTTTTCTTTTTCTGCTTTCTCTGCTTTGAAATTTCTTTTTCTGTGCCTCCATCCATCTTCGCAAGGATCCCACCTTCACAATAGTACTTTATATGAGCCTACAGCAGATGACCTCTATTTTGGTATTATGGTATTGGTATTATGTCAAACTAAGTACATTCATGTCAATAGTGAGACATGTAACTGTTGCTTTAGGAGTGTTTGTCATCTATAATTAAGTACACTGATGTTACACATTTTACATGAATAGAAGTGCCATAGATCTATTTTCTAGTTTTAGATTGCATATCAGCAGATCTGTGAAATATATTCAAAAGAGATTTTGCTTTGTTGTTTAGTAATTACATAGCTTGATGCAAAGTGGGTCTTGCTGTCCACAATCTATGCAATAATGTTTTTCTAGAGTTTTTGACTGTACATTGACTAGAAAATGGCAGGAGAATATAAAGCATAGAATACTAATTTCCACTATCCTCTTTCTTGCAGGAAATCTGAAGATTTGCCTTCTGATTCTTAATCAACCTTTAAACAAAGGTCATTTTCATCAACTGTGGAGCAGAGGTAATCATGTTATTCATCTTTCCATATGCTTATTTACTAACTGGCTTAATGGCCTTTCTGTACAGTAGATTCCATTACCAATGTCAAATGTAGATTTTTCTTTAAATTTCAAGCTTTTCCCAAACTGATAAATCTATGCATGGACTTTATCTCTTCAGAGCCTGGAACAATTCCACGTGGCTAAATTTGTTTATGAGCCACAGTTCCTTGTGGCTCATATAAAATATATACACAGGAAGAAGGCAAAGCTAGTAAGTGCCCTTTTCCCATTGTGAGCTTTCTGTTTTGAGGAGTTGTTCTATCTGGAGTGATGAAAGGCAAGACTACATTGATCATTTGCATCACTGTCCTCAGTGATGCAAATGAGTCATGCAAACCCACTATCTTCAGTGATGCAAATAAGAGCAATTCAAAACTGTGTGATAGTGTGAGCAGGGCTCCACCTACCTCTTCATGATGAGACAATGAGTAGAGGTGAAATTAGTTTGGTACCCAGGAGAGGAAACAGCAAACTGCTTGTCCACACGTGCTGGCAGGATTCAAGTCCCTCAAGGCAAGGATTGTGTCTACTCCTGGACCATACCCAAGAGTACACTGCAACTCTGGGCAGTGTACTCCTCTGTCTCCTAGAGAAAGAGGCAACAGCCAACCCCCTACTGACCCAGGTTCCTCCACTGTAGTCCACTCTCAGTCTTTATGCAGGGTCAGCTCCACCTGCAGGCATCTGGCCTCCATCTCAATAAGAGAGCAGTTCCATCGCTGGCTGAGAGTTGCCTCACTCTTAGTCAGCAGTGCTGGAATGTCCATGGAAGGAAATTATTTGCTTAGAGACAGCTGAAGCCTCTTTTGCCTTCCTCTCTGGCCAGGGAACAAGGCTGGCATAAGCCACTGAGA
The DNA here is from genome assembly GCA_023846285.1 of Phrynocephalus versicolor. Lineage (NCBI taxonomy): Eukaryota > Metazoa > Chordata > Lepidosauria > Squamata > Agamidae > Phrynocephalus > Phrynocephalus versicolor. The sequence goes on from JAHTLZ010003542.1 coordinate 29,396,366, forward strand.
AAGGGAGGGAACCAGAGCCAATTTATTATTTTATTTATTATTTTGGAGTATTTTACCCACCTTCCTCCTTGAAAAAGGACTCAAAGTGGCTTATAGTAATGAGGGACAATATACAGTCCAATACAATTAAGACATATTCAAGTGTTGAGAGCAGGAAATTGAGGAACGTCTTACAGCATTAAATCAATGCAATCACAAAGTCTATAAACACAAAGTCTATGTGATCATATATGGTAGATTCATATAAAAGTCACATAGTAGGTAGTTCGTCATTCAGGGAAAGCTTGTCTGAAGAGAAAGGTCTTTGCCTGTTTCTGGGAAGACAGCAGAGATGAGGCAGTCCTCACCTCTAGTGGAAATGAGTTCCAGAGTCTGGGTGCAGCAGCCGAGAAGGCCCTTTCATGTGTTCCCACAAGATGTACCTGTGAGGGCGGTGGGAGTGGAGAGGAAGACCTCTCCTGGTGACCTCAACACCCGAGCTGGTTCATACTGTGAGATTCAATCTTTGAGGTAGCTTGGACCCAGGCCGAACAGTGCTTTGTAAGTTTAGGATATCACTTTGAATTGTTCCTGATAACTGATTGGTAGCCATGGGGCTGCTTTAATAGGGGTGTAATATGATCTCTGGCTACTACATTTTGGACCCGTTGAAGTTTCTTGAGACTTTTCATTGGTAGTAATGGAGCAGTAATTTTTCAAAAAATCCCTGCTATATGGTATAGTGCTATATTAGACAGCAGTGTTTTTTAAGTGGCAGGAGCATTCCTGTATGTGGAATCAATTCCAAAGAACCAATTCCACACTTGCCACATGATAAACAGACCCCTGTCAAAGGAGCTGAAAACCTTGCTTTTCTTGCACATTAATCCGTGTGCCTTGTATGCACACTAAAATTTAAATCATGCTGTTTTAAAGAAAACCTGGTACAACAGCAGTTTTGTATTCGTTGTTTTGGCTAGTGGGATCAGGCTCCTGACTGAGGCACAGTCGTGTGAGTCTTGATTACATTCTGATGCAGTATAACTGAAATACAGGTTTATCATCTCAGTGAGAAATAGGTTGGAGAAATATTTTCTTCTTTGCTCAACACTGCTAGTGGGTGATTATGCAAATTTTACATTTTTATGTCAGCGTATACTTTATGATTTGATAAGGTATGAATGTTGTTATGTATGAAAAGATGCTCTCAGGAACATTAGGTTTGAAATAAACGATCAGGGATCAATGCTGCATATATAATTTAGGGAATATGTGTTTCTGAAAGGTTACCGACAAATTTTTGCTGATTTAATTACAGCGAAAAAGAGTTTGTAACCTTTTATCATCAACACAGGGAGTAGTTTTCCCCCCCCTCTTGTAAATTTGTACAGCAATGTAGAACTTGGAGTCTTTGGAGATATATAAGTCATGAGAGGCTTGAAGCTGTTCCCTCTTTCCATGGGAAAATCAATGCTTGGTATGAATTCTTGCCTTCAGGAGTCTTACAATATATAATTGCTGAGCCAGAAACCTATTTCCAGCAGTCATTTATTGAGTTCCTTTTAAGGAGAAAATTGAAAATGGGGTAAAGTAGGATTTTTAGTGTTTTTTTTTTTTAAAGTTGGCTTCTTGCAAGATCTGTTTATCAGGGCTGTTTAAGAGATTTGCTGTAGTGTAAGAACAGGTTGCAGTCTGATTAGGAAGCAACTTTGCCTTTCCTTTAATGCTGTCCCATGCAAATTCCTTGGGCTTAGTTCTGAATATGCATGAAAAATTATAAGAATCTGGAAAAACGTCCGTGAAGATTCTCAGTCATCCAGGTGCGTTTATCTGGGAGTTGAGTCATGGCTACTGGACTTCTTTTTTGAGAGATAGAAACGTTTCGCTGTTCATCCAAACAGCTTCATCGGTCTGGAAAACATCTAGTTTATTTATTTATCTGGAAATATCTAGTTTATTTATTTATTTATTTATTTATTTATTTATTTATTTATTTATTTATTTATTTA
>JAHTLZ010003542.1:29398363-29493646 GCA_023846285.1 Phrynocephalus versicolor
TTATTTATTTATTTATTTATTTATTTATTTATTTATTTATTTATTTAGCCACAAATGTACTATGTCATGGCTTGCTTATTGGGAAGCTGTTAGGGCCCATATGTACATATATGTACAGTATAGCTGAGACTTCTCAACTATCAGTAGCTGCTTGGTTTCATGTTCCCTTTAAATACCCCTCTTCAGCATGTATTAAAATGACAGCTTTGTTCAGTCACCCACTGATGCTACTTAGAGGGTTCTTTACTCCCATCAGCAGATACATTGCGCCAGGAAGCACTGAATTAGTATAGTGAAAAGTAGTGCTTCTTTTGTGACTGCTATTTTTGAGCCTATCTAGATGTTCACAGCTTGAAGGAGTATGATACGGGGGTAGAGGAAAATGCATTGTATTGACGGTATAGAAGCAGGATGCAAAAGCATGATAGAGAGCATGGGTGGAGAGAGAAAAAAGAATGAAGGGAGTGTAGGTAAACCCAACTTTGTATGGTACTAAATTTATCGCTTGTGTGTTTCCTTGGGAGCTAGAATGGAAATTGAAGGAAATGTATAATTTGAAGTCAAGCAAACAAACAGAGAGTGCATATCAATGGTGCCTTCTCAAAGTGGGATAAAGTAACAGGTGAGGCACCACATGGCTCAGTCCTGGACCTGGTGCTCTTCAATATTTTTTACTAAGGAGGGGGTGTAAAGAATGCTTACCATATCTGTAGATGACACAAAATTGGGTGTAATAGCTAATATTGTGGAAGGTAGAAACAAAATTCAAAGAGATTTTAATAGGATCAAGCACTAGGCTGAAAATAAACTGAAATTTAACAAGAAGAGAAAGTTATACATCTAGGAAAAATGCATGTTCAGTTACATGATGGAGGTAACTAGGTTCAGTATATTAGAAAAATTGGAAGTGTTGTACATCAGAAGCTGAATATGAGCCAACAGTGCAATGGGGCTGCAAAAGAAGCAAATGCTGTTTTAGGGTGCAATTAATAGAAGTATACTCTCCAAAACAGATGGAAGTACTACTTCCCCTCTATTGGCTCTATTTAGGCTTCATCTTGAATACTCTATTCAGTTCTGGACACTGTGGTTTAAGAAAAATGCAGGCAAACTGGAACAATAATAAAATATTTTTACCCCACCTTTCTCCTTAATAAGGACCCAAAGTGGGTTACATTATTGAAAGCTGGCATGAAAGAAGATCAGAAGCCAGTGCAAAGTGGCCTGGGTGGGGGAGATATGATCATATTTTTTCACCCTGGTTAGTAGTCTGGCCACCACTTTCAGGACCTGTCGTAGCTTCTGCATCAGCGTCATAGGCACCTCCATATACTGGCTATCACAGTAGTCTAATAGCAAAACTACCAGTGCGTGGACCAAGGTGGTGAGGGACTTGGTGTCCAGGTAAGGATACATCTGGCTGATCCGCCTGAGATGGAACTAGGAAGACATACATCAATTAAGACTCTATGTAGATAGTATTGGGTCCAGCACTAAATAAATAAATAAAGATGTGAACCAGTTTGCAGAAAGAGTTACTCCCCTCTCCCCTCTCCCCAAAGTAGAAGGATGTTTCCAATCCACAGACACCTGCTGAACTCATTTAAAGGATCTATGTCTTGTCCAGGTTTAGCCCCAGTCTATTTTCCCTCATCCATCCCAGCATGGCACCCAGGCAGCGTTCAAGGGATGGGACAGGCAATGGAACCAATTACCTCAAGAGGTGATGAGTGCTCCAACAGTGGAGGCATGCAAGAGAAATTTGGACAACCATCTGGTAAATATTCTTTGATTTGTATTCCTGCCTCAAGTGGGGGTTGGAGCTGATGGCCTTCTAGGCCCCTTCCAACTTCATTGTTCTGTGATTCTATGACAGCGTCATATGCAGAAGGATGGAAGGAAAGCTAGAGCTGCATGTCATCTGCATATTGATGGCACAAAGCTCTGAATCTCTTGATGATCTCCCCCAGCAGGTTACATAGCATTGGTGAGATGATCAACCACTGTGGGACTCTACAATTGGAAGTCCAAGCGGTGGACATCATCTCACCATGCTGAATGCTCTGAGGGTGATCCTCCAGGAAGCTAGACTGGAATGGATCAAGAACATTGATCTCCAGAAGTGCCTGAATCTGATCCACCACTAGCTTGCTCAAGAATGTCTGTGAAAATTCTGAGTCATCCAGGTGAGGTTATCTGGAAGTTTGGCTTCTTGATAGTGGATTGCGTGAATATATAATAAATAAATGACCTTCAGCTGCTTTCTAAAATTTAGAGGTCATGTGTCACTTGCAAATGGGAAACTAATTGCAATTCAAGGGCAGGGTTCGGTGTTTATACCTTGTTTAAAAATAATCAGGTAATGTTCTATGTGTACCTGAATTACAGTAAAATCTGTTGAGCATTTCCATCTTGATAGTCTAGGATATGATGTCATTTTTTCAGGTTTTACAAATAAGCTTGGGTATGATGATCGTGTACACTTGTTGCATAGAAGACTTGGTCTTGCAAGCTTTCAAGTTCTTAGAAAAATGCCTGAATATGCAAGTGGCTTAGATCAGTGGTTCTCAACCTGTGGGCCATCAGATGTTCATGGACCGCAACCCCCAGAAGCCTCCACCACTTGCTGTGCTGGAAGGAGTTTCTGGGAGTTGCAGTCCAGGAACATCTTGGGACCCACAGGTTGAGAACCACTGGTTTAGATAGTAAAGCATGTGGAAAAAAATTGGACTGTATTTCATGTCAAGTGTCTAAATCTAAGATTTTCACTAAGCAAAAAGAATGAAAAAAATTCTGAAAGACTATTTGAGTTAGTGCATGCTGATTTAGCTGTCCCCTTATCACCAACAATGGGAGGGGGATGATATACAATGGTTTGGGTTGATGATTTCTCAAGATACTGATTTTGTTATCTGTTGAAAAGTAAGACGTGTGTTTATGAGAAATTCAAACAGTTATCAATTTAGTATAGGCATGTCCAAAGTCAGGCCCGGGGGCCAAATGCAGCCCGTTTTCAAATTTTGAGGGGCCCGCAGCCTCTTCTCCCCACCTACTCAGCCTGTCATTCATCCCTGCCAGCTGCTCTCTCCCCATACTGGATGGAGGTGTCAGCTTGCAGTTTTATGGTTTGCCTGCCTTCCCTGCCTTTGTCTGTTGCCCCAGCCACTCAGATAGCCTACCCACCCACCCCCGGCCACATTGCTGCAGTGTCCTCCCCGCCTCCTTGCATGTCCTAGAGCAGGGATGGCGAACCTTTTTGACACCAAGTGCCAGTGGCAGGGTGGGTGGGTGGGCAGGGATGGCATACATCAGGCCTGTCCAACAGGTAGACCGGGGGCTACCAGTAGCCCGTGAAGGGTTCAAAAGTAGCCTGCCAGCCATCAATAAAAATGTGAGGGGATAAGTTCTCCACCTCTCCCTCCCCCAACCCAAGGACGACCACTGCCCCAGCAAAGCTCTGGGTCTGCCAGCCCACTGTCTCAGCCAAGCAGGGCAGTTCAAGGGCCATGGCACAGTCCCCTGCTCTCCCTACTGGCCAGATGCTCAGAACAGATAAAATTCATAAGTAGAGGTTTTAGTGTAGTAGCCCTCAGGCACTTTCGTCCAGAAAAAGTAGACCTCGGCCCGTTCAAAGTTGGGCAGCCCTGGCATACATCAATACTAAATTTTAGTAGAAATAAAATGCAGACAAACGGTTTGTCAATTTTAAATGATAGAGGGACTGAATTTATGTCTGGGAATTTGTCATTGGCAATACAGGCTAGGAATTCTGGGTGTTATGGCCCAAAACATCTGGAGTACTGAAGGTTCACTACCACTGCTATAGGATATTTAGTAGTCGGTGCCAGCAGAAATAAAATTGTACATTAAGGGAAATTATTCTTCATCTCACTTGTCAAGGATTTAGGATATTTATCCCTTGAATTTGCATACAGAGGACATTAAATAGATAGATAGATAGATAGATAGATAGATAGATAGATAGATAGATAGATAGATAGATAGATAGATAGATAGATAGATAGATAGATAGATCTTTGTTGTTGTGAGTTTTTTGGGCTGTCTGGCTGTGTTCTCGATGTTTTTCTTCCTGACGTTTCACCAGACTTTGTGGCTGGCATCTTCAGAGGGCAAGGAGCTCATTGTCATTGCCCTATATTGCCACCACCTTATACAAAACAATGAAATTGAAAGAATCTACATCAGCTCAAAAATATCCATACAGAAAGTATACCACAAAATACCCCACCCCACATTTAGCTTGTTTAACCCAATACAGAAGCCCCTCAGAACCTGCATTCCCCTGCATTCAAAGCCATAACCACTTTTGGATAAAAACTATTTCTCAAGAGGCTGGTCCTGGTTTTTATGACCCTATACCTCCTTTTAGACCGCAGAAGTTGAAAAAGATCATTTCCAGGGTGTGTGGGATCCTGTGCAATTTCCAAGGCTTTCTTATAACACCTGGAGACATGCAATTGAATTAAAGTAGGAAGAGTACACCCAATTATCCTCTCATCAGTCTTAATGACTTTGGGCAGCATTAACCTTTCCCTGGCTGTACAACTTCCAAACCACACACACAGACCATATGTTAACACACTCCCTATGGTGCAGTGATAGAATGCCAACAACAAATATTTTGAAAGATGATTCCTACTGAGAATTCTTGAGAAGTACAATCTCTGCTGTGCTCTCTTCATCAAATCTTTGGTGTTTACTCCCCATGTTAGGTTCTCTCTCAGTTCTATTCCCAAAAAATGAAACACCGAAACCTGTTCCACACATTTTCCTTCAATAATAAGTAGCTGAATGTTCAATTTTCATTTTCCTGAAATCCACAATGATCTCTTTTTTTAAAATTGAGGATTACATTTTCTCTACACTACTCCATCAACATATCCACCTCCTTCCTATAGGCTGACTCCCCCTCCTCAGCAGTAATCAGACCAACCAGAGTAGTATCATCTGCAAACTTAATGATCTTATTACTGGGATAATTGGGAACACAGTAATACAGTGGTCTCCCGCCCTATCGCGGTTCATATACTGCGGTCCCACTATATTGCGGGACCGTATTATATGAAAAAGCCCCCCTTGGGTAAGGGGCAAAGGCTGTTTCTGGCCTCCCATACTTACCCCAGGACTGGCGCTGCCCCGAATGGGCCTGCGGAGGCCTTCCCAGGGCCTCCAGAAGGCCTGGGAAGGCCCTCGCAGTCCCATTTGGGGTAGCACCAGGCCGGGGGTAAGTACAAGAGCCCCCAGTTAGGCCTCCCATACCCAACCTGACCTGCATCTGCATATCACGGATTTTCAGTTATCGCGGGTCAAGTCAGGTCCCTAACCCCAGCGATATGCAGGGGATCACTGTATGTACAGAGCATGAAGTAGAGCGGGCTCAACACACAGCCCTGCAGTGTTCCCGTATTTATGCTGAGCTCCACAGAGACGCGAGAGCCCATCTTGACCCGTTGGGAACATTCTGATAAGAAAATATAATATCCATCCGCACAAACACGGCGGAAGCCCCAGGTCTAACAGTTTGGGCACCAATCTATGCAATAGAATAATATTGAATGTGGAGCTAAAGTCCACAAAAAGCAATCTCGCATAGTTCCCTTGTTTCTCCAGAAGGGACAGGACATAGGGCCATAACCACAGCATCCTCCGTCGATGTCTTCTTCTTATATGCAAATTGACAAAAGTCAAATCTGTGTGACATTCTAATAGTACATGTGCCATGGCCTCCATTTTAAAGCATCCTGCAGTGCAATGTTAGCCTGTATCACTTTGGTCTTATAATGTCAAACCAACATGAATCTCTTTCAACTGTGACACATTCTAACTGCATTTAATTATCAGTTGTCTCAGCTTATGAGAGTAAATAATGGACAAATATGGGGACACCTTTCCAAAATTCCAGGAAAAACCTTTGCATATCCTATTGGACTGACTACTAACTACAGATGCCATGTTAGTCTGGACATTTTGACCACCTCTCAATCAGTGATGCCGTCTGAGGTGGACTGGGTCTTTGATCTCTGTTATACCACCACTTCCTCTCTTGAGCCTTGCCTGGCCTGGCTTAATAGCAGCCAGTCCAGAGATGACCAAATGGGCAGCTGCAATAATTAATGGGTCTTTCCAGGAGTGAAGGGTTCCCCCAGCCCTCAAGGAGACAATCATTAGACCCATTCGGAAGAAACCAACTCTGGTAGCAAACCAAACTGACAGATATAGACCTGTTGCTAACATTCCATTTATTAGCAAGGGAGTCAAGAGGGTGGTGGCAGATCAGGTTCAGGGGCTCATGGATGAAACAGGCACCCTTGACCCATTCCAGTTAGGATTTAGGCTGTGCCATGGTATGAAATCAGCATTGGTCATCCTGCATAGTTACCTTTTGAGGGAGGTTGACAGGGGCAAATCATCCTTGTTGGTTTTCTTTGATCTCTCAGTGGCCTCTGATACTGTCAAGCACAGCGTCCTCCTGGGGAGACTCTGCAAGTTGGCAATCAGAGGCACTGTATTGTGGTGGTTCCATTCCTTCTTGGAGGACTGTCCCCAGAGAGTTCAGCTGGAGGAGAATTGAGAGACCAATTTCTCCATTGGTCCCTCAATTTTGGGCTGCCACAGGGTCAGTCATCTCCCCCATGCTCTTTAACATCCATATGAATCCACTGGGGAAAGTTGTTCAGAGGTATGGGGTTTTGTGTCATCAGTACCCTGATGACACTTAATTCCTATCTCTCCTTTCTTCCAACTGCAGTGGATGAGAGCGAACAGACTGAGGTTGAACCCAGGCAAGACGGAAGTCCTCTGGGTGTTAGCACCGGGTATTGGTGGTTTGGGAAAATCCCTGTTTTGTGTGTGTGTGTGTGACTCTCTGTGTGCAGGATGAGGTGCACAGCCTCAGCATAATATTGGACCTAGTGCTCACCACAGAAGCCCTGGTGGTGTCAGTGGTCCGCTCTACGCATTATCATCTTCAGCAGATCGCCTTGCTGCGTGCCCTTCTGGACCCTGGCACTCTCACTCTATTAGTTCATGCACTCATAATCTCAAGATTAGACTACTGTAGCGCTCTCTACATGGCCTTCCTTGGAAGTTAATGCAGATGCTTCAGCTAGTGCAGAACTCTATGTCCAGACTAGTAACAGGGATGAGAAGACATCATCATATCACCCCTACATTGGCCGTACTTCACAGATTGCCAATCCATTATCACATTGACTTCAAGGTTCTAATGTTGACCAGGACTGATAAAAATCATTTTTTTAAAAAATAAAAATTGGATTTTTTGATTTAAATTGGATTTTTTTATTTAAATCAGTTTTTTAAAATTTAAATGCTTTTTGAGGAAAATTCTAAATATCGTGTTCTAGTTATATTATAGTCCAAAGGTTATTCATTATGAAATTAGTTTTTAATTATGTAGCATAAGACTATGTTAATCCATTCACAATACCATGCTCTCCCAGAGGTTTCTCATTAGTTGGGGATTTTTTTCTATTTAGAAGATATTATCAAAGATGCTTGGTTTTGTTATTTTCAAAACTGTGCATTTGGGTCTACAACAATAACATGCCTCCTTTATAACAAAAATGTTATAAAATAAACATCAGAATTGAGGAAAAGACCTTAATCCCATTGTTCCTCTGGAAATCTATGTACACAGAATCAACCCCCTTGCCTCTTAAGTGCAATGTCTCAAGAAGTTCAATGAATATAAGGTTGTTTGGAACAGAATAGGTCTGCACAAGGAGTAAATTTTGAGGAGGGAGGGGCAAGCAGTAAGATGAAAGTGAAACCTTTTGAGCATAATACTCTACATCTTGAGATCTTTATGTGTTTAGCAGCCTGAGGGTTATTATTCTCACTCTCTTCCTTGAGGATAAAAACCCCCCTATCACGGGGGTTAAGGACCGGACCGGACCCGCGATAATTGAAAATCCGTGATATAAAATATAATATAAATTAAAATAAATAAATAAATAAATAAATAAATAAATAAATAAATAAATAAATAAATAAATAAATAAATAAATATGTGGGTGCAGGGTTGGGTCGGGACTGAGGGGCCTATCTGGGGCTTCTTGTACTTACCCCAGGCCTGGCACTGCCCAAATGGGCCTCTGACAGCCTTCCCAGGTCCGTCGGATGCCCCCAAAGGGCTTCTCACCGAACTGAAATTGACTTCTAGAAAACTGGAAGTGACCTCCGAATCGCTAGAAAGCACTTTTGAGGCCTCCAAGGGACTTTCTAGGCTTGCTGGAAGCCTCAGAAATGCTTTTCAGTGAACCGGAAGGGACACGGCTGCTGACCTCCGACTGTGCCGCGGTCAACTGGTCACCCATGGTCAACGCATTGTGCAGACCTGTTCTAGGCTGTTTGATTTTCCTTTAAAAACTCTATAGAAAGGGGAAAGATCTCTCCTACATGCAGAATTTAGTGGTAATGGATTTTGAATGAAATTTGGTATTTTTAAAGCTAAGGGATCAAAGGGTGTTTTTTTTTTTGTTTTTTGCTGTTTTATATTTGATGTTATTGACTACATATTCTGCTCTGCAATGTGGACTGCTATTAAAAACATTAAAGGACACATATTTTCTGAAGTCTGTGAAGCTATGCTTCCCAGTTAGAAAATGAAAAGTCTAATCTCATATGACACTAAAGTTCACAGAGTAAAGAAGTAATAATTTGCAGAGGTCACAACAGTTGGCTGGTGTGTAGGAATCCTTAAAGCACTCATACATCTTCCATTGAGACAGTATTGCTACTCAAGCAACAGCAAAAGCAAACAATTGATAAGGCCTAATATTGTTCTGAAGACCTGATCAGGTTGAACAAACAAAAGGTGAAATATGAGAGGTGTGGAAAGCAAAGTAATGTATGCCTTATTACGATTATAATCTAACTTCTATAAGAAGTATAAGAGCTAAGAATACCTTTGACCTCTTTTATGTTGCTCGCTTAACCACAACGCAGCTTGGTATGCAGCATAGAAAAGTGGAACAAAGGGAAAAAGGAATCACTTGCAGACAACTGCATGATGAAAGTGTTTCATGTCCTTTAATGTATCACCAGGGAATTTATGCAAGATAAATTGCTGAAATTGAGAGTGACGGTCTGTATGCAGTGCTGTGGTTTGAGACATATAAGGAGACCATACCTAAGCGTATGTGCCACTGGCTGCAGGAGTTTAAACTGGACACTGAGCTGGTGTGCCCTCTTTACATTTGCAAACATTGAAGTGTCATTTACTTACATGCAATATAATGAAGCTTCTATGTTGAAATGAGCAAATTTTGTTTAGTTCTTATTGTATTTAGTGTTTTGCTAATATCCACAGAGGGTAGTATTAAATTGTTTTTCTTATCGTTGGAACATACTTTATTTTGAATGTAAGAGAATGATCTTTTTAATGGGGGGGGGACACCTGTGCCCCATATATCAGAGGTACCAATATCAAGATATTGCAGGGGGTTCCAAAGTGTGCCATGGCTCCATGAGGTGCCATGAACCCCAGCCAGGGACACCATGGGGAAAGGGACGGAACATAGAGCTAAGAAGGTTATATAGGGAGCTTTTCATAACTCCTTCATAGCTCTGTGTCAAACAGGAACTGGAGACGGAAGTCATGTGCCTGCTTCTCCTCTCCTCATCTATAATGGTGAGGAGGGTGGTTGCTGGGTGGTCTTGTACATTTCCTGCATGCATCAGGACCTGGACGGAGGTGGGCTACTGTGAATATTTGGGAGGAGAAGAGGGGATGTCTCTGTGTGGGTAAATATCCTGCTATTGGTAGGAACTGCAGCCAGTGGTCAGTCAATAAAGGGATCCATGAGGCCAAAACGTTTGGGAACCACTGAGATTTGCCTAATATCTTTAGTCTCATTGACCTTTTAGTTGGAAAGAGGGAAATAAAATGTGCTTGGTAGGGGACGTATAGTAGCTTTCGGTGTGACTTTTGTAGCAGGTGATTCCTCCCTTTTAAATCTCCAAATCTCTTTAATGTTGCCACTTTCTCTTTGGATATTTGGACTGAAAGAGTTTGAACAATTGTGTATGTATATTATCTTTATAGTGCTCTGACTTTCTATGCATTCACCTTTTAAAATCTTTCCAAGCAGAGCTGGCTGTTAAGTAGGGGAAGAAAGGCTGAATAAAGGCTTGAATTCATTTTGTCATTTGGTTCACACAGTTTATAACCTTCAAAATGTCCTTTGGTAATTCTCTTTGTCAATTCATAACTGAAGTCTTCACTGAATTGTGGCCAGACTTAGCATTACAGTAGTTTTGTAGACCCATTAAAATTAATGGGATATAAATTAGCCATGATTTTATTGGGTCTGTTTTAACTAGAAGACCAGGACCCCACCCAGTTTTTGAGAACTCAGGGAATTCACTGCCAGAAAATTATCAAGGAGCTCGAAGCCTCCATTGCAGAGTAAGCAGCAATGTCGAGGTTAGAGAAAAACAAGACAGGCTAATTGTTGGTTGTGGTGCAGTCTATTTACAGTATTTACAGTTCATGAGCAATACCTGTTGCACTCTGAGCATATCAGCCATTATTCTTCATCAAGCGCCACTATCCTCATTGCCATCAGCATCATAGCATTCTCCATCATTCGCCTTCATCAATCCCAGCCGTCATCCACAGCCATCATCAAGAAGCATCCTGTATTGTACCACATACAGTATGTATAGGCTCCAATGATCTGTGTTTTTGTGATCATATGATCCAGGCTTTATACATCTCTGCTTCCAGGCTGTGCTTCTGTGTCCTTGGACACTTTGCTTCCCTTCAAGGCCAAATAAGCATGCCTGCTTCTGTCCACAGTTGGACTTAGTTCTCCTAATTGCATGCTCAAAAACTCCATCTGAGCATACTATCTTCAATGACAAAAATGAATTAAGGATCAGTAGTTGGAATTCACATGTGTCTCTGATCACCATACCACCCCTCCCTCATTCTGTGATCCCTCAGTTGCCCCTGCACTGTAGCTAAGCTTGAAAAAGCCTCCAGTTTTCTCCATTGCTTTGAGTGCATAACAGCATGAGAAGTTTTGTTGTGAATTGCAGGTGGTTATGGGTGGCTGTAAAAGTACAAGTGGATTCTGTGGCTTTGACTGTACTCTCTTTCAGTGCTGCCTTTCAATTGAAAAGTTTCCTCCTCTTTGGATATAGCTTATTTTTAAATGAAATGTGGACATATTGAATGGTAGCACCGTTATCAGGTTTCAACAACTATTAGCTATAACTAGTCGGAACTTTTGTACCCCAAGTGCTGAAGACAAAACAGAGGATAAAGGCCTTTCAGTTTTGCTTGTTTCCAGACTTGTCTAGCTTGAAGCTATTAAAAACAAGAATGCTGGCTTGCATGGGCTTTCAGTTTTGTAGAGAAGAGCTCTTTATAATGTTCTTCTGGAAGAAATCATGGAATTGTTAATGCTGTGTAAAAATGAGTAATATTGAGAGACATTAACATAGTTATCAATAGGCCTTTTAATGTCACTAAATACTAGTATACCTGGTGTACCTGAGAAAGTTGGTTTCCCAGCCATGATTCTTTGATTCACTTGGTTCCTGCATTGGACTGGTAAATACATGATTTTTCTGATCACATACAAGGTTTGGCATGATTCTTCTGCTAAAAAAAGAACAATTGCCTCAGCCTGAAAACAATTGCCTGTCTGAATGTACTTTCTTTATTAAAGTGCAGCATAGTACAGCCTAGTAATTACGAGTGTGTTACTAATGCAATGCTTTTAATTAAATCTTAAATTATAAGATTTATAATGAAGTAATAAGTTAAAATAAGTAATTATAAGTTTAAAAAAACACTTTCACATGAAGAAGGCTCTCAAAATCTTTTCAAAATACTACAGAAAGGAACTTCTTAGCATTAACATCGCTAAATGAAAATGCTAATTGCTGACATACGCTATGAATGAGCAAACTCTGAAATGTCCTGTCTTCAGTGTCCCTGTTCAGCACTTGTAAATGTAAGCCTGTTACTATCTTTAGGGAATCAATTCATCTGATATTCAAAGCTTTCCCTTTTGAGTTATTCCCAAGTCATCCAAATTTGCATAGAAGAAACAGCGGTCAAACTTCAGAATCATGAGCTAGAGACAGAACATGTAGTTCAGTCTTCTGGGGAACACTTCTCCAGGGCAAAGGTTGGAGCAAAATAGACATTTATCAGAAGATATTTTTCAGAAGAACTCTCTGATGTGCTTCTCCCCTCCCTCCCAGCTTTATTCCTGAGAGCAAGGGGGAGAATAACAAAAAAGATAATTTTGCAAACCTTTCTGCAAATATGTTTGGTATTTGTGTATAACAACAGATCTGGGACAAAAGAGAAAAAAATATGACGGCTAAAAAAGTGCTGCAGCTCAGCCCTGAGAAATGGTAGGGCAATTTCATCCTGAAATGCTGCTTCAGATTTTCTGCCTACAAATAAATTTGTAGCATAAGTTGTGGAATGGATTAATTTCGTCTTACAAGGTACCACTGTATGCTGTTTACCAAACAAATCTCTGTCTCCACCCTCCACAAAAGCCACTTTACGATCCACAACAGAGTGTTGCAGAAAGTTAAATTGTTCTGAAACTGCCTTCTTCATGTTTCAATTCTTGATATCAGATTTTTGCACTTTCTTTTGGGCAGACATGCAAAAATGAATGGGCACAAATTTCTGCATCTCCATTTTGTATTGCCTGTTATGTCTCTATTTTTTTTTTTTACATTGGGGAGGTGGTTGGGGGGGGGTGTATCTGTAAGTATATACAGACTGGTCCCAAAAGCCTACAAGAGAGAAGGTACATTTCAGGATCCCAGTTCTCCCATATCTACACTAACAGCACCGTCATGGATCTCAGTGATGTCAACCACAACATTAGTGGTTTATTTACTTGTTTATCATCTATAGTAATTTATGCTATCTTCTGCCAAGGAAGGCCCTCTGCATTCTTTGTACAGTAAACAGGATTATTATGCTGGAGTCAATATACTCCATACAGTATACAATATTGTACAATACAGCATACAATATTGATGTACAGAAGACTTCAGTAGGTCCTTTCCAGTTTTGTGGTTCTGCATGCTACAGACTGTTACTGATTGAATTCTAGTCCCCAAGTGTTTGAAGAAGAGATGTTCCAATGAAATTAGTAACAGTATCTGTACTGCTGAAACATCATCATCATTATATATTATTGTAATTATCCACCTTTAATTGAGGATGGATAATCAAAATTTTAATATATCTATATATCATATCTATATCTAGAGATAGACAGACAGATAGATAGATAGATAGAGAGAGAGAGAGAGAGAGAGAGAGAGAGAGAGTTCTGTTGTTTAATATATTGAACTATATTCTATGAATGAATAGCTTTATTGCCATCAAAGACCAAAACATCAAACAATTTGCAATAAATATATGCAATTTGAAATTTGAAAAAAGTACAAATTTATATATTTCATTAAAATCACAATAAATAAAACCTTACTTACAGGTTCATATACTCAACTGAGTTGATATCCTTAAAATAAGATAAAACCATGGCCAGGATTATGGTATAGACTGAGGAATTATTATTAGAGATGGGCACGACTAGGGAAAATGACGTTTTCGAGTTGTCGTGTGTCGGAGGCGGCCCGTGTCGGCTTGTTTCCGTTTTTCGCGAAACTTCGCAAAAAATTAGTCGTTTTGTTTTTCGTTTTTTCGTCTGTCGTTATACTGGTTTAGGGGGGGTAGCGGGCTCCTGGAGGCACCTCTGTGGGGTGGGTGCCTTGTCTGGCCCGGTATGAAGGGAAAGCGGGCTCCTGGAGGCACCTCTTTTTTGGGGTGGGGTGCCTCCTCTCCTCACCCGCTAGGAAGGGAAAGCAGGCTCCTGGAAACCCCTCATGGCATGGGGGTCTCCTCTCCTCACCTGCTGCAAAACGGCATGCATAGCCATATGGATATGCATACCAAGTTGCATGCAGAGACACAGCAGACTGGCAGAGGCACCCCTCTTTTTGGGGTGCCTTCCCTGCATCAGTCAGGCCTCGGGGGCATGGTTTGCATGTCACACATGCTGCCAAGCCGAGCCTGCAGGAGTCACCCAGAGCCAGACTGGCAGACTCTCTGCACCCACTGTGTCTCACTAAGAAGGGAATTGTACTTGCGTGTAGTGCAATGCAAGTACAGATCTGGCTTAGGCAACAGGGTTAGCGCAAGGGCTAGGATTAGGCTAGTTACTGGTGAGGTTAGGGTGAGTATTGGGGTGCACCTCTGGGTGCTTCTCTGACCCACTAAGAGGACAGTGTACTGTGGCGTATGGGTAAGGAATCAAGGATTAGGGTTAGGGCTAGGGGGCTAGGGCAGGGTTTAGTGGGCTTTTTGGCACATCTCAGAAGTCTCAGTGGCCAAGTGGCCATGCGATTGGTGGAATGGCTCCAAAAATTTGCATGGTCCACTCCCATGGCCACTTGGCCAGCCCATCATTGCACAGGTGTAAAATAAAATAAAATAAAATAAAATAAAATAAAATAAAATAAAATCAATGGAGAGAGGACAGAGGAGACATTTTGTTGCAAGAAAAACCCACTGCTACTGTAAAAATTCTGGCAGTTTTAAAATAGCAATTTTCGCATGTTTCTGTGTGGTGCTTGGGTGTTTTTGGACCACGATTTAAAAAAAAATATATTGTGGTCGCCGCCCCATTTTGGATCCCCCCCGCCCGCACCGCATGGCATGGCGAATCCGGCTTGTTGCTTGCAGTCCCCACCAGAACAACCCAGGACAGGAGAAGGGGGGGGAGACCGGGGACCCCCCCCCCAGAAACCACCCTTCTGGTAGGTGCCCTGAGGCAGGCATATTTTCGCCTGCTTTTTGGGCCGGGAATCGGGTTTTTTTTTTTACTCTTAAAAACTTTTTTTTCCTGTGCCGCTTGAATGGCAGCGAGCCGGCGAGGCGGCGACTTTGGCGGGACGACGAGGATGCCCGCCCCCAGCACAGCCCAGGAGGGACAGGAGGAGAGGGGGGAGGCCGGGGACCCCCCCCAGAAACCACCCCTTTGGTAGGTACCCTGAGGCAGGCATATTTTTGCCTGCTTTTTGGGCCGGGAATCGGGGGGGGGTTACTTTTAAAAACTTTTTTTCTGTGCCGCTTGAATGCCGGTGAGGCGGCGACTTTGGCGGGACGACGAGGATGCCCACCCCCAGCGCAGCCCAGGAGGGACAGGAGGAGAGGGGGGGAGGCCGGGGACCCCCCCCAGAAACCACCCCTCTGGTAGGTGCCCTGAGCCCTCACTCAGGCAGGCATATTTTCGCCTGCTTTTTGGCCAGGAATCGGTTTTTTTTTAAAAAAACAAAACAAAACTTTTTTTCTGTGCCGCTTGGCATCGCAGGATCGCCGCGATGCCAGGAACGACAACGATAAATCAGACCCAATTATTCGTTCGTCAGTTCGAGTTCGAGTTCTGGCGGAGTAATTCCCGTTACCGTTTCCGTTGCGTAACGGAAACGAGTAACGGAAACGGGAATTCCGCTAAGTCGTGCCCATGTCTAATTATTATATATCTTGAGTCGCAGCCCATACATCTGTTTGCGAGTCACTATTGCTGCAGCACAGAATTTAGCCACTTTTCTGTTACTATGATGGATATTGTCAGAAAGTAGCAATTGTACATATAATTCCTCTGATCTCCCTGGAAATTTACAGATAATAAGAAATAAGAGCTCCATGCAGAGATTCTGATAATAAGAAAAATATATGAGTGTGTGTTCAGCTGTTTCAACTTGGCCACTTTTGCATGGGCAAATACAGTCTGATGGAAGCAAACCTTGAAACCTTCCTTCCAAAAGAATGGAAGGTAGTGCATTGAATATAGCCAGTGTAAAAGCCCTTCTGGCATTAGATGAGATAAGACTGGCTAAGTATGGGGAGATAGTAATAGCAGATTTCAAAAGGAAATTGTATTTCTCCAACTGCCCAGCATGGATCTGTAATTCTGTATACTAGACCCTTAGTTTCACTACATTCATGGCTTTTGTAAGACCCATTTGCTATAAGTGTACTAGGAGAATAGCCTAATTTTGATATGTCTACAATTACAGTGGACCCTTGTATAACAAACAGCTTGTATAACATAAAATTTGTACAACATAAAAATTCCGGAGATAGGAGAAATTTTCTTTACATAATCACCTATGGGGAAATTCCGTACAACATAAAAATGGGATCACTCTGTTTTCAATGCATTGCTATGGGAATTTGTATAAAGGAAAATTTGCTTAACATAATTTCATTTGGAACGAATTAATTCCTTTATACAAGGTACCACTGTATATGCTTCTTCCATTCGAACTAAAAAGTATTGAATAACATCAGTGGGGCCAGGCCTTCTAATGAAAAAAATAAGTTTACGCCAGTACTTTATCATAAGTATTTTGACCTGTGCTACAATGGGTACTAACACAACCTCTAGAGACAAAGAACTATGTTGGAAGTGCAAGGTGGCACTCCCAGGATAGCTCTCACAAATTTGGTCTGAACAATCTCCAGAGGTTGTAAATTAGCGTAACGAAACACTTGAGATCGATAAAGCATTTGTGAAATGATTCTGGCTTAAAAACTTGTATTGTTAATGGGGCATATTTCCCCCATTGGTGTGGAAGAATCTGGTTAGTGCTGCAACATTTTTCTGAGCCAAGAACTGGAAGAGTGGAATATTATGCCAAGACATTTTTAACACAGCACTTGCTCAGAAAGTCGTCAATTTAGAGTCCATTTATGCTTTATTCTCCTCCTGCTAACAACCATATTCTTAGTTTTGTCATAATTGATTTTAGTTGCTCTTTATTTCAGTAGGAGGAGAAGGATCTCAGGAGTCTTCTAAAGCCTACACACGTTGTTGACAAAAACACAACATCATCAGCATATAAGAGTATTGAGATGGGGTGGGTGGCAAGCGTAGGTTGATGAAAATGTGGATTAGTTAAGTTACCAACTGGGCCATTGGTGTAGAAATTAAACAACGTGGAGGCTAATATGCAGCCCTGCCTCACTCCCTTGAGCACTGGGACATGGTTGGATAAGATCCCAGCTGAATTACATAGAACCTGCAAATAGAACTATTATTCTAGCTGTTATCAGGCTACCATTTCTCAGAAAACATTTGAAATAGGTGCCAACATATCTGCCCCATTTTCTCCGATTACTTAAATGCAAATAGACAGAGATATGGAATGCAGTTTTCACTTGATTACTACTGTCTGCAGAGCAGAAAGGCATAAAGCTGTCTTTCCCCTTTTATCTTCTCAACCTGACACCAAACCTCACTATGTTTTCATTAGTGTTCAGTTGTCATGTATAGTGGATGAACTTACAAGCTTCATTTCGTGCATAAAGGTATTAGTGATTTCAACACTATTCCTCTTTGAAGCCATGGGGAACTGTCTTTGGAACTGTCATCCCATTTGCACCCAACACACATCATCAAAAGAGGAACATTTTCATTTTGCCAGTGCAAGAAAGTGAGCAGATGTATTGAATAGAGTCTCATAATATTTCTCTTATTGTCACATAATGGAGTATTTTGTAGAGAAGGCAAGTTAGCATACCAGTCCTGGTAAGAGGAGATTCCAAGGACAGGTTTTGTACAAATCTGCTTTATTTGTAAGGAGAAGAATGCACCCTGGAGGGCACATTTGCAATAGCTTTATTTACGAGCAAAACATAACGTAATATATGGTAATATCAGATAATTTACACAAGTAGAGTACCTGCCAAATTGATAAAGTATAAGGAACAGAATGAACATCTGAAATACTCTCACCAAAGCTACATTCCATTTAAATAGTTCTTGCTAATCTTCCTAGTGTCTGACTGAATTAAAGTTGCAAGCTAGCCTCTTCTCCCGTATAATTGGCTCAAATTGTAAAATCAGTGATTTTTAATGAGGTGATGCTGCCTCCATATTGATGTGGGATGGCACTCCCATTTTTTTTTTAAAAAATACTTCCAGATACAGATGCAGGGTACAGGACTGAGATATATCTATGAAGATTCTCAGTCATCCAGGTGAGTTTATCTGGAAGTTGAGTCACGGCTACTGGACTTCTTTTGAGAGACAGAAACGTTTCGCTGCTCATCCAAACAGCTTCAGTATTCAGACTGATGAATCTGTTTGGATGAGCAGTGAAACGTTTCCATCTCTCAAAAAGAAGTCCAGTAGCCATGCCTCAACTTCCAGACTGAGATATATGCTGAAAAAGCAGAAGTCTTAGGTAGAGGAGGGAAGCAAGGGGAAGCAGCTTCAAGTTTGCCATGGGGTGGGGGTGGGGCGGGGACTGTTGAGCTCCTCTGATTGGCTGTTGCTTGGTTCTGAAAAAGTTGTCCTCAAGAATATGCCTAGGGACTGGCCATTTGTGTATCTGGAGAACTTCATATAAAAAGTAGAGAAAGGGGGATGCTGAGGAAGGAAGTCTGTGGCTCTTCATGTTTATAGTGAGTCTGCTGACCAGAAGCCAAGGAAAAGGGAAATGGGTAGGGATAACTCATTTTCTTTTGCTGAGGCAAAAAGTGTGTTAGTTCATAATGGAAAGAAAGGTTGCATGCATGACCACTGTAGCTTTTTAAAGCTCTTGGTTAGTGTCAGAAATGTAGGCCATGTATCAGTGATTCAAGCTGGTTGTAAGCCCTCGAGGTCCAGGAAAGTTTTCATTATTTCCTGTACTGTATTTTTATGAAACCTGGACCTTTGAATACAAGTACAAACAGAGCTTTCAGAAATCCAAAGGTTTTGGATTTAGTTTCTATCCATTCTCTTTTTAATGTATTGAACTTTAGTTTGCAAAAAACCTCCTTCCCTGCTTTAATGTATGAAATGGCTTGCAATTCTTTCCTGCTGTTATTGTTTTGCTAACTTTGAAGAAAACAGGTATGCTTCTGACACTTGTTTCTAGTTGCATAATTAGTGTAGTTAATTTAGGTAGACCTCTTTTACATCCAGACTGTAAAAGGCAGACATATATGTTCATAGGGCAGTGGTGCCCAAACATTTTGAACGCACAGCTCCCTTGATTTACTGACCACTGGCTTGGGGAGTCACTGCCACCAGGGGCAGAATCTTGACACCCCCAGCAAGCCATCCCATCTCCCAACACCCTGAATATATCTTTATTTTCTTCCAGTACTTTGAGGCCTAGTGAAGAGGACAGAACAGAACCAAACACACCCATCCTCATTCAAAGAAAGAAAGAAAGAAAGAAAGAAAGAAAGAAAGAAAGAAAGAAAGAAAGAAAGAAAGAAAGAAAGAAAGAAAGAAAGAAAGAAAGAAAGAAAGAAAGAAAGAAAGAAAGAAAGAAAGAAAAGTGAAACTTTTTTATTTTTCTTGTGACAATAGCAGCATCTCCTCGGGAAGAAATGCATCTTGTTCTTGCATTGGAGAGTTCAGGTTGTAACCTAGTACTTGCTTGTCTTCAGTACACAGAAATTAGAATAATCTGATACTATGCATATTTTTTAGAAATGATTTGGAGAATATTAGAGCACCCTGTCTTAAAATATTTTACTCGTCATGTTAAAATAAAACATTCCATAATCATTTTTTTTTCAAATTTCCCAATTTTTCCGAAAACCCCCAAAAGTTTTCTGGAAACACCCCCCCCCCAATTTTCCCAGTTTTTTCCAGGCTTTCACATCTCTAATTATTAGTGTGGTTTCTAACAGCTGTCTATCTCTAGCCATAGAATATTCTTGGAGTCACTGAAGACCACTACTTCTAACTCCCTCCTTCAGGTGTTTCCTTTTTATTAAAAAATGACCTGAAAGTCACACAGGGCTCATCCAAACTGGATCATCACCTGTGTCCAAATGAAACAAAAAACACCTGCAGCAGAGAAATATACTATATGGTAGTGCTTGTCATTCCTGAGTATATGGGCCATTTCATGCATTATGCAGTAGCTAAGCCATATCTGCAGTGGAACATCATCCACAAGGCAGCTAAATGTGAGAAAGAGGAAAACTGATGGATATTCATATGATTCTTGAATTTGCAAATATATATTTTATCCAGATTTCATTATTTTAGGCATTGTAGTTAGAGCCTGTCAAGTGCACACCTAGAACTTCATGTACATATTAGTATAATTTGTAGCATGCATTGTTGTTTCATGATTTTGGATATACAGTATCAGGAAATGCTTAGTGATTGAGATAAGGGACATACAGTATCTTAAATTTCTTTTCTACATTGCCACATCTCAGTCTTCCAAATAGATTTTTAAAGTTGCTTGTTGTTCACATTGGGAAGATAAAAAAGAATGAAATATTGAATGATTCTTTCTATGAATTGAAGAGTTTAGAAATGTTTTCCTGCCTGATTGCTGACTGCTTTCCATATAAATGATGAAGCAAATGGCTTTTTCATCTATGAGTGAAATATACTGAGAATGAATGAAATCACTGCTTTTTTATATTATCTTTTAGTGAGCCCCAGTAACTGCATGTATAGTTCAAGAAGCAGTGTTTGATATAAGCACAGCAATTTAGACTCAGTCTGAACAATCTGTTCTAGACCAATGTAGTTCTTATGGCAGAAGGTAAATGAGCAAAGATGCCCACTTGACATCCTAAAGAGGAAGCTTTAAAATGCACATATTTTTAGGTACACGTTTACGAAAGAAACAATGTTTGAAGCTTCCTTTACATCCTGTGAGTTTTCATCTAACAAAGCCCTTTAAACCATGCCATGAGTAGAATTCATTCAAAGAACAACAGCAATGGGAATTTGCTGAGATTCACTGCCAGCCTTTTTACATGCCATCATGTGCTTTGATTATTTCTGGGGAACTGGGGTTCCTAGAAAACAGTTGTATTAAGGATCCTGAGAAGTCTCTGAACAAGTACAAATCACTTTTTGAGAAGCATCATCACAAATTCTGTTACATCTTTTAAAAATAAATGGAAAACGAAGATATTTTCACATTAAATGAAGTAAAGGTAAAATGAATATGACAGCATATAATTTCTTGCAGGCAGAATGTTATGTGTGTGCCTTTGGGCCACATGTCTTCTGGTTGTTTCCCCACCCACAGCCTTCAGTCCTCCAGTGGCTTCCTTTTCTGATATTTATGATTATTATGAAGGAAGGAACTAATAATGCAGGTTAAGTCAGTCTTTCATAAACATTTTGTCAAAGGAAGGTACATAGCACATTACCAGTTGCTTTATGTTAGTCTAGATCTTACAGACAAAAATACTGACTTAAGGCACTTTTACACGCCCCCTAAGATCCGCTGGCAACTTAAATTCGGACCAGAGATCTTGGGGGTTTGCTCCTCTTGCTGCGTTCCCACCCCTCCACACTCCCTTTCTCCTGTCTGCGTGAGGGGAGAGAGAAAAAAGGGAGAAAAGAATGCAAGCTCAGCTCCGCTCTGCTGTAGGGAGCTGCCCCGGGAAGCATTCCAGTTTCTTAAAGGGGTGGGGGCAAAACAAACAAACAAACAAACAAACAAACAAACAGAACAGAAGAGAGCCCGGCACTCACTGCTTTACATCCGCATCAGAAATTTGTCACCTTCGGAGGCAAGGTGCTTGGAAAATGCACTGGGATGCGCTTTTTAAAAGTCCAGAGCTGCTGGGAAAACAATTTTATGCTCCGCATCTGGGAGCCCTTTGCCTCGGATTTTAGAGGTCGTGTAAAAGCGCCCTTATTTAACTGAATAATCCTCAATTTGAAAAAAAGCTAATCTTTATTGACAATCCACTTAAAATAAGACATTCTGCTTAATATAACTCATTATTCATAGACAGTGGTACCTCGTGATACAAAATTACTCCGTTCCAAGGGACTCTTTGTACCATGAAAAAAAATCGTAACTTGGAGTGCAGTAAATAACCTACTTACTTTTCTTCTTTCCCCCAGTCCTATTCCCCATTCCCTTCCCCCCCCCTTTCCTCCTCTCCCTGCGCCATTTTATGGCCTCTGCATGGCTTTTTAAGCAGTGTGTGGCTTGTGTGAATAAAATACCCTAATGGCACAGCCATGACCGCTGTTTGTATTGCCTGGGAGAATCTCACCAGCCCTCCCAGTGTGCAGAGTGCAAGAAGCTGACCAAACCAGCACTCAAGCAAAGGCTCAGTAGACTTAGGGCACAACTTTGGGGAAAGTCATTACACCCTACGCAACTGCAAGCTCACTCCGAGCTCTCTGCTCCTTTGGTTTCACCAAAGTCTAAAGGAGATCTCTTCAACACCTAAGGTGGACTCATCAACAGAGTATCAGCGTCATGATGAGATTTCTTGCCATCTCAGCAGCTCCAGGTGCTGTCTCCTGCATCCAGCCATTCCTGTAGCTGGGGAGATATTTCCATCGAGCCAATAACTATGATGGAAGTGCCTGTAGGAAGCCTTGGTTTATCCTTGGGCTCTCCTCTTGAACATACTCTCTGACCCAATGCTGAAGACTGATCCCTGCAGATACCGTTGGTACCTAAAAATCTGGAGCAGCTCAGATGGCCTCTGGGCTCTGATACGCCAATAGATGTCGAAGCCCAGTATAATTCGCCACCACCCCAGCATCATACAAGTGTGTTCGACTCCATGACCAACACGGTGATGAGGCAACTTCCTCAACATTGAAACACCCTTCCAGGCATTGATACCCAGAATCTAGGCATCATTCTGATTATGTTTGCCACTTCTCGCTGTCAGACTCACCACCTTGAGGTTGAGAGTATCAGGATGACACCTATAGACATCATGCTGACCAACCATGGCGGCTTTGACACTATATCCAGGTTATTTCTTGCTCCATCACCACCACCGGCGTCATCTCCTCCAGCAAAACATCAGAAACAATTGCCACCCCACACATCTTCAAGACCATTACAGAGCTTGACATCGACATTGCAGACACGTGCTGTTTCCCATACTGGAGAATATCTATCTTGATCTCACAGCCATTCTTCCAGACCACACCACTGTCAATACTGAGACTCACAGATGACAGATGCACATCCACCAACCCAGATTAGGTCAGACTCACCAGCATTGATGGATCGATCAATTCACCTAGTTGACTTTGGCACAGATAACGATTCCCAAGTAACACCTCTGTCATCACCACCTAATTTACCAACTCCGGATTCAGATGTTGCTGATAAGCAACCACCTTCTCCAACTGACGACTTTTGACTTTATTCCCAGATGATAAATAAAATAGGGATGGTTATGGATCTAAAAATACAGCAGCCAGATACCAATGACTCATGCAAGTTCTTTGGACACCTTAATAAGAATCAAGCGCCTCCTCTGTTGCTGGGGTTCATGCCCTCTCTACTCAAATGTGCCAAAACAACAGGGAACAAACCATCCTCCACGCCTCTCATGCCTAGGCATATTGATAAATAGGTTTGTTCAAGAAATAATTTGTGTCCCCTTGCACCTGCTAAGTAGAAAGTTTACAGTATGACCCCAACCACAGATTCAGTTACCCGTGGTTGGTGATCAATGGGTGCGGGGGTGGTCTGAGCAGCGATGAGGAGGGGGGGAAACTAACTGCTGCTGGCACTGACCAGCCACTGTCCTTGTGGTCACAGATGCCACCGGCCAACCACCCTCCAGAGGGTGGGGTGGGGACTAAAGAGGACCATCCTGGCTAACCGGCCTTTGAACTTCTTCCTCGAGTTCTGAAGACAGTGGCTGGCTGGTGGCAGCGGTGGCAACAAGGGCAGGAGGCTGGCATCAGCGGTGGTAAGTTTCCTTTTCCTTTTTGCTCCCTGTCCCTGCCGCTACCTCTGCAGGCAGGCCTCCGAGATCAGCAGCAAGGAGGGTGGCTGGCTGGTGGCAAAAGCTTTCACTCTGACACCCCACCACCCCTGTCACCACCATTATCCTCAGATAAGCGAGTTTGCTCTTATCCACAGATTTCACTATCCTTGGAGATCCCGGAAGTGATCCCCCACATATATGGCAGTTCTACTGTACCTCAAAAAGAAGTAAGGGAGAACAAGGCTTCCTCTTAAAACATCATTTTCAGCTTCTACTAAGAAGAGAAATCAGAAATAGTTAAGTGAATTTGTTAAGGCAAGGTGCCTGCTACAAATGGCCTCTAATTTAATAAAAATGCAGAAAAGTTTTCTTCTAAGATATCTTTCATACTAGCATTTTTAATAATCATAATAATTCACTTTGGCATTTACACACTGATTTTTGTTCTGCTTCCTTGATTTCATTAGTGCTTATTTGGTATAATTAAATCCCATTGAAGATGATCATAAGACATGTGAATGCTAAAGATGATATAAATTATATACAGTACTGTAATCATGTAGGCTTTCAAGTTCTATTTTCCAGTATGCTTTGTTACTGTTCCTTGTAGATGAGATTGTTATATTACAGTGATCACAGTACTTCTATGCAAGGCTATAAAATAATTCGCTCAGAATCACCCAGCCAGTATTTTCAGTGGCCATTGCTTATTGGCTGTGGGATTTTGGATCTTCTAGTCCTCCTCAAAAACAAACGAACAAAAAAATGTTTCAAAGCTCTGCGTAGTTGTGCACTTAGTACTGCAGCTCTTGTTTCCTAAGTAGGAAGGAGAACACAGCCGAGTAATTTATTCAATGGTCAGGTGAGACCAGTGAGACCCTTTCCAAATTTTAAATCCATCATGATAATACAGCAAGAGCTCTAGGATGCCAGTTTCAACACTCCATGAAGTAAAAATAACAGAGTAAAAAGTCTCCCTGCATATACAAAATCTACATGACAGATGTGATATACATTGAGCACATTTCCTCCAGCCCTGAGTGGAAAAATATATTCTTCAGAAGTATTTTTGAAATGTAGATCTATTTGTTTTTTAAAAATTGTTAATATACTTGGATTTTTTAAAAAATGATTTTATGTATTTGTTCAGTTTATACACCACCTGTCTAGCCAATTGGTACTCTGGGCAGTGTACAACAAAATTTTAAAGCATAATGTATATAGTTACTGCAAATACCAAACAGTAGTGCAAGTAGAAAAACAGTAGGACTGATGTCAGTAACCATCATGGAATTAATATCCCTTCTAATTTCAATCCTGGCTGTGTGGGACTCAGTGCACACGTAACTCCACCACCATCACCACCACCACCACCACCACCACCACCACTGATTCTGTGGTGACCAGAACAAAAAGAGGAGGAAAAGCCCTGGATGGGGTGTTTGTGTGTGCAGAGACATGCACACTCTCATGCCTTAGCAGGAACCATGCACAAAACAAAATACTTTATATCTTAGATATTTTATTATGTGATAAGCATTAGAAAATCTAATTCTATAATACAGGACAGTTGTTTGTGAACCTTTGTAAATAGCCTTGAATGTTCAATCACATGATGGAATGGTATGGTTCTTTTGTATTTTGATTCTCAGAGACTTTTAAAATGTTCTTAACTTGCAAATTCTTAGAAAAAAATAAAAAGTATTAGGAGCCTGATCTATGTTCTAACATGGGTTTGGTATCAGTTCTTCTTTAAATGTGTTTTATGCTGCTAATTGTTTCTCATATGGTATCTATTTGGTCCTTTTGAATTTGTATACTGACCATTGTTAGTGTTAAATACTGTCTTTTAATGATGTAAGCTGTCATGTGTACTTTTTCTTGAGAAAGGTGGGTTTGTTTATTTGTTTGTTTTACTTTTATACTGCCCATCCATCCACAGGACTACACTGGGCAGTTTACAAGTTATCCATAAATAAAAACCATAACAAAGGAAAATAAACAACAAAAATAAAAACATAAAAGCAAGCATATCACATATCAAATACAATTTAAAATTGATATGATAATATTAAAAATATTTTTTGGGTAGGCAGAATAAAATTGCCATGGGTATAGCACTGTAGTCGTGTACCAGTGTGTGGAAATGCCTGTGTGTACATCCAGGTTTTTAAGACTTATTTAAAAGAACCAAGAAAGGGGGCAGACATATATCAGGAGGAAATCTATTCCAAAAGTGCAGAGTGATTCCTAAGAAGGCCCAATTTCTCATTTTTTCGTTACGGGCCTCTATCACCATTGGCTTTCTTAAATGACTTGCCTGGGATGATTGGATGTTGTGGGTAGTACTCATTAGGAGGAGTTGCTGTCTCAAGTACAGTAACCCCCTGTCTATCATGGGGCTTAGGGACTGGCCCAATCCGCGATCATTGAAAATCCACCATATACAGATGCAGGTCGGGTCGGTTTAAAATGCTTTCAGCAACAGAGGCAAGTACTCCCATCGGTCTTCATTAGAAGGTCATCTTGCAGGGTGACCAGTGCTGTCTTCTTACCATGATGTGGCCTGAGTACTTGCCTCTGTTGCGGAAGGCATTTTAAACCTCGCATGCTGCTTCCCACCCCCACCCCCCGGGTTGTGGGTGAGCGGCGCACAAGGTTTAAAGGGACATTCAGCAACGGAGGCAAGTGCTTGCCTCCGCTGCTGAAAGCATTTTAAACCTCACGCGCCGCTTCCCAGCACCCCTGGGGGTGGTGGAAAGAGGCCTCTGAGATTTAACCCCCCCCCCAAGGCCTTTCAGTTACTGCAGTCTGTGATATAGTGGGACTGCAGTATATGAACCGCGAAAGGGCAGGGGAACACTATAACAAGGACCTAAACCATTTAGGGCTTTGTATGTTGTTAACACATTGAAGTCAAAGCAGAAATGAACCACTTACCAGTACAGGGAGGCGAGAAGAGGGGATATGTCTTGATGTTTCCTAGTCCCCGCCAGTAGTCTGGCCATGATGTCCTGGACTAGTTGAAGTCTCTGCATCAGCCTCAAAAGCAGCCTCACATTGCAATAGTCCAGTCTCAAGACTGTCAATGCATGGAACAGTGTAGTGAGGGCCCAAGAGTCCAGATAGAAATGGGTGGGATGGACCAGTGAGGCTAACTGTATAGTGCCAGGTCAAAAAAAAACACCCAAGCTGTGACCCTCAGTCTAAGTGGTCCAAAAGAGAGGGAGCTTCCCAGCCAGCAGACATCACCCCCCCCAGGACTTCTGTCTTGCCCCTATTCATCCTCATCCATCCCAGCACAGACTCCAGGCAGCATTCAAGAGATGGGAACCACCTACTGCAGAAGGTGGAACAGAGAGATAGAACTGTGTGTCATCCCCATACTGGTGACACAAAGCTCCAAAAATCCTAACGACTCCTCCCAGCAGCCTCATAAAGATGTTCAACAACATTGACCCCTGTGGGACCCCAGTCTTGAGGGATCAAGGAAGGATCAGAGCCATGCCAAAGTGAGTCTGTCAGTACTAAAACCCGAGAGCCTGAGGATATTGTGGTTGATGGCATGAAATGCCACCAAGAGACTGAGGAGTGTAAAGGAGCCCACTTTGAGGCTCGTTTACCCCAAACCCCAAGGCACCTGGCAAGTGTGGAGCAAGTCATTAGCACAAGTAAGGGCATGACCCAGCATGGCATGCCAGGCCATAGCAAACCTTAGATGATCCCGAACGTAGGCAAAGGTCAGCCTCCAGCATGCATGGCTGAAGTGGAAGCCAGGGAGTACAGATTTTACCACCCAGATATCAGGCGATCTCAGGCCTTGGAGCATACGTGATCAGAGACCCTTCCTCTCACTGTCAGTGATTTATGGCTTTGTTTACTGTACTTAATAAAAAGCTCAGCCGCTCGGTGTGAGAGCATGCTGCTTGAACCCCACCAATGTGCTGTGTACTCTTCATTACAGAGAAGGACCAATAAGGACATTTTGTTCCCATCGGTCTTCATTAGAAGGTCATCTTGCAGGGTGACCAGTGCTGTCTTCTTACCATGATGTGTCCTGAACCCCAAGTGGAAGGTGTTGAGGGCATAAATTTCCTCCTGCAGGGCCTGAAGCTGATCAGCCATCACCCTCTCCAGGTCCTTAGTCATGAAAGGAATATTGGTGACAAGCCTATAGCTCCTAATAACGTTTGCTGCCAAGTCTGGGTTCTTATGAATGGGCCTATTGAAGGTCTGCTTGAGGGCCAGGTCTGGCAAAATGTTAGATCATATGCCATCAATATGTAACATAACACGGAACTGTCATTCCATTGATGGTTTTCTAAAAGATTCCAGATTAATCACCATGGATGTTGATGCTCTCTTGTTTCAACAAAGATAGATTAAATATTTTCAGGAGTATCATTCTTAATCATGTGCATAGTTAAGGAGATACTTGACAGGTTCCACTGAGATATTAGTAACTTTTATGCCAATATTGGCCTGCACCTAGAACAGTCTTTAGTACAGGTTTATTTCCTACACACTGCCACACCATTATCTCATGGATTATAATGACTGCCTTATATCAGAGAGCACTATTGAGCTATGAATTCATTGTCTACGTGTAAAGATTTTGATGCAACCACATATCAGACATGTTGGACGAAAGTTACTACTTAATTATTAAGCACCACACAAACTACAGCACAGTACTTGCTGAATAAGAGTGAAAATAATTCAACAGGACCAAATGATAGACAAGAACAATATACTAAAAGATAAATTTGGTGGAAAAAGAAAAACACCATTTACTGTTGGCTAAAGCCATTCAAACATATTTATCTCCATCAATTTAAAAGGTATTTTGGTGATATGACATGTCCCTCTCATGGGCCTTGAATAGGAAGTCCACAAGTGTTTGTTGATAACCTTCCCCTGTCTAAAATAGTTGCTTACCAATATCACCAGGACACATAATGCATCTGTGAACAAAAAGACCATCCTTATGACAACTGTGCTCTTATATCTACCTTGGGAATTTGATTAAAATACCTAACAATGCCATCCGCCTCATCAGGAGGCTATGGGTCTGCACATAACTTCAGTATGATACATGCAAATTCTGGCAGCAGCATCTTTCTGCATTCTTTATAAGACAAGCAGATAGACTGAACACAAAGCTGACATCAAAAATGCCAAAACTCAAAAAATAAAATAAAAAATAAAAGGGGTAAAATTAAGGTGAATTGAGAGCTACTTTCAACTTCTTTGGGGGTGGTTGTTTTTAAATGCCCCACCAATGATGTCATTTAGTTAGAATTTTCTACTCAGTCTCCGGTATAGAAGGTAGTTCCTAAATGACACTCCCCGGCCCCCATAATTGCTTGTTTAGAAATCAAATCCCTATTAGGATTGCGGAAGGGCATGTAGAGACTAAGCCATCCTTATCCTAAAGCTGGGATGATTTTTTGTTAACTCAACAAAGCCAAATTAATTCCAGTTTATTATGTTGCTTATTGAGTTTTGCAAGGAGATATTATTCTCAGTTGCAGCTAGATGATGTCACATGTCCACCAGTCTACAAACTATCCCTTGGTATTCCTGAAGTGGTTTGTTCTAGGTATCCTCCAATTTTCCCCCCTCAGAAACTACAACTGAGATTCTTTGCAAAATCCAAATGTAGAAAGGTAATATCTTTATTTAGATCACTAAAAATCAAACATTCAACATGACCTCTAAAATTTGCTTCCATAGGCATAGGGTAGACAAAAATTGTCATGGCAGAGATCCACCAAGTATGTAGCTTATTCCAATATACTCTGTCCTTCAAGTACCTGCTTTCCAATGATCAGACAATCTTCAAAGGGGAAGTGCAATGAATTATAAATGTGTTTGGGGTGGAGGGAATTATCTGTCACCTGTGGTATGAATCAAGCTAGAGTTTACCATATTTATGCACATTAATGTTATAGTTTAGTAACTCCAGAATGTCTGTGTTATTACCAGCAACAGTTTTGAATGCATTTGTTAATATTTTAGTTCTCTTATGGGATTTCTGCATTTTATGTTTAACTGATCTCTCCTTTTATAATCCATTTTTCTTCCCCACCAAAAGTATATTTATTTACCCGTAAGTCAGACTAATTTTTCATTCATCAAATTGTATAGAATGTTATTTTTATTATATTAAATGTGGTATATACAATACTGTTTTATTTTAATTCTCTTGGGCTAAATAGACAAATTTAAATTGAACCAGAATTACAGGCAAACTACATAGGCTGCTTAGTTATTTCTGTACACCTTTTGATGGATTTTCCTTTTATGCACGTGCATCATTCTTACCCCCACCAAAAGAGCCACTCATGCTCATTTCTCTCTGCTCATCTCCATCTACTTTTGGGGGACTAACACCAGCCTTTTAGACACAAGTATTAGCCTGGTTCAAAGAGGCCTGAATGTAAGGAGCATGTAGTGCCTGCTGAGAATGCTGATAGCCAAGATGACAGAAGTATTGAAAAGTCATGGATGCTGCAGTAGTGACACCTTTTGTTTCGCCCAAATCTCCTGATTTTTTAAATTTATTTTTATTTTTATTTATTTATTTATTTTTGAGAGGGGAGACATGAAGGGCAGGTCATTTTTACACCCAAAAATGTAAATTAAATTCAATTGACATTTTTTCCCTCTCAGTTTTACAGCCTCCTCCATAATTGTGAAATTGTGCCTTCTGCACTAATGGGAACTATACAAAGAAACATGCAAACAAATAGGTAGAATTATATTTTTTTGGGGGGGGAACTGTTTCTAATATGTTTTCTTGACCTCATTAAACAGGCCTTTTTATACAAATATGCCAGGGATCATAGGTTATTTGGCTATTACAAAAGGGGATTGCAACTCAGAAAAACAAAACAAAACGGGGAAACACTGCTATAGATAGAGTCATTTATGATGTAAAGGTACTGATTCTGGCCATGTTGACTGTGTCATTCTGGGAGTTGTAGTCAAAAATATACTTGTAGTAAGTATTGGAAGATTATGCAACAATGGAGAGACATCTTTTTTTTGTCACTGAGGAACAATTTGGGGATAGAGAATAGTTTCCAGTTCTCTCGCTCACTCTCTTAGGCAATAAATTGGGATAGCATGCTCTCCAGGGAATGGTGTTGCTGACACTTGCCAGATGGAGCACAAGCATCATCAGGGAATTTGAGGGAGAATCCAAAAAAAAAAAAAAAAAGACAAAAATTTGGCCTTTTAAGCAACTAAGTATTATATTTTAATGAAAGCTTTTGTGGATAAAGTCCACTTCTTCAGACATATGGGAACAAAATGAAATGTTGAATGAAATATCAGTTTCATACAAAATATTCAATGGCTCTTAGGTGTTTTGTTTTGCTGGATTTTGCCTGGAAATCTTGTGTAGAATAACATGGCTATCTCTTCCAAAACTATAACTAGATAATTCAAGGGTATCCTATTCTTAGTTGAAGAAACTCTCCTCTGTGGAGACTGTAGATCTTATGATTGCATTCATTTTCATTATTAAAGTTTTATTTTCCTATTCATTAAGATATCATTTGTTTTGTTACACATTTATTCAACTTAAGCATAGTTTGTGTTCATGATTTCTTTTCTTGTTTGATTTCTTGTTTGTTGGAGAAAAACAACACATTTGCTAAAGTGATATAAATGGGAAGTGGAGACTACAAAAGGAGTACTAAGAAGCACTTAGGGCGTTTATACACGACCCCTAAGCTCCGCAGCAAATGGCTACAAGCTCCGGAGCTTAAAAATGTTTCCCCACCAGCTCTGGAGCTAACAGAAAATTAAGTGCGACCCTGCCCACCTAAGCGTAACCCAACGCACCTTTCAAGTACCTGCTCTTTGATGGTGAAAAATTTTGATGTGGAGAGTGCTGGGCTCTCCTCGCTTCTTTTTGTTGTTGGTTTTTTTGCCCCCCCCGCCCCTTTAAGAGGAACCAGGAAGTAACGGGGGTAGTCGGAGCAATTTCCACGGCACTCGGAGGTAAGAGTGCATTCTTTTCTCCCTTTTTAAGGCTTTTTTCCCTCCCTCCCCTCACGCAGACAGAAGCAAGGAAGTGCAGAGTCGTGGGGAGGAAGGAAGAGCAACGAACCCCCAAGATCTCTGGTCCGAATTTAAGGGACCAGCGGATCTTAGGGGTCGTGTAAAAAGGCTTAGTTAATAGTTCAGTATCTGTTTAGTTACCCATGTGTTTGTTCCAAATTTAAACAATTCAATGTAAATTGCCATATGGTAGAGAACAGGGACATCATGGATGGATAGAAAGCAAAGAAGGCATCTAGCCTATCCTTTTAGCAGAGGCTAGTGTCTTCTTTGCTTTCTATCTTTTAGCAGAGGCTGGATGCCTTCTTTGCTTTCTATCTTGCTTTGCGTTCTAACTTTTAAATGCTGTAAACATTCCTGAACATGGAAGCCTTGCCCCAGAGCTCATGCATTGGAGGGTAGCACAGTAGTGCAGTATGCAGCAGCTAGGCTGCTGGCTAGAAAGACTGTGTAGAAGCGGTGTGGTGGCAATCTGAAAAGAATTTTCATTTTCATTACCAACATGCCTCTGATCTCGGTTCAAGATGGTGATAATGTCTTTCAAAGCATGGAAGAGTGTGGGACCTAGATTTCTGAAGGAGACCTCCACAGATATACCAGTGAAGTTATAAAGATCTGCATATTCATGCCTACCCACACTTTGGGCTATTAGTGAAATCATGCTTACATCTTTATCAGATTTTTTATTTTGTTTAACCTTTTTTTTTTGCCTCATTGTCTTTTAGGCGTTTCAATTTTTTAAAAATGTTAGGATTGCTTTACTTTGTTTTGAAATGATTTTCTGATTGAATTGAGATCTGCTGCTGTAGGATAGGGCTGGTTGCAAAATTTTAATTAAATAACAAAAAAATTAGGTGAGCCTAAATTCCAATAAATAGTGATGCAAGAGTAGGGTGATTCCTTTACTGAGCCAATTAAAAATAAAATTAATTGTAGGCTTTCATGGAGACATTTCTACTTTGTCAGTTTTAACCAATAATGAAACAATATATAAACCTGAAAAGATTGTGGTAGAAAGACTACAGAACATTCTTTGTCAGAGAAACTGCCTAACAGATGCAATACATCTTCTGGGACTTCTATTGGCTGACCTTAGAGACTGAGAAGAAAGGAGACAGGAATGCATATTTTTAAAATTTATTTGAAATACCCTTGGATCCATGTACCCTCTGCAGGCAACTGTGATATTTCTTTTTCCTGATTTCTGTGCTATCTACCTTCTTGACAGCCCTTTGAAGTTCACTGTAAATATCTGAATGCATCCTTAATTTGAGAGGATAATGTGAAACTTTTATTTGTTTCAGATTTTGCTTGCTTAGTGAAAATGTAAAATTAATTGGCAGGAATAGGAGCATTAGGGCTATTTCCTTTGAGTTTTGGCTGGCGACTGTTCTCAGAGGATTCACCAACCATACTCACCTCCATTCCAGCCCCAGGCTTGGCTGCCTTACCTTTTGACACTTGGCAGCCTGCAAATCTGCTTGGAATGTTGCTTAAGAAGATAAATTAGGTGGCCCCTATTTGCCACCTTAGGTATAAAAATAAAGAGAGATGTAGGTTGGTGGTAGGCAGTATGAAAAGCAGAAAATGTACCAGCTAAGAGCATGTTTCTGTGGAGACTGTAAATCTGAGCTACTGCTGCTGCAGTCATCAGAAGGAACAGGGCAGAAAGGAGGGAATGAACATTGGCTGCAACTTGATCACTTTACACATCTAGACCAGGCTTTTTGATCAGTCAAGTTTTTTTTTAAAGATAAAGAGACAAATAACAATACTAGTGCATCCCCCCCCCCCCGGGACCATCCAGTTCTTCCATGAGTTCTTCTTTATTACTCCAGCGTCTATAAACTTTCCCCAAATGTCTTAAAAATGTCTTTTTTTATTTCTCCTCGTTTAACTTTTAAACTACAAGTCAAGTAATCAGTATTAAGATCTTCAACTACAGTATTAATTACTGGAGATTATGCATGTGATCCACAAAATTCTTCCCAGCTCCAACAATAATACTGTGAATCAGATTGGAAGATGAGAAAATGTGGATACAGTCTAGGCTGTAATTTACTGTATATTGAAGAGTAAGTGCTATCAAATGCCATTAACTTGTTCCTAACTAGGCACATAAAGGCCAATATCCTATTGTTAGTCCCAAATAGAGTAAACCCATTGACTCAACTGGATTTGCATAAAATTGTGCCTTATGGGACCTCAGTATATGAAAAGGTTCCCCTGGGGTAAGCTGGAAAAGCCTGTTTCAGGCCTCCTGTACTTATGATTCACAGAAAAGCATTTCTGAGTCCTCCAACATGCCCTGAATGGCCCTTGGAGGCCCCAAAAGGGCTTTCTAGCGATCCGGAGGCCTGTTCAGTACAAGGCCTGGAGTAAGTACAAGAGGCCCTGAACAGCCCCCCCCCCGTCCCAACCTGATACAATAATTTTCAGTTGTTGTGGGTCGGGTCCGGTCCTTAATCCCCAGGGGGGGGTGTACTGTTTCAGTGTTTTGGATTACAAGCATGTTTTCAGAATGAATTATGCTCACAATCAAAGGTTTTACTATAAATGCATTTTAAGTCATGGTTCCAGTAGTCTGAAGGCAAATGATGTTATTCTGCTAAAAGCTGACCAGTTTGTGGTTTGGGTGGTTCTTGGAATTCAATCATGGCAGAATATATAAAAAGTCAAAAAAGAAAATTATCTACCAACTTCTGTTCTGGACCATCCAAATTTTAAAACAAAACTTACAATAAACATGATTACTTGGGTATTATTTAAAATTTCTGTCATATCAGAGTGAGGCTCGGAGAATGTAATTTACACATTTAGGATGCTGTAATGTATTGGGTCTGATGAAACCAGACAACACCCAAAGTGAGAATTCAACTCTTTATTCCATCCAGCAAACACAGGTTGCATAGGGATAAAAACAAGGGCCTATTTATATACACTCCCAGGATTTTCCCATGGCTGGCTATTGGATGGTTTAAACAGCCTGCTGGCCCCCAATTGGATAGGCCAGAATCCTGCCCTTCAGTTATTCTCCAGCCTCAAGCTCCCACATCCTACACCTGTCTCCATTACCTGTGCTTGGGAGCTTGATCAGTCTCCG
Organism: Phrynocephalus versicolor; assembly: GCA_023846285.1. Classification (NCBI taxonomy): domain Eukaryota; kingdom Metazoa; phylum Chordata; class Lepidosauria; order Squamata; family Agamidae; genus Phrynocephalus; species Phrynocephalus versicolor. Next base: position 29,433,316 of record JAHTLZ010003542.1, read on the forward strand.
CCCAGCTGGGGTCTGGCTGGAGCTTGGCTGGAGCTAAGGTAAGCTTGTATCCTTCCTTTCTATTATTCATATACCCCAAAACTCAGGCAGTTCAAGGGTTGCACTAAGAACACAACAGATGTGCACCAATAAATTAGAGATGTGCTCAAGTGAGCATGCAAAGACACATAATGTCCATTGCATTTAGCATTATGAGTTGCTAAATGTGTATGCTGTTTCTTTCGATTGAACAATTGTTTGCTTTTTAGACATGATAAACCCTGTATTGGAGTTGTATTCCTGAATAAGATTATAAATATTACTTTATTGGAATAAAACTCTCATAATCTCTAGCAAGCATATATGGCCATGCTGGCTCTTGAGTTCTAGTAGCTGCTGGATAGTTAGGTGGCTTATGCATCTGGATTTGGAACCAGACATTCAGTTCCCCATCGGCCTCCTTGACAAAGTCTTGACTCAATGATCCATAGGATTCTTTCCAGCTCTACAATTCTAAGATTCTAACTATAGTGCAAAAAATAGGAGGAAAAACGAAAAGAAAAAGGCTCAAAGATCTGATTCAGACTATGATTATTGCCATAATTGAAGATAAAATGGACAGAATCAGACAAAATGTTTTAAGACTGTGCCAGGTGATGTTTCACATGACCCTTGGAACTGAGACTGGCATTTGTTGTGAGGAAAATTTAGAATATTGGAGACTTGTGGGTGTACTTGGAGTAGATCTGTTGTACATGCTGTATGTAATGCTGCTTCTGCTCCCAAAATAGTAATTAAGCAAGAAAATTAAATACAGTGGTACCTCGATTTACAACGTTAATCCATTCCGAAGTCGAAGTTGCAAGTCGAACAGCAGTTTGCCATAGGAAAGTATAGAAAATCAATTAATCGAACCTGTCAAAGTCATTTGTCTGGCATGAAAGTGGAAAGAGGGAGAGGCGCCTTGGAATGGTAGTGCTTACCTCTGGCTAAGCCCTTACCTGGAGGTAAGTGCTTTCCTTCCAAGGTGTCTAGGCTGCGGGATGATGCATCTGTCCTAGGGATCTCCGGGGGTGGATGCATGTTCACCCAGCCCGGGCAGTTTGGAAGGCAAGCAGCGGCAGCGGATCACCACCACCGCTTCCCTTGCAAGACCCCCAGGGTTCGTGAAGATCAAATTGGTGGGCAGAGCATGGACCCATTGATCTTCGTTCAGCTCGGGAGGCTTGCAAGAGAAGCGACGGTCGCGGTGCACTGTCATTGCTTGCCTTGCAAGGCACCCAGGCTGACCAAAGATGTATTGGTCCCTGCAATCTTTGCGCAGCCCAGACACCTTGCAAGGCAAGCGCTTACCTCCGGGTCAGTGCTTACATACCTGCAGGTAAGCACTTCCCTTCCAAACCACCGGGCTGGCCGAAGTTGCATTGTTCCCTGGGACTGATGCAACTTCGGCCAGCCCGGGTGGTTTGGAAGGAAGGCCACCTCCTCCTTCTTCTTGGTTGCTTCGATCTCTTTTGCAGAGATGGAAGGAACCAAGAAGGATGAGGAGGTGGCAATGGGAAGCGAACGCTGCTCTCCGCTCTTCACGACAGGTGACCTTGACAGGTCGGACCTGTCAAATTCAGCTGTCAAGCGGAGCAGAGAGCAGCGTTTGTAAGTCAAATTATTCAGTTGTCAAAGCAATCATAAGTCGAGGTACCACTGTATAACTGTATATATTTTAAAATACTGTAAATCAGTAATTTTCATTGATCTTTTCCCGCTTAATCAGTTGTGAACTCATTTATGTAAGTCCTACCCCAAAATAAGCCCTAGTGTATCTTCTTGAGGAAAAATAAATATAAGACAGTGTCTTATTTTGAGGGAAACACGGTAGCTGGAATCCTCCCTAGAAAAAAAATATTATTAAAAGTTATTTCTGTTGTCATGCTGTGCTTGCAAGTAGTTTGGTCTTGAATGGGCAGTTCATTTAACAAAGTATCTGCTCTTTGTTGATATCAGCCAATCCTGTTGCCTCATCTTGGACTCTCTCTGAGTAGGTCTCTATTAGAGCTGTTGTGATGGGCACCCACATTTCCAAACTTTGCACTAGACCATTATTAAAATGGATTTTACTTTTCTCACACCCTTTAAGCCTGGGAAACTTAAAGTATGAGGGGGGTGGGAAGTACTCATAAGTGTAAGGGTATCGTATGTGTTCTTTTTTAGGTCGTGTTGACTTTTTACAATGAAGTCATTTTTGTTTTGCCACCCTTCATTTCACCATGTTGAACATGATGTATTTTGCTACCCACCTCCTAGCCATTTCACAGCCATGGAGTTGATTTTTACCCTGTTTTTCTTTTTTTCCTAAGAAACGTTAAAAGAAATAAAATCCAAACATGGGCAACAGCTGTCACTATGGTACAATAGGAATTGTGCATATTAGTAGTGCTTAAATGCACATTGTTTACTCCCAACCTGTGAAATACAGTGGACCCTTGTATAACAACTACCTTGTATAACATAAAATCTGTACAACATAAAAAATTCTGGAGATAGGGGAAATTTGCTTAACATAATTGCCTATGGGGAGAATCTGTACAACATAAAAATGCGATTACTCAGTTTTCAATGCATTCCTATGGGAATTTGTATAAAGGAAAATTTGCTTAACATAATTTCATTTGGAATGAATTAATTCCTTTATACAAGGTACCACTGTATTAGTAATAGAACAGGCTTTGTATTTACTTTGAAAATGCCTGGAAAAACAAACAGGCTTTACACACATGCTCTCTGCTGGGGGGTATGCTTAGGACCTCCCCCAGGAAGATTTTCTGTAACCTTGGAATTGCAGCGATTAGTTTTAGGAAAAATTGAAAAATGGGACATGTGGACAAGTCTTTGAATCCAGGTGGTACCTGAGCATACTGATGTCATCCATGACTGCTCTCCAGGGAAATGGAAATATAATGTGGCACCCTAAGCAATTTACTTTTTTTTTAAAGAGCAATACTGTTAGCAAAAAGAGATGTTAACAAAAAGTATATCTGACACTATTTACATTTCATAACTTAGGGTTGGTGAGAGTGAAGTTTGCACTTTTGATGGATCCTTTGTTCCTCAGAGTTTTCCCTCTCCCAGATTTATGTTATTGTTGCATTTATTACAGTCATCAATGTGTACAAATGTTAAGTTTTGTTTCAGTGCATTGGACATTGTGTAATTGAATGGCTTCTTGCTCTCTTTATTATTCTACCAAAGGCAAAACCTCTTCTCCTTCTCCAACCCCCAATTCTTGTCCTAACAATAAATGTCATTGTCTGTTATTTATGATATGTTTTTGTACAGATGGTTGAAGAAGCATCTTTACTTATTAGTAGACATCTATCTTCAAATTTATGTACTGTACTTTATAGAATATCTGGGCTTTGTGCAGTGAGCTAACAAAGCCAATTTATAAAGGTTTTCTGCATGAATTCCTGTAATATCTTACTTTATATATCTCTCTCTTTGTTATAGTCATTGTTTATGGCTATAGCTGATTGATGTCAAAGGTCACCATCTTTTCATTATCTTTATGCAGATATACTGTAAATGTTTTGCTGTTATAATAACCTCCCTGTGTCATCTCCCCCTTCTCAGCTTCTAGTAGTAGGCTATCCTCAAAGTATTTTACATATGGAACGGTGTAGTATCCTCTAAGAGAATGGGAACTTGGCTCACTTTGTTGCTCATGGAGATTTTTCTGCTTCCCTACCCACAATATCATATGTCAACATTTCAAAAAAGCAAACAATTTTTAGCTTCTAGCTGTATACAAGTTACAGTTTTTCAGTTCATAAGCAACAACATTGCACTGAACAGCAGCCTTATTTGTAGAAATCAGTAGGTAAAGCTTTTCACTTAATGGATAAAAGTGAAATGGGTTTTCCATACTAATTTCTGTAGATCAATCTGCTGTTAAAAGCAGAGGAAGAGGTATAAAGTTGGCAATTTGGATCTCAGAATAAACTATTTGGTGACATAGCAACCTTGAAAAAAGCTCGTCTTCTTCCTTTTGATGCATGCTTCAGTCTGGTTGCTTTTCCAGATCTTATTCATTCTGTAAAATTTCTTATTTGAAGCTGTCTGTAGTTTGCTTGATACTGTGTAAAAGTCTGGGGTTCAATAAAAAAAATTATTGGGTTGCTAAAAGGTTACAAATAAAAAGAGGTCTCCCATTTCTTCAGAATTGCTCATCAGGGAAAGATGAGCAAAACCTGGGAGTTAAGGGCACAAGACTGAACCTTCATCGCCTCCAATCCACTGGGTATGATTACCAATTTGGCCATAGTTGACTTTTTAATTTTAAGTGATACCAAAATATATTTGCCTATTTTGTTGAGACAAAGACAGAGATCTTGCTTTACATTTTTCTGTTGCACTCCTACAAAGAACCATTTTGTCTACAGCAAGTACAACGACTGTATTCTCAACTTTGTGGAGTTGAGGTTCATGTGGAATTTCAAGTGCAATTAATCAGCCATCTGGCTTCCTGAGTCAAGGGCATTATGTATGCCCCAGTTTTTGAGCCACTTCCATTCATCACAAGCCTTTATGAAAGGATTAGAGAACTTGAAAGCTTCAATTTGTAACTTTTCAGTGATCCAATAAAGGAGTTGCTCAGCTTTATATTTTGTTGAAATAAATGTATAATAGTCATTGATTAACAATTATCTTCACTCCAAAATCCAACTTGCAATGACATTTGGTATGCTAGTGCTACCAGGACCTAACGTAGAAAATAATATGGGTATGGAACATGGTGGCCATAAAACCTGTTCAGTGAAAGGTTGTGTTCAGGTGTTAAACTGGGTACGGAACATTAATGCCCCTTGGGCAAAAGCCAAGCCCAGGGGCTCCCTAATACCAAAGAATATATAAGATAGAGGTCTTTCAGTACTATCCTTTATGTACTGAACAAGGAGCAAAAAGATAATTATATGGTTTGAAACCCTTTATTTATTTATTTATTTATTTATTCATTCATTCATTTATTCATTCATTTATTGCACTTATAAACCACCCGATTTTCCCGAAGGGAACTCTGGGCGGTGTACATAAATATGGATTATTTGTTTTTAAATCACATGACATTAGTGAATATGTATTCACAGAGTTTGCTCTGGGATGACCTCATTGCGGTTTCTGATACACAAACAGTTACAAAATATTGATCACATGATTGCTATGGCCTGAGCAGGGGTGTTTGCCAGCACAACTATGCTAGTGGAAAAAATTGCTCTATTCGCATAACGTACGAATTGGTCCTGTAGAAGCAAAAAATGGGAAGATGACATGCATGTGGGAGAAATTTTTGTTAGTTTGAGGTGCTGTTGATTAACGAGCCCTTTGTCTCTGAGGTCTGAGCTGCTTGATTAATCTAAAAGAACCTTCTGAAACCTTCCGTTTTTTATACTGGGGAGGAAGAGGATAAATAGAATCTTATATGTGTCTCACAGTGAACAGAAGTGCTCAATAAGGAAAAAAAAATATCTGCCAGTGCTTTTATTGCTATGCACACCAGTGTGGAAGAGGTTAAAGAGTCTTTGGCAGTGTATTGATTTCTACAGGAATGAGCCAGTGCACAGAGTCAATGCTCCTGGCCCTTCAACTGTTGCTGAATTCAAAATATGACCTCTGTTTTCAACCTGAGTTGCTGATGAGGGAGTTTTAAGTTTGAAAAAAAAAAACAGACTGATAATGAATCCTTCTTTGGAATTTATTCACCTGACTATAACTATACTCAATATGTTAGATTTTTTATTATACCTGTTTCTTTTAAGTATGCAGCTCCGAATGTTTGAAGATCAAACTGTTTTGCATTTAACGAGTCTTTTTATAAATCATGGTATGTAACTGTATGACACAGATCTGTAAATTGAGGAGAAATGGACTGGCCGAAACAAATGTCAAAATCATTAGCAGTCAGTTAACCTTTTTTTTTAAATTCTGTCCAAATTTAATTGAAGATATATAGTTAATTTAGCCTCTGTGAGCTCATATTAAGAATTAAAGAAGCACAGAACAAAACAGAATGGCTGGGGAAAGAATTCTGTGTATATATGAGACAGATGCAAAGGCAGCTTGCATTTACATGGTTATCACAAACTGCTAAATTCAATGATTACGGTATAAAGAGGATTTAGCAAGGATGATCCAGGTGTTGTTGTCAGGTGTAGGTTTGGTCTGAAGGCAGTTTGAGACTTTATATAACCTTTTGGGAACCATGGGTGTTAATGAACACATTTAATATCAAATATACCATTTATGGTCCCATGGATTAACCCTATACAAAAATTCCTATTAAAAACACAACACTCAGGACAATGCTTTCCCAGCATTAAATGGCTGTTCTTCAATACAACCTCCTAGAGATGTAAAATTTCCAAAACCTTTGAAGCTTGGGGGCAAAAAACATTCCTGTCCTTTTGGGGTGGTGGTGGAAATATTGGAAAAATTGAAAAAATGCTACATTAGCACTTTTCTTCCAGATTGAAATTAATGAATGAATTCTTTACGTTTGATAACCAAATCCTACATGATATTAAAATATTGTTTCATACAATAAATGCTTATAAATGATACATTTATATAAATGCTTATAATGATACATTTAGTAAAAAGATACAAAATTTATATAATAAAACAAAATATGAATAAAACATATATGAATACATCAAGGATATCTATATATCAGTATTCCAGTATATCAATAATTAATAATCAGCTCTTAGGTGTTAAACAGCTAGCAAGAGATTAAAACAATTAAGCCAACCATGTGCCCTTGAGTGAGAACTATACTCTGTACGACTATCAGAAACGGGTTGCTATCAGTCATAAGCCTACGCACAGCTACTGCAGCAGTACAAAATCTAGCTACACAATTTATGATCTGCGGAGACCTGTCAGAAAGAAGTAGCTTCACATAGAATTCGGCAGGTCTCCCAGGGAATTTGTTGTTGACAGACTGGATAAGTTCCTTGCGTAGGTCACAATAAAAGTAGAAAAGAACATGGGCCACAGTTTCTACTTCATCGTTATTGCAGGGACGTAAGCACTCTGAGAAGGGGATGTTTTGGAATCTCCCATCCAAAAGCTTGGAAGGGAGCACATTCAGTCTAGCTAGGGTGAAAGCTCTTATGATCTTTGTGGACATTGAACTAGTCAGATATGAGGAAATAGTAAATGTGTTATACGTCACTATGCTACGATCACCCAAAAGGCTCAGATGCTCCTGAAGTTCTATGTTCCAAATTAGAGATGGGCACGAACCGAAAAAATGGCAATTCATTTCATTTCATTTCGTTTTCCATCGGGTTCAGGTTTGTTAATTATGAAATGAATTTTTAGAAAAAAATTCGTATAGTAATTCGTTTACTATACAAAATCCAATTTGCTGAATTTCTTTAGCTATGAGGTGTTTCATTCTGACTGGAAATAATCAAGTAGGATCAGTGATGCCAGACCTTGTGAGAAAAATATATGTTTTAGTCAGTAATTGATCATGAGGGCGTTTACCCAGTCTCTTAGAGAGACTAGACCAGGCATGTCCAAACTTTGGCCCTCCTGATGTTTTGGACCACAACTCCCCAAATTCCAAGCCTGTATTTCCAATGGCAATGGACTGTGAGACTTGTGGTCCAAAATATCTGGAGGGCTGAAGTTTGGACATGCCTGGACTAGACCAACCTCCGAAAGAAGAGCTACATTAGGTGTAAAAGGGGATACAGCCTGAATGGATCTCAAGAATTTGGTCTGCACTATCTCAAAAGTATATAGATTTCTGCATTCAAATATATAGGAACCATAAAATTAAAAAGTGGGTGGGGCTTACCATTCTCTTTCAAGTTAAGGATTGGTCCTTCAAACATATGTGCTGATCAGAAGTCTAGTTTGCAAGTTATAATTTTTATTTACGCTGCCCTCATGTTTGGAATTGCCTTATAGAATGTTGATTTCTTCTGCTGCACAATAACATCACTGCACTTTGATAAAGCTACTTTCTTTAAATGGAAATATTTTGGAGGTAGGGTGGGTTTTTTTAAATATAATGTGAGACAGATGTGAAATATATTTGTGTTTTAATTTTAAATTATTTCTTAAAAGTTTCCTGATAACTTTGTCCTTCCTCTTCTGATTACATTTGTTTTTTATTATTAGTCAATGCTGACTCTGCTGCACCTGCATTACATTCGCTGTTGCTCTTTATGGGAAGCAAAGTTACAGCTGTCATAAATATAGAGAACTTGCAGAGGAGGTGGAGGAGGTGGCAGTGGAATAAACAATTTATTTTCATGTGTTTAAGATTACCACATAAGTCACAAATGTCAGAGGAAAGTGGAGTTTAATGGTCATCTATAGCACATTAAAAAGAAGATAGAATTGTGTACTGAAAGTCTGTTTGTATTGTTCTTACTCTAATGCCATGTTTAATTTAGAATGATGGTGGAGCAACATCCTTTTATTGCATAGATTTAGCTATTAGGGTAAGGCTTTAAAAATAAATAGCAATGTTATTTGCATAAAGTAGACTCTAGGAAAGTTTCAAACTGTACTGAAAGCATAGATACTGTTACTGTAGATAAACGTGTCCGAATCTATCCAAATCTGAAACCATGGATGACCAAAGAGGTGAGGTGCCTCCTGCATGACAGGAATAAGGCTTTCAAGTCTGGTGATGTGATCAGGTATAGCATTGCTAGAGCAGATTTGAGGAGAGGCATTAAAAAAGCGAAGGTGGATTATAAGAAGAAGATTGAGGCTTGTTTTTACAGTAATAATAATGTGAGGCAAATGTGGCAAGGGGTTCAGCAAATCACTAGTTATAGATCTAATCATGCTGCCCCTTCTGCTGGAAATGCTTCTTTGGCTGAAGAAGTGAACAATTGTTTTGCTAGATTTGAGACAAAACTCAAACCTAGGTAGGTTCTTAGGAGGTTCTTAGGAGTTATTCTACAGGAGGATTTGACCTGGAGTGCCAACACTGAAGCACTGGTTAAGAAGGCCCAACAGAGATTATATCTTCTGAGACTTCTCAGGAGGGAACAACTGTCTAAAAAACTGTTGGTAACCTACCGGGGCTTTATAGAAAGCGCTGTCACTTACTGCCTCTGTGTCTGGTTCGCCAGTTGCACAGTGGCAGATAGAAGGGCACTCCAGAGGGTCATAAACACTGCTGAGAAGATAGTGGGCTGTCCTCTTCCTCCTTTGGAAGAATTATACAACTCCAGATGCTCAAGGAAGACATCTAGAATTTTGAGAGACCCTTCACATCCTGGCCACCAATTTTTTGAACTGTTACCGTCTGGCAGGAGATACAGGACTCTTAGGTCAAGGACAAATAGACTAAAGAACAGTTTTTATCACAGAGCGGTATCCAAGTTAAATGCGACAGTTTTAGCACCATCTTAATCAGTTTTTAAGTAGTGTTTTAAATTTTGTAAGCAATTTTAAGAGTTTTTAATATTTTGTATGGTGTTTTATGTGTTTTGTATGTTTAGAGTGTGTAGTGGAACAGCACTCTAATTTCGTTGTGCATATCTTGTGTATGCATAATGACAATAAACTCTATTCTATTCTATTCTATTCATCTGTTGAGCTTCAGCCTGACCACTTACCAGTGTGGCCCCCTACAGACCCAGGATTAATAAGAGAGCTAATATCACACCTCAGAGTGGGCAAAGTGCTCGGCCCTGATCTTATTCCGGCAGAGGCTATTAAATTGTATCCAAAGTGGTGGGCCGAAATTTTGGCTCAAACCTTTGACGCAATTAACATCACAGGATTTATCCCCAGGATATGGAAGGATGCGGTGATTGTACCAATTCACAAAAAGGGCTCCCCATCTGATCCAGCGAACTACTGAAACATCAGTTTGCTCTTGGTTATAGGGAAAATATATGCACGATTTCTGTTGTCCAAGCTATCCCAATTCAGTTCAAATCTGATTGGCTCTGAACAAGCGGGATTTAGATGTAATTACACAACTATTGATCATACTGTAATCCTCTACCATCTCGCCCGGAAATATTCTGCCCCCACTCATGGACGATTATATGCCGCCTTTATAGATCTAAAGGCAGCCTTCGATAGTATCCCCAGAAACATCTTATGGGAGAAACTAGCGAGGTGGGGCATTGGTAGAAGGCTGTTATGGCTTATGACCCAACTCCATCAGGGCACATCAGCCAGGGTAAGACTTACCCCAGCCAGTGATCTCACAAATGAGGTACCGATAAATAGAGGAGTTCATCAAGGTTGCATTCCAGCCCCACTCCTTTTTAACCTGTTTATTAGTGACATGAGTTCTTTCCTAATTGAGTCACATGTTATTAGTCATGCCCCCCGACTAGTGGATTATCACTGCCCACTCCTTTTATATGTGGATGATGCAGTGATCCTTTCGTACTCAAGAGTTGGATTAACTAGAGCCCTAAAGGTCTTTGCGGCATACTGCCAGCTCAATCGCCTGACAATTAATTATGGGAAATCTAAAGTACTGGTCTTCTCTAGATCTCGGAAAATTTATAAGTGGAAATTTGATGGAGTCCCAATAGAACAACTCTCCAAGTTTAAATATTTGGGAGTCTTTTTCCACTATAACCTGAGTTGGACACCCCAAATTCAATATTTACAGAATAAGGGGAAAGTACTCCTCTATGCATTGCTCCAGTTTTTCTCTGCTGATGGGGCCTTTCGCATCCCCTCAGCTCTGAAGGCAAAAGTATCTACCCTTAGTTACGCTGCCCCGCTTTGGGCCGCGATGTCAAATCTAACACCTCTCGAGACACTTCAAAATCATTTCCTTCGCTGTCTCTTAAAACTTCCCGTCTTGAGCTACAAATCCCATCACTAGTGACTACTATCTGGAAATGAGTTTTCAATTACTGGTTGGCTGCATGGCACAGGCTCCCTGATCATTATTTGTTCCAGTGCTTTTGCCGCGAGGAATACACAAATCCCTGGTCTAGTAAAATCCATGCTAAACTTTTGAGTATTGGAATCTCTCCATCGGAATCCTTAAAAATAGATCTCGCCATAGCTAAATGACTTATTGGACAAAGAATGGACAACATTGAATTCCAGATTAACCACTCTTTAGGCGGGGGCGTTTGTTCCCCCCAGTACTTCGGCATAGTCCCATCATGCCGTATTCCATCATATTTGTCACCCCTCTTTTCTATATCCCATCGTCTCGCATTTACTAGTGCAAGGTTTAATGTTTTTCCCTCAAATGTGCGGAGACATAGATTCTCCAAGGGTTCAGTGTCCCCCTTATGTGAGTGTGACAAGAAGTCGGTAGAATCCCTCCCCCATATAATATTTTACTGTCCTTTACATAGTACAGCTAGGGAAAAATTCTTAAGTTTTACTACTCAGAAGTTACCTGATAAGCCCGTGCAGCACCACATGGCCTTATTATTACAAGACATTGATTCCCACACAACTTTGCAAGTGGCGAGATTTCTCAATACTTTTTTTTAAATAAAAAACAGGCAGGACAGCTATAAAAGGGAGTAAGATGACTCACTCTGGGCAACCTACTCATTGCTGAATACTCCTGATATCCTGATGCATGTACAATTAGCTCTGATGTACGAACACTGTTCATCCTTATATTATGCCTTATGTATTTTATGCATCACTTTTAACAATTTATGGGCTTATAGCTGCAATAAACTTGACTTGACTTGACATCTGGCTCCATCCCCTGAAGTGGACAGGGAACAGCATTGGCTCATCGCTGTAGCACAGAACTTAGACACTGTTGCAGTTACATTTGGCTTTTTGTCTGCAAGCAGCTGTAGAACACAAAACTCCCGGGGCCTCCCCTGAATTTGCTGAAAAATGGGCTGAAGAAGCATCCCCTGGAAACCCCAGTAAAGGGTAAAACTCCAGGAGGACATGGTCGATACTTTCAGTCATCTCCTGGTTGCAAGGGCAGACATGTCTGTCAAGTGGCAGACCCTGGTATCTTCCTTCCAGCAATCTGGAGGGCAGACATTGAACCGAGCTAAGGTGAAAGCTTTCCTAAACTTGGGAATGGTTATTTTTTATAGGTGATTGGACATTCTAAAGGAACTATTCCTAACTGTGCTGAGTTTGTCATGAGCAGCTAGATGTTCTTGAAGTTTTACATCCCAGATCCTCCTTTTAATGGCAGTCTTGGCCTTGCCAAAACCCATGGCTCAAAAAGCCTCTGAGGAAAAGCCCAGCTGCATTTAAACAAGAAAAGAAAGAAGGAGTAACAGAAGTCTCCCTACATCTAGAAGCTAACACATCAAGAAGAAAGCTAGGCTAAAGACCCTTCTTGACCTTATTTTTCCATGTGCAAGAAATATTGTTTTAAGTTTATTGCAATTTTTAAAATGCATATATTTCATCTTATTATAAATATTATAAATAATTTTAAATTTTGCTTAGCTTGTATCCTCTTTTGAGGTCTCGTGATATAGGGGTTATTTTCATGTGTTTTCTCATGGTATGTTCTTTTCTCGTGATATATTCTTAAAGAAGGAAAAAAAAGTACAAGACTTTCTTAGTTCATGCCAGAAGTACCACGTACAATTAATAAATTTATATAATTTTCTCCCTATAAAACAGGCAGCCTTCCAGTCTTGCCTTCCAGAATGGCAGAAAAACAAACTTGCTCCCTCTTTTACACAAGACTTCAATAAATATTTCTGTGTATGTCTGGAATGGGGCAAAGAATTTTCTCCCCAGCTTGAATACAGCCTGGACCTTCCAGCTAGAATGGAATCAACACGAACTCTTAGAAATTTATCATTTCCAGGAGATGCAGAACTGCTTAGAGAACTGAGTTTGAATCAATCCTGTTCTGATTGCACTACACACACATTTGGAAAGATTTAGGAGGCTCCAAGTACAGTATGGCGCTCTCATATGAATGTGAGCAGTCAAGGTGCAGCATCTCAGGTGCTACATCTTGTTTGCTTGGATGTTCTGGCACATGTAAAGAACGATCTGGCTATCCTTTGTCTCACCCATACATGCCTGGAGGAGACTGTGGAATCCATTGTGCATACAACAAGCCCCTCACCAGGAGTTCAAATGAAGCAGAAAAGTTTCAATGTTCTATGTCAAAACTTTTCAGAGCAGTGTCCCCTAGAATAGAATAAATGATGAACAATTTTATGAGGGAGAATCCAAGCTGTATAGTTGAGAGAAATCCCCTTAGTTTCCTTTGCTATAAATGTTCACTTTTTTCATGCTGTAAATGTATTTCTTTCCCTTGAAACAGTTAATTTATTTTAGTAATACAAAAACAACACTGTTTTTTTCCAAGATGGAAAATAATCCCAGTGAGGATACACACTGAGTATCATTCAGTAATTGAATTCTAATTTAATATGGAGTAGATGCTGAATACTGTTTTTGAGATTTTGCTAGTAGGTTATCAGATATAAATGTCATACTGAACAAATTGACTGCTAAGTTTATAATCCTTTTTATTAAAGGTAGTGCAAGGAAATCTCTATCAGATCTTAATAATCATGAGCAGGCTCCTGTTAATTATTTTAGTGCATTTCTTTTTCAGCATAAATTTGATTCCTTAATATATTTTCCTTATAAAAATAGGTGCAAAAGAATTACCTTGTTTCAGTTGCCCTTGAAATATTCACACAAAAACACCAAACAAAGGCACAGATTTTCATGACTTCTTATGATTGTTATGTAGGATAACTCTCAAACACTGCCAAGCGATAGGCCCCATCTCTCCTCACAGATTTAAACCCAGAAATCATGGGTCCTAAACTGGATGGCTCTGTAGTGGACATAAACTGATAAGAGGCATGGATCCTCAATAATGGTGAGCACTTTGCACTTGTATCTGAAGGATAGAAATATGTACCATGGTACCATAGGTGCCATGGTGGCCCACTACCCTCCTCCCCAAACAAAACCAGCAAGTTACAAGTCTAAGTGTGAAATGAGGCTTCACTGTAATCAGATCCACACCAAACATGCCTGCCTGCCTGCCAGCCCTTTCCCACCTCCCCACACAGCTGACCATTCTCAGGCTGAGGCAGGGAGACTCGCTGTCTCATCCCCGCAGCAAAGTGGTTGGCAATGCAGGGAGGTGGGAAAAAGCTGGCTGGCTGGTGTGCATGATTGGTGCCGGTCCAAAGACACCACAGCCTCACACCACACACTAAACCGGGAAGTGGCTGGTCTGTTTCTCACAGAAGCGTACGGGATGTGATTTATAAAGTGTCCACCTCTAATCCTCATGGATCCATATGTTTTTAATGTGGGATCCTGCCCGGACCACTCTCAAATCGACATTCCTTCTGTGTCCACAAACGAAAACTTAGAAATCGTTAGTGCATTTGGCCGTTGAGTCATAGCAACTGGACTTCTTTTCTTGAGAGATCGAAACATTTCGCTGCTCATCCAAGCAACTTTGTCAGTCTAAGGGAAGTTAGTGGCAAGACCTCCAATTTATAGTTCACCTTGATTTCACATCACCCCTGGTCTGAATAAGGTCAATAGGTGGCCAGTGGCCTAAATAGGCTCATTAGGTGGACAATGTCCTGAATAGGCTCATTAGATGGTTGGGAGTGCATGAAATTCCCACCTATGTAACCCTTCCCAACACCCATTAAGTATGGGTTGTTAGCTGTGGCCTTTCTGGTGGAGTTGTTGAGAGAGGAGTTTTCAATACAAACATGAATGGCTTCTCTGACCCCTCTCTCGAGCCACCTATCTTCTCAATTTCAGTACATTGTTTTGTACTGGCCCAAAAACAGATTTGAGGCATAAATCTGCATGGATCCCCATCTTTTGACATACTAACTCCCCCCAAAAACCACAGTCATGGGACCATCTCTGCTCACAGATTACAATACAGAAACCACAGGTCCTTCATTGCATGGCTCTGCAATGGCACATAAAAAGCATGCAAGGCACAAATCCTGATGGATCCATATGATTATTACATAGGAATACTGCCAAACCATTGTTCAGTCATAGGCCCCATTTATGCCCACTTCTGCACCATAGAAATCATGAGTCCCTGTGTCAAAGCATGAATCCAAAGCATGGATCTTGATGGATTCATAAAATTTCCTTGCAGGACCATCCCCAAACCACAGTCCAATCATAGGCTCTAGTTAAAAAAAAATATTCAGAAATTGTTTACCATTGCCTTCTTCTGGGTGCTCCCTGGTACTGTGCAGCTTGCCCAAGGCTACATCAGCTGACTCTACTTGTAGGAGGCTCACTGGGAGACCGAATTTCCAGCCTCCAGTTCTCCATGTAGATAACTAAACAAACAAGCTATTAAGCCAGCAATAGAGGGACAAAATGTACCCATTTCTGACCTCAACTTTTTGAAACCATTCTGTTTTTCAATATTCTGCTTGAACAGTAGTTTCTTGTACTAGGACAGGGATGGCAAATCTTTTAGAGACCAAATGCCCAAATTGTGATTCAAAACCCACTAATTTTTCGCAAAGTGCCAGTATGGCCATTTAACCTGAATACAGGTGGCTGTAAAGGGGCAATGTCGGGTGCCCACCGAAAGGGCTCCGAGTGCCACCTTTGGCACCCATGCCATAGGTTCACCAACACTGCACTAGGATAATCAAATGTGGAAGCATAGTTATTTCTTTTAGGATTATCCATAGTTTTTCATCAACTTCACATTTAAAGGGTTTTCAATAATCTATAAAGCACAGACTAACGTTTCTCCAAAATTATTTTGGTATTATTTAGTAACCAATATACAGTATATTTCCAGCATTATTTTAGTACCTTCATTTTCTGAATCCAGCTTGAAATTTGAAGCATTTTTGTTCCATATATGGTAAAAGTTTTTATTATAGAACTTGAATATCAAGTGTGGGAAATTAATACAGTGGTGCTATAATAACTATAGTCTTTGGTATATGTTTTCCTGAGGACTGAAATGTGTAAAGAGGGAGCCTGGGATTATCTGCCTGCAAAGTGTGTGCTCTGCCATTCATCTACTGTATTCCTCTCCTGTCTAAATGTCTCTGACACTGCCTATTCTGGACATGTTGCTTGGTTCAACAAGGACCAGAAAGCCTTGAAGCATAATAGGAGGAGGCTAGAGAGCACATGGAGGTGGGTCCTGATGGAAAATAATTAAAAAAACAACAAGATTGCATCCTCAGTTTATCAAAATAAGATCGAAACTGCCAGAAGAACTCACTTCGCTAGCACAAAACCATCAGGCAGAGCTATTCTGAATAGTACACGATCTGTCTGGGGTTGGTCACAGTAATAGGCCTCCATCTAGTATTACCTGTGACCAAATTGTGGCATTTTTGAAAACAAAAGTGGAGGCCATCCGCCAGGACCTAGACCTCTAATTGCAAACAGTAGATCAAGCCGAGATGTCTAGTGCATTGCCTTGCCAGGCAACTTTTACCACCTTTCAACCTGTTACGCCTGTAGAAGTGGACAGGGTCCTTGAAAGGTGCCAGGCCAGTCACTACTGAGTGGGCTATGGAAATAATGAGTCCAAGAGGGCAGAGTTCCCCCTGCCTTCAAGATGGTGGCAGATCAACTTCAGGGACTCCTGGATGATACTGATACTCCTGATCCATTCCAATTGGGGTTCAGGCCATGTCGTGGCACAGAAACAGCATTGATTGCCCTCCAGGATGACCTTTTGAGGGAGACTGGCAGTGGCAAAACGTCCCAGCCTATCCTCCTCGATCTCTCAGCAGCCTTTGATGTCAACCTGGAGCCTCTCTGAGCTGGGGGTCAGTGGCCTTGCCTAGGCATGGTTCCAGTCC
This sequence comes from Phrynocephalus versicolor, assembly GCA_023846285.1. Lineage (NCBI taxonomy): Eukaryota > Metazoa > Chordata > Lepidosauria > Squamata > Agamidae > Phrynocephalus > Phrynocephalus versicolor. Next base: position 29,450,109 of record JAHTLZ010003542.1, read on the forward strand.
TTCTTGGAGGACCATCTCCAGAGAGTACAGCTGGGTGAGATGACTTCCACCCAATGGTCCTCTAACTGTGGAGAGTCACAGGGGTTGATCATCTCCCCCATGCTCTTTAATATTTATATAAGGCCACTGGGGAGAGTCATCAGGGGGTATGGAGCTTTGTGTCATCAATATGCGGATGATGCCCAGATCTATATATCCTTTTCCATTTGCAGCAAATGTGTTCTGTCCCTGGACTGCTGCCTGGATGCTGTTCTGGAATGGATGAGTGCTAACAGGCTAAAGTTGAACCCAGGCAGGACTGAAGTCCTTTGGGTGGGACTCTCCAGTGTTTGCGGCTTCTGAAGCTCCATCTCCTTTGAGAGAGTGACTCTCTCCATGAAGGATGAGGTTGTCCAGTTGGACCCGATGCTCATCATGGAAACCCAGGTGTCATCAGTGGTCCAATTAGTGCATTTCCACCTGCGCCAGATTACCCAGCTGCGGGCCTTCCTTCATGTTGGGGTTCTTACCACACTGGTCCATGTACTCATAATCTCAAGATTAAACTACTGCACTGCCCTCTACGTGGGGCTGCCTATGAGTTTAGTGCAGAAGCTGCAGCTGGTTCAGATACAGTGGCCGAGTTATTAACAGGAACTAAAAGACTCCAGCATATTACTCCTGTTCTGGCCACTCTGCACTGGCTGTCAATAAATACACTTTCACATTGACTTTGACGTTCTAACGTCAACACACAAAGCCCTAAACAATTTGGAACTTTGTTATCTGTCAAAGCGATTTTTCCCAAACAGAGTGGCCTGGACCACTCGTTCCTCCCAAGCTGGGCATCTGAGGGCGCCTACATCGAAGGAAGCCTGTAACACTTCAACCAGAAATCAGACCTTCTTGGTGATAGCCACTCAGTTGTAGAATCAACTGCCCACTAAAATAAGGTTGTCTCCCACACTCAATAGCTTTAAAATAGCTCCTGCACACCCTGCACGGTCCCCTGCTGCCGCCCTGCCCTGGCGCCCCCTCTGCCGCTGCTGCCTCCGGCACTGCCACCTCCTCCACTCATTCCCTCCAGCTCCGCTCCTCCTGCCCTCGGCGGTGGCGCCCACAGCACCCAGGCTGTATGATCAGGCCCTCAGTTGTAGAATCAACTGCCCATTAAAATAAGGCTGGCTTCCACACTCAATAGCTTTAAAACAGCTATTAAAATATGGCTTTACAGAACACCTTTCCCAGAAACTTGACTTGTTAACCTGTAATATCTAGGACTTCTTCCTTCCACCCTTAGTTATGTGTTGTTGATTTTCTTGTCTGGTGTAACTTAACTGTTAATTCTGTTTAGTTTGTGTTCTTTACTTTGTAAACTGCCCAGAGTAGCCTTTGTGTTAGATGGTTGTGTTATATAAATTTCATAAATAAATAAATGTTATGTGTTTTTTTTAAAAAGAAACTATCAGCAGATCTCAAGGTGCAACAGTTGGAGGGCTGCATTAATCATATTGTGTGTGTGCATGTCACATACACGTACACATACATAAGAGAGAGAGGAGGGAGGTGAATACTCAGCTATTTGAAAAGTGTACTACAGCCAGAAGTGTTACATGTGAAAGGGCATTATTCTGGGTTTACAGATTAAAAAAACCAAATAAACTTACTATTTGTGTCAGATGAAATTTCTGACCTTTGAAACTTTGAGAATTTCAACAGCGAAAAGCTGATTTCTAAGGTTTCACTGTGTGATTTTAGAAGAATGGTTTATCATTATTAATTTTTGTAGCTTTCCTTGAGAAATTTGTTTAAGTCAAAAGATGTCCTAGAATGGAGAAAACTAAGTCAATGAATAGTAAGTATTTATAACACTGTTACAAGGTGCAGCTGTAGTGCCCGGGGAGTTGCCTCAAAAGGGTGAACCCTTGACCAGATGGAGCAAATTCTAACATAGTTTTTCCATAGCTTATCAGACTTGGTTACATTTCATTACTTCTCATGCACCTGGACCAGCTGTAGAAAGAACTGATGGATGAATGCCCTGCAAATCCTGTCAGACTTCACTTACTTGCACCTGCTCTTTGCTCAAGAATAGGATAATGTTTCTGGAAATTCCAGACAGTCTTTTCTGTCATTTTCAGACTCTCACATGCCCCCCAACAGGTTTCCTGTAGAAAGTATTTGGTTGTTTATTTCATGGAAGAACTTCATAGAAGTGCATTTATTGTGTATTGCTTTGCTTAAAATACCATGTAAAGTTGAGTATAAGTCGACCCGAGTATAAGTGGAGGCCTCTAATTTTGCCTTTAAAAAGTGAGTATAACCTGAGTCAACATTTCCCTCCGCTGCCTTCCCAAAGCTGGTGCTGGCGGCATCTGCTGCTGCCGCCACCATGGTACTTCCCCTTCCCTTCCTCCTCCTCCTCCTCCAATCGCGGAAGGGGGGAGAGAAGTGGCTATTTTTAAAAACTTTTCTCTCTCTCCCGGAGCAAGCACCAATGGTGGGCATTGGCGTTTCTTTGGGAGAGAAAAAATGTTTTTAAAAAACACCACTTCTCCCTGTATGAGCCCGATGGTGTGGAGGGAGAAGTGGTGGGGTTTTCAAACTTTTTCTCTCTCCAAAAGCAAGCACTGATGGCAGACATTGGCGCTTGCTTCAGGAGAGGAAAAAGTTTTTAAAACCTGCTGCTTCTTCCCACCCCACATCGACCTACTGCATTCACCCGAGTATAAGTCGAGGGCCCCTTTTTTTCAGCCCAAAACTAGGGCTGAAAAACTCGAATTATTGTCAAGTATATACGGTACATCTACCAGATCTTATAACAATTGGCTCTAATTAAGCAATATATAGACACATCCTAAGGTTTGCCCAGACAGAATATTTGCTGGTTCTATTTGCTGGTTTGTGTATTTTCCCGACCACTCAGATGATATTTGGTTACTTTTGAAGGTTGGGTGTGTTCTGTGCTTCATACTAGAAAGCAGAGTTTAGCATAAGGTTAGTTTACTAAGCTTAGTTTAGCTTTGTTTACTTTAGCTTAGCTTAGTAACATAGTGTTTACAAGAGGAAGTTTGTTCTGTGTTAGAGACTTGCAATTATAAACTTCTATATTGCTCCATAATTGGTTTTAGGATTTTAATGAAGTTATCAAATAATAAGAAAGGGGTCATTTAAGAAAACAGAAAACTTTAAATACAGAAGGACCCCTGTATCTACTCATTCACCATCCATGGATTCAATTATCTGCAGATGGCAGCAGTGAGCATGTGGTGCAAAGGGCTGGCTGGTGCATGTGCGTGCACATGGTGGTATGAGGTCCAGGCCATCTGCTGCTGTGGTGCAAAGTCCATGTGCAGGGCCGCCTGGCATGTGTGCACATGCAGCAATGTGAGGTCCCTGCTGGTAGCCTCAGTTACACAAGGTCTCTGTTGGGAGCAGCGGCTGTGCAAAGGACCTGCTGGTGGCTACATAGTCCAAAGGGCTGTGTCACCTCTTTCTCCCCTACTGCCTCCAGGCGACTGGAGGCCAGCCGTAGGCCTGCCACAAATGTCCAAGGCAAGGTCAGGTCAGCCCCTCATGCCGCCACAGCCAGCCTGCCTGGGAAGGAGCCGCAGGGTGGGCAGGTGGAGGACCTGAACTACCTCCTTTCCCCACCAGCTGTTTTGTGCACCCAGCCTGACTGGCTGCGCAGAGGAGGAGGGATCTTGGGATTAGAGATGGGCACGACTTAGCGGTATTTTCGTTTTCGTTTTCGTTACGGAAACGAAACGAAAACGAAAATCGGCACCAACCTGGACCGAAAACGGAAAAGAAACGACTAATTTCAAGCCAATTTTCGTTTTTCGTTACTGGAAAAGCACTCAATTGAGCTAAATGGGGAGAAACGAAAATTTTTTCGTTTTTGTTTTTTCGTTTTCGTTACGTAATGAAACGAAAACGAAAAATTTTGAAATTAGCCCACGAAAACGGAAACGAAACAACTCAGACCCTAGCCGAAAACGAAAACGAAAACGAAACTTTTTTCCTGAGTCGTGCCCATCTCTACTTGGGATCATAGATCACAAGTTGAATATGAATCAACTGTGTGATGTGGCCACAAAAAAGACAAATGCTACGTTTGACTGCATCTACCCTCACCCTGCAAGGTGCTAGTTCCCCTGTTCGGCAATGATTAGGCCTTATCTTCAACACTGTTTCCAGTTATGGTTTACTGCACTTAAAAAGGGATGCTGATAAATTGGAACAAGTTCAGAGGAGGGCAATAAGAATGACCAGGGGTTTGGTAAAAACAAGAAAATAAAAAGACAAATAAAAATGGGCATGTTTAGTCTTGAAAAAAAACTAAGGGGAGGTATAATAGCACTTTTCAAATAATTGAAAAGCTGCCATAAAGGGAGGGGCAAGACCCTTCTTTCCTTTTTTCACTTGTCAAAACTTTTCTCATTCCTGGAGCTTATTGAGCTGAAATGGGACTCTCATTTCTTACCTGTTTAGCTATAGAGAAAGGAATCAAGCCACACAATGCCCTGTCCATGAGTCTGTGGCACATTCTCTCTTGTTCCTTTCATCTTGGTAGAAGAAGTTTGGTAGCACTTTGTTCAAATAAAGAATTGCATAAATGTATCTGTTTCCATTTGATGTTTTAAAGGTGGAGTGAGAATCCCTATATATGAGGCTACCAACAAACTATTCATCAAGCTTGATAGAGATCACCAATTACCTAATGCTAGCAGTATGCCAACCTCTCTGGTTTTGCAGTCCCAGAAAAACACCAAAGTCAGGAAGTTTGTGAAACTATTTTCTGGCCATCCATAGCTGATGGTTGTTCAGTTGAGTGACTAGCTGTGTATTAAAGTATGCTTTAAAGTCACCTTTAATTGAAAAGTGATGATTTTTAAATGTGCTTTTTCATAATTCAGCGGAAAAAGCCAAAATGTTTTTTTCAGTTGTCTGTTAGGAGAATAAAGAATCTTTCCTTTTATTTTATTTCATGCAGTTTGAGGAAATTTCTTCCGATTTAAAGATCTTGTTGATGAAAATTCTGAATGGCAATTAAAATGACTTTTAAGACTGTGAGTTCCATCATACTCGGAACTGCTTGTCTTATGGATGACAGAAATCAATAACACTGCTTTGGGCACACAACAAAGATCCAGGCAATGAAGGAAGGAAGAAGTCACAATGAAATTTTGAAGCTTGTGCAAACTCACACTGAATTATTAAACAATCTGATTTAAAAAATCCCCCAGAAATGCCATCAGTACTCAGGCATATCATCTCACTTTCAGGTTGAAATAATTACCTTTAAAGACAACATCTGCAATTCATATTTTCCAGGATTTTAAAAATTGTCCCTCATTTGTGTGTTTTTATCTTTTGTCTTTATTGGACTTATCATACAGTGACATTTTTCTAGGCAAAGGACAGAAACAGTAAATACTGCCCTTCAGTTCAGAGGGGGAAAGTCAGCTGTGGCTGAGGGATGGGCATAACATATCCGTACAGAATTACAAAGTATGGGAGTGGGTAGAGAGAATTTTAAAGGTTTTTTTGTGGAAAATATCTTAATATTTGCATTTTATCAGAAGTATTTTTTACACAGCAATAAAAATAATGCAAGATGGTCAATCTTTGCCCATCAATCAGTTACTCCAGCTTACCTCTAAAACTCTCCTACTTAATGTTATGATTCATTAAACTGCTGGGAAAAGATCAGCACCATGTAAATGAATTTTTTAAATAATATTTAGCATTCAGAACAATTGGAAGTATGAGTAAATATGTGGGGACAGCACTTTAAAGTCTATTTAATGTAAAGCAAATATTTTAATATGGGTTATTGCAAAGTTTTTCTACTCTACCTAAGAAGTTTATATGAGCCATTAGAATTTACCCTGGTGTTTTCAAAAAATAAGATGCATTACAGATGACTTCAACAAATCCAAAAAGAATTATGTACTGTATAAGTGAAAGGCTGTGAGGAACACTATACTCTTTTAATAGGAAATATCTGAGACCCGATGTGAATTTGAAGCATGTTTCAAGTAGGAATTATGAAAAAGGCAGGAATATACCAGAAACATCACAACTAAGCTATGATACAGTGGTACCCCAGCTTACAATGCGCCCGACTAACGAATAAACCAACTTACTAGTGGAGATCTGTTGGCGGTTTGAACTTCAGCCTTACGAATTCCCTGACTTACGATGGGGTGGATGGGGTGAGGACGGCAGGGGAAGGAGGATCAATTTCACTTCTTCCCTATTTCCTTCCTCTTTAGGAATCTCACCAAGCTCAGCTGCTTTTAACCCTGTCTGTGCATGCACGTGGGGATTGGATGGGTTGAAAGGGAGGTGCACCTCCCTCCCAACCTACTCAAGCAGTGAGTGCATGCAACCATCCCAGGGATCCATGCATGCACACATGGCTTGAGCGGGTTCAAAGGGAGGTACACCTCCTTCCCAACCCACTTGAGCCGTATGTGCATGTACCCATCCAGGGATCCATGCATTCATGCATGACTCGGGTTGGTGGGAAGGCATGGGTTTTTAAAAAGTCTTCTAGCAACCCAGGGAGGTGGCGGTGGATCCACTTGCCTCAGTTGCTCAAAGACATTTTTTTAAAGTCTTCGAGCAGCCCAGGCATGCGGCAGCGGTGGAGGATCAAAACTGCCACCACCGCTTGCCTGGGTTGCTTACAAGCATGCATGCACCTCCCTTGCACCTGCCTGCACCAGCTTGCACAGACCAACCCTTGGAAAGAATCCCACTCAAAGGGATAGATACGAACTGCCATGGCTTTGTCGCTTTGAATCCCACTCCCCCTGCCACCGCAAGTGGGGTGCAATAGCAGGGAGAGCGGAATTCAAAGGGATAGAGATGAGCTGTCATGGCTCTGTCCTTTTGAAACCTCCTTTCCCCACCACCGCAAGGGGCTCCTCCTCCTCGTCTTCACAACAGTCTTGGCACAGAGACCCAGGCAAAGAGGAGGTGGCTGCCCCCTTAATCAAGGGCAGCCAAAGGCTGCTCCCCCCCCCCCGAGAGCCGATTTTGACAGTTCCAACCTGTCAATGTCAGGTGTTTGTTGGAGTTCGGGACAGCAGCCTTTGGCTGCCCTTGATTGAGGGGGTTGGGACAGCCTTTCCATAAGAATGCATTGAAAACCTATTAATATGTTTCCTCCAGAATGGATTAATTGATTTTCAATGCGTTCCTATGGGAAACCGCTCCCCGAGTTACAAGCTTACCAATTTACAAGTGTGCACTCAGAATAGATTAATCTCGTAAGTTGGGGTACCACTGTATTTTCCTTTTTGGAAGGTGTGAATTGAACCTTGGTACTTGCTATAGTTGTGCAATCTAAGACACTTATTCAGAAATGGCTACCAATGTGTGTGGCTGTTCATTCATGGTTTCCATTAAACTGTAGGTAGTTCATTGTTGATAATTTAATTTGAATGTGATCGGTATCTTGAGACATTAAGTTTCATAATAGCTCATGAAAGTGAGAAAAAGTGTGGCAATCAAATAAGGAGAATGTTCAAAAGAGAAACTGAGAAGAGGAAGAACTTCATTGTTTCCAAGGAACAGGAGAGCCATTGAGGTCATTCTGGCCAATCTACCTCCTTGAATTCCTTTGTAACCTTGGACAGGTCATTTAACATTTGCAACATGTTGTCTATTGATACTGTCACTTCCTCATATGTTTATAATTGTAGCAAGTGGTGGCCAAAGAAATAGCTTTTGAATGGCAGCTTTCTGGTTGTGGAATTCCGTTCTCAGAGTTCAGTCTTGTCCTAATATTGTTATATGCTCATTACAACGCAAAATGCTTATTGTCTATCAAGTTTTTAATTTTTAATGTATTTTAATGTATTTTTATATTGATATATTTGTGTACCACATTTTGCAAACCTCCTGGAGGCCCTGTTGAAGGGCACTATTGCAGTTGCATAATTGTGTGTTTATGAGGTACAGGCATAGAATTACAAGGACTTGCTTATTTCTTTGTAAATAACTGTGTTGCTTAATTATGACAGCAGGTTCTTTCTTGACGGCTTCTTTCTTTTCTTCCAGCTGTTTTGAGAGCATGTGCTGATGGAGGTGCTAATCGCTTGTATCACATCACAGAAGGAAACCATGAAAGGTATATTCATAGTAATTTGTTCTGATTATTTCATCTGTTTCATCTTTAAAATGAGCCTTGAAGAGTTTGTATTTTCAGTTTCTGGGAGCTCCCATTCTTCATTTTTTATTTTGGATAGGAGTGTGTATCATATGCAATATGCAACAAGTACCAAGAATGCTATCTCTATAACAAGTATTTTTCCTCTATGTCATGACATGCTGGGTCACTTATAAGGCCTCATTATGTCAACAATATTTTTGTTAGCCATGCCACTTTCCATAAGAGGGTTTCATTTGAAAAAATGACAATTTGGCTTACAAACTTAATAGTTAGTGCAGTAGCCACAGCTAATCCTTACTCCTAAACTGGAAATCCAGTAGCATTTCCTGCAAATCATATCATCAACATGACTGCTGATTACCACATTTTTTGTCTATAAGACTCTGCCATGTATTAAACACTCTCCACTTTTAAGACTGCAAATTCATAAAATTAATAAATCCTCCTTGAGGTCTCCTTCACCCCACCCTCACTGTTTGCTTTCCTTTCTGCATTCTGAAGACTCCTCCATGCTTTATTCTTTGCAGAATTTGTTCCTTTTCAGTAGGGAAAACCTCCCGGTTGAACAGCCCATTAAGTACATCTCCATGCTGAAAAGAAGGATCCAATCAGTCATTGCAAAAGCAAAGCAAAGAGGAAAGAAAACAGCAAGGGGGTGGGGTGGAGAAGAACCAAACTGACCTCACTGTTTCACTTCCTCTCCGGCATAGCTTGCTTTTGCAGTGATCAATCAGTGACTACTTTTCAGCATGGAAAAGCAGTTCTTAATGGGCTGCTCTACCCGCAAGCCTTTCTCCACTGAAAAGAAGGTGCCAATGCTTAAAAAACAAAGTACAGAGAAGTCTTCAGGATACGGAAAGTAAACAAGGGCTGCCGGAAAGGAAGGGGAACAGCAAGATCAGTTTGGGTTCTCCTCCTCCTCACCCCCACACATTGGGAAAGGCTTACTTCCATGTATACAGCACCCCTTAAATTTTAGTGTCATGATTTTAGAAAAAAAGTGTTGTATACTGTCAAGCCCCACACACAGAGCACACACACAAACAGGGTTCAGTTCTTTGCCAAGATCTTTAGTGGAAAGCCAGGCAAGTTCAAGTTCTCTGCTAACAACCAAGTGCCAGCTAAATAACAGAATCCAACTCCCAGCAATTAACAGTCCAAGTCAAAGCCAGAATATCTCATGGAAACCAGATGCCAAACCCAAGGGAACAGATCAAGCCATTGTTCAGGAAGCCAGTCCGAAGTCAGGAAACAGAGCCAAGGTCACAGACAGGAACGTGGTTGCAAGTTCAAATGACGTGTTAGTCCCACAGAGAGCTCAAGGTGAGCTTGCCAGCTTTATCCCAAAACAGGGAACACACCCTTACTTCTGGAAAGGCTTCTGCTAGTACTCAGGGCTTCCCGACCTGATTCCCCGTCTAGCATCAAACACCCTTTCCCTAGCTCTTCTGGTAGCACGTCTTTGCAGAATCCTGCTCATGGCCCTTCTAGGAGGTGAAGATATGTTTTCAGCTGAGTCATCAGACCCAGCTGCTTGCAGATTTGAGCTGCAAGGCTCCTCCAGCAGCTCTTCACCATTTAACCCCTCAGAGTCAGGTTCTGTGACAGGCAGGGTCTTGGCATATACACGGAAAAGTATGATATTTGTTTCTTGCTTCCATCAATACTCAATACAGTGATTTCACTCCATAGAAACATTTTATTACATGCAAAGAACTCTCCTTGGGGATACTAAGATTTATAATTACAGCCCTCTATTTAAGTGGTAGTGTTATACCTCTATCAAGGGCTGTTCCTATCTATTTTAACAGAGTAGAAGTGGGAAAACCTCCAGATGTTATCAAATTCTTATTCCCATTATTAGCAGCCAAACTGACTGGAGGAGAGGGAGAGTCCTCATTAGGTGGACAGTAGGGATGGGCACAAAATGGAAAAATTGTGTTTTGTTTTGTTCTATTTAGTCCCCAAGCATTTTGTTTCATTACTCTACCTAAGCCAGGGGCTTGAACTCACCTCCTCCTCCTTCTCCTCCTTCTGGGCTCCAGCGGTGGCGAGGGCCAGGCCGGTCTGCTAGGTCCGCTGACCCTCTCCAGATGGCTGGTGGGGCTCCAGTGGCTGCAGCAGCAGCTGTGGGGCATCCTACAGGCCCCGCTCGCCCTTCCCGTCTGGGGTCCTTGGGGGTGGCAGCGGTGGCAGGGCATCCCGGTGGCTTCACTTGCCTTTTCATTGGCAGTGACAGCAGTGGCAGTGGCTGCTACGGGACTTTCCAGTGGCTTCCCAGTGGCCTTGCTCACCCTTCCTATCAGTGGTGGTCGCGGCCCCGCTGGCCCTTCCCAGCCAGGGTCCTTGGTGGAAGTAGCAGTGGCGGCTGCTGTGGGGCCTCCCAGCAGCCTCTCTCATCCTTCACAGCAGCGGCACCAATGGTGGTGGCCCCACTGGCCCTTCCCGGCCAGGGTCCTTGGAGAAAGCAGAAGCACCCATCACCACAGGGCCTCCCAGTGGCCTCACTCACCATTCCTGTTGGTGGGAGAGGTGTTGGCAGCCATGGGGCCTCCCGGCAGCCCCAATCGCCCTTCCTGGCCAGGGTCCTCGGCAGCCATGGTGGCTGTGGGGCCTCTCGGCGGCCTCTCTTGTCCTTTCTGGCACTGGCAGTGCTGGTGGTGGTGGCTGCGGGCCCTTCCAGCAGCCTTGCTTTCCCTTCCCAGCAGTAGCGGTGGTTGCAGGGTCCACTTGCCCTTCCTGAGCACAGCTCTTCAGCAGTGATGGTGGTGGAGGTGACAGGGCCTCCGAGCCCAGCAGGTAAGGGAGCTGTTTTACAGAGAAACAAAACAGTTCATTTTAAGGAAAAAAAACAACCATTTCATTTCGTCTGTAATGAAATGCTGCTTCCTCGTTTCGTCTTGTTTTGTTTTGTTTTGCTTTGTTAGCTAACAAAACAACGAAACAGGATTTCATTTTTTATTTTGTACCCATCTCTAGTGGGCATAAATAGTTTCTAAGAACTCCTTAGAACAGCTAAGTTATTTTGTTCTTTGTGTTAGCCCTTGAAGGTATAATCTCAATCTATATAGAGGAATGCAAATGAGGAAGTACAGATGTTGTCTTCCCAGTACTCTGTTTTGCAAAACAGTTTTCAGTGTGGTAATTATGCGAATGATTTGTGCAAAAGAAGTACAATGGTACCCTGGTTTAAGAATGCCTCGGTTAACAAAAAAAAAATGGTTTAAGAAAAGAAATTATTAGAAATGGGGATGCCTCGGTTTAAGAAAAACTTTCAATGGGATGATCCGGTCTAATTCCCCCCCCCCCCCGAGGCATTAAAAGTTGATGTGTGATGTTTGCATTACAAAAAGAATGGGGATTCCTTGGTTTAAGAAAAATTTAAATGGAATGCCCATTTGCCTTTTTTTAACCTCCAGAACGGATTAATTGGTTTTTAATGCATTCCTATGGGAAACCATGTTTCAGTTGAAGATTTTTTTGCAATATGAAATGGCCTGGAGAACAAATTAAATACTTAAACCGAGGTACCATTGTATTTTATTGGGGAGTGACTTTTTCTCCCTTCTGCCTTTAATAATTCAGCATATCTGTGTAATATAGCACCCTCTAAAATCATTGAGAATTTTTTTTAAATGATACAGCTTACTTTTTCTTCCCCAGAAGCATTGTGCTCTTTCTCTTTGACAGTTTGATTTTCCACTATCTTGTGGCTTAGAACAGAGTTAAATCTATATGCTGCTTTCAAAAGAGGTCACATTTTGATCTGGAGGCCCAGCACTGTGGTCTCGAAACCCTGCACAAGGGCTAAAGCTGATATTAATTTAAATTCATAAGTAAAAACCACAGTAAAATAAGAACAGATAAAATGAAACCAAATGCCAACTTTGCTATTTAGTAAGGTTTTTAGTCCTTAAAAGTGTCAGAGGACTCTGTTCTTGCTTCTAGAAGGTTTATAAAGCTGCTCCTTCTTTGAAAGATTGTTGGAGTATTTAGGAGAACAATGCAAATCATCCCCACTTCTTCAGTAGAGATTGCTGGTTTACTAAAAATGTGAATTTATTTATTTATTTATTTATTTATTTATTTATTTATTGGCTTTTTATACTGCCCATCTGGCAGCAAGGCCACTCTGCGTGGTTGATAACAATTAATGAATACAATACAGTGCAAACACTAATGGCAGTAAGAGTCCATTCCTACCATAGTGGTTGTCCTGTGGAAGTATTGGTGAGTGCAATCAGGAGAGGAAAGGAATCCAGGTTTTTATTTGGCTTTTATCTGTTACTACTGTATTTTTCCGTGTATAAAGCACTATTCCCCCCCCCTAAAATCATAACAGTAAGCCAAATTTTTTGCGGCAAGAATTTAGAGCAGAGGTGGGGAGACTTCAGCTTTCCAGATGTTTTAGATTACAACTCGCAGATTTCCATGCCTATATTGCCAATGAAAAAGGATTTATGGGAGTTATGGTCCAAAACATCTGGAGGGCTGAAGGTTCTCCACCCTGATTTAGAGGCTTGCTACCAATTATACAAGCCTTGTACTTTCTGCTCTCTTCTATAAATAGTGAGACAGTGGTTCCTGCAGTATGAAACATCATTTGGCATCTTAAATTCATTTTGTACAAGAAATGAGTACACAGAGCTTCATGAAGTCTTTAGTTCTCAGCCTTTATATAAGGGGAAATAAAACCTGCTTTCCTACACATTGAATTTTGCTTTGGTAGACAGAAGATTTGTTCAGTAGATTTAATGTCTTTGGCATTAAAAAACTCATTAATGCCCAAGATATCAATATTATGCCTAAAGAATAAATATAATTATGTTAGATGAGTTCTCCTAAATGTAAATGCATAATTCAGGCAAAGTGGATTGTTGCATCACAAGTGAATAATGTTAATCACTCTTCACAACCTGGCCCTAAAGCATTTTTATTCTGAGATTATATTATATCAACAAAGCCCAATTTTTATAAAATAAATTGTGCAAGATATTGTTATTTGCATTTAAGGAAACTATGAATGCTGAAAATATTTTTAATTCACTTCTATAATGTGTACTCCCTTTCATTTCTCAGTGTAGTTTTATTAAAAGCTTATCCGCTCAGAGAAAACTGAGAAATTAATCAGATGCTTTTTCTTTGTTCCAACTCATTTTCCTTTCTTTAACCTGTTTACCTGATTTTAAAAATCCTATAAATGTCCTATAAATTATTAGACCATGCAAAAATCTGTATATTATTAAAGCTAAGAATAGTTGTTAGTTTATATCATATAGGATTTTGTATAAAATAAAATAAATGACTAAAATAAATTCTCTACAAATGCCACTATCATAACCAGTGCTTCTTTACTTATACATTAATACCTCGGTTGACGAGCATGGAAACTCAGGTGATTTGTTCTGGGGTACCATAGACCACATGTACACTCAAAATACCAACTTACAAAATAAGTTGGCTAGAAATTTACTTCCACATCATGGTTTCGGTACCTAGGTGCAGAATCTACTCTGCTTGGGTCTAACAACTGGATTTTACTCTGTACAGTACTTTTATGTGACAATAATAAAGTGCAATATATAGCCCTATACACACTTGACTAGCTGCTCCATGACTAGAAATAGTTTGAAAAATAAGAAAGGATGTTGAAAACAAATTAAATGAAAATATAAATATAAAGAAAAATAAAACCCTAACCTGCACTACCCTTTGAAAATGTTCCTGCCTGATACAAGGGAGACCTTCCTTCCTCAATACTCCTTCTGCTTTTGAAGCTTGCCTGAGACAGAAGGATCCAGACAGTTTCCCACAATCCAGCAGAGAGAGAGAGAGAGCATTGGATCAGTTGTGATCATGTGACCTGCTCCGGTGCTTGTATTGCAAGACATTGCTTGTTTGTAAAAGCAAAATTAATTAGAAATGTTTGCTCCTCTTGCAAAACACTCATAGACCAAGGTACTTGTAAACCAACCAAGGTATTACTGTATATTGCTCATATTATATCTCTAGGCACCCCCTCTCTTAAATGTAACACTAGCAATTTTCTTTTTTGTTATTATCTTGCCTTCCCTAATTACATGATGTAATTTTGTTTCAATTTATGGTAAGACACCTGGTCATGAATTCTCCATCTCTATGTAAGATCTCACCTAAGACTGAGAAATCAAACATATTTTTCATAGTTCCAACAATGTACACTAAAATGTCTTTGAGCAAAACTCACTTATTTTCTCTTTGTGATGCTAGACTAAATGATAAGCTGATTCATCATAAAGATGGAAACAACCCATCCAGTGCTGCCGCTATTGAAATTCATGCAATAGTACTATAGTTATTACTATTAATTTTTTTGAAATCTATGTATATATGAAAAATAGTATCAGGAATGTGCAGACGATTGCCAGGTCTGTCTCACCTTGAGGCAAGAAGAAAAATATTTATGTTGTCTCATTTACCATGCAAGGGCAAAACAAGACCAGATTTATTTTCATGGTTGCACCCAGAATTGCCAATTTCATAACCCTTTTCATTCTGAATCAGTGTCCCTGTATTCTACTGGAAAAGGCATCACTGGAAAATGTGCAGAAGAGAGTGATGGAACTGGAAAAGTTCCAGAAGAGAGCAACTAAAACGATTACTGGGCTGGGGCACCTCCCTTATGAGGAAAGGCTAAAACATTTGGGGCTCTTGAGTCAGGAAAAAAGGTGCCTGAAGGGGATATGATTGAGACATACAAAATAAGGTAGGCCATGAGTAAAGTGGATAGAAGGAAGCTCTTCTCCATCTCACAAAATACCAGAACTAGGGGACATCCACTCAAATTGAGGGCTGTGAGAGTAAGAACAGACAAAAGAATTTTTTTTTTACCCAGCGCGGTCTTAGTCTGTGGAACTCCCTGCCACAGGATGTGGTGATGACATCTGGTCTGGATGCTTCAAAAGGGGATTGGACAGATTCCTGGAGGAAAAGTCCATCACAGGTTGACTGAGAATCTCCACAGACATATTGAACATTTTGATATTCTTAGTAAGTGTAGTATAGATTGAAGCTTACCGCATTTTGGATCCTAACTTGTAGGAAGATATTTTCAAGATTTAAATTTTACCTTCATAACAACTGTTATGACATCTTTTGTCCTTCACCTCTTAGATACTCCTATGATATTTGGTTTATTGTTGTTATTTCATTTGAAACAGGAGGGAAAGAGCTGAAGAACAGTGATCTGTCTTCGGCACCTCAATGACTGACCAGGAATTTGAACACAGGGGCCCAGATATAATTTAAGTTCTTTGCACTAGACTGCAGTCAATGCCTGCTTTCAGTATCAAAAAGAGTACGGAACAGATTTTATAGCATGTATATTATGACCAAAAAATAACATTAAAATGCATTTTGTATGGTCATTCACATTCTGAATATATAGTCACAGAACTGAATGTATAAAAAGAAAATGTTGGCTGTAGCTATAGGTTTGTGCATGTGAACATTCTGTCACTAGAATGAAAGCTGTTCCTCATTTGTTTCAAGTACTGGGGGGAAATCAGAACTGTTCCTTTTATTCTTTCGTCCTTCTTTTCTTATTTCTGACTAGTATGTATAAATCATCTCTAGTGGCTGGATGTAAATGGTATTTAACTACTTGTTATATCTTTTAGGAACATGTTCACCTTTGAAAAATGTTAAGGCTGAAATTTCAACTTCAGCTCAATCCTACCTGGGACTTAACATTTGCCTAGACGCAGTTCTTTCACACTCAGCAGAATTAAGAGCATACAGCAGCTATGGCCTTGCTTATGGGAAGAAATAACCACTCTCATGATTTAGTTCCTCTTCCACGTTGTTTAATATGACTACTTCTTGGTAGCACAAAAATAAGGAGAGGAAATAGGAGCGGATGGCACAGTATTATTGATTGTAGTTTTCCTGGTTGTAAAATGCATGTGAGGAGTAAGATGAAGCCTGGGGAAAATGCAATTACTATCATATAATTCTCCTTTTTATTTTTTATTTTTTATTATTATTTTGGGTCTTCCAAAGAGAGCCCTATTATAACTTTAAGGGACACCAGAATGCTGGCATTTGAAAATCTAAAAGTGTCCCAAAGTTCCCATTTTAAATCATGCTGACCTCGGCCAGGTAGGAGAATGTTGAATTACATGTTCACCAAGTGTGTAATGTTTATTGTTATGGTTACAAGTAATACACACTAGTAAAATATTTATTATTTGATTTTAAACACTTTTTATGCTGCCTACTCCAGGCTCATGGTTGGGCACCATCACACACATAAAGAACACCACAGTAGTTGAAGAATGACATTTTTGCTGCTTCTCGGGACAGAAAAAAACAAGAATTAGGGTCATAGCCAAGTCTGTGTCCCCAGTGCCTTCTATTTACTTGTGTGGGGGCAAAGATAATGTTGCAGAGCCAGACATCTTGTGCAGTTTCTCCTTACTCACTGCCCCACCTCAAGGCTAACAGAGATGTCAGTTTGAAAGAGCTAGATTAGGAAATGAAGATATCAAATCTTTCATCTACCCAAATCCAAATGGTCATTGTTATTATGCTGATAGAACTTTAGCTTTCTCCTCCATGGCCAAGTGTTTGCTGCATATAGGAGAACGTACTGTGACTACCAGGATTCTCTCCCCTTGGCTTGGAACCAAGATAGGTCAAGCCATAGCAGCCATTTCCAGATGGCCTCCAATATGTGTCTCCCATAGAGTGTCAATGCCAGATAGATTATTTAGACATTTCATACTATGAAGCCATGGTCCCAGTCTCTGGCCTAGAAATCATCATCATCATCATCATCATCATCATCATCATCATCATCATCATCATCATCATCATCATCATCATCATCATCATCATCATGCAGCAAACATGATAACTGCGCTGGATTTTATATTACAAATCACTAGTCGAACGCTTCCCAAGCGTTTAGGACTACGTGATGTATCGGCAAATTATGCGAGCAGATCCCAGTAAGGTGGCTTTTTGCAGCTGATTGATGGTGACTTCGTCAACTCCAATTTATTCTAAATACTTGCTTAGCTCTTTAGGCACCGCACCCAGCATGCCGATTACCACTGGGACCACCTGTACCAATTTATGCCAGAGTCTCTGAAGTTCAATTTTCAGATCCTGATATCAGCTAGTTTTTTCCCCAAGTGGTTTCTCAATGACTCTGCGGTCACCTAGTATAGCAACACTTTTTTCTTCTCCACAATCATAATATCTGCTTTAATATGCTCCAAAACCCTGTCTGTCTGTATTCAGAAGTCCCAAACTAATTTTGCATGCTCATTTTCAATCACTTTTTCAGGCTTATGATCCCATACCAGTTCTTTGCTACGGGCACCAATATTGGTGCTAGAATTACACTCACTATCAGGGCTGGATCTTCATGCATTTCTTCTTAAATATTCTGAAAATATAGCATGTAAGTTGCTTTTTCCATTTCCAAATTTGTTAAAGAATCTTGAGTTCTTTTCTGCTCTCACTTTCATGTTTCCAGTTAATTTTCCTATTTCCTGTTCATTTTCTTGATGTTTAACTCTATTACTATGTTTTCTCCAATTTCACAATTTTTCTTTTATTCTCTGCATTTTCTTGTTTCATTTCTGCCATCTGTTCTCTTCAAGCTGCACAACTTCCTCCTACATCTGCTTAATTGCTAGCATGAACATAATTTGTAAATTCAGTTGAAGTTCCTGAAAAGGGTCTGGTGCATATAGCTTGCTTAGACCTTCTGCAGGTGAGAGATCTGGTGTTTCCCCCCTCTTGTTGCCATAACTTTGGTCAAATAGATTTCTAAAGAAAAAAAAACTCAATTTTTATAACCTTGAAGCTACATTAAAATATTCTGAAAGGAAGGGTTAACACATTTTACTACTATCAATTACCAATTAACTACCAGCTGTCCCTTCACAACACACCCTTTAACCTATTAATGAAGTATAATCTCTATTCAAGTCTTTAAACTGAAAATGTACCACAATTAAAAGCACATTAAATCACAGTTTCTTAAGATTATAACCTTCTCCAGTAGATGTCACCACAGAACTCTGGCCTTTCTTTTTTCTCTAGTTGTTGCACTGAATAAAAAATAAAAGCTGATGTTGATATACAGTGGTCCCCCGCCCTTTTTCGGTTCATATACTGCGGACCTGCTATATTGCGGTACCACAGTATATGAAAAAAGACCCCCTGGGTTAAGGGGGGAAAGGCCTGTTTCCGGCCTCCCATACTTACCCCCAACCTGGTGCTGTCCCAAATGGACCTGTGAGGGCCTTCCCAGGCCTTCTGGAGCCCCCCAAAAGGCCTCCCTGTGAACCAGAAGTGACTTCTGGTAAACCAGAAATGACTTCTGGATCACCAAAAATTTCTTAGGCCTCTGGTAAGTACAAGAGCACCCAGCTAAGTGCCCCAGGGCCAACCTGACCTACATCTGCATATCGCACATTTTCGATTATTGAGGGTTGGGTTGGGTCCCTAACCCTCACAGTAGGCGGGGGATCACTGTATTCTCATCGCTGTATTTTCCTAGTTGTATCCAAACATTTGAAATGGGAGGGGTTTGAAACTATTGAGCTGAGTCCTCTTTTACTGTTTTACTGGCCTGTTAATTTTCATAAGACAATTTATAAGGTAAAGGTTCCCCCACCCCACCCCACACATGTGTGCTAGTTCTGTCACACTCTAGGGGTGGATTCCTGAATCTCCATTTCAGGAGCTGTTGGTGGGAACCTAAGGGTGGACTGATGAAAGGGAACAGGTGTACTAGGGCAAGAGTGTGTTTAAGTATTGCTAAGTTCTAGATGTTTCTGAGGAATATTGTACAAGCACAAAGAGATCCCAGTAAGTGAATTCATAGATGACCATTGAAGAACTACAGTTAAAAGTAAGTTTTTTGTAGACTGACTTGGGACCTTAATAGCCCTTCCCTGGATTCATTGGCTCTTGCTCTGTGAAACTATCTCTATGATGTGTGTGTGTGTGTGTGTGTGTGCATGTATGAAAATTCTACTGCAGCATACAACAGTGGTCCAGAACATCAGGAGGGCCAAAGTTTGGACATGCCTGGATTAAGGAGTTTAGCTGCAATTAGGGGTGGCAGCAATCCTTCTCTTTAGTTGATGGGTGTCGTTAGCTGTTCTATTGTGTGAACTGATCACTGATGCTTCTGGCTAGATGGGAATCATTGAGGTTTGACCTTTTGCAGACTGTAGTTTTCAGTACTGGAAGCCAGGCTTTGTTGATTTTTAGACTTTATTCTTTTTTGTTGAAACTGTGCTTATGTTTGTGGATTTCAGTTGCTTCCCTGTGTAGTCGGACATAGTGTTTGGTAGTGCTATCCAGTACCTCTGTATCCTGGAATGCACAAATCCACAATGTCTCTGAAGATAACTATACTTAACTTTGAACTGCCCTTGACTTGTTTTTGATTGCCATTATCATTACTGAATTACCCTCTTTCTGGTTGGACACTGCTCATTTTGGCTTTGCATTACCTGCAGTTATCCTTTTAAACACCTCCATACACAAAACACTATCTGTCACTATTAGAATGGCAATCCATATGTATAATAGGCAATGGAATGAACATTTCAATGACTTTTTGATTATGCATCCCACTGAAAATAAGGTGGTAGAGATAGAGGAATAGATCATGATATTGATTTCAGTGGAAATCAGTGGATGACTAAAGCATGATTAAGTCAGGTTCCAGTCCTATAGTAATGTGACTATTGTATATGTGCATTGAATTTAGGTCTGAAGTCTTTTAAATAGTGAAGGGAATTATCCCTGCAGGCTGAAGAAACCTTTGGGGAAACAGCTCAGGGAAGGGTTTCTTGACCCCACTCCAGTGGCTTTTCAAATATGAAGTGGCATTTTCCACTTTAATTTGAAGAAAAACATGAAGATAGAAACCTGGATGATGTACTGCTTACTTTTCTTTCGCCAAATTCAAAGCTTAATTGAAAGAGGGTCTGCTACCCATGATGTGCTGCTTTGTAACTAGAACAATTTGCTATAGCAATTTACGACACTGGGGCAAGCTCTGGAGGCCCTGCACAGGCCCACCCCGCAGCCTGGAATGAGCTCCGGAAGCACGTTCCAAGCAGCACAGGGTCCGTGCTACGGTGAGCCTTGCTTGCAAACTAGAGCAAGGCTTGCAAACCGAGGCAAAGTTTTACTAAAACATTTACTAAAAAAATTGAAAATTGAGACTTGAACATTGAGCCCTGCCCAACAAGATGCAGTTCAACAATGAGAAAAGTAAGGCGCTGTGCTTAAGCTTGAGGAACCAGATGCATAGGTACAGGGTAGATGGTACCTGGCTCAACAGTTGTACCTGTGTAGGGGACTTAGGTCTCCTGGTGGACCACCACCTAAGGATGAGGCAGCAGTGTGCTGTAGGCACCAAAAAAAGCGAACATGGTCCTAGGCTGCATCAAGAGGGGGATTGCATCAAGATCACAGGAAGTGATAATTATACAGTGGTGCCTCATAAAACGACATTAATTTGTTCCTGGGGGCCCATTCATTTTATGAAAATTTCATCTTAAGAGGCACCATTTCCCGTAGAAATGCATTGAAAACCAATTATTCCATTCTGGAGGAATGGATTACATGGTTTTCAATGCATTCCTATGGGAATGCTGTCCCAAAGCATTACATGCTGGCCCTCTCAATCAACTGACAGCGGAAGGCACTGCCTTCCTGTAGCCATCCTCTCTGTTCACGGAGGCTGCAGAAAGGAAGGCAGTGATTTTGAATTTCCCACACCCAGATTGGGCGCCTGACGGCTTTCCTAACCATGTAGCACCCAATCTGGAGGTGCTATGTGGCTGGGAAAGCCAGGATCGAAACCACCACCACCTCCTCTTTACCTGGTCAAACCCGAGCAAAGACGTTTGCTGTATAATAACAACCTGTAGGTTACTCCTACAGGTTGTTTTAGTAGTAAATATTAAAATAATTTCCCTTTAATTGATTTTTAGGTGTCTTTCCATTTTAATTTTCAGTTTTATGTCATTTATGCTTGATAAAAATCTCTAAAATGACACAGTTCTCAATATGTGGTTGTGCTTTAATGAGACCTCTCTCTAGCCATGATTAAGTAAATATGTTTATAAGTTGTGTGTGGTGGAATTAATATTAATTTGATACTTGCATGATTTTTTAAAAGCATTGGTGTACCAATGAATTATTTTTCTCCCTTGGTTAAGTGGTTGTAAAATGTATTATTAGGAGGCTTGGAAGAGAAGTGCCTAATCTGGACTTAAGCCTCACTATAATGAAGTCTAAACCAGTTATAGAAAGGAAAATCTTTCTTAGGAAGAATCCTATTCATGATGTCCACTTGCAGAAGTAGTTCGACAGGTTCCTGGTTTGCACAATAACTTAATTCAGTAACCCTCAATGAGCAAATTTAAGCCCCATTCATTCCAGTGGGGGCTGAACAGTTAACTGGATGGGTGGATTCCTATGCTTTGTTGTACTCACAAAGGATTCTGCCAGGGCAGCAATAAGATCAATTCGGTCATGCAAAACTGAGCAATACCTTGCTTCTAGTGCATGTGCTCAGAATGGAATTGTTACTGTTAATTGAGATTGTGCGCTACATCTTTTAAACCTTGTTTATTATACAGCAAAGTCTATATCATTACACACATATGCTCTTCATTAAATCTGTGGCCAACATGTCCCAATTGAACAATATTGCTAATAATAAATGTGCAGAAAAGAACAAAGGTCATGTTTCTTTTGAAAAGGTTAATTAAGTTGGAAAGAAGGATATTGTATAGTAATTAAATACTAATAAATAAGGAGTCAGATATGAATGTGCCAATGTGGCATATTACAAGGTATGCAGCAGCAAACCTGAAAAACACCTACAAACTTAATATTTTATTACTTGTATTACTTTTTCTATTATAAAGCTACCCCTGGGTGTCAAAAGTAATTTTATTCTTTCTCAACTTGCTTCTGACAGAAAAGGGATTGAGTGGTCAGCACTCTGCCCATACATATATGAAATCATAATACGTCTCTAGAGGAGTTCAGGGAACTTTAATAACAGTCCTGACATATTTAAGAGAACTTTAATCAAAATTGCCATGACTCTCAAGAAAGGTAGTGCCTTGTTCTAAACCATAGTGGAATATGGTACTTAAATGCGGTGGAAAGAAGCTGTACATTTTTCACCTTTAAAAATTTTTCACATCAAATTATAGAATTGCATTTACTACCTTCTTGGGACTCTCTGGAGTAATTCTTTCATGATTTTTGATATTTTGGGCTTTAATGTTTCCATATTTTATGAATGTATCTGGCACTAGCTTAGCAAAGAGAAAATTGGTAATCCAATTTTTCACAAATCAGGAGTGTAAAAAACCTCTGACTTGGCTTACTGCCTACTGCCCAGAAATCATATGTTATTATGCCTGGAAAATGTTGGTATTACAACCTTCTCTTTTTTAGCATTGATCAAATATCTGAGTGTATAACAGAAAGCTTTCATTAAGACTTAATGACTGAGTAGCAGTTTTAGCTTTTGCAATATTTTTCTATTGGAAAAGATAATCCTTAGATTTATGGTACCATTTGCTTCAAAACAAACATCATGTGTACATTTATATACATCAGCACAGTGGCTAAAGTGAAATTTCATGATAGACTGGGATTCTGGAAAACTGCTGATTTATTATTTTCAAGCACATACTGCCTGATTGCTGCCATTGCAATTGGAAGGCTCTCAACAAGGCACAAATGTTGTGTTTTGAAAACAAAAGTCTGAACTTGGTTCTCTGGCTTATGGTCAAACCTGCTCAAGTGTAGGCTTTAGAATGAATACAAGCAGTAGTTCAAGTACCACTTTTGTCTCCTGTCCTCATTCTGAGTAGAAGGTAATATACCTGAAGTCCTGTTTATATGTGTTTACAGAGAAGTTCCACTGTGTTTGGGGCAGCTTATATATGTAAATGTATAGTCTTGGTCTGTGTGCATCACCTTACTGGGCGTGATGCATGAGAGGGTATACTCACAACGTGAGCAAGACTCTCTGTGTCAAAATCCAAATTCACCCCACATTGATGTACATGCTAATGTGGATTAAATCTCTGTGTGGAGCACCCACTTAATTTATGTTACATATATGGCAGGAAATTGCTTTTCTTCATCACAAAAGCAAGATTTCCACCTGGTGAATGTAGGAACCAGATGTTAGATAACACATTTGCTTAATAAATCATACAAATCTTAATCCAGATACGTTGTGGGTACAGAGTGCAATTAAAGAACCCACCTGCATAGATCTAAAACATATATACAGATAGATTTTTAAAAAAGATTCTTGCCCTTTGAATATGTTTTCCATTATAAGAATATCAGATACCAGTTCTGCATTTTAATAAATTAAAATATCAAATTCTTCAATTATATTTATCCTTACTAAGATTTACAGTACATCATTTTCTTTAAGGTGCACTAAACTCTCATTTTAAAAGTAATTACATTTATAATTCTTAGCCCATTCAAAGTTTTCAAGTTGCAATTCCAATTGCAATTTTTAAAAAGTAATGCTTTATTTTCTTATTTCTCAACATTAGTTAGTTAGGATTTTCCCCTTAAAAACAAGAGGTAGGGGCTTCTTCATGTTGGCTCTCACTCCATGAAACCAGGTCCCAGAGGAGCTTCCCCTTACTTCCCACTTCCTTGTTAACTTTTAAGAAGTAGCTGAAGTTTTTTTTTTCCAGGAAGGCTTCCTAATGCAACCCTGGCTAAATTTGAATTGACGGTGTATCTTTCTCCAGTTATTGTTATTGTTATTTTTGTTCTTATTCTTTAGTTCCATCATTGTTCTGTGATTTGGTGCATATACTGCTTTTATCTTGTAATTCCATTGTGGTTTTTTTTTTTTTTTTAAATTGTGAACTACCCAGAATAATGCTTCAGAACTAACAGGAATGGTATATAAATTAAAGTAATGAAACAAATAACATCAATTATAAAATTAACTTTTAAGTTGATTTTACATGACTGAACTGGAAGTACAGTAATTCCCTTTTATCATGAGAGTTAGGTTTCCTAGCCACCCACGATAAAGAAAAATCTGTGATATGCAGATGCCTCGGTAACCTTCCCTGCTGGGTACCCTGTGGGAGCTGGAGGTGGATGGCAAAAAGCTGAACCCACCAAAGCGAGGAAAAGGCTTCTGCAGGGAGGCATTGCAGCAGCCACCTGAAAGCTGAACTCACCAAGGCCGGGGAAAGGCTTACCTCCACTATGGTGGGTTTGGCTTTTTGCCACTCACCTCCGTCTCCTGCAGGGTGCCCAATGAGGAGAAGCAGGCATTGGAGCACGCGCCCCAACAGCAGCTTTTCTCCTGTGGTGCTGAGCACCCTGGAGGAGCTGGACTTGGATCAGAAAAAGCCACCACCACCAAAGTAAGAAAAGTGCTGGCTTTCAGGCACCTGACCCACCATAAAGGTGGATACTAAGAAGCCAAATGCGACAAAGCAGGGAAAGCTGGCTTTCAGACACCCACTCCAGCACAGAGAGGTGGATGTCAAAAAGGCTTGTGTTGGAGTGGGTGAACCGCTGGCTTTTGGGCACCAAACCCAACACAAGGAGGTGGATATCAAAAAAACCAAATGTGCTAAAGTGGGGAAAGCCTTGGTGACATCGACCTTCTTGAGGTGGGCACTCAACCAAACACAAAGAGGTGGATGTCAAAAAGCTGAACACGCCAAAGCAGGAAAAGCCTTTCTGACATCCGCCTCCTTGTGTTGGGTCGAGTGGTCGCAAGCCAGTGGGCACCCACCCCAATGGATGTCAAAGGTGGATGTCAAAAAGCCAAGTGGGAAAAGCCTTTTCCTCCTTTGGCAGCAACAGCTTTTTTGATTCCAAGTCCAGCTCCTCCAGGGCACCCAGTGCCACAGGGGAAAAGCTGGCTTTGGGGCACCTACGCCAATGCCTCCTTCTCCCCACTGGGCACCCTGCAGGGGTGGCTTTCACTTGCCAGGCACTTGCACTTACCCACTCCCTCAGGGCATGCCATTTCTCTCCAAATTAAAACCCGCAGTGTACAGACACTGCAATATATGAACCGTGATGCGGTGTGGGACTACTTTAGCTGCAAGCCTGAATTATAAGACACAAAACACATTATCACTTTATCTACCTTTGTGTTGCCTGAATATTCCCAACACAATGTTTTTGAGGATGGGGGGGGGTTAGCAGAATAAGCAGAATTCAGTCATTACTTTTAAAATGTTGCTTTTATAAGGAACATTTCCCTGGTATTTTTATATTGTTGTGTAAATTCACTAGAGGTAAGGCATACTGTAGTGTGATGAGCTTGTAATGTGGTGATAATTAGGGTGGCCAGACTGGATCTTTCTGTGTCTTGTCTGCTACTCTTTCCTTTCTTCTTTTTCTCATCAAAATGCTTGGCCCATCTTCTAAAAGGGGAAGGTAGGATGGAGTTGAAGCAGGGCTGGGAAATGCTCTCTAGCTATTCCCCAGTTAGATTCCCCCCCCCCGCAGTCACATGATGCACATTTTCCACATGATGCCAGTGATATAACCAAGGTTCACTCCATGGGAGGGATGCATTTTTTGTACCTTGGTCGTATCAGTGCATTCCTTACCAGAATTGCCTGTGTGCACAACCGGCCCCACTTGAATCCAAGCCACGAAGCTGGCCATCATTATTGTGGCATGCATATTAATATTGCTTTAATTTTCACGGTTGGTGCATTGATATTTATCTGTTCATTCAATTTCTGTCCCGCCCGTTTGGTAGTATGGCCACTCTGGGTGCCTAACAACATCAACAGTAAAGTTAGATGAAAGGGTGGTAGTTTTAGTTAAACATCTGTAAAGCAGAGATTTAGAGACCATTTGAAAGAATCCAGTGAAGGGGCTAAGCTTATCTCAGGCAGGAGACCATTCCGTAAAGATGGTGCAGCTGCTGATTTTTTGGTTTTTTCTTTGCAAGCTTCTCTCGGGGTTAGGGATCTGAAGCACCCAGTCTGAGAAGCGCAGATATTATAGGCTGATCTAGGTGGAAGCAGGCAATGAATTCCGAAACCATTTAGGGCTTTGTATGTCAGTCATTACCTTGAAGTTGGTGTGGAAGTAATTTGGGTACCAGCAGAAAACAGCCAGGGTGGGGGAAATATGCTGATATTTTTCACTCCAGTTAGTAATCTGGTTGAAGTATTCTGGACCTGCTGAAGTTTCTGTGCCAGTGTCATAGGCAGCCTCACATAGAAACCATTACAATAATCTAAACTCAAGACTAGTTACTAATGCATGAAATAATGTGGTGATGGACCCAGTGTCCAGGTAGGGACACAGCTGGGAGATCTGTCTTACATGGTAGTAGGCAGATCAGACCATGGACGCCACCTGGGGTTCCATGAAGAATGCTGGGTCCAACAGAACACCCAAGCTCCAACCTTATCCTTTGCAGAGAGAGTTCCCCCTCCCCCTCCCACCAAAGCAGAGGAATGTTCCCAATCCACAGGCACTAGATGCCTCCATCTGGAGGATCTCCATCTTTCCCTTTTAGCATTGCATCAGATTCTCTCTGAAAGCAGCAATCCGCAGCTCCTAATGACAATCGTTTCTGGAGTGAGAGCTTCACAACCACAAGGTTTAGTGCTCTTTCTGCTTTTAACAGCCTTCACACTAACAATGAATCCATAGGGGAGGGAGCGAAACCAGTGCCTCCACCTACAAAGAAATAAAATACTTAGAATCATAGAATCATAGAGTTGGAAGAGACGTCAAGCACCATCCAGTCCAACCCCCTGCCATGCAGGAACCCCATCACAGTGCTGTATTTCCAACAGATGGCCATCCAGCCTCTGCTTAAAAACCTCCAAAGACGGACACTCCACCACCCTCCGTGGCAGCGTATTCCACTTCCGAACAGCTCCAACCTTCATGAAGACCTCCCTAATGTTCAAATGGAATCTCTTTTCCTGTAGTTTGAAACCATTGCCCCGAGTTCTAGTCTCTGAAGCCATGGAAAACAAATCTGTTCCCTCTTCAATATGACATCCTTTCAAATACAGTATTTAAACATATCTATCATATCTCCCCTCAGCCTTCTTTTTGAAAGGTTAAGCATTCCCAGCTCCCTAAGCTGTTCGTCATAAGACATTTCTTCCAGACCTTCAGCCATCCTGGTCGCCCTCCTCTGTACCCGCTCAAGGTAGTCAACATCTTTTTTAAATTGATGCACACAGAACTGGACACAGCACTTCAGGTGGTGTCTGACCAGAGCAGACTAGAGTGGTACTATCACTTTCCTTGATCTAGACACTATGGTTGTGTTGATACAACCAAGAATCACAATGGCTTCCCTGACTGCCAAATCGCACTGTTGACTCATGTTCAATTTGTGGTCCACCAAGACTCCCAGATCCCTGGTCACTTCTGTATTTCCATTATCTGTGCATGGTAGGATAGGCTCTAGTTACTTGTTTTTGCTTGACTGAGTGTTCAGGTTTGACATGATTTTTCACTTTTCTGCTTTTCTGGCTGTCTTTTTTATTTGTGCCAACACCTCATTTAAAATTACTTGATTTTCACTCCGGCCTTTCTTCACTATCTTCCTTTTGCTTACTAAGGATGGTTTTGACCTCAGTTTCTAGTGATGTTCTTTGGTAACTCCATCCTCTTATTTTATTTCAAAAAACAAAGGAAAGTCTTTTGAAAAACATATGCATAACATATTTGTGGAGGTCTTGATAAAATACAGCTTTTCTTCCTCTGGTTGCCTGAATTTCCTAATTCAAAGAAATGAATGGAATTACAATATCAGTTAAGGTAAAATTGTAATAACTAATCAATTAAGGTAATTTTAATTTAGTGGCAAGTACAGGTTCAACTTCATGTATGAGTTTGATAGGCAAAATAAACCTGGCTCCCTGACCAATATCGTCCCTTACACAGCATCCATAGTTGGAAAATGTGAGATCTATTCTATATTCTTTTAAATTTTATTTGGAAGCATAAGAAAAATATTCTCACATTCAACTTCATAATGTATGTAGTAGCTCTCTGAGCTGTAGGTGATTTTTCTTGTTGTTAAATTAAGAAATAAACATATCTAGGAATTCTACAGGGTGGGGGGAGCAGAAAAGCAAGCACTCTAGGCCTGAACAGAACAGACAATGGCAGAGCCAAAACCAGTTAGGGAATAAAGCTTTCATTGCAGTTCTCACTTACAGGAAAAAATAAATCGGAGTCTCCTCTCTCTCTCTCTCTCTCTCTCTCTCTCTGTGTGTGTGTGTGTGTGTGTGTGTGTGTGTGTGTTAACAACATAGACAAGGATCTGTATCGCTGTTTTATTCTAGATGTTTTTATTGTTTTTATTTAGTTTTACTTTCAAGTTTTTTTTCATCTTCAGGATAAACATTTATTTATGCCAAATGCTTTTATTTTTGTTGAGAGCTACCATCACTTTAAGTTACCATTCAATTTAAACTGCAGCTCCCATTAAAATGACTAATGTGAAGTCCCCAAGAAACAAATGTTGAGAGTTTTGAGTAAGCTTTCTTCTAAAGCAGTGTTCCAACTTTGTTTAGAGGAAACTTCCAAGTTCCTTGGTAGCCTTTTTTAAAAAAAAATATCCATTTATAAAGAACACGTGTAAAGGTAGACAGGCTTCCTTGAAAGACAGCTAGGATAAGGCACCACTACTGGTTCTGGATGCAGGGCAATTTTGCATATGCTGCCAACTACATTCCATTCATGCAGGATGATGGTGGAGGGAAAATGTGAGCCCTGTGCAGTAGGCTTACTGTATTTCAAATAAAGGTACAACTGGGACTCTCAGTTTGTCAGTGTCCCTTTCTGGTCTTAGTCCTTTCATTTAAAGCTACTCTGGATGAAGAAGGAAGCTGGTACTATATGTAGGGATGGGCACCAAACGAAAAACAAAATGCTGATGTGTCAGTTTGTTATGTAACAAAACAAAATGAAACGAACCAGGGAAACAGTGTTTTGTTAGTAACAAAATGAACTGGTGGTTTATTACTTTAAAGTGAACCAATTTGTTTTTCTGTAAAATAGGTCCCCTGGGTCCTAGAGGCACCAAATTTGGTGTGAGCCTTCCTTGGACTCTCCCCTTTAAGGCCTCCAAACCTGGAGAGATTTGGGATTCAGGAGACTGAGTTACTCAACTTGAAAGGGGGTTTCCCCTGGATTTTTTTTTTTAGAATTGCAATGTTATGTGCTTGAAAATAGTGATCCCAGGCAGCTAGCAGCTTGGAAATTACAGTGGAGCTTCCTGAAGCTCTCCTCTTGAATCACCCCCAATTTAGAGAGGTTTGGGGTACAGGGAGCAGAGTTATTGAGCTCCAAAGTGGCTGCGGGGGAAACTTAATTGAACAAGTGTGAATCAGTACACTGAGGGGAAGCTTTCAATTAACCCTTAAATTGCTAAGCCTCAATGCGTGGAGGAAGCCTCAATACGTGGATGAGGTGATGGGGTAAAATCCAGCAGAACGGAGATGGACTGTGGGTCTGACTCCAGCATATTTTATCTTGATGGAGAATTGTTAGTCCCAGCTTCTTGGAAGGAATCCAGGCATCAGAGGCTATAATTGTGAATTTGAACAAACTCACTTCAAAGGGGGAAACCTTTTGACTTTCTGACTTTTTAATAAACTAATTATTAACACAAGCATTCTATTTTTTAATTTTAATTTTTATATAAACGTACAAAAGTAAACTAAAAATAACATCTATTCACTTAATGTGCTCCCCCAATGGGACCAATAAAGATGTTTTGTAATATTCTTTTCATGGAGCCCTGTTCCCCTTGTAGAAATAAATAGACTGTTGTGAAGGAAGAGAACCCCTCCCCTTTGTTAATACAAAATCAATAAATTCTTCCCATATACAGTATATCTAAACTTATTCTTATTTGACAGATCTTTTCTTGCTTTGTTACTATATGTCAATAGGTATTTTCTACAGTTCTTTATACCATTTAGAGATAGGCATGAATCAAAAAAATGACGTGTCGTTTGTCATTTGTCCTTTGGAGGGTCCGTTTCGGTTTGTTTCCATTTTTCGTGAATTTTTGCAAAAAAATTGTTTTCGTTTTGTTACCGTTTCGTTACCATTTATTTCAATTTTTGTGATTTTTTTAGCATTTAAAGCAGTTCACTG
Organism: Phrynocephalus versicolor; assembly: GCA_023846285.1. NCBI lineage: Eukaryota > Metazoa > Chordata > Lepidosauria > Squamata > Agamidae > Phrynocephalus > Phrynocephalus versicolor. The sequence continues at coordinate 29,480,485 of JAHTLZ010003542.1, forward strand.
TATTGCAGTAACGGAAACAAAACGTACGACAAAATTTCCAGTGTTTCTGTTCATTTCGTTTCATTTTGGAGATAAAATTCGTTTGTCGTTTCATTGCGTAACGAAATGAGATAACGGAAACGAAAAATTGTTCATTTTGTGCCCATCTCTAATACCATTCATTTGATCGGAGATCACACCTAACTTTTCAATTCTTTGCTAATTTATCTTCTGTTACTAAATTTGTAATCAATTCTCTCATTGTCCAGTTCCATTGTTCACCCTCAAACATTAGTAAGAGTGTTTTTATGAAATATTTCTAAATTTAATACTGGATTAGTATTTCACTTGCATCTTTAAAAACCAACTTCTAAAACTTCATTACACGTTCGCATTCACACCACATATGAAAACAGGTATTTTCAACATATTTTGGAATATTTTTTATCCATACAGTTTAGTTTCACAGGTGTTATTAAGTACCATCTCAAAAGCATTTTATAAAAATGTCCTTTATTCTTATAGACATACATGTCATTAAAATTCAAAATTCTTTCATTTCAGATTTTCTTCCAATTTTCAATATTTATTTCCTGTGCAAAATAATCTTACCATAATATTTTTAAAACCTCTTCTTGCTTTTCTGCTTCTACAGTATTAGCATTTTATACATCTTACTTGTTATTCCTTTCATTTTTTAACTTCTATCATCTTTTTCTTTTTATAGTACCATTTCTTCAAACTTTATGAACTCTCTACATTTACCTTTTCTTTTCACACATTCTCTAACCCATCATTTCTGCTGTTGAACATTAAACGATGATAGCATTTCCCTTCCCAAAATTTCTATTATTTTTTTCTTTTCTACCAGTCCTCTCCAACCAATATTTAATCTAATAATCTGTCTTCTTAATATCTTCACTAACCCTGTTTTCATATTCCCTGGAAAATTGTTACAGGATGTAAAGAAAAGATTGATGGAATAAACATTTTTCTATATCTGTTCCATATTAATATATTCATAAGAAGGGGGTTTTCAGTATTCTTTACAATAAAATGATTATTTTATTTTTAAAATATAATTTAATAAGATAGAATATAAAAACCAATAAAGCAGTTATAAATCATTACTGGTTAACATAATACATTGTTCCATAAATTCGTATGAGTGGGTGGGTGGGGGTTGCTAAAAGAGTTATTTCAATATTTTATTTCTTTGTTTCTGTATTTATTTTCTATACCATCCATCTAGCAACAAAGCTATTCTGAGTGGTTTACAAAAAATTATTCAATACTGAATAACAGGAAGGCAGGTTTTATAAAATGAGTCTATACCAGAATTCTGTACCTCAGATGTGAGTGGGAAGTGAGGTTTTTTTCATCAAATATAATTTCCATACCCGAGATTCCCATACATTCATTGAAATTTCTGCAGCTGTCTTCCAGTGTTGAGTAATTGTTTGTCTATACACACAAAAGTATGTGCTGTGATTCATTGGAGTCTAAAAATAATGTCATTAATAGTAATACTGGTTTACACCCATACTTTGGGCTGTTATAGTTCAGGTATTTGAACACCTTAATACAGAAATTATATATTCTAGGGCTAGTGCCACAAACAGCATAAATATATGCTTATTTCTTTACAGCCTTCCAACAATTGTATCCAAATTTTCATTTATATGATTCAATTTCAATGGAGCATAAAACTATTGGTGATCTGCTTAGAGCAAGAAGACCCAGGCATCTGGAAGTTGAGTCATGGCTACTGGACTTCTTTTTTGAGAGATAGAGATGTTTCGCTGCTCATCCAAGACTGATGAAGCTGTTTCGATGAGAAGCGAAGCGTCTCTATCTCTCAAAAAAGATGTCCAGTAGTCATGACTCAACTTCCAGATAAACTCACCTGGATGACTGAGAATCTTTACAGACAAAGACCCAGGCATCTTATTTCTGCAAGAGACACACATGAACGGAGACCCAAATCCAATCTGGAAGCTGAGTCATGGCAACTGGACTTCTTTTCTGGTGAGACTGAAACGTTTCACTTCTCATGCAAGCAGCTTTGTCAGTCTTCGTCCAGTTGCCATGACTCAACTTCCAGATAACCTCACCTGGATGACTGAGAATTTTCACAATCCAACTCTGAAGTTTGCACACAAAAATGTACTACCAGTAGTACCTTGTATAACGTAATTAATTCATTCCAAATGAAATTACGTTATACAAATTTTCCTTTGTACAAATTGTGAATTCCCATAGGAATGCATTGAAAATGGGAGTAATCCGTGCAAAGAAGCCGAGCCCCGCTCCCCTCAGACCTGCAGCAGCAGCATGAGCAGCAAAAAAGCCCTGGAAAGGCGACTCTTGCTAGGGCTCTCGGCAGTCCCTTAAGTTTCTGCCGTCAAGCTGGAGTCAGCTCTGCTTTTTTGCAGCTCATGCTGCTGCTGCATAACCGCTTCTTGCCGTCGTGCGTTCGCCCCACGCCACTGCCTGCAAGCTCTCGGCCAGCCCTGTCGCCAGCTCGTCTGCCTGAGTGCCTCGCAGGAAGCGGCTGCCGGAGCAACAAAGGAGAAGGAGAAGGGCGGGCGGGGGCACGTTGGTGAGACCTGCCTTTCCCCCCTTGGCTCCCTTTTGAAGCCAAGGCAGGCAAGTGCGGGGTAGCCCAGGAGCTCCGTCTAAGATAACCCAGGGCAAGAAGGAAATGAAGCTTTGGGGGGGGGCATTGAGCTCTCCACTCTCCTCCTCCTCCTCCTCCTTTTCCTCCCCTGACTCTTTTCTGACAAGAGACTCTTTGCGGAGAGCCTCCTGGGCTCTTCTCGGCCATTCAACTTTGGGAGGATTTAGGACGCTGCCACTTCTATTCAGCTTCTTTTGTGAATTTACAAATTAGGGAGCCACTCAGTCTGACTCTGAAGCTACCAACGAGGTATCCTCCTCCCCTCCCTCCCTCCCTCCCTCGCCTGCAAAGAGGCGACAAAGTTTCCCGCCCATGGAGCGATCCCTGGGCTCCCGTTCCCGCCCTTGCTCACCCGACCCTCCTGCACAATCAGGCTTGGCAGGGTGCCAACGCACCCGCTCTGCAGCTGATCAGAGCACTTCTTGCTGATTCCCTGCTGGTAAGACAGTTGGGGTTGAAGGTAAGGGAAGAGGTGGGGGGCAAGCTGAAAAGGCTAGTGGGTAACAGGAAGGCTGGGCATTTGGCAACCACGGAGGAGGAGGAAGTGCCTTACGGCCTGGCAGAGCCCGCCTGCAAGATTGGCAGATGAGGTGGCGGAGTGCCATGGTGGTGCTAATTCCCTATCTCCAGATTTTTTACGTTGTACAGATTTCCGTTATACAAACCCTATGCTATACGAGGTATTACTGTACTGTTCTTTCAGCCTCATGCTCAAGTAAGGCAGGCAGAGACCTCATTGCTATATCAGCCGATTGAACGACTGGAAGACTCTAATGACTCTAAATGGCATTTCATTTTTGCTAAAGGCAACCATGGAAGGTGGAACAAATATCATTCTTGGATCCATGTACAGGCAAAACACCAACAAATCAACCTTCCTGAAGGAAACATTAACTTTATTAGAAAACTTTAGGGAGTGAGAAGTAATTATAGGAGAAGACTTAAATAGCCCTTTGGGGAAAATGGACCATAGTAACCAGAGGCAACAGAATCCTGGATATTAACAACCAATTATTTCATCCGTGAACTTAAATGATATTTGAATAATTACTCACCCTGAGCAAAGGGATTACATATTTTGTCCACGTAGGTACAACTCCTACTCAAGAATTGATTATGTTTTAGTTTCCAATTCTTGGTGGGGAAAAAATAGTAGTTCTGAAATAGGTCTGATAGCTGCATCTGACGATAGCCCTGTGCAAGCAGTGTTGTCACTGTTTAAGCAATATCCTAGTCCATTTTCATGGACACTTTACCCTGTTATTCTTAGCTGACAATAATCTAGAGATAAAAATCAGATGCATTATAGTGAATAGTATTAGTGAAAATTCTTTACCAGAGGTCTCCCCACATATTTTATGGAACACAATAAAAGCAAAAATAAGGGTTGACTGTATCAAAGAAACAAGTTATGTTAAAAATAATCAAAGATTGCAAGGTGTTTAAACTAAACATAAACACAACCAAGATAGGGCTACATTAAGAGCAGAACTTCAGACTTTAGTGATTAATCGAATTTACAATGATATGAAGTTTACCAAACAAAGGTATTATCATGAGAACTTCTTAACTCCTTCCTGGACAAAACAGACATTAAAAAGAGTTTCTATTTATCATGTTAAAATATTTTAAAATATATATTTTAAAAATCAAAGAATGAATGTACAGATGTTCACTCATTTAAGTGTGAAATTACTGTTTTTTGCTTTGTAGTTGTGGATGATCTTACATTATGCCAGCAGAGTTTTAGTGCCTGTTGTTCCAGTCTTACCACTGTACCATTGTCTGATCATTAGGAAAAGAACTACAAAGATGCTATGTGCTACTCGTATGTGACATCAATTCACTACTGGAGCTTGGTGATTGTATGAACTATTTAACAAAACTTGACCGCAAAACCATGAGTGAAAATCATAAAAATACTGTCATAACTGAAAATATAGTTGTTCCCCGCCCTTTCATGGTTCATATACTGCAGTCCTGGTATATCGTGGATCTGCAGTATATGAAAAAAGGCCCCCTGGGGTAAGGAGGAAAGGCCTTCCCAGGCCCATCGGAAGCCCCAAAAGTGCTTCCCCGCAAACCGGATGTGACTTCCGGTTAACCAGAAGTGACCTTCAGATCACTAAAAAGCACTTTGGGGGGCTCTGGGGGACCGGAAAGCCCCTTGCAGGCCCGATTGGGACAGCACCAGGCCTGGGGTAAGTACAAGAGCCCCCAGAGAGCCCACCCAGTCCCGACCTGACCCAGCATCCGCATATTGCGGATTTTGTACACCTTTGCATATCAGCACCCATAATTTTTTATCTCTTGGCAAATCATTGTCCATTCCTTGTGCCTGATTTCACATGTGCATCCCATATGTAAATATGTTCCCTTCTCTTTTTTAATCTCCAACATGAGGATGATTCTTAATTCATTATGTTCAGTTTCATTAAAGTTAAATAACATCTCTATAATACTTTGTAACAATTTTCCTTAAAATTTACATATATGTTCATTATTCATTTATTCAAGTTTCAAGTTTATTGCGGTCATATGACCCGTATAAACAAATATAGAGTAAATCATAAAAACAATGAAAAAGAATAAAACTACAAATGGATAAAAACATCAGGAAGATGGATGAATGGTCGAGGTAATCTATGCTCTCTTGTATTCATTTATTCCACATCTTTTCCCATTCATTTTCACCAATTTCTTTATTCATATCTTATCACCATCCCTCATTAAAAGCTGTTATTTTGGATTCGTTATTAGCATCTTATATACAGTGGACCCTTGTATAACAAACACTTTGTATAACATAAAATTTGTACAACATAAAATATTCTGGATATAGAGGAAATTTGCTTAACAGATTTGCCTATGGGCCAAATCCGTACAACATAAAAATGGGATCACTCTGTTTTCAATGCATTCCTATGGGAAATTTGTATAAAGGAAAATTTGCTTAACATAATTTCATCTGGAATGAGTTAATTACTTCATACAAGGTACCACTGTATTACACTTATTATCCCTTTTCTATTTTGATTACTTTCCATCTCTTTTTTTTTCAAAAATGCCTTCAAATTTAGTTCTCACTATCCCCTCTCTTTTCCATTCCTTAGTTCAGTTTTAAACTGTGCAATTTTCAACCATGTAATTCTTTCTTGTACTTAAACTCCTTTTATTTTATAACTCCTCTTTCCATAAAAAACTTATATAAGTGTTTTTTTTTTGGGGGGTGTTTTGGAAAATTTCTTAATTCCACCACTTGACGCAATGAATAAATATTTGGAGTAATTTTTTTCATGTAGTTCTTCCAACTTTTGCAACTTATTACTTGAAAACATTATTCATATGTTTAAGAATATCTTTTATATTTTCCTTAAAAGAAATATTTTATATACTCTTTTCATACTTGCAAAACTCCATGTCACTCCATATTACCTCTTTACTGTTTATTAGAATCTCTAGAAGATGCCTTCATTGATTTACTATATAATATTTGGTATACTCAAACTGTTTTCTCTTTGAAGTTTATACCATAAATCTTTGTCTATCCATGGTCTTTTATTTCCATGGCAAAACATATCAATCATATACTGCAGTTATTTTAATTCTTTATTACCTATCTTTCTTGTTAATACCAAAATATAAAATTTAATTTAAGGATTATCTTCATTTTTGATACCATTATCCTTCCAAATCACGACAGCCCAGAAGTTGAGTCATGGCAACTTAACTTTGTCAGTCTGAAGAAAGTTGCTGTGAGGCTTCCAATTTATAGTTCACCTTGGTTTCACACCACCCTGGTCTGAATAGGCTCATTAGATGGACAGTGGCCTGAATAAGCTCATTAGGTGGAGAGTAGCCTGAATAGGGTTGTTAGATGTACAATGGCCTGGTATGTGTGAATGTCCCACCTATGCAACCTTTCCTAACCACCCATTAAGTATGGCTCATTAACTGTGGTCTTCCTGGTGGAGGTGTGAAGTGCTTCTGATTTGTCTGGGGAATCTATAAAACGGCAGCATGATAAGCAGCAGACAGATTGCGCCTAGGTTTCCCCACCCTGTTGAGAGAGGGGTTTTCAATACACAAATGAGTGACTTCCCTGACTCCTCTCTCATGTCACCTATTTTCTCTATCTAATATGTGTACATCCTCATATTTGAATGAGTGTCCTTTGTCCTTAAAATGAAAATAAGCCACTGATTCTGTTCCTGAGCTGTTGCCCCTCCTGTGCTTGGTTATCCTCCTGTTTAGAGGATATTTGTTTTTTCCAATGTAGATCTCTGCACACTCCTCATGACATTGGACCACATATAATATATTGCTCTTTTTGTATTTTGGTGTCAGCTTTTGGGGGGGTAGACAAGTCTCTGCCTTAGTGTGTTTGAGGGTTTGAAGTAAACAGGGATGTGGTGTTTGCCAAAACTCCTTTAAAACTTTCCACACACTCCAGCCATGTGAGGAATGACCAGGTTCTTTCGTTGGCTCTGGGTCTCAGGCTGATCCATTGTTGTTCTGGGTTGGGACACTGCTTTGTTGAAGGCCAATTTTGGGTATCCACAGTCCTTAAGCACTGTATTCAGATGCCTGTCTTCCTTGTTCTTGGCTTCTGTGGACGTGGGGATGCTCTCTGCTCTGTGGTTTGAAGTCCTGATGACTCCTAATTTGTGTTGTAACAGAGTCAAGCAGTAGGTATTGTTCAGTGTGCGTGGGTTTCCTGTAAACTTCTATTCCCAGGCCATGGTTGCATCCTATATAACTGCACAATCCAGGAAAGCCAGCCTGTTGTATTTGGCATCTTCCCTAGTGAACTTCATATTTGTGTCCACTGCATTTATGTGATCTGTAAAGGCCTGTGTTTCCTGAGTCTTAATTTTTTTTTACACAGGTGTCATCTACATACCTGAACCAGAGGTTCAGTGTCGTCCCTGGAAAGGTGTTGACTGCCTTCTTCTCCACATCTTCCATGTATAAATAGTCCCCTGCTCCTGGACCTGTGTCTGAACACCACTTACTTCATGTACAGAGTTTAATTATCAGTTTAAACAAACCATATTCATTCAGTCTCTTTCTAATTGTACTTTAATGAATGTTAACATTTAAAATGCTAACTGAAGCCTGTCCAGTCTGAGACGTAACTCTTGGTGGGTTTTTTTTTTGTTTTGTTCATTTTTGCTTTTTGGCAGTTTATCTGAGCATTTCATGGCCTGACCTTCGGGTGAATTTGCTTAAACATCCACTCCTGTCTTGACTGTTTCCCACTTGTGAATAATCTTCCTCATTGTAGAACAGTGGACCTTAAATTGCTTGGAAATGGCCTTATAAATCTTCCCTGATTTATGGACAGCAACAATTTCATCTTTACAGTCATTCCTGATGTGTTTTCTCCTTGGCATTATGTTGACGCATACCTGAATGCTCCAGACCGGCACACTGCTAAAATGTTAGCTTTTACAGAGGTAATCACAGTTTCTGAGGATCAGTATTAGTCAAAGACATATGGTTAGCAACACCTGGATGCTACTTGGCCTCTTAATTCCCACGGAAGCATAAGGGTGTACTTTGTTTTTCGTATGTGGCTTCTCAATTTTTGGTTTATTTTTGTCAAATCATGCCACAGTATAATATATAATGTGTTATTGTTAATCTGAGTTTGTATTTGCCTGATTTTCAGACATGCAAAGGATCAGATGATTTTTGTTATGTCTTGGTACATAAAACCATAGACTTCAAAGAGGGTGTACTTTCTTCTTCACTTAACAGTAGTATATTCTGCTCACTTCTGTGCTTCCATAAGAGTAATACTTCGGATAAAGAATGCCCCGGATAATGACTTTTTCAGATAACGAGTGGAAATTTATGGGTATAGGGTTGCCTCTGATAATGAATGTTTCCTATGGGCTGCCTTGGATAACAAATGTTTCAAAATGCCTTGCAAAAAAGAAGTGTACCCAGGATGCATTGCGGCCCCTCTAGTTTGTGGAGGGGCAAGAGGAGTTAGAACATTTTTTCATGGTGTTTTGGAGCCATTCTGGACATACTTTGCTGAGGCTTTGGACTTGGAAAGGTAGGGAGCTGGCTTTTATTAATCTTTGCACTGTTTTTCAAGGAATAGGCTTGCTGGTTTTATGTTTATGTTTGTTTGGATTTTTCCCCTTCATTGCTCTTTGGGCGGGAAATGGCTGGGGAAGGCTTGCAGGTTTCTTTCATTTTCTCTGTGTTTGCAACCTTTCCCCACTGATATGGAGGCAAAAACGGCCTGGATTTTACTTGCTGCTTCTGTTTGTTTGTATTTTTCCCCCTTTGCACTTTGGGTGGGAAAAGGCTGGGCTAGGATTGCTGGTTTCATTTCTCCATGTTTGCATTGCACTGCAGGGTGGGGTGTTCTGGGGGGGGCACTACTGCATGCCTTTAAAGTGCACTTTATAAAGAGGTCTGAACCCCCCCCCCCAGCTTTTTTGCCTTTTTTCAGATGTCTGGAAAGGATTAATTGGTTTCCCATTCATTTCAATGGGAAACTGCATTTCGGATAACGTTTTTTTTCCCGGATAACACATTGCCTCAGAGAACGAATTAAATTCATTATCCGAGGTACCACTGTATATGTACATGTGAGCAAGACAGATGTGAGGCATCCACAGAGAAGAAATCTGTGATGAGAAAGATTAAAGAGTTAGAAAGTGAAGTGAAGAATATAAAGAGAAGAGAAGAAGAGTTGGGAGATAAGAGAAAATTAGAGATAGGAAAGGAAGGCAGAAATAGAATAGAGGATAGAAAGGATAGGTTTTGGATGAGTGATGATGAGAAGGAATAGAATGTGAGGAGGGAATTTGAGAGAGCGTATAAAAGAGAGCACAAATAAGGGAACACAGATAGAAAGAGAGGTAACAGAGGAAGAGTCGCAGACAGAGAAAGAGAAAGGTCTACCCTTATTGATACTGGTACCATATGAATGGCATAGTTCATTGAGGTCAAGAGCTGGTGTGGTAAAACCTATGTCAGAACCATCAGGATGGGTCCCTGAATGGGGCTGGGAGAACATGAGGGCACAAGTTAGACATCATTGTTATGGGACCGTATGTGCTGAACCTATGGTTTAGAAACAAATCCCAGTAGCCCAATTCAAGAAAGAGAGCAGATATGATGCATATGTTATGGAGAATGAGTTATAAAAATGCAAACCCTGATTATATGTTGTTGTCTGAAGTTGATTGATTGAAGAAAAATACAAGAGATGCTATAATGCCTGGAAATGTTAATAATTTTTTTTAATTTGTTAATTTATATGAGTCCATTAACCTGTCAACTTCGGAACCATTGGTTGTTATCAACAAACCCTCACAACATGGCATGAAAGGCTTTGGTGACCCATTTTTGCTCTAGTGAAAGTTTAGGCTTGACTTGACTAAACACCCACTGTAAGGGAATTTCCTGGACTCTAAACTGGGTTTCAGATGTTCACTAGGCAACTCTTCCACACTATCTTAAACATAACCCTTCAGCCCCAGGCTTATTAAAACCCTGGAGAGTGTATATCTGAGTACCTGGTTCAAACCTAACTTAATTCCAGACACCCAAGACTAGCTTGGTTGCGTACTTTGAGACTGCATTCCAACCTTGCAAGGTAAGAGAGGATAAAATATTCATTTAACCAATATAGCCTTTTTGGCCAAGGCACCTATATATATAAATGACAGTTACAGAGTAAAATAATGAAAAATAGATCAACTTAATGTTTGATCAGTTTCAGGAAAGCAATCCTAGAACACAGTTAAGCTAGCCAAATGATCATCTCTCTAAGGACTACAACATAGTGTCAAATCTACATCCAAAAGCTTAAGACCCTGTGAAAAAAGCAAAAAGCATTTTACCATTTATGAAGGCATGTTAAGTAATTGCTAGTTAGCCTCTCAGTCACTGTTAGGGAGATGTATGAGAAAATAGTACATAGCCTACTAAATTCCTTTACACCCACTTTTCTGTTTTTCCAGCTGTTCTTCATATCTGTACAGTTCTCCACCAATACCACATTTAGAATAAGTGGACTTTTGTTCCTGTCGTTTTACTGTTTTTCTTTCGCAAACTATGGGTGATTTTGACCTTGGTTTCGAGTGACATTCTGCTAACTCCAGTCTCTCTTATCTCAAAGCCAAATGGATCTTCTTTGGAACACATGCACAATACATGTCCAGAGAGTTTTTTCGTTTTGTGTTTGTTCCGTCCAATACAGCTATTCTTGCTTTGCTTGTGTAACTCAAGGACAGAGTTTGTTTACTTGATACATTAAAGAATGTATATGATTCCCTACTATGTGTTGTACCTACTCACACCTTTGCTCGGCCATTTCATTTAGTACAAAGCAGCTCTTCAAAAAAAATTTGCACAGAGGGACTACAGAAACAGCTTCTTGCTTCTGTTGTGTCCCTGTAACCATGGTATAGAACATATACTCATCTTTTGGAATCTTCTACTACTCAGTAATTCTATATGAGATAAATTGCTGATTAAATATGTGTGTAGCACAGGCACTATATACTTCAACTTCAATTTTTAAAAGCCATAAAATACTATTCTTCAGAAAAATTCAAGTTTATGAATGTGGGATATTGTGCTTCTGTACCCACAATTTAAAGTCAGGAAATGGCCCAATATTGCTGCAAAATATTGTGCCCATATTGCTAGTAGGAAAAAGAATTTACATAGCCTTTACCTAGCGATGAAGTGTCTGAATGGTGACAACATCAAGGGCAGAAGTCAAGAGATTCTACACAGGACACGCTCTTCAGCTCATTACTGTTCAGACTTGTTGAAAAACAGCCCTGGCCATTGCTTTGTATTTAGGAGAAAACTGATTAACAGAGGGTGTCATTTTGTGATTTGTAGTGAATGGGCATTTTGAATTGAGGGTATAGATGCAGAATATCCCATATTTATAAACCAGAGGGTTTTTGAAGAATCGGATTTGTAGTAAGTAACATTTAAGCATGCGAAGAAGTAAATCAGCAGCACTTATCACACTATAAGAGCTTAGTTCAGAAAGTGTCTGGTGTAAACATCCCTCACTGACAAAATTATTTAAGCACACACCTTTCATTGCTAAATCAAGAGTATGTGTTTCTTAAATCTGTGGAAACAGCATATTTTGTTAAGCAAGGATTAAGTTCGTATTTCTGTCAGAAGGTGACACGCTGAACTAGTTTTGAATGGGAAGTCTAACCATTAGGATTGCAACATACTGTACAGTATATATCATGGCAGATGTTGAAAGCTTTTTATGTATATTTATTTGTTGCATTTTTATGCTGTTGCAAACAGTGAAAAAATGAATAAATACAAAATATAAGAAGATAAGATAAAAGCCAGGAGGAAACTATAAAAACATGTACATTGTCTGGCGAATTATTTTATGAGCATGGTTTCTTTAAGGAATAAAAAAAGTTATTCACAGGATATTACGGTTCTTATTGTCAGTTCTCATTTGTTTATTCCCTCACGGCAATGTATACAGAGTGCAGAAATTTAACTACTTTGCCTTACAAGTGCCAAACTTACCTTACAAATCTACCCTGTTGTAAACATTGCCTGTTGAGGTATTCTATAATTTGCATATCAAAAGATGAGATGCCCAAAGCTCTTATTCAATTCCTTTTGATGTTTCACATTTGTAGCCTAGTATTTGCTGTCTATGTGTACGGGGAAAGGGAACTGTGGGACTAGTCTGAAAACCACTAAAGGAACAGCTAAAAAGAGGGAATTAGGTAGAAGCAAGCACACTGGATTAACTTCACCTATATATTTCACTCCCAGTTTCTGTTCAAAGTTCACACATAGGAGCATATTTTATTGCTTGCCACTGACCTAGTTGGCAAGTGAGGAACCAGACAAGAAGAAATAGATGGACATCTCCTGCCTCCTCCTTCACATATACTGAGTGTGTGGTTTTGCCTCTCATGGGAAAGAGTGAGATTGAACTCTCTGCGTGTAAACTGCAATAAAAGCAATGTGTTCTGCTTATATACTGCCCCATACCACTTCAAGTATTCTCTGGGCGGTTTACAGTTTAATTATGCAGGCTACACATCCCCCCCCAGCAAGCTGGGTACTAATTTTACTGACCTCGGAAGGATGGAAGGCTGAGTCAGCCATGAGCCAGCTACCGGGGATTGGACCCCAGGTCGTGAGCACAGTTTTACCTGCAGTACAGGCATTTTGTGGGCTAACGCTGAGCTTGTGTTCTGCTGTAAATAACCACACTGACCAGTTAGTTAGCTCTTGGTGGTATGAAAGGCCACAGCTTTATTGATATCCGTTAACAGGAAGAGGCTGCAGTACTCTGGACAGGCATTGGGATCGGATCATGTTCCATCGGGGAGCCTGCCTGCCCCCCGATGTGCCCGACAGCACCACAGGGTGGCAGCACCCTTCGGCCCAGCTTCCGGGAACCCCGTGGGCGTGCACTCCTTCGGGATTTCCTCTGCTAAGCTGAGCGAGGGAGCCTCCTGG
>JAHTLZ010003542.1:29493656-29536575 GCA_023846285.1 Phrynocephalus versicolor
CCCCCCCGCCCAGGGGTCCAGAGGGCATGCGCGAGGGGGCAATGCCCGGATGCCCGCGAACGCCGCATGGGCGGGGAGGCTGTGCGATTGGCCGGACGAGGGGGGACCCGGATCCGGACGGCGCAGGGCCTGTGGCGGGCGCCATCTTCCCCCGCGCCCTCACCGGAGCAGCAGAGCCCGCGCCGCTGCCGCCCACAACACCAGCCCCGGGTGAGTCGAGGGCTGTTTATTAACCACTGCGACACAAGGCTCTTCTACTTATACTGCATTCATTAAGAGCTTTCATACAGTGCATTTTACAAGCAAATAAGAGCCTTTTCACACGACCCCCAAGATCCGCTGGCCACTTAAATTTGGACCAGAGATCTTGGGGGTTTGTCGCTGTTCCTGTGTTCCCACCCCTCCCCACTCCTGGCTGCTGTCAGTGTGAGGGGAGGGAGAAAGAGAGGAAGAAAATAATGCCGGCTCACCTCCGTTCTGTCGTCTCACTCTGCTCCCGGCAATATTCCAGTCTCTTAGTATCTCTTAAAGAAGCGGGGGGCAAAACAACAACAAACAGAAGCGAGGAGAGCCCGGCACTCACTACGTTACATCCGCATCAGGAATTTTTCACCCCTGGAGAGCAGGTACTTGAAAAGTGCACTGGGATGCGCTCAGGTGGGCGTGGTCGTACTTAATTTTTTGTAAACTCCGGAGCTGGTGGGGAAACAATTTTAAGCTCTGGATCTGGGAGCCATTTGCCGTGGATTTTAGGGGTCGTGTGAAAAGGCCCTATGCTATTTAGATCATACTACATTTTCCTAATTTCTCATTTTGAAAAGGTGGCAGCAGTGCGTGTAGGGCTGCAACTGGCCAATCCACTGCCATGCAGCGCTCTATCAGGGGACCCATAATGCTGGATTGCCTATCTGCAATGATGGAGAAGGACAAGGAGGAGGCAGGACCAGGTAGAGAGGCTAGGGAAGCAGTGGGAAAGGGCTGGGGCATTCTATAGCAGTGGCATCGTGTGGACAGACACAGGGGCAATCAGCCTGGATGCAAAAAAATTAGGGAGCAAAAAATTATCCTTGCCCCTGCTGCTGGCAACCTATGCTGTGCTACTGGCTAGGAGTCAGAATAAAGCAGAAGAACAACTTACAGAATTTTGTGACATACACACGTTTCAGATAACATAATAGACAGCTATTAATGTGGACATCACCAAATGGTCAATATAGAAACAAGACCAGGACTACACTATGCCACGTACCCTAAATTGTTAGTGGTGGAGGTGTGAAGTATATTTGATTTGCCAATCAGCAGTACACCTCCACTTGAAGGACAAAGGGCACTCATTCAAAGATGAGGATGTACACATATTAGACAGAGAAGATAGGTGGTTTGAGAGAGGGGTCAGGGAAGCCATTCATATGAGTATTGAAAACCTCTCTCTCAGCTGAGGTGGGGGCCCCAGGCAGAGTCTCTCTACTACTTATCAGGCAGTGATTTCAACAATACCCAGATAAATCAAAAATACATCACACCTCCACCACCAAGACCATAGCTAACGACCCATATTTTATGGGTTTCAGCAGCTTAGACCATTCTTCACCTAATGGTCTCTTGAGCCATCTAACGAGACCATTCAGGCCATTGTTCTTCTTATGAGCCTATTTCAGACCAGGGTGACATGAGGTCAACGTGAACTATAAAATGGAGGACTCGCAACTAGCTTTCCTCATACTGAGGAAGCTGTTTGAATAAGCAGCGAAACATTTTAGTCTCTCAAGAAAGGAAGTCCAGTTGCCATGAATCAACTTCCAGATACATAAGACCCTTTACATCCAAATTCATTGATATTTGCCCTTATGCCCCAAAAGATATGTGAACAGGAGCATATAGATTTTCTCTTTCGTAGTTACCTTTCTCAGCCAACTCCCTTGTTAAGTAATTTTGACCATGTTGTTGTCAACAGAACTATACTGAATGGGCAGTTACATATAATATATAAAAATGTGTTTGCCACTGAGCAGTGCAGCAGTAACGTAGATAAAATGTCAGTATTGATATAAAGGGTTGCAGAGTTAGGCTAACAGATAGACAATGACAATGAATAGAGTAAAACTCATATATTCATATATACAGCAAAATATACACAGCATAACAACCAAGCATTATATACAATATAGCACACAGACAAACAGAGTGGGGGGTAAACTGTTCTCACCATAACAGTCCCCCAAATACAAATGGCAAGCTAGTGCTATTTATACAAATCAGCACTCATAAGATCTGATGCAATCTCTAATTAACAATCTGATGCAATCTGATCTAACCATTACAAATCATGATGTTACAATCAGTTCCACCTGCACTTCATCACTTAACATGCCTGTGATTACTTATCTCTAACACTTGTGGATTAACATCATGACACTGCAGAATCTAACTGCCTCCATTTTACAATTCTCTTTACACATTCTGTTAAATATACATAACATATGTTTTATCAATTTTTACATATCTTGACAGTTGTCAGAATGTTAACTAGTAGCAACAACTTTCTTATGTTCTTTTTAAGAGTTCACTATATTTTGGCCATTGTGTTATCCCAAATGTAGCAGTGTTGCTAGTGCCTTACTATTTTGATTAATTATTATATCATGTGATTTGTAGTGGTACTCATATGGGTCTAAACATAAGAAATTTATAGATAGGAAATCCCTGCATGGCTAGAAATTAAGAAAGAAAAAGGAAAGGTTGACCAAATAATTTATAGTATCTTCAATACAAATATAGCAGTTGAGCAGGATAAACAGGAAACATGTCAGGAGCTCCTGCAGGAAGAATGTGTTTGCTTGGGAACTGTATGTCTTTATAATTTAGGTGAATGACATGACATACTATAATCTGGGGCAGACTCCTAGAGGAACCTCAGGAGTCTTAGATTCAACCTTCAGTGTCATATCTTCAGATCAGTGTAATACTGGGGGAGTGACTAACAAAAGAGCATGAGGATAAAAATTACCACTTGATATTTTTTTTGGAAGAAGTTACTGTTTTATTGCATCCTGCTGAAAACCCACTTCATCCTTTTTTATATAATAGTTTTTTTTTCAGGTAAAGTACATTGTAAGGAATAGGTTAGGAAAGAAGTATGGTTGGAGTAAAGATTAAAAGGAGATGGGGTAAAGGGAAAATAGGGGGATGCAGGCACACTACAATTAATCACTTTCATATTTCAAATGTACATAGAACAGTTCAGACTTATGTTACACAGTAGTTTCTGGCTCTCATCATATTTCAAAATCATTTAGTTTATCTCTTTTTTACATAATTATCATTTTTGTAATCACAGATAAAACTTTCCCTAACTTTCCTGATGCTTCTGGTTCCATAGTGTCTCTAACCATTCTGACAGTTTGTCCATTTCTTCAGTTTCAAGGCTTTTTGCTATCAACTCCTGTTCTTCTGGTGCTACTGGTTCTTTCCAATGTTTTGCAAAGACAATTCTTGCTGTTGGCATAACATGCATGGCTAAATATGCTTTCTGTTGATCCATTGTATCTGGCATTATATTTAACAAAAAAAAAAAAAACACCTGGTTTTAATTCTATAGAATTTTCAAGAACCTCCTCCAGCATCTGCCTTATTTTGCTAATCATTGTGCTGCTTTACATAACTACCATATATGATAGAATGAACCTTTTTTTTGTTTACATTTCCAACATATATTCGATAACTGGGCATTCATTTTAGCTAAATTTGTCAGCGTCATATACCACCTATAGAACATTTTATATACATATAGTCTTTAAATGCAACCAATTTAGTAAGCTTTATATTCCATATTTTCCCATTGCTCAATGTCTATACTATGACCTAAATTTTGTGCCCACTTAACCATACAGTCTTTCACTGTTTCTTGCTGTGTATCAAAGTCTAGCAAATATATGTTTATCTTTTGTCTCTACAGAATTCTATCAAAAGGTGTATTTTCTAGATAAAACCCTTGTTGTTTGTCTTTAGCATACCATGTTTTGGACCACAACTCCCATAATTCCAAGCCTAGATTGTCAGTGACAAAGGACTGTGTGAGTTGTGGTCCAAAAACATCTGGAGTGTCGAAGGTTTGCCACCACTGATCTAGACTATAAAACCAAGTGTTACTCTAAAAGCAGTTACACTCAAGCTCTGTCCTTTACTTTCCTCAAACCTCTCTCATCAGTCTCATATCTTAACCATTCTCTTGACTTCTCCCTATTCATCTAATTACACAAACCTCAAGCTGAGCCTTTTAAGCACTTGGACTCCAGCTCCATGCTCCTTATCTGGTCATAGGCATTAACCCTTTACACCAGGTATGTCCAAACTTCGGCCCTTCAAATGTTTTAGACCACAATTCCCACAGTCCTTTGCCATTGGAAATACAGGCTTGGAATTCTGGGAGTTGTCATCCAAAACATCAGGAGGGCTGAAGTTTGGACATGCCTGCTTTACACCCTCCTGTATAGCCACTTTAGCCATGAAAACGGTAAATGCCACAACTCCCACTTCCTTACAGAAGTTTGATTCAGGGGAGGCAACTAAACTCCACAGTGAGATCCAATGATAACAGAGAACAAAGAAAAGACAGAAGTTCTCTATTCCTATTTTGGCTGTTTTACAGATGACAATGATTTAATGTATCTAGATCTCGCTTCAAGCCAAAATAAATTGTCTTGAATTGGGAACAGCAGCAACATCCTCCTTGACATAGGTAGGCTCACATAACATGACAACTTTACTAGACAGCTGTAACAATTACTTTAATCAGTATGATTGATGAATATTTTCTTTGCAGATTTAAAGGGTGAACTTCAAAACTGCCCACTGTGCAAAGGATGTGCACTACTGATAGCCTTTTTTAAATGAATAAATCATCTTTGTGCCTGCCTTGATTGATTGCGCGCATTTAAAGATGACCTTCCAAAAATAAATGAGACGTCTATTACTTAGTCAACTGTTACCTTCATTAAGGAACCACAAAATGGCATCTATATATTAGACGACATGGTATTTATTCTGGTATTGTGTTGAACTGATTAACTCATATTTTAAAGGCATAAGACTAGAACAACGTTAACCATTAGGCAAATTATTGAGACAAATGTGATTGCCACATTCTATAAATGTGGACCCATCCTATCTTGGTTCAATAATACTGAAAGTGAAGAGATCACTGTACTTCCCCTGCCAGTGTGCACTACCCCTTAATTCTCCTGAGTGATATTACACAGAAATACAGGCAACCTGAGCACACTGTGAGACCGCTTGACCTCCACTGTGAGGCCATGAAACTCGCCAGGCAAGAAAGAATTGCTGCCAGGCATATAATCGATGCTGCCACCAAACAGCTGGCTACTTGCTTAGCCTTCCACCGTCACACATGGCTGTGCTAAACTGGCTTTTCGGATGACTCTCACTCCTTATCCTTTGATGGTGCTGGCCTGTTCCATCAGACAACGGATGAAGTTATGGACAACCTGCACAAAATACGGAATACAGTTCTACCACAAAGTACTCATATGGGTACTTTGCTTCACTCTTTCTGTCCACACTCAACTGGGATTCCCAATAAACCATTCCAAGCCAGTACTCGTTCCATCTCAGAAAGTGAACTACATAGGCGCCATTCTCAACTCCAACCTCTCCAGAGCCTTCCTACCAAACCATCGGCTCCTGCAATTTGCCACGCTTCTTCACCCCTTCTGTCCCAGTGCCCTGGTCTCTGTCCATCAAACTCAACTCACAGGCCTCATGGTCTCCACTACCTCAGTCATTCAACATGCCAGGTTGATACTGAGGTCCCTTCAGGCCTGGTATTTGGCCCTCTTAAATCCCATTTCAGATGACCCCAACAAGCCCCTCCAAGTAACATAGTAGCTTTTGGAGCAACTCCTGTGGTGGTGTACACCCCACAACCTCCAAATGGGCAGACAATTTGCTCCACTCTTTCTCATTATTCAAATCACCACGGATGCCAAGCCTATGGGATGAGGCGCTCACTCTAACTACCACCAGATCCATCCACTTTGGTTCCCCAAGGAAAAAAACTTTGCATATCAAAGGCCTTCAACCACT
Organism: Phrynocephalus versicolor; assembly: GCA_023846285.1. Taxonomy (NCBI): domain Eukaryota; kingdom Metazoa; phylum Chordata; class Lepidosauria; order Squamata; family Agamidae; genus Phrynocephalus; species Phrynocephalus versicolor. The sequence goes on from JAHTLZ010003542.1 coordinate 29,499,759, forward strand.
TGCCATCATCAAGGCCATGCGTGCCTTCGAGCTCCACATAATGGGACATGCAATTCAAATAGCCACAGACAAGACAACTACGTTGTTTTACATAAACAAGCAGGGAGGCACCTCACGGTCCATTAGTGGGAGTGGTGCCTTGCCCATCATATCTTTCTGGTGGCCGTACACACATCCACTGAAGATAACGAGGTAGAAGATTGCCTCAGCAGACTCTCTACCCAGAATCACAAATGGGTCCTGGATCAGGCTACATTTCTCCAACTCTGCAACAGGTGGGAAGCTCCATCCATAGACTTGTTTGTCACCTCATCAAACAAAAAAGTGTCCCAGCTTTTGCTCCAGAACAAGCAGAGGCCATCAATCTCCAGATGTTTTGGACCACAACTCCCAGAATTCCATCCCTGTATTGCCAATGACAAAGGACTGTGGTCGTTGTGATCCAAAACATCTGGAATGCTGAAAGTTTGCCACCACTGCTCTAGCTGATGCATTCACATCCAGTTGGTCCAAAGACCTCCTATATCTCTTTCCTTCTATCCCCATGCTTCGGAGGACTATAGTCAAACTCAGACAGGACAGTTCGAATGTGATCCTGATAGTCCTCTGTTGGCCCAAACAATGTTGGTTCACCATTCTCAGATCTATCACCTCAGCATTTGAGAGGCTCCCAGCCCTGCCTCACCTCCTAACCCAGGACGGTGGCAGGATCCTACATCCTGACTGCCACTCCTTCCACTTGATGACCTGGAGAATTGCTCATCCATAGACTTCATCCTGTCATAGGCTAGGAAAAAAGTCAAAACTAAAGCTTTATAAGCACAAATGGTCTGCATTTCTTAAATTCACCATGTGGAATAACCTGCCCTCCTCTCCTACCACCCTGGACTCACTCCTGTCCTTCCTTTGCTACCTGTCACACAAAGGACTTGCCCATTCCCCCTTGAACCTTACATAGCTTATATCAGGCATGTCCAAACTTCGGCCCTCCAGATGTTTTGGACCACAACTCCCACAGTTCTTTGCCATTGGAAATACAGGCTTGGAATTCTGGGAGTTGTGGTCCAAAACATCAGGAGAGCCGAAGTTTGGACATGCCTGGCTTATATAGTGGCCCATCAGTCTCCACTATCTCGTGCACCCTCCTTCTTCCATCACCCTAAATTGAAAGCCTTTCATAAAAGCCTGAAGAACCTCTACCCTTCAATGAAACCTCCTCCCTCCCAGTGGTCCCTGGAACCTGTTCTGCACCAACTTTCCTTCCCACCATTTGAGCCTCTGGCATCTACACATTCTGGTTGCTATTACCTCTGCTCACTGAGCTTGCAAGCTTTTGGCCCTCACAGCTGACCTCTCCTACCTCCAATGCTACCCTGACAAGGTGACACTCTACCCTGACCTCTCTTTTCTTCCGAAAGTGATTTCTGATTTCCACATGTTGCAACCTATAATCTTATCTACCTTCTTTCCAAATCCATCCATTCCAGTCTCTCTCAACATGTGGCACTCCCCAATTTTCTATGTGTCAAGGACTTCTTCCATTCGCAAGTCCCCTTGTCTGTTCATCAGCTTCTATGGGCAAAGTGAGGATGCTTCTGTTTCATCCCAATCCATCTCCAGGTGGATAGTGTCCATAATTACCTTGGTATACAAATTGGTGCACCAGCCTCTTTCTGCATGTGCTATGGCCACATCCACTGCCTCTCTTAAGGGGATTCCATTTCCTGATATCTACAGAGCAGCAACTTGGGCTAAATCTACTACCTTTGTGTCCCATTATTGCCTTGACCTTCGGGCTAAGAGACACTCTGCCTTTGGATGGAGTATCTTCTTCTCCATACTGTCATGATGTCCACGAAGAAGCAAAAAGAAGTTACTTACCGCGACTCTGGTTCTTTGAGTGGTGCTCTAATTCACACTTCCCACCCTTCCTCCCCTCTGTCGATCATGGTTGTCAGGAATTGCTTAACAGTGGCAGACATTTAGGAGGAACTGAGCACACCTTAGACTGGGCAGATTATATATAGTAGGGGTGATCCCGGCAGACATGTGATACAGCTCTAGAACTTTCCAGGAATTTGGGTGCATTTGTGTGAATTCACACAGTATTACTCAAAGAATCAGAGTTATGGTAAGTAACTTCTTTTTTTTCAACAGAACATTTCACATGAGTACAACATTTTTCCTGTAAAATATTTAAACATTTTCCAGCTTTCCTAGCTGTACACAGTAATTGATAAAAAGCTTGCTATCGGTGTATCCATCATCCCCCCCCCCATCACTTGGTTTGGTCCCTATCCCACCTATTATGAGCAGCCTAACAGTTATGAACCATGTGACTGAAGAAGTGGATTGGAATTTACTAAATTTCAGCTTGAAACAAATCTGTTGGATTTGTTGACTATCAACAAAATTTGTTCTACAAAGCAGACTGAGTCTCTGAGCAAATGAGCACAGAAGACAGTCTCCAGTCTCCATGATTATGGAAAAGAGCTTCCAATGCTTCAACACATAGAACATAGGATATAGAATCATAGAGTTGGAAGAGACCTCAAGGGCCATCTAGTCCAACCCCCTGCCATGCAGGAACCCCCGTCTTATCTTTTTATTACAATAATTATATCCTGTCGTTTATTGTGATATGTTAAGGCAAGATATAAGGAGAATAACCAAACCTAGAGCACATTTAATGGTATGTGTGTGTGGCATACACAGGCAGCTGGCCGGCTGGGACTGATTACTTGAGTGGTCAGTCCCACCCCCCAGCATGTCTGTACATGAAATACCTGGGCCCTGGGGCAGAGAGGACACGGGTCCTACTCTGCTAACATAGCTGTAGCTTTTGCCAGGAGAGAGATAAGAGAGAGCAAGGAGGGAGTAGTAGTGGGGAAATGCCTGTCAATTCCTGATGCTGATAGCAGAGAGCAGAGATGGGTTGCTGGAAAGAGATCCAGGAAGAAGCCACAGAGGAAAACCTTCTGTCACTGTCAAAGGCCAGTCACCCTCCCAGCGTGAGTAAAGACAGAAGGCAAGGGCTGTGGAGTCCGTTGACTCCCACCCACTAAAGAGAAGATGGAGCCTCCTTCATCCTCATCTTGCTTTGTGCTTCGATGCTGGGCCAGATGCATGGCTGGCTGATACATCTGCTGTCTGGATTCACAGTGGGGGGTGACTGTACAAGTAGCCCCTTGGGTTTCAAGCAATCTTCCTCACCAAACCCTCATCCTCCCATTCTCTTGAATCCCAGCAGGGCAGTTATTTTCACCTTCAGGTTCTTGGAGCTCAGACAGTCCATTGGGTGATTTTTTCCCCAACCCTAGTTGAAGCAGTGGACTCCTTCAGGTAATACCAATTTGATAATGGCCTTATATGACTATTTTAAGGCCACATGCAGAGCCAGAGCCACTTGAACTGGCTTTGTCTTGACAAACAACATCAATGAGTTGAGTCCAGGGCCAGAAATGGAGTTGATGGCAACTCCTCACAAGAACCAATGGCAGGTCCCTTGTCAGCAGGTCGAACACCTTGTATCCCCTTACTTGGCTTCCCCACTGGGTCTTTGGCTCTGGGGTAGGATAAGGGCAATGGAGAACTGTATAACTAAACTAGGAAAGCCTTTCAGGGTACTAGGGATTAAAGCCCCAGGCTGAGGTCTCACTACATATCTCTGCCTGGCCCACACTTTCCTCTTCGCTAGTCATGTTTTCCACCCTCGGCTGGGATCCACCTTTCCCTTCATATCACTGTGCCTCAACCCTTGAATGCTCTCAAACTTCACTGCTTTCACTGCCTCCACCCTTGATATAGACAATTACTGTTATCACCATGATAGGGGTGTTGACCCACCTGGGGTAGAGCTCTGCCAGAGTGGGCTGTACCTGCCAGATACTCATTCCTCCTTCATGGACAGTCTCTACGAGGGATGTGGAAGATGCAGAGGTCAGCACCAGCTCTGGTCTGTTATTCACCTTCTCACAAACTCTCAACAGCATATACTTTCATCTCCAAACAGCTTCGTGAAGAAGGCTGATAGAGCATTAGTCATTGTCGTCCAACAAACTTAATAAATAAATGGGGATTTCAAATACTGTAATGTCTTCCAGGTTCAAAGTCAGCCTCTGTGATACATTGGCTTGAATAACAGGAATATCATGACTTCCAGAGAATAAATGCAGATTCCACAGTAAAGAAACTGAAACTAATATCTCTGTGTATAAATGGGAATGTAGGATTTTCCTCTGCTGTGCTGTGAGCTGCTTCTGCATGCATTGCACAGTGTTCTATGATACTCTCTATAGAATGTGCAATGGATCATTGTAAGTGCTAATTGTGGGGGAAATAGATTGCAGGAGCCATGCCAGCATTCATAAAATTTATACGTTGATATAAAATACCAACTGAGGTGATTAAAGTAAATTAAATACCTCAAGACCACAGTTCTTGTCTTGTTTACTGCAAAGACGACATATATTTAGGAAAGATGTCATTAAAGTTTTAAAACTGAATAAAATGCCCACAGGTCATTTTACTTCCTTATTAGTTTGTAGGCAGTATGAATCCCATACATGATGCACCATTAACTTTTAAGGGCACTTAATACTGGCAACAAGAAACAAATAAAAGCAAAAGGACACAATATCAGTAAGATATCACAAAGAAAATTACAGTCTTTAAGCCTGGGCCTAAATAGCAGTGCCTCAAGTACTACGTGTCTGTGGGGGATTTTTAGCCTCCCCATGCTAGTAGAATTGCTCTCCCCCCCCCCAAAAAGACACCCTTTTTGACTGTCATACCCTATAGGATGGCATCCCAGAACACGTTGATATACTGTACTGAAATATCAGTCATTCCGTCTACATTGATGCCCCCTATTTTCCAAATCTTGGCCTGGCATTGTACTTAGAGTATTCACCCATCATTATTATTTAGCAGGGCAAGAAATAACATAAAATATTACATAATTTCACAATAGGAAACAGAGGGCTCCAACTGGTCTTTATTTGGAATGCCACTTATGCAGAGAGTGATTAAGCAAATGAGAATCAAATAAGATTGTCAGATATTAGCATGCTGTTTGAATGAGTGATTTATAAAAAGATATTGGTCACCCAGCCCAGGATAAAGAGACAAGACACAGAGGCTCGGCAAAAACTTGGGCCACAACTATATTTAAACTATTTAAGGTTAACCCTCTTTCATGAGGAGGCCCATCGTAGTGCAGAACCTAATCTGAGTCCCATTGATCCCTGGACCAAACCTCTCAAGGCCTCTTGGCTCTGAAGTTGCTATCCTATGCCCATCTTCTACCACCCAACTTTAGGGATACCCCTCAGCCTCAGCCCTCCTGAGCCTAGGTCAGGGGTGGGGAAGGTTTTTTCCTGCCAAGGGCCATTTGGATATTTATCACATCAATCCTGGGCTATACAAAATTATCAACAAATATTAGCAGTGCTGCATTTGATGGATGTTCCCCACCCCTCATCTATGAGCAAAAGAGAGACAGAGAGAGAGAAGGCGAATCAGTCCAGATGATTGATGAGCCTTGATAATTTCCCTTGTACAGTGGTACTTCCCAAGACAAAATTAATTTGTCACTTCGTTTTATGAAAATTTTTATCTTGTGAAGTGTGGTTTCCCTTAGGAATGCACTGAAAACTAATTAATCTGTTCCAGACAACAGCTCAGCATCCCCTCCCCTTGACCATCATCATCGTCCTGCACTCATCATTTCCTGGCAGGCAAGCAAATTGGCTCTGCTGTGGCAGCTCCATGCTGGGCAGAGAGAGCCATGTGGTTGTTAGGAAGCTAACAACTTATTCCAATTGTGACAGTTCACAAGACAAGTAAACCTTTATAAGTATCAGTTTAGAACAGCTCTTTTGGGCTCAGAGATGGTCAGTAATTACATAGGGCTAATCATGTGTCTAAAGGGAAGTGAAGATGAATCTACTGTTTATGATGCTGCTTGATTTTTAAAGCTACTCTTGACCTGGCCCACCAGAGCATCCTTGGCGTGTTCACTCAGTAAGGCCACCCCCTGGGAAACCCGTAGGCTTTTTACCCATAACTAGGCCTTCTCAGTGGCTGGCCCTACTGCATGGAATAAACTTCCTAGGGAAATTCACCATATTGAGTTCCTCCGAGCCTTTAAAAAAGCATTAAAGACCTGGCTTTTTAAAGAGGCATATGGTGATTCGGTAACTTGTTATGTTGTGTTTTGTATTTTTTTTCCCTACCACCCTTTAGTATTTTTGCCTCTTGCCAGATGTTTGTATGACTTTTTGTATGATTTCTATGCTTTGTGTGTTTGTTTTCATTTCCTGTTGTTTATTGTTTATTTTGTACTAATTTGTTGACTATTTACATTCATGTAAACCACTCAGAGTCCTTTTGAGAAATTGGTGCAATCTAAAAATGCAAATAAATAAATAAATAAATAAATAAATAAAATACTGATGGACACCCTGCAGTTTCCCATCTCTCACTCTTTCACTGTACCAGACACATCTAGAATAACATTCATTGGGAAGAAAAATGGCAAAAACGTGCCATTAAGTGAATAATTGAGGCATAAGTAACACAATCACAGTGGCAAAAAAACCTTAGTGATTGCTTAATTATTTCCTTTAGCATTTTCATGTTCCCAGGGTATTTTGATTGTCCTTTTAAAATGCCCTAATCATAGCCATATTATTTCAGCACTTAAATGTCAATGTTGAAATTTCTGTGTTTTTGGAATGTAAGAAGTATACAAATAAAGCATACTGGGAAATACTGTCCCACTCTAAATCACAGTGAAGCTGTTCTAGGAAAATCTTAGCAGGTACTGCATTACAAAAACAACCATTAGTCTCACATGTCCTCTCATCACAGAATGGAGATTAGTAACTCCCTTTTCTTTGTTTGCAGTAAAACATAATTTGCCTAATAGGTAGAGGTCAATAACTTCTCTTCCAGGTTTGATGAAGCCATATTCTACTATTTTGTCCAAACAGCCACAATCCAGTACTTCTAATAGACTTTATAATGGCCCTGATAATTCATTGTGTGGATTCAAGCAAAGATTCGTGCATTCACAAGTTTGTGGCCGCTGAAAATTGTCTCTTCTGGCTTCTGTGTTTTATTCCATTGTGCTCCTATGCATTGCATCTCTCAGGAGAAATCTTCAGAGGGCTGGAAACCTTTCTGTAAGAAGAAAAGTAGGTAGGGATGAGGAACATGCAGCCAGTGGGTTGGAGATACTATTATTTCTCACTGTGGACCATTTGCCTGTTTTGGCTAGATCCCTTGGGAGTATAGTTCAGCAACAGAGGGAGGCATACATTTCTCATCTCACTGTTGCTTACCAAAAGTTATCTGGAATGTAAATACATCTTCAACTGAAGTTGTAAGTGTACTGTGGCAAAGGATGGTTGTCATTTCAATAAACAGATGAGAGACTAAAAAAATGTAATAAGCAGTCTATGTGTATGTGATGTTCAGGGTGGAAATAGAATAAGATTTTACCCTAGATTATCTTCATGCATACAGAGAAATATGTATATAAAAGCTATCTGCCCAGTTGTCTTGCAATCCTCAAGCTTCATTTGTATAATATCTGGTTTTGTTCCACAGTCTTTTCTGCTTATGCAGAGCTGACTCTGTATTTTAGTGGAGGGATACTATCCTTCCCTAACCATTGCTGGAGAACATAGAAATAAATCTGGATGCTATAAATTATAAAAAGGAAAAGGGTTAATAAGATTCTGAATGGCCTGTTAGCTAATAGCGGATTTGAACCTGAACCTGATCTAATCTTCATTCATTAAAATGCTGCCAAAGAGAAACATACTGTATGTATGTATGCATGCATAAGTCCAGCTGGTCTCTGTCTAGGAAAGCCATGTAAATTGTAGCAGCCTAAAAAAGGCATCAGAAAGGTTTAGCCACTAACAAGAGGTTACAGAGGCTACTCTTTCAATTTTTAATTTTTATTTTCACCTTCCATCAGAATTCTGTTCTCCGTCTTCTTGCTTCTTAAAATTCACAGACAAAGATGTTCCTTTGGGGGGGAAATCTATTTACATTTTGCTTCTCTTTCAGCTTTTTGCCAGATTATATTAGTGGAGACTTTGACTCTCTTATGCCTGAAGTAAGGGATTATTATACAGTAAAGGTAAGTAAGTACGTACCTACCTACTTACCTACCTACTGACACTGTCATATTTATGTCCAAATTTTCTTTTGATTATACTGCTAAAATGCCATGAATTTTTTTTCACATGTCTGGAATTTCCACTATTGTCCAGGAAAATAAGTTCTTACACTGAAGTGAATTCAGTTAACTTAGTTCCCACTGAGCACTATTGCTAGAATTCAGTGGTATATTTCTGTGGTCCACATTAAGCCTAGAAATACAAGAACTGACAGAATAGGAACTGACTAGTTACCTATTTCTAGTTTCGATTTTCTACTTAAGGATTTGACGGTCTCTTCACCCCACCTCCAAGCAAAAACCATTGCTCCTGGAAGTCTCGTGAAATGAGGTGTGGAGGTGACTCAGGGGACACTGATACCTCAAAGCTCATCTCTTTGATTTACACCTAGGCAGGGATTAATTACAAAGACTGAAATCCCTCCATGCTGAAGTATTTAAGCTGAACTAATTTGAGAAATTTGCATGTGCTTATTTATACTTAAATTGTTGCCACAATAAAATAAATAAACAAAAAAATTCCAAATTTATTTACTGAATTAGAAAAGGCTTTTCATTTAATAGCCAAAGTAAGGGACAACTATAGGAGCTTCCGTGAATCAGTGGGGGACTTGGTGAGTCAGTTCCTCTGGAAATCCCATTGATTTAATGACTTTACACTACTTGCTGTTTACTGTTGGATTTAAACCATTATCTTATTAAAACCAACAACTCTGGTAAAAGTGTATTGAACCTAATTGGAAATAGGATAATAGTTTTCATGATATTGTTTGATAATATAGGTTGTTCTTGGTCATAATAGAAAAAGGAATGCTAATGGAAGAATTGAAAGTGATGAGCTAAAACAGTTCACTTCATTTGTTTTTGTTAGGAAGTAATATAATTTTTTGTGGAACTTTTTAAAAATTATATTCAGTTCTGTTAATTCATTCCATGCTATCCTTGTACTCAATAAAAGCCTTAAAATGCCTCACATATACAATAATCTTATTTTGTATCTAACTATAGGATCCTACTTTTAAAATTGAATTAGGTGATATGGCTATTCTCAACTGGGATGTTGTTGTCCAATAAGGGATGAGGAATATTTAGTCCACTAGATATTGTTAGGTGCAGTAGGCGCCTGGAGTAGGAACTAGCAAACCACTCCAGTATTCCTGCCAAGAAAACTCCATGGACATGGGGTCACGAAAAGTCAGTCACGACTTAACGACACAACACACACACAGAGAGATATATTGTTGGGTAGGGGTGAGACATTAATATTTTAACAAAAAGGAAAAAAACTGAAAGAGGATATTTTTTGTTCCATCCATTTTCAAAGGTACGTAATTTTATGCTATATTATGGTCCTAATAGTTTCTCTAGTTTCTTCAAGATTCACCAGATGTTGTGAAAACAAAATGTTCTTCTTTGTGGTATTCTGTGATTGCACACAATGGGTTAATGTCTGCGCACACACGGTAACTCCTCAGAATCTTCTAGAAGCAAGAATTGTTAGAAGGACCTCACACCCTATATAACCCCAGCTCCTCCCCCTCCTACCTCAGTTCCTTCTTTTCTGCTGTCAGTGCTCCTCATGTCGTTCTTCTCTTGTGAGTTTTTGCCTTAAAAAACAAATTTCATTAAATACAGACAATTTAGTTTTCTTATCTTAAAACTTTTATTTTTTCTAAGGAAATCCCCCCGCCCAGTTTTTTTTCTTTTTTTCCCCATCCCAGTTTTCCCCACCATTTTATGGCCTCTTCTGGACCATTCAAGTGTTGCCTTTTCTGTAGGAATAAAATTTGGGTCACTAACTGGCACTTTTTGTGTCTTTTCTCTTTGGGAAAAGGACACCAACACACCTTGTGCATCCACTGCAAAAACTTTACAAAAGCAGCACTTCATACCAGGCCTCAACGCTTGAAATCCCACCATTGGGAATGTTTTCTAGCCTCCAGCATGGCTTCTATCTTGACATCTACAGAGAGCCTTCATCTGAGCCTGCCTGGCTCTCAGCCTTTTATTTCCTCATTGGAGAAACCTTCTGCAGCCCCTAATGCTAAGTCTTGACTAGCCACAAAATCTAAAACATCTAAGGCTGATAAAAAATAACAAAAACAATCCACTGTCATGTGTTCACCTCCTTCTAAACTGAGCCCGAGATGATCACAGCTCGAGGGTGGACCAGCAAGGACCTGAGACTCAGTGGAACCCCATCCTCTCTGCCCCAAATGTGGTTCCGTTCCATCTTGGAGTCCTTCTTACTCCATAACATGGGGTGAAACTTTGACAGAGGTCCCAATGATTATAAAGGGTGCTCATTTTCGCCCCGATTCCCGAAGGAGCCGTTCATCAGGCTCATCTGTGATCAAAACCACTAAGGTAGCACAATCTACTGCACCCAACGTCCAGCCATGTCAGTGCTGACATGCCTCAAACGCATCATCCTCCGGCAGTGATTCACCTACCTGCTCTACCAGACAGTGCTACTGTGCTGCGGCTCAACAGATTCCATCCCAGGCCGAAACACAACATATAACTCGTCGAGCTTGAGGCCAACAAACCTCTGACAGTGACTCTTTTGAGTCCAACAAGCATCAGAGAACTCAACATCAGGCTCGTACACAAAGCCCAATTGAGACTCACAACAGTTCCTGTTAACGTTGACAGCAATATGAGACTGAGTCTTCCGTCTCTGAATCCATCCCAAAGGTGGAAGCATAGGTTCTGTCATGTTGAGCCTGACAATTCCTATTCTGACACCGGATGTAGCTGACCTTCTAAATGCCAGCGCTATGAGGAGGCACCCAGTGTTGTCTATATACAACCCGAATTTATAGATCTACCTAAACGCAAAGCACATTGTCACCATTGACACTACTCTTCATTGTCGACACTGATGCCGCCTCGGGCTCGACACAGAGCAGATGTTTCCACCTCTAGCTCCACGTCCCCTCCTCAATGTCAGCGCAAACAACATAGAGATGTGTCACCGTTGCCTGCTCAATGCAGCCGTTCTCCAACTGCTTTGCCACTTAGCAGACTTAGATCTGCCCATAAAATGGGGAAACCCTGAACTCCTGTCTAGCTTGACTGCTCACCTACTCCTCAACCTCAACAACCTCGAGCCCAAAAGAAGGCAGTCACTTTGGCCTCGAAGTAGCCCGTTCGAGCTCAACATCAGGAACCATCACAAACCCAACCACTGCTTCTGCTTCAAATAGAAAGGAGTGAGACCCTTCAGAGTCTCCAACTAGGTGCTTTTACGGACTCCTGTCACTCTGAACACTCACAGAGCTCTCCAGTTCACTCTCCTACACCTAAGTCTGATGTTGATAATGAACACCCTCCCTCCCCTTCAGAGGATTACAAGTCTTACTCACAAATGATTACTAAAATAGCTAAAGGTTAAATCTTTTGGTTGTCAACCACCCTTAGATGACGATGATAAAGTCTTTGACAACATCTCATTAGACCAAGCTCCCCCACTTTGTCTGGCCTTTAATAAACTTCTGCTTTGTTTAGTAAAAGAGTCATGTGGAAAGCCTTGAACATCCCACCAAATGCCACATCGTTTGGAACATTTATACAAAACCCATGGTGATCAAACCACTTTCCTCCAAAAGCATCCACTACCTAATTCATTTATAGTGGATGCTACCCAAAAGAGAGCAAGATTCAGATCTTCCAACACACCTTCCAACAAAGAGGGTAGGAAACTGGACATGTTAGGATGTAGACTTTACTCCCTCTCTTCCTTCATCATCTGAGTGGGTAACTAACGAGCAGCCATGGGAGCATATCTTAGAAATGTGTGGAACAAGATGCAACCAGTGCTAAATTTGTTACCTGAAGACCAGCGCAGCAGAGCCCTTAACTCCTATCAAGACGTCATGGCCCTCGCCAAACTTCCAAGACTTGCAGCCCAGCATATGGTGGATGCAGCTTCCAAACAACTGTCTACCATCATAGTTTTCCATCAACACGCTTGGCTCCACTTCTGTACTAGACGATGCATGTCTTTGTGTTGAAGACCTCCCTTTTGATGGTAAAGGGCTCTTTGACCCTCAGACTGATGGCATACTTGATAGACTTAACAAACTGAGAAAGATATCTTGCTCCTACTCCTACCCGAGCTCCTACAGGTCATACCGCCAACCATGACATAGATCTTCCTTTTACCAGTCACGATACGTACCTGATCACCAACAGTTTCAAACTCAGGCTACTTCTTCGACCCATGCTCCAGCCACCAGACAGCGTCCTCACCAATCCTTTCGTCATTCTGAAAGGGAAATAAACTTTTTTTTAACTTAAGCATCACCCAAACTTGCTATTACCCTCTGTCGTCTTACGAAACTCATATTGCGCCTTACCTCTCCACTTGGGCCCACACTACCACCAATGCTTGGGTTCTCAACATCATATCTACAGGATAGTCTATTAAATTTGATACCTGACTACCAACAGGCTTTCTTTGCACCACCACGTCATCTCATCCCTTGTGCAGTGAGGTTTGCTCGCTCCCCCAAAAGGATGCTATAGAGATAGTCTTCAAAAGACCTAAGGTGTGGGTTCTACTCCCGCTACTTTACCATCTCCAAAAAGGATGGTGGTCTTCAACCTATACTAGATTTAAGGCATCTCAATATATTTATCATCAGAAAATGGTCTCCTTGGATACTATGAGACCCCTCCTCAACAAAGGCGACTGGTTCGTGGTAATAGATCTGAAGGATGTATATTTTCATATGACTGTCGAATAGAGATGGGCACGACTTAGCGGTATTTCCGTTTCCGTTTCCGTTACTCGGTTCCGTTACTCTACGGAAACGGTAACGGGAATTACTCCGCCAGACTTCGAGCTCGAACCGACGAACGAACAATTTGGTCTGATTTGTCGTGCTCGTTACTTGCATCGCGCCATCGCGCGCGATGCCAAGCGGCACAGAAAAAAAGTTTTTAAAAGTTAAAAAAACCGGTTCCCGGCCAAAAAGCAGGCGGAAATATGCCTGCCGTGCCTCAGGGCACCTACCAGAGGGGTGGTTTCTGGAGGTCCCCGGCCTCCCCCCCTCCTCCCTCCTGGGCTGCTCTGGTGGGACTCGCCGGCACCGCAGGCTCTCAGCAGCAACAAGCCGCACGGCACGAGTCTCGCCGCCGGCTCAAGCGGCACGGACGGCACAGGAAAAAAACTTTTAAACTCTCCCCCCACCCATTCCCGCAGGGCACGAGTCTCGCCGCCGGCTCAAGCAGCACGGATGGCACAGGAAAAAACTTTTAAACTCTCCCCCACCCATTCCCGCATGGCACGAGTCTCGCCGCCGGCTCAAGCAGCACGGATGGCACAGGAAAAAACTTTTAAACTCTCCCCCCACCCATTCCCGCACGGCACGAGTCTCGCCGCCGGCTCAAGCAGCACGGATGGCACAGGAAAAAACTTTTAAACTCTCCCCCACCCATTCCCGGGCCAAAAAGCAGGCGGAAAATGCCTGCCGTGCCTCAGGGCACCTACCGGAGGGGGGGTTTCTGGTCTGGAGGGGGGTTCCCGGCCTCCCCCCCTCCGTCCTGGGATGCTCTGGTCTGGTGGGACTCGCTGCAGGCTCGCCCGCCGCAAAAAGCCCAGTCTTGCCACCGGCCGCCAAAGCGCAACCAAGCGGCACGGACGGCACAGGAAAAAACTTTTTAAAACTCTCCCGGGTCTCCCCCCCACCCATTCCCGGGCCAAAAAGCAGGCAGAAAAATGCCTGCTTGACTAAGGGCGCAGGGCACCTACCGGAGGGATTGTTTGGAGGGGTGGTCCCGCCTCCCCCCCATCCTGGGCAGCCGGACTCGAGTTGCCATGCCATGCGGTGCGGGCGGGGGATCCAAAATGGGGCGGCGAACGCAATATTGTTTTTGAAATCATGGATCGTGGTCCAAAAACACACAAGCACAACAGAAACACGTGGAAATTTATAAACTGCCAGATTTTTCACAGTAGCAGTGGGTTTTTTCTTGCAACAAAATGTCTCTCCTCTCCTCCTCTGTCCTCCATTGATTTTATTTTATTTTATTTTATTTACACCTGCGCAGTGCGCAATGATGGGCTGGCCCAGTGGCCTGGCCAGCCATGTGGGAGGGGATGACCATGCAAATTTTTGGAGCCATCCCACCAATCGCATGGCCACTTGGCCATGGAGACTTCTGGGATGTGCCAAAAAGCCCCCTAAAACCTGCCCTAGCCCCCTAACCCCCTAACCCTAATCCTTGACTCCTTACCCATACGTCACAGACTGTCTTCTTAGTGGGTCAGAGAGGCACCCAGAGGTGCAACCCAATAGCCCACCGTAACCTTACCCGTCATTAGCCTAACCCTAGCCCTAACCCTAATCCACCTTAGCCCATAGCCAGATCTACTTGCATTGCACTACACACGCAAGTACGATTCCCTTCTTTGTGGGACATGGCAGGTGCGACACGCTCGTACCAAGGGATCAGGTACTTGAGCAGGTGTCACTGGCACTGCCTGCAAATGGTATGCATATCCATATGGTTATGCATGCCATTTTGCAGCAGCAGCAGGTGAGCAGGGGAGACCCCCATGTTGAGGGGTCTCTTGGAGCCTGCTGCTGCTGTCCCTTCCTAGTGGGTGAGGATAGGAGGCACCCACGGGTGCCTCCAGGAGCCCACTTTCCCTTTATAGCGGGCCAGAGGAGGCACCCACCCCACAGAGGTGCCTCCAGGAGCCCGCTACCCCCCAAAAAAACCAGTATAATGATAACGAAAAAACAAAAAAACGAACCGACTAATTTTTGCGAAGTTTCGCGAAAAACGGAAACGAGTCGAAACGGACTGCCTCCGACACACGACAACTCGAAAACGTCATTTTGCCGAGTCGTGCCCATCTCTACTGTCGAACATTCCCATAGCAGATTCCTCTGCTTCATCATAGATGACATGGTTTTTCAGTTCAGATCTCTGCCCTTTGGACTCTCTACAACCCTGAGAGTATTCACCAAGACCATGGCTCCGGCCATGCCTTACCTCAGATTGAGAGGTATTACTATCTTCCCCTACTTGGATTATTGGCTCCTGGTATCAGTGTCCAAATGCCAACACCCAGATCACATTGTCTTTACTAACAAGTCTGGGCCTGGGCCTTCAAATAAATGAACAAAAGTCCATACTGACACCAGTTAGGACAATTCCATATGTAGGAGCCATTCTGGACTCCTCCTTAGGTCATGTGTTCCTCCCCATAGAATGTCAAACAAAGATTGCAACTGTAATTCATCATTTTCAACAACACACCTTCATACTGGCACTAAAAGCGCAAGAACTTCTGGGCCTCATGGCTTCCACCACCTCAACTGTCCATTACACCATACTACGGATGCATCCCCTATAGGCATGGCTCCTGTTCAGATTCAATTCATACACAGATGACCCACAAACTGTTCTTTGAGTCCCGGTAAAACTACACTCTCTTCTTCAATGGTGGCTTCACCGCAATAATTTAAGAGAGGGAGTCAGCTTCAGACCACCGGTGTTGAATATACCAGTAATCACTGATGCAAGCCCCGTAGGATGGGGTGTTCACTGCAACCACCTGGAAATACACGGTCTCTGGTTGATACAAGAAAAGTCCCTGCACATAAACCAACTAGAGATGCTCGCTATGATAAAAGCTTCCAGCATATTTTGCCCCAAATAAAGGGACTAGGAGTGAAACTTGTCACTACAGTGATTATTATGTGAACAAACGGGGGGGCACAATCCCTCCCCCTCACAACTCCACTTTGGAACTGGTGTTGTATTCACAATGTTATGCCTGTAGCCATTGTATGTATCTACAAAGGACAATTCCCTAGTAGACTCTCTGAGCCAACTGACACACAGCAATCATGAATGATGTCTCCATCCATCTCTGTTCAGAAAGATATCAACCATGTTGGGGCTTCCAGATCTCGATGTCTTCGTGTCCCTGGAGAATGCCAAGTGCATCCTATTTTGCACCAGAGTGGGGCTGGACCCAACATCACTCGGAGACGCCTTCATGATTCCTTGGAATTCACATCTGCTTTACCTCTTTCCACCAATTTCTCTACTGTTGTGAACGATCATCAAGTTGAGGGACAACAGAGCAGATATGGTGGCCCCGGCAACATTGGTTCCTGATTTTGAGGGACGTGACCTCAGAGCATCTCAGGTACCTGTCATACCTGACCTCCTTTCTCAAAGGAACTTCCAAATATTCCACCCAGACCTTCACTCCATGTACCTGACAGCATGGTGAATTTCCCCTCCATGCTGCAGATAATCCATTCCTCTAAGAAACCATTTACTAGATCATTATACCAATACAAGTTTAATGTCTTTAAATCATTTGCTTATGCCAACACATTATCGGCCATCCCCGCATCTAGAGGCACTCTTTAAGCCTTCCTGCACCACTTGTTGTCCATGCATCTTTCCATTTCCACACTGAAATGCCTTCACAGCATTCCAACCAGCTCTTTTCTGCCATCCCTTATTGAAGAAATTCCTTAGAGATTTCAAAAACCTTATGCCACAAATGAAGCCATCTATGCCACAGTGGTCCCTCAACATCGTTCTTTGGCAGCTCATGAAACTCCACTTGAGCCTCTGTCAAAGGCATCAGATAGGTTATTATCACTTAAAACTATCTTTTTGGTTATGATAACATCTGCACGACGTGCTAATGAGTTGGCAGCCCTCCACATGGACTTGCCCTTTCTTCAGTTTCATCCCAACAAGATCACACTATTCCAGGATATATCCTTTCTACTTAAGGCGGTATCTGACTTTCATTTAAGTCAACCCATTCTACTGCCCACATTCTTTCCCAATCCAACAATTGACTTGGAGCGCTCTTTGCATTCCCTCAATGTCAAAAGGGCTCTGCCATATTACGTATCTCTCAAGGACGTCTGCCTTCCACAATTCTAAACACCTATTTGTATGCACCTGTCGTATCAAGAAAGGATCTGCCATGTCATCCTAATCCATTTCCATCACCTTGGATTACAAGCTTGCCAAGTCTCCACTTCCAGTACCTGTGCGTGCCCATTCTACCTGGGCAGTAGAATGGCCTTTTTGAAAAATGTTCCAATTCCACGACTTGTAAAATGGCTTCATAGACTTTCTCGATGACTTTTGCTTCTCACTATACACTTGATACTCAAACACATTCTGAGACATCTGTTTGACATGCTGTGTTGACATCAGCCCTGCCGTGACTACCCGCCTCCGGTAAATTAGCTTGCTAATCCCCCACTGTGTGCAATCACAGAAGACCACAAAGAAGAAAAAGAAGTTACTTACCTGTAACTCTGGTTGTTTGAGTGGTCATTCTTTGATTCCACATATACCTGCCCTCCTTCCCCACTATCCTGTCTCGTTTGATAGTAGCAAATAAGTGGAACTGAGGTAGGAGGGGGCCAAGCTGGAGTTATATAGGGTGGGAGGTCCTTCTAACAATTCTTGCTCCTAGAAGATTCTGAGGAGTTACTGCAGGGGTGCCCAAACTTTTTGTAAGGAGGGCCAGATTTGGTGGCTGAGAATGTGTCAGGGGCCAGTTGCTCCCCGACCCTGCCACCCCACTGAAGCTCCACCCACTGACCCCTTGCAACCCCACCTGCAGGAAGGAAGGCAGGGACCAAGGGAGGGAGGGAGGAAGGTGGAAACCAAGAGAGGAAGGAAGGAAGGTGAGGAACAAGGGAGTGAGGGAGTGAGGTGGGGACCAAGGGAGGAAGAAGGAAGGAAGGTGGGGACCAAGGGAGGGAGGAAAAAAGGAAGGTGGGGACCAAAGGAAGCACAGGGCGTTGTGGCCACAGGTTGCCCCTTGCAAGAGGCGATCTGTGCGACCTTGCACCCCCCAAGCTCCCCAGCGGTGGCAACGGCTCACCCGCCAGCCCACCCCAAAGCTCCTTGGTGGTGGCAGAAGCCTGCTGGCCTGCCCACCCCCACACATTCCCCTGCGGTGCTGGTGGTGGCAGACCGCCCAGCCGCACAAGCTTCCCAGCGGTGCCGGTGGCGCGACCCACCCAATCACTGCCCTGCGTGTGCGCCCAACCTCACAATTTTCCTGGCTATGCCGGTGGTGGCGGATCGTCTGTGCGCCGCCCTGCATGCGCGTGTCGAGCTTCAAAAGGTTGCCAGCGGTGCCGGTGGTGGCAGCCCACGTGCAAGCCTAGCTTCACAAGGTTCCCAGCCTCACATGGTTGCCGGCGGTGCCGGTGGCAGCAGCCCACGCGATGTCTGGCCGGCCGGCTGGCCCAGCCCCACAAGCTTCCCTGCTGTGCTGGTGGTGTTGGCCCACCCCTCGCCCGCCCACCCAGCCCCACAAGCTTTTGCTCATCATCCAGCCAGCCCGCCCAGCCCCTCAAGCTTCCTGGTGGTGTCAGTGTTGGTGGAAGATTTTAAAAAAAAAAAATGGGGTGAAGGAGGGGGAGGGAGGATCGGGCCAGCCAGCCGTGGGCCACTCAGAATGTACTGACGGGTTGGATTTGGCCCACGAGCCGGACTTTGGGCAGGCCTGAGTTACTGTGTGTGCACACATTAAACCATTGTGTGGAATCACAGAATGACCACTTGAAGAACCAGAGTTACAGGTAAGTAACTTCTTTTTTTGTTTGATTCTAAGCAGTGTGAAGTGGGATTGTAAGCAAAGAGTGGATGTGAATTTGATATAGATGTGTTGTTTTTTTCACTATTAGCTGCTGCCTCTTCTTTGAGTCAATAGCTGCAACACTTAATAGGCAATTGATTTTATCAG
Source organism: Phrynocephalus versicolor (assembly GCA_023846285.1). NCBI lineage: Eukaryota > Metazoa > Chordata > Lepidosauria > Squamata > Agamidae > Phrynocephalus > Phrynocephalus versicolor. The sequence continues at coordinate 29,518,715 of JAHTLZ010003542.1, forward strand.
CAGGAGTTGACTTCATGCGCCACTAATGATTCTATAGCTTCCTTCGAGTGCTGCATCTACCTGTTTTGCATGAACTATACCAGATTAGGCTGTTGTATTTGCCTGAAGAGTGTCATAGGGAGACAGAGATTGTAATTTTATCCTACAATGGAGTTGTAATCGATACAAAACAGACCAGTAATTAACAATATGGTCTTGCAGAAAAGCATGGATAAACATAAATTGTTGTAACAGAACATCCATCATTCTGGGAAATATTAGGAGAGATACAGCATCTATACCTCATGGCAGATTGGTCTCATATTTCAGCAAGCTTCTCATGAAAGCTATTCTTCATGGTACGTCCAACATGTTACTCCACATTGTAACAGATATATTTCTGTTGCAAAGTTTGTGACGGTGATTAAATGTGGCATATGAATGGTTTCCAGTATATTAGCTGTTTTGTTAATAAGTTAAAAGGAGTAGGGATGTAAATCTTTATTCATTGGAGGTGAGAATAATTGTTGACGGATTTATTCCATTGAGAAAGAGTATAACCATTTTTATACAGTTTTTTGTTCTTATTTCAGACTTCCTCATTTTTCTTCTGAAACGGTCTCTATTCAATGCTTGCATATTTTGTATTTTCTCTTTCCAGTTGAATTAATCATCAACATATTGCAGTTTATTGGAACACTTTGCTTTTCATTCCCATTTGGAGTAAATGGCACTAATATTAGATAGATATTTGAAAAGCTAGTCTCTGTATATGTCCATATGTTAAATGGAAAAATTAAAATAGATTTCTATTGCAGTTTTGTCCCACAAACAATTCAGAGTGATGAAGGAAACTGCTAATAGAAATAAGGCATGAAAATATGTAGTTCCCTGTTATCAGATGTAATAAAGTTCTAAAGTGAACACATTTAAAACATATATGTTCTTTCAATTTAATACAGATTTCAAATCAACCATCCATTAGGAATCTTAATAGGAAAAGAGCAGAACTCCAGACTTTAGAGATCAATCACATTTATATGCAGTTCACTAACCAAAGGTACTATGAGTTTAGTAAGAAAAACTTCAAGTTATTAGCACACTATGTTCAAAAAATAAAATAAAAAAATAAAATGTCATGTATTAGAATGGAATCGGATGATATAACATGTCAAATAGGTAAAATTAATACCTTTGTTAAATGCTCTCCCAAAATTAGTTGTTGTTCAGTCATTCATTCGTGTCCAACTCTTTGTGAACTCATGGACCAGAGTATGCCAGGCCCTTCTGTCTTCCACTGCCTCCCAGAGTTTGGTCATATCCATGTTGGTTGCATCGGTAACACCATCCAACCATCTCATTCTCTTCCATCCCCTTTTCCTTTTGCCTTCAGTCTTTCCCAACATCAGGGACTTTTCCAATGAGTCCTCTCTCCTCATGAGGTGGCCAAAGTATTGGAGCCTCAGCTTCAAAATCTGCCCTTCCAGTGAATATTCGGGGTTGATTTCTTTCAAGATGGATAGGTTTGATCTCCTTGAGTGGTATGGGGCGGTATATAAGCAGAACACTTTTGCAGTCCAAGGGACTCTCAAGACTCTCCTTCAGCACCACAGGTCAAAAGCATCAATTCTGTGGCAATCAGCCTTCTTCATAGTCCAGCTCTCACTTCCATACATCACTACTGGAAAAAACATAGCTTTGACTACTTGGACCTTTGTCGGCAAAGTGATGTCTCTGCTCTTTAAGATGCTGCCTATCTTTGTCATCGTTTTCCTCCCAAGAAGCAGGCATCTTTAAATTTCATTGCTACAGTCACCATCTGCAGTGATCAAGGAGCCCAAGAAAATAAACTCTGTCATTGCCTCCATTTCTTCCTTTTATTTGCCAGGAGGTGATGGGACCGGTGGCCATGATCTTAGTTATTTTGATGTTGAGCTTCAGCCCATTTTTCCCACTCTCCTCTTTCACCCTCATTAAGAGGTTCTTTAATTCCTCCTCACTTTCTGCTATCAGAGTAGTATCATCTGCGTATCTGAGGTTGTTGATATTTCTTCCAGCAATCTTAATTCCGGTTTGTGATTCATCCAGACCTGCCTTTCGCATGATGTACTCTGCATATAAGTTAAATAGGCAAGGTGACAGTATACAGCAGGAGTGCCCAAACTGTTTGTAAGGAGGGCCAGATTTGGTGGCTGAGAATGTGTCAGGGGCCGGTTGCTCCCCGACCCTGCCATCCCACTGCAAGCCCCACCTACTGACCCATAAGCGAAGATGGGTGAGGGAGGGGCGGGCCAGCCAGCCGCGGGCCACTCAGAATGGCCTGACAGGCCGGATTTGGCCCCCGGGCCGGACTTTGGGCAGGCCTGGTATACAGCCTTGTCGTACTCCTTTCCCAATTTTAAACCCGTCAGTTGTTCCATATCCAGTTCTGATGGTTGCTGCTTGTCCTACATATAGATTTTTTAGGAGACAGATAAGGTGGTCAGGCACTCCCATTTCTTTAAGAACTAGCCATAGTTTGTTGTGGTCCACACAGTCAAAGCCTTTGGCATAGTCAATGAAGCAGAAGTAGATATTTTTCTGGAACTCTCTCAGTGTTGTCACATGAAAGGATATGCTAAAATATTTATGAAATGTGAGAGGGTATACTTCTGTGTTATACTGTATATGAAAACTTATTAATGTGGTACAAAAGCATTTGACAAGGTGGAATGATGGTTCCTGTTAGAAATAAGGGAGGGAATGGAATTTGATTCATCCTTTTTCTTGTTTGAGGGCTATGTATTCCAATCACACAATAATGGGAACTAAATTTATTCATTTATTTATTTGATTTATATACCACAACCATCTAGCAAAAAGCTACTCTGGGCGGTTAGAGTAGATTCTCCTCCCATCTCCTTACTACTTGCTCTTACTCTAGAGAGCATTTAGGTAATTTAATAAAGCAAGTCCATCTTATATCTGGGATACAAACCAATAGTCACAGAAGCCTTCTATATCTTTTGAAGATGTAGCAGTAGCAGTATCTCTGTCTTTTATAGAGATTCCAAAAATACTGGATATTTTTCTAGAATATGGTTTACAGTAGTATTCATTTTAAGGATTTTTTTTAAAAAAAATCTAAAATATTGATTCTTAATATTCTTGCTCAGGAAAGAGAGATGTTAGAAACATTAACAGGTATGCTTGTTACGAAAAGTCTATAAAATATGAGTGATGATATCAATGGCTCTAAACAAAATAAATTCTATTAATTATAACCCTATTTCACCACATACATGGTTTGGTGCCTGTGGAGATTTTAAGTCATCTATGTGAGGTTATCTGGGTGTGAGTCATGGCAACTTCAGGCAATACACCAAAATTAAGGACCCAACTCTTGACACAACTTGGTGACATTAAAGCGCCATGGCTCCAGTTTCACCAAGGAATTCATTTCCCTCTTTTACTACACTTAGAGAATCAGCTGGTTAAGTCTGTAACAGCAATGGAAAATATAATATTTTTGAATGCTATGATCTACTCAGTCTTAATGAAGATGTTGTATGGTAATACAAGTGGGCCCAAAGAAGTTTGGGAGACAGACTTCAGGCTTACTATCAGAGATGATGACGGGGGGGGGGGAAATGTATAGTAGGAAACCTTTCAAATCGATCTCCGTTAAGGCAAGAGAGCATTGCCTAAAATTGGCACACACACCTGATTGAAATTAAATAATATAAATACAAATTTGGATCCAGATTGTTGGAGAGGCTGTAAAGAAATTAGTACCTACAGTGGACCCTTGTATAACAAACAGTTTGTATAACATAAAATTTGTACAATATAAAAAATTCTGGAGATAGGGGAAATTTGCTTAACATAATCGCCTATGGGGCAAATCTGTACAACATAAAAATGGGATCACTCTGTTTTCAATGCATTCCTATGGGAAATTTGTATAAAGGAAAATTTGCTTAACATAATTTCATTTGGAATGAATTAATTCCTTTATACAAGATACCACTGTATTTTCATTTCTGGTGGCATTACACTAGAATATATAATTTCTGGGTTAAGGTGTTCAAAAAATAAATTGAAATATACCAGCACAAAATATGGTTGTAAGTCAAGTACTGGGATTAATGAACATGTTTTTAGATTATAATGCATCATTACACCATAATTAGGTTTTTGTATAGAGAAGCTAGACAAACAATTAGTCAATGCTGAAAGACAGCTGCAGAAATTTCAATGAGTATCTGGGTATCTAGGGTTTGGAAATCAGTTTTGATAGGAAAGCCCACTGTCTGTTCACTTCTGAAGTACAGAACCAGAATTCCAAGTACAGACTCGTTTTATAAAACCTGTAATAATCATACTGACTCCAGCCTCTCATGTCGTATTATGGAACAATGTGCTATGTTGACCAGTAATGACATTTGATATGTTTATTGTGTGGGGTTTGATGGTTTATAACTATTATATGGTTTTGTATATTGTATCTTATTATTATTTTATTATTAAAAATAAATAAATCAGAGCTCACTATTTCTACCTTTTTTCTTCGTACCTTACTACGGTATACCTCCTCTCTGATGTAAGTAGGCATGTGTAATGCTAGGACATGTATGTCACACCCTTCACCTTTCTCCTTGCCACACCTTTTGCTGTTCTTGGCAAAGAAGTGACCCTAAAAGCTTGCATATAGTTTTGTGCATTTAAAAAATCTGGCCTACAAAAGCTATCACTTTGCATGGAATTTGGATTTCATTTATTAATCAAAATGGGTCACTTCCGGCTGCTTAGATGAGCAGCTGAAAAAAGCTGAACTCCATAGGATCGAAATGTAAATGGCTTTAAAAGTCTTGTTCTCCCTTCAAAAACTTGTGAGTAACTTTCCTATGTAGTTTTAAAGTGATTAATTGCAGACTGGAGCAGTCTGGAATGTTAATTATCTGATAATTCACTGGTTGAAAGTACTTTCGTTTTTGACTCGTCGTGTACTTTCAATTTTAAGCTACTGAGAGTTAACAAGATGATTTTCTTGTCTTATAACCTGGGTATGTAGTTTTAAAAATCTGCTTAATGAGAAGGAAAAAATCTAAGCCTTCGCAAGAAGCTAAGTGGGTCCGTTCTGCACCATCTGATCGTAGCCTTGAAAGATTGCAAAGATTAAACCGTGTTGAAGCCTCATCTGCCCTTCAGGAGGAGGAGGGGGGCGAGGATCCAAGCTGTACTATGGGAAAAAAATTGAAAAACAACTCTCCATTCTCACGGAAGGCTTGGAAGCGTTGGGGGGGGGGTTACCTAAGGAAATAAAACAGATCAGTGAGGACTGTAAATTTTTTAAAAAATGAATTTCAAGCTCTTAATACTAAAGTTGAGAAGATACAAGCAGATTTTAGGAACTTTGATCAGAGAGTGGCTCAGGTTGAAAAGCTGGCTAAGCAAAATGAGGATGGAATACAAAAACAAAAGAAATGTTTGGAGGAAATAAATAACAAAGTAATCTACCTTGAAGATAGTTCCAGACGCTCCAATATCAAGATTATGAATTTTGCATTAAAGAAAAGAGACAATCTTAAAGAAGAGGTGATTTCCTGGATAAATACAATTATGAAGTCACAGTTTGTAAGAGAGGAAGATGTTGAGAGAATTCATTTTCTGGGCAGCTCCAAAATTCAGCATAGGCCCATAATACTGAATTTTTTTAACTATGCAAAAAAAGAAGAATTTTTGAGGGTGGTAAAATCTAAGCCAGAACTTTTCTCTTATAATGGCACTTCTGATCAAGTGTATCAAGATCTTTCTTATGCAACATCTCAGTGGAGAAAAAATATGCGGCCCGTGACTGCAGTTCTTATAAAAAACAACTTGAAGTACAGCTGGGGCTATCCAGTATTCATCAAGATTTGGAAGGATGGGATCCTTCATAAAATTTATTCCCCAGAAGAAGGAGAACACTTACTAGCTGCATGGGGCCTCTCACAGGAAGATCCAGGAGCAGCAACATCGAGTGGTTAAGTGAAGAAACCACATGGGAAGAAAGTGGATTCCTATATTAATTTTTTACATATTTCTCCTTTTGTCTTTTTGGGTCTTTTTCGGGGTGTTCCTTTTTTCTTTTTCATTTTTCCATTTTTTTCCCTATTTCTCTTTTTTTCCTTCATTTTTTGATTTCTCTATTTTTTCCCACATGGGAAGAAAGTAGATTCTATTATTAATTTTTATCTATTTTCCCTTTTTTTTTTTTTGTTTTTTTGACAACTTCTTTAGCTTCAGATTAGTGATGTATCTGAATTTTTGCAAGGCCATGACCGGTTAGACCTCTTCTGTTAAGCACTATACAGTATTACAGTCGTCCCCCGCTCATTCATGGCTATATCGCAGGACCACAGTATATGAAAAAAGACCCCTTGGGGTAAGGGGGGAGGGCCTGTTGGAGGCCTCAGAAATGACTTCCAGTTCACAGGGAGGCCCTTTTAGGGCCTCCAAAAGACCCGGAAAGGCCCTTGCACGCCCGTTCGAGGCAGCGCCAGGTTGGGGGTAAGTACAAGAGCCCCCAGCTAGGCGCCCCAGGCCCGATCCGACCTGTATCCGCATATCACGGCTTTTCAATTATCGCGGGCCGGGTTGGGTCCCTAACCCCCATGATAGGTGGGGGATCACTGTACCAAAAAAAAGCTATTATGTGGGTAAATGAACATATGATATATAGTTTTGCCTGCACTGTATCTTTTAGAGAATATCACCATATTTCCCAATTTATACTTGGAGTACTAAGGGTGAGGCAAATGGAGTTATTCAAGATCAAAACTGAGGAAGTGCTTGAACTGAGGCCATCTATTCCATTCCATCTGATCTGAACATGAATTGCCAGCATTCTGAAATGGAAATGATAAGTGCAGTGAAATCAGAACTTTGCACATTTGTCTTAAAGCACCTAATAAGCATATTGTGTATTGTGTTCACAATATTCTCATGAAAATCCCATTATCTGTAATTGGATTGGGTTTGGGAAGAAAGGAAGGACAATGATTACATTTTGTTTCTGTGTTAATATCCAGTTGCCAATGATTGAGATGGTGTCTTCCTCTGAGGCTGGTTGAAGTAAAAGATGTACGCAGACATTCACAAGGCCAGATTCTTATATAGACTGGAGTTGCACTACACTTCTGAAGCAACCTAGTTGTCAACTGCATATGTTGTGCAGGAGAACTGAGGCAGAATCTAAATTAAGGCTGAATTACAAGAGCAAGAGAGAAAAATGTTAAAGAAGGAGAAACAAATGCTGAATTGACGTGATCAGTTTTATTCAACAGCATTTACTATTTTCGCAGTGTAGTATACAGACTTTGTGATAAATACTTGCAGCTTTTCTCATCTTCAATGACTTTCCCAAGTCTTGTCCTTCCAATAATCTCCACCAAGATATCCTCCTGCACAAGTGAAATTTCAGGTCTTCCCACAAATAAATCCTTACTTTGTATTACTAATTGCTGGTATTGTGCTGTAGAAACTGTTATTTACAGTTTACCCTCAATGTTTCTTATCAATTAATTATTTCATAAATAATAGTTTCCATTTTAAGCTGCTATATATTTTGAGGCTAGAAAAAAATAAAGCTTTCAAACCTAATAACTGTTTCTGTATCCACACAGAGAAAGAAATTAAGCCAGTTACTTGAAGATTCTTTGGGCCTTTATATAGTCACAGCAGTGGTTGACACATAAATGAGCTTGATAAGTCTAGCAGGTTCAAAATGGTGTTTCAGAGTTGCAAGGTTCCTAGCGGTGCTGGTAACCCTTATCTAACAATGTTTTGGAAAAGTGTGAAAGACAATAGCACATGTCATTTGCTTTAGTCACCTCACCTGCTATTACATATCCTTTTCTAATATCCATTCCTAAGCACATCCGATCTCTTCTGATTTCAGAAGCTAAGCAGGGTCGGCCCTGGTACTCCCGGCCCAGGGTCGTCTGGAGTAGGAACTGGCAAACCACTGCAGTATTCCTGCCAAAAAAAACCCACAAAAAAAACTCTATGGACATGGAATCACGTAGAGGCAGTCACAACTGTAATGACACAACAAACACACACACACAGACACATACAGAGAGAGAGAGAGAGAGAGAGAGAGAGAGAGATCTTTACACTCTTTAGTTATTAACAATTATTTGGGACATTTATTTCCTCTTGTTAAGATGTCCTGAGAAGCAGCCCAGCGTGTAGACTTAGACATCACCATACATATTATTTGGACTATGAATATGTGGGAGATTCTGTCCTTAGACTACATCAGGAGAAGCAAATCAGGTAAACTTTATGGAATAGCATTCCACAGTAGAGAAGAAAGAAGGGAACCAATTCTTCCATCTCCTGTTTGACTGCAATCTTTTACACCCTTATGTTCTCTCCAGAACTTCCTTCAGATGTTGGAATCTTAAAAAACTAGGTATCTCAATCAAGTAATTATTTTATTTTATTTTATTTATATACTTCCCATATGGCTCCAAAAGCCATTCTGGGTAGTTTACAACAAAACAGAACTATAGTCAACAGCATTAAATAAGAACACCAGAAACATTGAAATAGTATATTTTTAAAATGTACTAAAATTATAACTTGGCAGGATCAATAACTTGGAAGTTGGAAGGCAGTCGGCATTCTTTTGGTGGAACATTCTAGAACGCCTGTTTTAATACCAAATATTCAAAAGTCTCTTAAAGGTAATCAATGAAGGGGGCAGGTGAATACCAGGTGAGAGTTTATTCCAGAAGGATGGTGCAGCTTCTGAGAAGGCCCATTTCCATGTCTTCTCCTTCTAAGGCTCTCTTGGGATCAGTGTCCTCAACCGTCCAGCCTGGGACATGCAAATAGGGTGGGCAAATCACACTGGAAGAAGACATTCTGCCTGGTGTTTAGGTCCCATACCATTTTAGACCTTGATTGTTGGCATCATTACCTTTTACTTGGCACAGAAATGAACAGACAACAAACATAAGGTGGCCAAGGTGAGACAGATAACGCTGGTTTATATTTACGCCATGCAATAGGCTGGCTGCCATATTTTGGACATGTTAGAGTTTCCATAAGAGCCTCATGGACAGCTCCACATAGAGAACATTAAAGTAGTCAAATCCTAAGACTACCAGTGCATGGACCAGCATTGTGAGGGACCCATTGTCAATCCATTGGTAATCCACCTGAGGTGGAAGTAGATGGAACAAACCACAGATGGTATCTGAGTGCCCATTGACACCACTATGCTCAGAAGTGTTCTACGGGCTGCACGCCTCATTCTTAGCAGAGAAAGTACCCCCACACACCAAAAATAAAATAAAATAAATGAAGCACTCAAACCACAGACACTGGAGGCACCCACATGCAGGCCTTCCATCTTGTCCAGATTCAGCCTCAGTCTATTGTCCTGCATCCACCCCATCATGTATTCCAGGCAGTTCTCAAGAGGCTGGACAGCATCCTCTGCAGAAGGGTAGAAGAAGAAATAGAGCAGGTTGATTTCTGCATACTGGTGACAAGAAACTCCAAAACAGTTAGCTTTCACCAGCAGCCTTATTAGATAGCAATGCGGAGATGATCTACTCCTAAGGGAATGCACAATTAAGAGCCCAAGAATGGATACCACCTCCCTGGGTTAAACTCTGGGGTTGGTTCTTGAGGAAACACTAGAGCCAGGACAAATCCAAGCCACTGATCCCCAACCCAGAGACCCTCCCCAGGAGGATAATGTGGCCAATGGTATTGAAGGCTGCTAGGAGATTGAGGAGGACCAGCAGGGAATTTTGCCCTATCAGTCTCCTTCAGAAGGTCATTTTGCAGAGTGACCAATGCTTTTCTTGGTGCCATAAAGTAGCTTAAACTTGGGCTGCCATGGGTTGAGGACATTGGTCTCCTCTTGTAGTGATTAGCCACTGCCCTCTCCGCTAACTTGCTTAAGAAAGGAACATTGGTGATGAGTCTATAATTATGATCATGATCTATAATTGTTATCATCTACCATCAAGTTAGGTAGTTTTTTAAATGGATGGGCCTAATGAATGTTTCCTTAAGGCCTTGGGGAACTGTCCCCTCAAGGAAAGATGCATTTATGATGGAAGTGTCCTATTCTGTTATTACCTTCCTATCAGGCTGTGCAAGGATCTAGGGAGATTCCAGTGGCTCTACAGTGATCAAGTAACCTGTCAACTAAAGATGATACCACAGGCTGAAATTGAGTTAGTATCATCAAACAAGCCAGTACAGCGCACATCTCAGCTCAGTCTGGTGAAAAGAATGGTGGCATTCTGCTTACCAAAATATATAACCCCAAAATCAGAATGTTTGATTTTTAATCTCCACAATCTATGGCTGAAATCTTGTTGCTTAGCATAATAAGTTGCAATTGGAGAAGTCACATTGAATCAAAGGTGTTTACAGAGGAGTTTACACAGCAGATTCCTTCTGATTCAATGGTTTTACTCTTGTGGCTTACTACACTAAATAAAAGCATTTTAATCGTTGTCCGAAATAGTACAGATTGCTGAGCAGACTATGCTGAGCAGTACAGATTGCTGAGCAGACCAGTGTGTAGGCTGCATAATTAAATTATAAACTGCTCAGAGAGTGCTTGAAATGCTATGGGGCGGTATATACGCAGAACACTATAGAGAATCTTCTCTGATAGAAACAGATAACCTGAAAATAACTGGGTAACTTTTAACTTGATAACTTGCTGAAAGTTTATTCATTTTCAAATAGCTGAGAAGACAGGGCAACTTCTTTGCCAGGTTTTTGGGTGAAAACTGGTAGTTAGGAAGAGAAGGCTTAGAAACTGAATGGAAAAGAAGAAATGCTGTAATTGAAAGAAAATAAATATCTGCATAGTCCCACCATTTAATTTTTAAAGGAATGCTATAGCATATAAAATAATGTGCCATTTCAGGTTAATTTCTGCCCTGCAGAACTTCATGAAACACTCTAATGTTGACTAATAACAGCAATTTGTCATTTGAACCTATCAAAATAATTGGCTTTGCTTCATCTGCAACGGCTGATCAGTCTGCATAGCAATACCTTCTGTCACCAAAATGATATACAGTAAGTGCACAGATGTTATTTACGGCATCCCACTAATTCTTCTTCTATTATGGGCTGTATTTCTGCCTGTGCACAGTCAACTGGCTGTTTTTTAAAATGAGTGTTGCTTGATATCTTCAAATCTCATCCAGATTTATGGGACTTACTAGGTACTTAGACAATGCTTTAAATTAGGTATAGACAACTGTAGTGTGCCTGGGGGGCTCATTCCTACTTGGTCCAGAAATTGTGAGAAATTAGAGGGAAGTGACTTCACATCCCATTACTGGTTTGTTTTGTTTTGTTTTCCCCGGGGGGAAAGCTACTATCATGCAACTTTTCACATTAAAAAACTGCTGCTCCTAGATGTTTCCAAGAGGAGAAAGCCCTCTAGGAAAAAAGGCTGCAATTTAATACCAGGTGCCACAAAGTTTCAGTCTTGGTGTGGGATACCATTTCCATTGCTTCCTTGTGAATCTGTCTCTCCATCTGTCTGTCTATCTATCTGCACTTCGGCAGGATGGGGAAAGTAGAGGAGAGGGAATGCTTCTACATATTTTTAAACTAGAATGAAGCATTCAAAAATGTGATTTCCACCTTATTTTACTCCAAAGTGCTACATCATACAATGGCAATTGCTTTGCATCATGTCAATTCCAAATTACAGCCATCCTTGCCAGGGTTTTCTGGGTTTAGTGTACTCTGAAGTGATTTTTGATTCCCTTCTGGGGGCACTATGAGGCTGACATGTTTGCCGAAAGCTACACAGGCTGGCTTTTCTCTCAGGAGGCACTGGGTGGAATTGAACTACTAACCACTTGCACTGCTGTCAGCTAGAGTTACACAAATGGGCTCCCAAAATTATCGGCACTCTTTTCCCAAGGAAAAGAAAAATTCTACAGTTTCTCAAAGCTGTCCTGCCTATTAATAGTGATTGAAGTTCAGGTTTGTGCCCCCACCACCACTCCCCCAGCTAGTGGTGGTGGTGGTGGTGATGGTTCTGTTGTCATTGAATATAGCAGCAAGAGGAATGTGCTATCTGCCTGAACACACTTTGGCCCCTTCTGATGCCCTCATGTCATTCCAAAGCACTGATAGGAAAGCAGCCACCAAATAAAAGACGGATGTGTTTTGGAGCTTATTGTAAAAAGTGACCTTTTCCTAAGACAAAAGGGAGGGAATTGTAATATGTCTCAGAACTGTTGCCTTGTCACTAACTAATTTCCTTTGTTCAACATTTCCATTTCCATATATATAAAGCGCCCTCAGCCAGCTATAGCTGATTGGTGCCCGCCAGGGGGGGGGGGAGAAAACATAATTTTTTTTTAAAAGCACCGACCAGCCGCTCTGCAAGGGCGGGGGATAAAATTTTTTATTTTTTATCCCCCCCTTGTGTGCACCAATCAGCTATAGCTGGCTGAGGACGCTTTTTTTTAACAAGCGCGGCTAACGCTACAGCTACCGTTTTGGAAGCTCCCTCCATGGGGGCTGCTCAACGGCAGTGGCAGGGGAACAAAAAAACAAAGCGAATGAAATGAAACTTTTTGTTTCGTTTTGTTTCATTTTCCTTTGAGGGGGTGGTTTGTTATTCCTTTCCTTACATAATGAAACAAATAACAAATAATGAAACAAATGAAAAAATTCATTTCGTGCACATCTCTATATGTGATTGAACCAGGGGCAAGCATACCTGGACAATACCCTGGACTTGCCACATTCTTATGTCACAGACACCAGTAATTGCTTCATTCCTTCTTATTTTTATCTATAGCACTTTATGCTCAGGGTACCCAGTATGTTATAGTAGACAGAGTGTCAGACAATGATTCAGGAACCAGTTGTTCAAAAACCCACTCAGCTGTGGAAACTCACTGGGGGAGTGGAACTGCTAAAACTACTCCTTAAATATCTCACTTACCGTTAGAGGCCTCTTGGGGTCTTTATAAATTGGATCTGACTTGACAGCACATAACAACTTTATGTTCAAGGAGTGGTTGGAATAGCATATATTTTGGGAGGGAGGGGAATAGAAAAAAACATCCTTTTTCTCCAAATAAACGTGTTTAACCTCAAGAAATGATAAGTAGTCTATTCCTGAGATCATGATGATGCCTTGATTTAAGTGAATTTGAAGCAAAACTGCTTGTGCTCTCTAGTGTTATGAATATGAAGATTATTAGTATTTTTGACAGGATTTGCAAGAAGTTTGGGGCTTTATCCTGTCAGAAAGGAATGCACAACTAGTTGTAAAACATGGAATAGACTGGGGGAGTTAATTGTGTTATTAACAACATTTAACTGCCTATGGCCCTCCAAAGGCCAGAAGTGAGCAATTAAAGCTCACAGTGGAGAATTATGTTGCTGCACCATTGACTGTTTCAGAATAGCTTCTTGCAGGAAGATGAGTATGAACTAAGTTTAGGCTGTTTGAAAGAATATCTCCTATACAACTGCACACAAGTATTAAGATCCTAGGAGGATCACCTTCTCTCAGTCCCACCACTTTCACAAGGATGTCTGGTGAGGACCCAAGAATAGTTTTTGTTTGAAAATTTTGTTTCCAGACTTGCATGCTGCCTGTAGCTTTTGTGACTGTAGGGGTCTTTTCCAGCCTACAGTGATTGTCTGCTCAGCACTAACCAATCTTTGCCTCCAGCCTTTTATTGGGGACTTTAAAACAAGGAAGTATATAATTTTGTTTATTACTAGTTGAATAGGGATTATCTTTTTTTTTTTACAGAAAATAAGGTGAAGCTTTTGAAATACTTCAAAAGGATGAAACCTGAGGGTTTTGAGGAAGGATACTGCAGGAGGAATGTCGTCATGGTTTATTAACTACAGACTCAAATCCTGTTGTACAGTTACACAAGCAACATAACTATTAGAAGTGAATTACTATAAATTTTAAAAATAATCTCCATATACATGTGCTTCATAATGAGTCATGTAACTTGGCATGCAACAAATCAAGTCTGTGAAGGTTTCTTAACTTATAGCAATTTGTCTGTGAAACTTATTTTCAACAGGATTTTACCACTGTCTTTATGACTTCAGGCTGCTTGTAGCCATCTGACAAGGAAGCCAAGACAGGATCCTATCGGCTAATTAGCAACAGCAGTCATAGGTGGTTACTTCACATCCGTTTTGTCTCTGTTAGTGTTGCGCTTAGGAGCGGTACAAAAATGCTACTTCACGTCCGTCGCGCAACTACTGAAATTTGTCTTGACCACTCCCACAGAACGGGTGCTAAGCATGACAATACTGTACCTGGTGCTGGGGTAGGGTTTCCCTTGTCACTCTTTGTTCCCACTTTCTGTTCCGAGACAAGACACTGTGAAGTAACGACTGTCACACAACAAAACATTCATTTCTCTCAGAAAACTGTCCGTGTTTTTTTTTACTTTGCAGAAGTGATATATTGAAAAATAATTTTAAGCCCCCCCCCAAAAAAAAATAGGAAAAAGGAAGCTAGACAAATTCAGTGTTTGTCACGATACAAGACCATGAGGTAACACTTGTCACGAGACAAGTTATCACAACTTATGGGAACACTGAAACAGGGACAAAACCATGTGATCGCGACCAACGCTGTCATGGTACAAAACTAGTTGCGGAACAAAGAAGGACGTGAAGTAACCGCCATACTGTATATCTAGCCTATGTCTTTCTCATCCCGTGAATGCACGACTAGGCTATAGGTGATGCCTATGACAGTTCATCTCATGAACTGCCATAAGGCTGTAACCCCATCACTTTCAACAGCTGTTCAATGGATTTCATGGCCAGATGAGAGTTTGAACCAGTCTGCCACTTGACCTACATCATGAGCACACACTGTCTTACTGCCGGTAGAGAAAACAGTACATCCAAAGTCAAGATATGTGATATGGTAGCATGCTCATAAATTTACTTTTCTATTTTATTTAACCTCATTTTATTAAACTTTTTGTACTGTTGTTGTGCAGCTAAGTTAAAATTTAAACTACTGACATGTCTTTTTATTGTGCTATTTTCATGTTAAATTGTTTTTAAAAATTTAGCCTTTCTGTTCTAATATATTGATTTGGTCCATTTTCCAATAAAACAGGGAGTCTCATTTGTGTCAGTGTCAACAGCTAATATGCTTTAGTATGCAAAGTTTGCAGAGCTGGGGTAAAAAGATTAGTAATTATGAATTTTGCTGTACAAGTCTCTTCTGCAGCAGAATATTCATAAGAAAGCCTTTTCAAGGATTACTTTGACATAGTGTTTTCAAGTGATTATTCTCATGAGATGAAGACTTTTTGTAGCTCAAAAGGAATTTGTTCTTGAAATTTATTCTAGTGGATTTGCTTTTATAGTATCATGTCACTAAATATACAGCTACTCAAATGGTAAGATCAAATTAATGTTTTGGTTACATTGTCTAAAGCAGGTTTTGATATCAACCTGAGATTTCATTATTTACATTTAAAAAAACTTCTGAAAGGAATGAAAAGCAGACAGAGAAGATGGATCCTGAGTTTTAACTGTTACTGTTACTTAATTGTCAAATGCAAGACTAGGCTATAGGTGATACCTTTATAGGCCACTAATATGATAACATTTATTTATTTATTTATTTATTTATTTATTTATTTGATTTTTATAGCACCCATCTGGCAGCAAGGTTACTCTGGGCGGTTAACAAAATATCATTGAAAGCTTTTGAGGGCAATACCCTCTTTTTCAAGGCATGTACCAAAAGTCCAACCATGGCAAAATATGTGCAAGGAGATCATTCTTAGATATAAAGTTCTTGGGAAGACGATATTCGCCAGGCAGTCTTCTTAGATGAGGCAGGAAGCAGCAGGGTTGTTGTTAAATCTGCATCTGAAGTCAAGGATTGGGTTTCACACCCCAGCTCTTCAAACAAAGAGACACAGGTCATGCACACCCACCCACACTTTCTCTCCATTTGGCTCTTAGAGACATACAATCCCTGTTTGGGCAGTGGGGGCGGGGAAGGGTTGATGCAAGAAACCCACGTGCTCCATTTGGAGATTGGAGTCAAATTTAATAAACCCACTAGGCACAGCCAATTGGGACCAGATTAAAGAAAAGGAATATTATCTAGTGGTTGCAGTCTTGTCATGCTGCTCTTGAGTCCATTTGTCTTCTTGGTATGTGAAGGGAGTGGCTCTTTCTTGGTATCTTAGCAGTTCCACTGAACTAAAAAAGGAGGGAGTCATGTGGCCACACAGCTCCCCCCCTTTTACTTATACTTTATTTATATTTATTATTTTTGCATTTCTAGACCGCTCTGATTTCCAAAAGGGACTCAAACACTCAAATAAATTAGCCACACAATGCCATCTTAACAAGGACAACCTGGTACAGCCCAACCATGTGAAGAAACTGTTGTGACCTGCTGGGGACCTGGCAGTGTCTCTGGGGTTTCATGGCTGTGGAACGGCTCAGTCTCCCAGGAAACAGGCAGTCATGGTATAACAGCTGCAGCAGCAGCAGGAGAAGCTGTAGTGGCTCTCTGCTGCAGCAGGAACCACCGTGCCTTGGAGCTCCTCTTGGTTGCACTGCAGAGAAAGCACCTGGCACCCCTTGAGAAGAAAGACAGGGAGGGGGTGTTGTTAGACTCTAAAGGCCAGTAGCTGTCTGTTGTGGACGCCCTGCTGCTGGTTCCTGGGGTGCCTGCACAGTTCCTTCTAGTGGCTGGCATGACTTGCAAGGGTTTATTGAACTGAGGGCTTAGGGTGGCCCCATTAGCATCATTGCTGTCTCTGTGATATAAGGAATAGAGCTTGTGGAGAGAGAGCCAAGTTGGTTGCTAGATGGTCAGCTGCAGGGGCAATGGAACAGCAGCAGCAGAATTAACCCATGGCAGCCATGATCAGCTATCCTCCCTGCATCAGATTTGATCTACCAACTTTGCCACCCAGAAACATGCTATGCTGGCATGCTTGGGTGGGCAGAAATGCAGGCTGAGTCCTAGCTCAGATGTAAGGTGCACCTTGGAAGAGATGGCTTATGCTGAATCAAGCAAGTTGTTGTAAAGTCCCAAAGCTTCTTCTGCTTTCCCTATGTCACCTTCCGTGCCCCAGTTCTCTTGCACAATCACCAGACCTCCTTCCTCTTAACCCTTTGCTGATGATATGTCTATGAAGATTCTCAGTCATCCAGGTGGGTTGATCTGGAAGTTGAGTCATGGCAACTAGACTTCTTTTCTCAAGAGATTGAAATGTTTTGCTGCTCATCCAAACAGCTTCATCTGTCTGAGGAAAGGTAGTTGCGAGTCCACCATTTTATAGTCCACTTTGACTTCATGTCACTCTGGTCTGACATAGGCCCATAAGATGGACAGCGGCCAAGAGTGTTGGGAAGGTTGTAAAGGTGGGAATTTCATGCACCTTAGGCCGTTGTCCACCTAATGAGCCTACTGAGCCTATTCACCTAAAGAGCTCATTCAGACCATTGTTCATCAGTTATCAGCGGTTGGAAACTACTTTTAAAATTCGTTTCAAACAAAATGAAATGAAACTGCTTAAGAAACGAAACAAATGAAACACAATTTTTGCATTTTGTGCCCATCTCCAGTTCAGCAGTAGCCTATGCTGCCACAGAGGGTGGTGGAGTCTCCTTCTTTGGAGGTTTTTAAGAAGAGGCTGGGTGGCCATCCACTGGGGGTACTGTGTTGGGAGTTCCTGCATGGCAGGGGGTTGGACTGGATGGCCCTTGTGGTCTCTTCCAACTCTATGATTCTATGATTCTATGACCATACTGCTAAATGTGTGGTACAATAAATAAATAAATAAATAAATAAATAAATAAATAAATAAATAAAT
>JAHTLZ010003542.1:29536585-29568193 GCA_023846285.1 Phrynocephalus versicolor
AATAAATAAATAAATAAATAAATAAATAAATAAATAAATAAATAAATAAATAAATAAATCTTATGGAAATCAGACATATATTGAGTGGCAGATAGTAAACATGACCAGTAGCAATACTGTACTTGCAATGTCAGTAATTGATGACAAGATACCAGAAGTTTCCCGCTGTGCTGTATACAGTTGTATCAGGTGAATGATACTAAATTACACACCTTCCTCTGAGACTAGTTTCTGCATAACTAAAGATGGACAGAAGCTGCATGTGTTGGAAAGAATACTGTGCAGTGAACCCAGTCTTTGGAATGCAAAGAAGGCAAGATTCTGAGAATTCTAATAAGCAGCATAGGGGCAATTATGGTATAACCTTAAAAAAGATAGCTGTATAAGATTATTACATATGGCCGTGTGGATTTAGCTCTCTTTCTATTGGATAATATTTACTTCACTTTTTGGATGTGTACTCTCAAAAACTCTCAACCTTTGTTTTATTAGCCTTTCCCAAAGCTGTAAATGGTGTGTTCAGACTCATATTATTGTGGGTGGTGGTGGTGGATTGACTGCTGAGAATCTAATTTTCTTCAAGTCACTATAGTACAAGGTAAAAGTACGAAATGAATCATAGGTATAGATAGAGCTAGGAAGCTCTTAAAGAGACCTTGGAGTGGTAGGTAAAGGAACCTCTAAATCTTGCAACTGTGGTCCTTATTATAATTTATGATACCATATAGGTGTTTTGTATCCTTGAAATCTCTTTGAATGGCGATTTTATATGGTGGACATACTTCACTATTCCTTACTCAGCTCTCTGGCAGAAGCTTAGGGACTGTTTGAAGTCTGAATTAAGGGACATGAACTTGTAATTTGCTCCACTTTAATGTAATATTGACACCTATAACCAAGTATCGTATAAGGAAGCTGGGATTTTTTGAAAACTACTAAAAACAAAATTACCAAGCTATAGAAATAATGTTTTTCAATTCATCACATTCAGATACATTGCATGGTGCTTGAACAGTAAGTAGGCTATTGGTACAAGCATCAGTAGGATGATGAACTTCCAGAGTTTCACTCAGGTAAGCAGGGGTGGGGTGGGGGGTCCTTTGGCATCTTAATGACTTGGAGGTGAAAATGACCTGCAAGTGTCCAGGTGTTTTTTCAGTACATGACAAATACTGGGTCCTAGGAATTTCAGAAATAGCCACTCTTACTGATGCTTGCCTTTATTTTGGGTTGGGTGTGCAGTCTTTGCAACTGAGAAAAAAATCAGGCAAGTGCAGAGGTTGGGCAGCAGGACCAAAATTAGAATTCAGCCAGGTCTCCAGGCAGCTCAGGATCAAAGAGTTCCTGTCCTTTCCTGGGTCTACAGGTGTGGAGACAAATCTGAGATCAAGTGGTGTTGGAGCACAAAAATAATTAGATTTTTATGTGCTATGGTTTGACCTCTAACCTCCCACCCTTCTTTATTCCCTGCTGGCTCTAGACCTCACTGATGCAGTGTGATGGTGTTTGTATGTATTAGTGACCAGAAAATCCAGGAATGAGGGGAGGGAACTGAGGGAGATACCTGTGGGATGATTCATTTGCACTCTTATTTGAATCATTGCAAGGAATGAAATACCAGTGCCACAATGAAATGTATTGTTGTACAACTTACAGCCACTTGATATATATTTTAACTAACAGGGGTTCGTATTTGCTACGCCAGCAGGCTGACATGGGACTAAATTACCAAAAAAGTAAAATAAGAGTAAAACATCTTACTGGATCAGCAAATGCTGATTGTTTAACACATTTCAGCATTTTACATAATATAAATCAGTTTATTCTATCTACACATAAGGATTGTATGAGTTTTCCCCTCCTTTCTTTATTTTCATACGTGACTGTCAGTCATGAAGGAAATCATTTTGCAAGGCAATGTTGCTGTACCCTTGCTTCCAAACTCAACTGGGGAGCTGGCTGATTTTTTTACAGCATCTTTTAGTATACAGCTGTTGAAACCTCATTTTAAAAGCATATGGTACAGTTTCAGGGCTGCTCTTTCTACACCCCCTTAATTCTGTTAGCGCCTTATGCATTCAAAATTTCACATTTTGACAGACCCAGGCTCTAAGACTCAGATTTTTGTTCTGCAGCTTCACAGTATGGGGTGCTGCTGACCTGGCAGTCGGAATCCTGCCCTGTCCGGGACAATGCTTTCCCAAGGATACTGGGCAAAATTAAAATTACCACCAGTGTCAACTGTCCCATGTCTCCTAGTGAGCCAATCAAGGCAGGGGTGGCTATCAACTCACCATGTAAATGTTTTTCTGGCGTCCCCTCAAAACTAGAGATGGCTTCAGAGGTATTCCTACTTCCTTATACTGCCAAATGGCAGCTCATGTTTGCCCATTAGAGCCCTCAAGGAATGGCGCCTACACATACACATACACACACAACAAACTGAAAAACATTATCCATCAAAGGCCAAGTAAAACTTTTCAGATTATTTATTGTTCCTTAGCCAGTGAGACATGTGTAAAAACGGACAATACAAAACAAAATACAATTCATAAAATTAATAGACTACACCTAGGTCAGTGGTTCCCAAACTTGGGGAATCCACGTGTTCCTCAGGTGCAACTAGCTGTGATGGCTGGAGTTTCTGGGAGATGCAGTCCAAGATCAACTAGGTTACCCAAGATTGGTAACTAGTGATCTAGGCGAATAAAAACAGTAAAGAAGAAGCTAAAAGCATTCAGGAGCTTCTGTCAGAAAATTTTCCCCTTTATCCTTTTTCTTTTTTTCTTTACATTTCACATAAATGAATATTATGTGGGACGTGTTTCACTTATACTTTTTGTTATGTATAATTTTCTTTAATTAATACATTTTTTAAATTTTATCATATCTGCCTTTGAACACCAGCAAGTGTTCTGTTCAAACCATATTGGATCACAGTGTCTTTGTGCATCTTTCAACTTCAAGGAGTTTAATCCGCAGTGAGTCAAAAAGCATTTTAGCTTAGCAATTAAAGACGGGAATTTCCAAAAGGGTCTTAACTGTCCAAGACCTCCTTTTCTTCCTTCACAGATCAATAGAACATGGGTGAAGCCCTTTCAAAGGATATCATTAGCCAAAGTGAAAGTGCTGCTTTTTGAACAATAGTACTTAATGTGGCATTTGCCTGTTATGATGAATATGCATGACAGGTGTCTGTGCGGATTGGTGGGTCTGTAGACCAATGAGAGAATCTGGGGAGTGGCCTGAGAGGATTTAAGGCACTGCTCAACCTTGTTTTAGCCAGATAGGGACCTACGCTTTTGGAAAAGAGAATCAAATAGGGTCTGTCAGTGTCTGAGAATTAAAGAGGGCTAAAGAAGAGACTGGATTTTAGAGTGTCTGTGAAGAAAACTAAGTGTCTAGTGTTTGGGAACTTAAGAACAGGGTGTACATTTATTCTTCTTAGAAATCAAATTTTTAAGTGGGTTAGAGCAATATTCTTCTTTTGTTTCTACTTCAACATTTTTTTGAACATTAATTTTTATTAATTTTTTGAGAAACTAACAAGTAATACATACAGAATAATACATAATTATGTTGCTTATTTTTGCATCCCCCCTCCCCAACACCTCCCCAACCCCTGGAACCGAAGAACAAATTATTTTCCATTCTTTCATACAAGCTCTTTAGTACATTCCACCAATATTGTTGGCTTCCTCTTAAACCTCCTTACTTTCTTCATAGCTTAAGCTTACTTCAACATGTTACCATTGATGGTTTTGATTCTGCTTTGTTATGAATAAACTTCTTTTATTTTTATTCAACTTAAAAACAGTATGAAGGCTTTAATTTACTAGCTAAGCTAGTTGGTGGCAGCAATATAGGAAAATAAAAAATGGTGTTTGTCAATAGCCCATGAGACAGCTGGGGGGCAAGCATGTGAACACTACACTTACAGAATGTTACAGAATAAAAAGATATCTGCAATTGGTCAGCGTGAGCAGTCCAATGGGCCAGAGCTTGGGCTGACTCTGCAGCTTCCACACTCCCCTTGGAATCTGCCCACAAGAAAGGAATGGCAATTAGGCAATGTGTAAATTGAAATATGCAGTCCATTCATTGAGGCCTACAGTTGGCAAGTCAAGTCCCCAAGCACAGCAGCAGCAGGATTACCATCTTCATTGATGACAGAGGCTAAGGCAGGGGCTGAAAAGTTTCAAAACCTTCAACACTCAAGATTCAAGAAAGAAGGCTATGAGAGGGAGGATCCCAGACTGAAGAGGAGGAAGAGCAGGAGCAGGTGGAAGAGGGGGAGGAGGAAACAGAGGAAGAAACCAAAAGATGGAGAGGTGGAATGATTCCCTGGACTCAAAAGTGTTCTGCTTATATACCGCCCCATACCACTTCAAGTAGTCTCTGTGTGGTTTACAGTTTAATTACAGTATGCAGGCTACACATGGCACCCAACGCGTAGCACTCTGGCTTTCCATCTTATTTTGCTCATCCTAGTCTCACCTCAGAGACCAAACCCTGAAAGTCTGTGTTTGTATTGTGTAAGGACCGCACAACTGTCTTTGTTCCCCCCCCCCCCAGAACTAGTTCCCACAGCCATTCTGACACTTGTACTCAATAGCAGTTATAGTTTCCAAAACAAGTTTTCAACAAAACTATAGAGCACATTATACTGGATCTAGGAGAATATCACTGTGGCTAGATAAGCTTCCCCTAGATATTACAGCTGCCATACCAGGGTAAGCTTTAAAAAAAAAAAAAACTTAAAGCAACCCATACCACCGGTACCTGCATGGAAGTACCACTTTATACCAGACTACAAGTAGCAAAAAGCAATTGTCTACAATCCTGATACTCAGGGATAATTGATTGTTGTCCTTCCCTTTTTGTTATTTATTTGCCTCTTTGTAGGGCTGTGAGCTCATAGAGACCCCAGATGAAGATTTGACAGACTTCACCAAGTGCCTTCAAATACTCCAGCAGAAAATAGAAAAGAAGGCCATGCAGGTAACGCTAGTATCTCTTTAATAAGTATATGTTTGTTCTTCCAGTGGCACATGGGCTGCTGTAGCAATTGGGTATGCCTAAAAAGAGTATCCTGTTGTGACTTTTTTGATTGCATGTTTAAAAAATGTTAGGATTTTGCTAAATAAAGTTACATCATGACTTGAGACAGAAAACCAAGCAAATAGCAGCTGCCAAGAAAATGTGTCTTATTATTTTGTACTAATGAGCCTAAAAGACTGCTGAAGAATAAGTCAGCTCTGTTCATATATCACCTACAAGTCTTTTTCACTTTGAAGAATTGTCACTTCACACCTCTTTGAGGCATTTGGAAAATCAAAGGACTGGAAGGAAGCTGGATAGGGGGAGTGTGGTTCTGCTGGACTTCTCAACTGCTTTCGATACCATGAAACATGAGATGGCTGTTTGAGGTACTTTTTTTTTACGGTGGTTCCAATCCTTCCTTTATGGCCAAACTCAGAAGGTGCTGTTGGAAGAATCCTCTTAAACACCCTGGACATTGATTTGTTGTGACCCTCAGGGCTCAATCCTGTCTACCATGTTACTCAACCTCTACCTGAAACCACTGACAGAGATTTTCTGAAGTTTTGGGGGTTCAGTGCCATCAGTATGCTGATGACACCCAGCTCCTCCTTCCCATCTGATTCCAAGGAAGTGGTTCTATGCTTAGGACAGTGTCTCTTTTCAGTGATGGAGTTGATGAGGGGTAACAAACTGAAACTTAATCCAGACAAGATAGGTGCTCGCTCCTGGTCTAATCAGGGGATAGGGACTCAAGAATTACTGGTTGGAGTTACATTCCTCCTGAAAAGTCAGGTCCACAGTTTGGGTGTGCTTTGGACTTAATCCTGAGCCTAGATGCACAAGTTTCAGCTGTGGCCAAATTAAAGCTTGTGGGACAGTTCCTTGAGTTTCTGGCCATAATGACACTGCAATGTGCTTTATATTAGGCTGCCTTTGAAGAGTGTTTGGAAACATCAGATGGTTCAAAATGTTGCAGCCAGAATTCTGACTGGCATTGATTACAGGTAATATGTTGCTTCCTTGTTAAAACAGCTGCACTGGCTTCCATTCAGTTTCCAGGCCCTATTCAAAGTTGTGGTCATTACCTATAAAGCCAGAAATGGCTTGGGCCCAGACGAGTTGACGGATCATCCCATCCCAAAAGAGCCTTCTTGGTTTTTCAGATGCACTGGAGAGGCCTTTCTCTCAGTTGTGCCCCTTTCCAAGCTCATTTGGTGAAGACAGGAGACAACACCCTCTCAGTGGCCACTCCCAGGCGTTGGAATACACTGCCTTCAGAAGCCAGGTTGTCCCCCTTCCTCTTGTCCTTTTGATTGTCAGGCAAAAACCTTCCTCTTCAGGCAGGTTTTCATGCAGTAATCAGGAATGCTGGTTTTTAACTTGCAGATTTGTAAATGTTTTGAAATGTTTTTAAACTCAATTTTTATACATCTTAATTTATTTTTGAAGTCTCCGTAAACGCACACTAATGGGTACTTTCTGTGTTTGCACTGAAACACAGATTTTGGATCTGAAAACAGGAGATTACCTCTTGGTGCCTCTCATTGTCCTCCCTCAGTTCATTTTTATCACTACTAAGGACATACCTAGGAACATTTCTCAAGCTGCCACTCACTGTGGCTTCTTATTGTTTACTTATTTTATAGTGATTTTTAATAGTGATTTTAATGTGATTTTATTGTGATTTTTTTTCCTTTAAGAAAGACAGAGGGAGAGAGTTCAACCCTCCCTCCTCTTGCAAGACTCCCCTGGTTCTCTTTTCGAGGCCTTCATGGCCACTTCAGCCCCCTTCAGAAACTACCACTGGTGTGCCAATAAACTCCTCTTGACAGACAGACTTTCCCTCTGCCTTTTTTGTTGTTGAAGACGTTGACCCCAAATTTATCTGCTCCTATGTATAAATATTCTACGAAATGATCCATGGTCCTCTGTTGGGTCAGGGACAATCCCCACCCTGCCCAGCATCTGGGACAAGCTGTCTTTGACTCCAAGGCAAACTTCTTTGTGAACCTTCCTTCACCAAACACCTTTGTGGTTCATACTTTCCAAGAAAGATCCAAGGACAGACATTCATCAACCCTGAACAACAAAGAGGGATGAAAGCTTGATATCATGGATAGAAAAGTCTACTCCATTGCCTTTCTGTTCCTTAAAATTGCTAAGTAACAGAGCACCATGGGTGCATATGGCAGAGATCTCAGTAATACACTGCAACAATTTCTTGACAAATTACTGGAGGATTGCCACTCCTCGGCCATTCCACTACATCAAGAAACCCTCACCATTTCAACCCAACAGATGAGAGCAGGATGCAATTCCAGAGTGTATGACCTGTCAGGTTTCTCCAGCTGTCTCCTTCCATCACCATGCATAGCAATGCTCTTAAGAATTCCCAGAAAATGTGACAGTATGTTCTCCCATTTGATGGGGAAGGCCAATTCGGTTCTAAAACCAATAATATTATGGAAGACCTCCAGAAGAAAAACAATTCTGCCAATAATATCTGGATATTTGCACTCAGCCCACCCACTGACAATTCCGCTATCCCTACAGGTGACCAGGGCTACACCAAATTCCCAGAGGAAAAAAGGAATTCACCAAAAAAAAAGGCACTTCCGCGTCCAAGAGGACTCCGATGTGGCTTACAGGAGCTGTTCGGGAAGTGATCAAAAACAAGAAATGCTCATTTAGAAGATGTAAGACTTGTCCAAACGAGTACAACAGGCAAAAACATAAATTCTGGCAGACATAAATGCAAGGCAACAATCAGGAAAGCAAAGCAAGACATGGAGGAGCGTATAGCTAAAAATACTCAAAGAAATAACAAGTACATTAGAAGTAAGAATCCAACTAGGAAGGCCACTGGACCACTAGATCATAATGGAAGGCAAGGGGTTATTAAAGAGGAGACAGAAATTGCAGAGAGACTCAATGAATTCTTTGCTTCAGTATTCACTGAAGACAGAGACCATATGCCCCAAACAAAGTGTATCTTCATAGGGAGGGAAACCGAAGAATAAAGCCAGATAGAAATAACCTGGGAGGAGGTTCTTGCATGTCTTGTTAATCTAAACGGTAACAAATTGCCAGGACCAGATGGCATCCATCTATGAGTTCTCAAGGAACTTAAAGATGAAATTGCTGAGGTCCTAGCCAAACTATATATTTCCCCCCACAAATCAGGCATTGTGCCTGATGAGTCAAATGTAGCGAATGTAACGCCAATTTTCAAAAAAGGATCAAGAGGTAATCCAGGAAATTACCGACCTGTCAGTTTGACATGTGTCCCAGGTAAAGTGATGGAAACCATTCTAAAAGACAAAATTAGTAGGCACATAGAAGAGAAGGCACTGCTGAAGGAGATCCAACATGGCTCCTGCAAGGGCAAATCATGCCTCACAAATTTGTTGGAATTATTTGAGAGTGTCATCAAGCATGTGGATAAGGGAGATCCAGTTGACTTTGTTTATCTGGACTTTCAGAAGGCTTTTGACAAGGTCCCACACCAAAGCCTCTTGAATAAACTTGCCAGTCATGGAATCAAGGGACAGGTCTTGTCCTGGCTCAGCAACTGGCTAAGAGACAGGAAACAGAGAGTAGCACTAAATGGACACTTCTCCAAGTGGAGTGAAGAGTGGGGTCCCCCAAGGTTCTGTACTGGGACCCCTGCTTTTCAACCTCTTCATAAATGATCTAGAAGTAGGAGTAAATAGCAAGGTAGCCAAATTTGCCAATGACACTAAATTATATAGGGTAGTAAAAACTGAGAGAGGAGAGAGATTGTGAGGAGCTCCAGAGGGATCTCTTGATACTTGGGGAGTGGGCAAACCAGTGGCAAATGAGTTTCAACATTAGTAAGTGTCGAGTGATGCATGTTGGGGCAAAAATACCAAATTACATTTATAAACTGATGAGGCCTGAACTCTTTGCAACAAACCAGGAAAGGGACTTTGGTGTCCTGTTGAACAGCCCAATGAAGGTGGCAACCCAATGTGCTGCAGGAGTGAAAAAAGCAAACTCAATGCTAGGGATCATTAGGAAGGGTATAGAAAATAAGTCAGCAACTGTCATTTTACCTCTTTAGAAATCTATGCTGAAGCCCCATCTGGACTATTGTGTACAGTTGTGGTCACCAGACTTCCAGAAGGATATTATAGAAATGGAAAAAGTGCAGAGGAAGGCAACCAGAATGATTAGGGGATTGGAACACCTTCCTTACCATCCGAGGCTGTAACGGCTGGGCCTCTTCACTCTTAACCGACAGCATCTAAGAGGTGATCTGATTGAAGTTTATGAAATCATGCATGGTGTGGACAAAGTAGATAAGGAAAAACAGTTTTCCTTATTGCACAATACTAGAATTAGGGGGCACTTCATGAAACTTTTGGGTGCTAGATCTCAAATACGAGAAACAAGTTTTTCACCCAGAGGATCACTGGTCTATGGAACTCCCTGCCAGAAGAACTGGTTGACAGCTGTAAGAAAGGATTAGAAAAGTTCATGGAGAATAGGGGTATCAATTACTATCATTAAGGATGCCTTATTGTAGAGATAGGCAGGATATCTCTCAATGCCATTTGCAGGGAATCATAAGCAAGTGAAGACATCTGCTTGGGAATACCCTGAAGCAAATTGTGAAAATTCAAAAAGGGAATTATTGGCTTAATGAATTGATCATATAGAAATCCATTTGTCACCTTTTATTTTGATTGTCTAAAGATAGTAATTGATTGTCAGGATAAGGGAAATGGAAAATGAAAATGTGAAGACCAGCCTTAAATATAAATATATAAATATATACTAATCTGTTAGACCTGTAAAAGAACTGGAGTAGTTTGACATAGATAGGAACTTTTGTACTTAAAGGAAAATCTATAGACCAAGATGTAACCCCTTTATTATTGCCCAAAACCACTACATCTGGTTATAGAAGGCTTCTGAAATTATGTAATTCTTAGAAGGGTAGGTAAATAGTCCCTGTTGATGATACCTCTTATATGTTAAGTTAATTCAAATGCATTTAAACTGTTTGACTAACTGAAGAATTATAATACAGTATTAGGATTGAGTATACAATTGAGTATACTGCTAAGATCAGATAGGCTATTTCAATATTGTATTTTGTTATTTCTATCTTCTGCATTAGATCAAAATAGATATGTAAGATAGCATATTGATGGGATATAAAGAAGATCAAGTATGAAAGTATGAAAACATGTTTTTATAAGATAGCAAAGGAGATGTGAATTACATTGAGCTGAAGTGTTGGGAAATAATTGTGCTTGACTCATGTAACACAACAGATGATAAGACTTATATGTATTTCATTTTGTTTTCTGTAGAAAATAAATTAAAATGCGGGAAAATAAATAGATGGTAAGAGCTAAGGGAGGGAACTCAGGTAGGAGGATAATAAACAATCATGATAATGTTAATTTTGGAGCATCAGATAACAAATTTGGCCAGAGGTACAGAAGACTGCATTCTGAGAGGCCAGGACAGATTAGCGCATGGGCTCAAAAGAGGGTATATCATAATTGATCTCTGTCTTTAATATCTTGGAATGTCATGGGGTGGGGAGGTAGAGTGAGCAATGACTGTACACAAATTTCCTAAAATAGAATGATATCTTATTGAGCCTCTTGGCACTGTGGTTAAATGCCTGTACTGCAGCTAAAACACAACCTGGGATTCAATCTGAGGTAGCAGGCTAATGGTTGACTTAGCCTTCTATCTTTCTGAGGTCAGTAAAATGAGTACCCAGCCTGCTGGGAGGGGGGGGGAATGTGTAGCCTGCATAATTAAATTGTAAAAACTGCCCAGAGAGAGCCTGAAGTGCTAAAGGGCAATATATAAGCAGAACATGTTTTTGTTACAAGAGACATGGGCCACAGACTCCCTTAACTTGGAAGGAGTCAAAGCCTATGGAGTACCTGCGGAGTCATCTAAACATGATCGGGCTAAACGGAGGCTAGGAATATTAATTTTCACTACTATAAAAGTGAGAGTGGATGTTATACCCTCCAATTTACATAAAAACATAAGAAGAGCCATGCTGGATCAGGCCAAAGGCCCACCTAGTCCAGCTTTCTGTATCTCACAGTGGCTCCACCAGAAGCGTTTGGGAGCGCATGAGACTAGATATCTGTCTCTTGATAGCACTCCCCTGCATCTGGCCCTTGACGTATCCTGGTTTTAAGCCTGTAGGTTACACATCTCCATCATGGTTTGTAACTTGTGATAGACTTTCCCCCCAGGAATCTGGCTAATCCCCTTTTGAAGGCATCCAGGCCAGAGGCCATCACCACATCCTGTGGCAGGAAGTTCCACAGACTAACAACATGCTGGGTAAAAAAAAATTTCTTTTGTCTGTTCTCACTCTCCCAGCCCTCAATTTGAGTGGATATTCTGGTATTTCGTGAGACGGAGAAGAGAGTCCCTCTATCCACTTTACTCATGCCCTGCATTATTTTGTATGTCTCAATCATATTTATTTATTTATTTATTTATTTATTTATTTAATACAACTTATATGCCACCCACTGCCCAAAGGTCTGTGGGGCGGCTTACAATTAAAATGAACAGTTAAAACGTTAAAAAGGCAATGGACAGTTAAAACAATAAAAACATTTAAACACAAAACACTAAAATTGCAACCAGGACCCGCAATCTCTGTTATTTCAATTTAAAAAATTCAGAAACAGGAAGGTTTCTACCTGGCGCCGAAATGTCATCAGTGTTGGCGCCAGGTGGATGTCACTTGGGAGGGCATTCCATAACCTGGGGGCCTTAGACCTACAAGCCATCTCTTTCACCTCCTTCAGGGATGGCTCTCTCTATCCCCCCCTCAGGCACCTTTTCCCCAAAATGCTGTAGCCTTTCCTGATAAGGGAGGTCCCCCAGCCCAGTAAACATTTTAGTCACTCTCTTTTGCACCTTTTCCAGTTCCACTATGTCTTTTTTGAGATGCGGTGACCAGAATTGTACACAATACTCCATATGCAGCCTTACTATTGTTTTGTACAATAGCATTATAATGTTGGCTGTTTTATTTTCACTCCCCTTTTTGATAATCCCTAGCATGGAATTGGCCTTCTTCACCGCTGCCACACACTGGGTAGACACCTTCATTGAGCTGTCCACCGGCACACCAAGATCTCTTTCCTGACATTTACAGTCAGCATTGGCAATATTGATACAATATGAGCAGACATCTGATGTTGTAATAAATATTTATCATACTCCTTTGAAAATCAAGCAACTAATAGAAGCAGAATGAAGAAAATTAGAAACTTGCTTATAGCAAATAATAATAAAATGCCCAAAGGCACTACTTATAATTAGAGGAGATTTCAATGCAAGAATTGGGGAGGATGATAGTAGTTTTTATAATAAATATAAGCTATGCCCTCTTGATGATGCGAAAAACCTGCTTCCATTGCAAAAAAGGTCCAAAGATTGTAAGGGGAACTATGCTGGTTTTATGTTACTACAGATGTCAAACAAAATGAATCTTTGTAATGTATATTAAATGGAGCCTACCCTAATTACCATCCAGCCAAATTCACGTACTGGTCTGAGTTAAGGATGAGACTACTAGACTAAATTATAATGTCAGGGGAAATGGTGGGTTGTATCCATTCATTTGAAGCTGGTGACTTTCTTGACAGTGATCATTTGCCTCTTGCAATGCTGTTTGAACTACCAGACTGTACTCCACCTGTCACTAATATCTACAAGGGAGTGTTATTAGAATGTAGAAATAGAATTGGAGTGATTAGATGGAACAATAATATTGATAGCAGAATGGGCACTTTGGAAGGGAAGCACTTACCTATGAGTAAGCACTTACTTTCACTAACCTCTGGGCTGGGCGAAGATCGATTGGTCCCTGCTCTGCCCAACACTTTGTTGGGCCAAGCAGAAACCGATGAATATTCTCCCAGCCTGGGCAGCTTGGAAGGGAAGCATGCTTTCCTTGCAAGGCCCCTGGGCTAGCTGAAAATCAGTGGGTGATCTCCCTCAATCAAGGGCCACCCAAGGATGCTCTCCACAGCAGCGCCAGACAGGTGATTTTGACAGGTCAGACCTGTCAAAATCAGCTGTCTGGTGGGGCTATGGAGAGCAGCCTTCGCAGCCCTTGATTGACGAGGGGGGGGCAGTCTTCCCATGGGATTGCACTGAAAACCAATTTATCTGTTCCCTTTTGTTTTGCCTTTTTTTCCAACCTCCAGAACGAATTGATTTTCAATGCATTCCTGTGGGAAACCACTGTTCGACTTATGAATAATTTGTCTTTCAAATGTGCATTCGGAATGAATTAATTTCATACGTCGAGGTACCACTGTACTTTTAGAACTGATAAATGAGCTACAGAAATTCAATCAGGTATTCATAGACTGGAACATTTTTGCCTTAAGTCCCCCTGTGTTGTACCAGTCAGTGTTAACCAAAGGACAAGTTTATAGAATCATAGACTTTAGATCTGAATCCAATCTCTTCCTGAAGCAGTAAAGTCAGCTGATAAATTCCTTTGCAGAAAGGAATGGGTCATTTTGCTTACTTCTGAAGCCATTCAAGGACAAGTTATAGGATTCAGCCTACTCTTTTGATGCATATATTGTATTCATGAGGCCATTTTCCTTCACCAGTTTCTTCTGTTGAACACCAGTGTTATTTAATATGCTGTCCTGTATTTAAGAAGCCTCTTATGTAAGTGGCATTGCTGGAAGGAGAGTAGTTCAGTAAACTGTCCTTTTGCATGCATTGTCATACAGGCATATATATGATTCCTCGTTAAACTAATAACTTCTTTAATGCTATAATGAACCTATTTGTAAGGATAGCACATCGGAAATTCAGCAGGCAGAAATAAATTTACCAAAAGTGCTAGTGCCATGTACAGTATG
The DNA here is from genome assembly GCA_023846285.1 of Phrynocephalus versicolor. Lineage (NCBI taxonomy): Eukaryota > Metazoa > Chordata > Lepidosauria > Squamata > Agamidae > Phrynocephalus > Phrynocephalus versicolor. Next base: position 29,550,538 of record JAHTLZ010003542.1, read on the forward strand.
ATTACTGTGAATGTATTGGTTGTTAGTTCACACAAAGATTTCCAAAAAGATTTGTGAAACTACACAGTTAAAATGAGAACAGTAGGAACCACAGAACCCACTATTGCATTTCGACATTGCATCTTTCAGCATACACTTTAAATCTTAAAATACTTTGATCTTGTTGCCATTTTGCTAATAATGCAATACATTGTTAGGCCTAGAGACAAATATTACATTCTGCAAATATCAAAGCTTTGAAGCTTAACAAGACCAACAGTAACAGCAGGGGAAGAGGGGAAGCATCTCTTTTGGGGGTAGTAATCCATGCCACGATACACCATGTAACATTTCTGTTCAATTATATCATCACATTGTTGTATTATAATGGCAGCTTTTTTAATAGCTTTCAACTCTTTGTGAACATGCTGCCTTTCCAAAGATACAAGCAATGGAAAGGGCAGATTTGCTTTAAACAGAAGTGTAGCTTATTTCTTGATACTTCGTTGCATTCCATTACTCAAAAGATGTCAATATATATTGAATAACATTTCTCCATTTTTCCTCTTCATTTTGACCTTTTTCCATATTATCCAAAAAGGGACTGACTGAGATTTACCACTAAGTTGGTGTACCTAAAAACAATACTGTTCAGGTGTGATGCCTGAATGCAACTGTGGTACTCATTTGTGTTGCATTCCTTTTTTTAAAAGAAAGCTTTCAGAATTGATTTTCTACCTGAAACATGGCACTATAAATATCCTTAAAACTTCACATATAAACATGCACCTAAAATGTGGAAATAAACTGCAGCTCTGTGAATAATGCTGCCTGATTATCTTTTTGGAATTCTTATCCCAAAACCTCAATATCCATGATCCTCACCTTCTCCTGACATCTCTTTTTTAAAAAAGAATTATTCTGATTGATGTAACAATAGTTAACCAACTGACCATGGTATCCTTCTGGTTTGTGTCTCTAGGATGGGGTTTGGAGGCACTGTCTTATAGTGGCTCCAGTCCTTCCTAGAGTGGGGGGAAACCAGGCCGTGGTGCTGGGGGGGCTCCTATCTGACACCCTGCACATGGGCCTGTGGTATCCCAGAATTCTATTCTGTCCCATATGCTACTTAACAGCTGCATGAAACTGCTGGGAGAGGTTATCCAGAGCGCTGGGGTTCGTTGTCACCAGTTTGCAGACCCAACGTTAGCTGCCCTTTCCATCTAAACCCAAGGAAGCTGTTTTCAGTTCTAGATCAGTGCCTGGTGACAGTTATGGACAGGATGAGGGCAAATAAACGGAACTTTAATACAGATAACACAGGGATACTCCTGGCCAAAAACCAGATCAAGGAATAGGGCTCCAGACTATGCACTCCCTCTGAAAACACGGGTTCACAGCTCAGGGTGTTCCAGATTCATCACTGAGCCTGGATGCCCAGGTTTTGGAAGCACCCAGGACTGCCTTTGCACAGTTAAAACTAGTGTGCCATCTGCACTTGTTTCTTGAGTGATCTGATCTGGCCATAGTGACACAAGCCCAAATGATCTCCAAGCTGGATTTCTAAACACACTCTATGTGTGGCTGCCGATGGAAAGTATCAGGAAACTTCAACGGGTCCAAAATGGAACAGCCAGATTACAGACTGGGACTGGTTATAGTGATCATATAACCCTATTACAGCAAGTCCCCTTGCTGCCAAACATCTTCTAGGCACAATTCAAAGTTCTGGTTTTAACCTATAAAGGACAAAATGGCTTGGGTCCAAACTATCCCAAAGATTGTATCTCCTATTATGAGTCAGCTAAAATCATCAGCAGAGATCATCATCTCATCTGGATTACTGTAACACAGACCAAGTGGGGCTGTGTTTGGAAAGTGTTTAGAAAGTCCAGTGGGTCCAAAATACCAAAGCTACATTGTTAACTGGAGCTAGTTATGGATAACCGTTTATCATCTTTGGTTGATTGTCCAGTTGTCTGGATATGTAATGCCTAATAACAGTAGACCACACATTGGTAATTTCAAAACTAAACTACTGTAATGCTCTCTCTGTAGGGCTGTCCTTGAAAACAGGTACAGAAACCTCAGCAGGTCCAAAATGTGATGGCCAGATTGATTTCTGGGTTTAGTAAATCTGATCACATATCCTCACTCTTGGCCCACCTATACTGGTTCCCTATCAGTGTCTGTGCTCAAATCAATATGCTGATTATTGTCCATAAAGCCCTTTAGTAGCCTGATTTCGGAAGCCAAGCAGGGTCAGCCCTTGTTATTACTTGGATGGGAGACCACCAGGGAATACAAGGTGCTGTAGGCACCTGGAATAGGAACTGGCAAACCACTCCATTATTCCTGCCAAGAAAACTCCATGAGTTGGTCACGAAGAGTTGGTCATGACTGTAACGATTCAACACACACAGAGAGAAAGAGTTTAAGGTCTCAATACTTGTCAGAACATATCTCCCAGAAAACAGCTACCCATTTCACATGCTTATCACAATCAACAATGTTAAAAATGACTACACCAAGGAAGGCTAAAACCATGACCAGGAACTAGGCCTTTTCACTGGTGGCCCCTATTCTGTAAAATAAACTTCCAACCAGTGGCGTAGCTAGAGTTTGGAGTGCCCAGGAACAAAGTCAGTTTTTGTGCCCTCTCCTCCCCCCCAACCGTGTCTCACCCACCCAGCAAGGGGGGGAGATCCTGGGGAAACAGTGGGGGAGGGGAAGAAGGATCTCTCCTTCTCGTGCCCTCTTTGTGGGTCTCCTTTCCAGTTAAGGCTCTCCTGTGCAAACCGCACAGTGTGCAGACAGTGCCAAGCAGGCAATGTTTTTTTTTTCCAAACATCACCTCCGCAGCACACTTCCCCCCCTCCTTTCCGCTGGCTAAGACTTGGCGATAATTAGCCTGGGGAAAGGAAGAGAGGGAAACAAGCAATGGGATTTTTCCCCAGGCAGCACCTCTGTCGCACGCTTCCCTCTCCTCCTTTCCCTGGGCTAACTATCTGTCAATCTTAGTGGGGGGAGGGGGAGCAATCGACAGGTGCTGCTTGGGGTGAAAAAACATTGCCTGCTTCCCTCTCCCCCTTTCCCCTGACAAAGGATTGGCAAGCCTTAGCAGGGCAAAAGGAGGACTGCTGCTGGGATGGTGCATGGCTTCCTCCTCCTGCTCCCCCTCCAGGTGCTCCCAGATTGCTGTGCACCCCGGGGGCAAATGCACTTTTCCACTGCCCTAGTTACGCCAGTGCTTCCAGCTAAGGTAAGCCAGGCTCCATTGCTCCTGATACATGGGAAACTAGTAAGGATAGAGCTCTATAAAGCAGTCTTTAACAGATGATGTTAATACAGTGGACCCTCATATAACAAACGGTTTGTATAACATAAAATCTGTACAACATAAAAAATTCCGGATATAGGGGAAATTTGCTTAACAGAATCGTCTATGGGGCGAAACCGTACAACATCAAAATGGTTGTGATTAGTGATTACTCTGTTTTCAATGCATTCCTATGGGAAAATTGTATAAAAGAAAATTTGCTTAACATAATTTCATTTGGAACAAATTAATTCCTTTATACAAGATGCCACTGTAGTCATATTTAAATTCAGATTTTAATTGTTTATGTACTTAATTTTTTATTTTGCTAACTATGTTTAAGTTAGTGTTGTCACCATATTGATTGTGGTGATGTATTGGGGTAGGGCTGAATTCAAGCAGGTATTCATAGACCGGAACATTTTTGCCCTAGGTCCCCTTGTGTGAAAATGACTCACACAAGAAGGGATTAAACATAAGTTGGGGTTTCTTCAGTTATTAGCAAATGTAATATTACCATATTGCCCCTTTTTTCATGGACTCTAAGGTAAAAACTCTACATTGTCATTTTGTCATGGACTCTAAGGCAAAAACTCCCATTCTCTCTCTCCCCCCCCCTTCCACACACACCCTCACCCTCTCTGATCTGATCTGGTTTCTGTATCTTGAGGAATTTACCCCTGAGCCATAATACCACACTTAAACATCTAAACAGATCCTAGCCTCAGAGCCATAAAACTATCATTTACAGCTCTATAGGCCCAAGCCCAGTCTTCCCACCATTTCTGCTAATCAACTCTCCCTCCTCTTCTTCCCCATCCTCCTCTCCCCCCTCCCCCAACTCTGTATACTATAGCCAATGAATATCTGATATGAAATGTATGTCCCATCCCATATTATATTGCACACCTCATTCTGCTGCTATATGTCTGAAGAAGTTAATGTGTAGTCCACGAAACATTACATTACAATATGAAGGTTAGTCTTTAAGGTGCCACATGTTTTGTGTCTTCTGTTTTGTTTTCTTCTCTTTTCCTTTGATTTTTGCCTGAAATTCTTGAAGAGGCTAACAGGGCTACCCTCTCTGAAACTTCTATTTTGATACATGAGGACTTAGCTGAAGCTAGAAGCATAATAGCTATTTAATAGGGATCAAAAATAGTTGGCACCCGCATTTAGATTAGGATGATGTCCAGTCTTGATTTCAGAGTTACACCGACAATCACTTCAGAAACTCTCCATGTTGTGTGATGTAGATTCATACTCTGTTCATCTCCGTAGAACCACAGTACCATAAAAGAGCAGTTTTTACTCTGCATATGTTTGACATGTTTTTCATTCAAATACAGTATTGGTGTTTTTATACAAGTAAAGGTTGAGGCACACAGAATTAATGAAGTGCTATAACCAATCAAGGGCAAGGAAGATATAAATACTTCCTGTGCTGACCTGGACTGATGGAAGCTTCAGTTGAACAATAAGTGAATGGCCGAAATTCCCCACATCTTCTTTACCTACGCTAGTTTTCAGAAAGAGCTGACAAATGTTATTTCTTAGCCATATCCTGGGGACATAGCGGGTAGCATCATTCTTCTCCCATAACTTTTATTGTGACACTGTTTATAAGGAACAACACTGCTCAGTGCTGTATTTTGTCACTGCTATTCTAACAAATTAAATCCTCCCCCGTCATGCAATAAAGATGGTTCAGGTTGAAAAAATACTATCATAAAGAGTGAAATAAAGGGACATGAAGAGGAAATAAAAATCCTTTGTGAAGGCACCAAGTGACCTGGAACGCAAGCATGTAAAGATTAATGGAATCGGTGAGGTGACAATGAAATTGATTGAAGGCTATCATCTTTGATTCGGTGACAAAGGAACACTGATTCTCTTGAAAGCTTTTCCTTCCCATAGAGAGTCAGGAGAGTGGCACTGTGAGCCAGCAGTATGTGCTACTTCTCATTATGCATATGAGTTTGCTTGAAAATGAAACAGTAAGAGCTGTCATGTAGATCTTCCTAGGTGTAAACCCAATACAAAAAGCAATTAAAAAAGCAATTTTATTTCAAATGTTTGAAATATTAAAAGAATCATTAAGGTGAAATTCTACTGGTGATGCTGCAGCAGTGGGAATAGAAGATATCAAAAATCATCTTTTGCTTGTCTGCTTATTTAAATAACAAGATTGTATGGAGAGAACGTAAGGCCTTAGGAATTATTTACAAATAAAAATAAAAATTTGACCATCTTTAACAGGGCATAAAATGGTTCAGGCAGAAGAACAGGAGCTTGAGTTGAGCATCCCATTGTTCTCATAGGCATTTCTGAATACAGTATAGTAAAAGATAATTTAAAATGACCTTGAAAACAAGTGAAAAACTATAGATTCTTTTTTTAAAAAATAACCAAAGAATAAATAAAAAGGTATCATAGGGATGAAAAGAAAACCTCTTGGTTTACGGAAGCATTCTATGTTGCCTTGCCTTCTCTCTGTTTTAAAAGTAAAGTGTTCTGCTTGTATACTCCCACATACCTCTTAAAGTAATATGGAGACTACATATTGTCTCTCCTTGTGAGCTGGGTACTCAGTTTACCACCCTCCTCAGAAGAATGGAAGGCTGAGTTAACCTTGAGTCAGCTACATGAGCTCTTCAGGATTGAACTGCAGTATTGCAGTTTCACCATGGTGCCATGTGGTTCCTGTTCTTAAAACCTGGTTGTGACCCTATGCTGCTTTTCTTTCCTGGTGTTCTTTGATATCTGTTCATTTACAGTTTGAATTTTGTTTTTGTATTTAAACTGTTTTAATACATATTTCTTATAAGCATCTCAAATAACTTTATATTAGTGGACCAGTGTTAATAAATTAGAAAATTGCTGAAAAATAAATTAAAGAGAAATAAAAAGAAATACAACAAAGAGTTCATCTTTGGATACAAGAAATGTAATAGCATATCAGGATCGATTACAGCATGCCTAACATGACCTAGTACATAAATAAATATTTTAAGAATTCTAAGAATATTTTTCTATAGAATCAATGGGTTTGGTGACCCTTAAGATCCTTTCCAGTTCTGTGATTGTATTAGTTCCCCTACCAAATGTCAAATTGATTTTGTTTAAGGCCTGAAAAATTGTTGTGATTTACAGTCATCAAATACTAACAATGTTTTGATGCCTAAAGTATACAGCTCTGCCCATCAATATCCAAAATGGCAAAAAGGCAAAATAAATATTAATCTGATAATCTTTTCCAGTGTGAAGAATTCTTAATTTGTATGAAGTCTCTTATTAAGTAATGCAAGAGAGACATTGATGGTGATGTACATCTTTCCTTTATCCTTGTCCTGTCTCATTTTAACATCCTTCTTCAATGCACATGTCTCTCCTCTGTAACTGATCCTGTCTACACTACTAAACTATTCACACCAGAATACAAAATGTATTGTACAAACAATGGGTGGTACATCTTTATTCCTGCTTTTAAATTAGGAAGGGAGATTCTCTGCCATAAATGTCACAATACCTTGTGAATACTTCAGGACACCGTGCACCTTGATTAGGTGTACGAGTTGTGCCTTTTTCATTTTTTTTTTCTGAACACAGCCCTAGCAGTGATCTTTGCTTATCCCCTCTGGCTTCCAGAAGTTTGCTCCCAAAACACCTTCAATGCCTTATGCTTCAACTAATGATGGAATAAGTGTTGCAATTTTTCTCATCCTCAAGCAAAAACAAAGGTTTTTCAAAAGGATGAATTACCCCATGTGAAAAATGGCAACCACTATAAGATTTTTGCTACTATGTGAAAGCAAAAAAAGTACTTTTTAAACTAGGAGACTTAATATTTTGCACAAAAATAAAATACTTGCAGTATATATTTGTAAGTAAAACCCACTACTGAGATTTATGTGGAAAAAGAAAAAGGGCTCAAATGCCAAAAAAGCACATAAACTCATGCTGTCTCAATCAGCAGAAAGTACACTTCTAGAATTCTTTGATCTCGCAAGCAAAGAAACAGCAAGTAAAGATTTGGATCTCTAGCCTTAATGTTGCCATTGTACTCCTTCTAAATTCCCCCATGAAAACAGTATGAAAAAAACTGAACATCCTAGCTTCAATTCCATACTGTGATTAAGCCAGACACCTTCATGTTCTGTCCCCGTTTGTCCATGCAACTGTTTGGCTTAATGTTTCGTAGTGCAACTGTTTGGTTTATAAATTTTATTTCCTATATTGTTTCTAGTCTATGTTTCAATATTAATTTTCCTGGAGTAGTAACCTGAAAAACCTATTGAAAGCATCATGTGCATAACTTTTCCATAAATAATATACGAAGGAAGTATTTGTATATTTGAGAATCAGGGCTCAGATAGCACTGTGGGATTAGATAAGACACCTTGGATCTCTTTGTCAGGATTTATGTCAGCTGAAGGCTGATTCAAGAGAATATATAAACTGGGCATGTAAGCAGTTGAAGGTGAAGTCCTATAAGGTCCAGGGTCATGTGTAATCTGCCATCTGACATTTGGAAGTTGCTCACATTTGCCCTAGACAATTGCTCTATGTGTTTTATTGAAAGAAAAACACGGAATATGCTCTTTCAGTTGTATTTGTGAATCCTTCTCAAAACATTTAGTGCAGGTTTAATGCCTTAAATGTTTTTGTTTAATGTTTGTTTTAGATAGACGTGATTGTGGCACTGGGAGGACTTGGAGGTCGCTTTGACCAAACCATGGCATCTGTGGAGACTCTCTTTCACGCAACTAAGATAACACCTTTCCCAGTCATAGTTATTCAAGAGTGTTCCTTGATATACCTTCTTCAGCCTGTAAGTAAAATGAAGCCTAAATTTCCATAAAGACAGCCTGATCATGTTGATACCTAAATTCTGTCACCTTCAGTAGGAAACTCCAGCTGTTCACTCCAATTCATTGAGTGATAACAGCACCTAAATGGAATAAGGACATTTTAAATAAAAACATGCAAAAAATCTAAAAAGTTGGGAAGTGTTTTAAAACAAGGTATGAGGAGGCTGTGGGCCATATTTTGTCCTGGTAGGGGACCACCTGGCCACACTTAACAGAAGCAGGCCACCCTGGGCTGCTTACAGCATTCATGTGTAGGAGGCAATTTTGCAATGCTCACCTACACCAACACCCCTAATTGTTCTTTTTTTTTTTGTAGCCACTAATAATAAAAAGGACAACTACAAATACTCAGAAATAGTATATCAATCACTCCTTCATGGTGGTATTTTGTGATTGATTGTGCAGCTTGCCTCTGGCCACATAGGTGGCAGGGCACATTTAGTTTATATGGCACCAGGCGTTCTGGGCTGGCCTGTAAGTAGGAATAATGGGGGATTATTACTCCTGACCAAACACAGCTCATATGTTGTTTTTGTCAATTTAGATTTAGAATTTAATTATTGACTCAGAAATAACAGATAAGGGGAGATGTAGCTGAGGTTGGATATTTCTTTTAAGATTCAATACATGAATTTTAGTACATGAATCTCACAGTGCAGTCCTGCATGTGTTGACTAAAATACAAGTTTTATTGACTCAGATGGTGATTCCTAGCAAATTAGTGGGTATAGTGTGTCTGTGTGTGGGGGTATAGTATTGTAGCCTTAAAAATCCTGGTTGATGAATCTGATACATTTGATTCAGACACACTCAGCTTGTGCTATCCTTTGCTCTTTAATATAAAATAAGAAGCTGTGGTCATCTAACTGTGTTTGCTTCTGTATGTCTGTTTACTCTTGATACCTTAGGGACAAAATACTCCAAGGAAGAGTTTGTATATGCATAGTCCCACACACCAAAGCCTCATTTAATATTGATTTGGTCCAGTTATAGGTATTACATATAGACACTACAAAAAGTTGCCCACCTATGTGTTTAAAAGGTTTTAGACTAATAGCAGAACATTTGCTATCTGTCATTTGAAAAGACAATTGAGGAAAAATAACACATTATGTCCTTTTGGGACAAATTATCTCCTCATGTACCCAACTACAATTGGGTAGTACCTGAGGTTTTCCCCAGTTTGACTCTCATATATGACTCCATTTACAAATCATTCTTACAAGGAACATAGTTGCTGATGAGGTTAATGGAGTGAAATCCAGAAGAAAATTCTCTTTTCTCAGATTTTAAAATCAACATTTTAAAGGGTTACTTTGCCTAGGAGCCCATTTGCTATTATAATTTGCAGGCCTGAAAGGAAGGGATATATATGAGGATAACTGGTATAATTTCAAATTAGGGAGTATTTAGATGTAAGCCATTTGCCTGCACAGACTAAGCCTACAATTTAAATTTAGATTACTCTAGGGAAGGATGTTTGAAGTCTCTCAGCAACTTAGCAGTGGCCAGTTCAGAACATAAAACTGTTACTTTTATTACAGAGCTGCATGGAAGCATCAAATAGGTTTTGAAATATCAAAGCAAAGGTCTGTGCAGAAAGATTATTTGAAGCAATAATGAAACCACTAACAATTTTGCATACCTCCTCTGCTCATTATTAATAATTGTGTGCTAGATGTTGCTTTTTAGCCACAAAATGTCAGATACGTATTTTTGTTACCTAAAAGTTGCTTAATCTCTTCCATTTTTATCCTCTGGAGGGATTGATTTATCTATTCGCTTATTTATCTGTTCATTTGTTTGTTTAATTTTCACATTATCTTTCTCCCTTTATAGGGACCCAGCTGGCTTTCCAAAGATTTTTAAAATTTAAATCTTAAAACAATTGCAAATATAATGGCCAGAATCATCTTGTGCAACTTGGTGCTGCACAACCTGCCAAGGGGTCTGTTTTGCTTTGGTAAAGTCTTTGAGAGCTTCAGGACTGGGAAGGGGAGCCTTGAATGGGCAGAAATTACCACTATCAGGATCGGGACCATGTCTGCTAATCCAATTGTGCAGTGTAAATCTGCCTTGCAGAGGCTTACCTGGGGCAAAAGGGAGTCCTAGAAACCTTGAATCCTGAAAGTGGGGATCCTGGAAGCTTTTAATTAATTCAAATTAAGTGTTTTCATCCCTGGCTGATGATGTTATCTGGCTTCTGTGATATATGTTAAATCGGAAGGATTGTTGCTATTAAGTTATACCATTAAAACAATTAAACATGCTATTTGTTAAAATATATTTAAAAATTCATTTGAGACATATTTTAAAACATTTAAATAAGCTCCCCTTAACTTCTCTTATTTAAAATATGCAGTTTGCATATTAAAATATTTGTCAGAAGATCTCTGTCTCTCAAAAAAAGAGCTTTTCAAGTCACTCACTCCTCTCAATTCACAATGCTAAAGGTGACTACACCAAGGGAAGCTAGAAAGGTATGATGAAGTATTGAACTTTCTCATTAATAATCCCCACTTTGCAGATCAAACTGCCTATTGAGGTGCGCCAGCTTCCATCCCTCCCATACAATAATCAAGAAAGTATTGTGAGAGTATTTGGGTGAGAATTAAGGGGGAGAATAATGGGAGGGATGTCACTGTGGGGGTATATTACAGATCCCCAACCCAACCAGAGGAGTTGGATGATGCCTTCTGTGAGCAGATGCCACACAGGCAAAAGGGAGGGATGTAGTACTAATGGGAGATTTTAACTATCCCAACATATGTTGGCAATCTAACTCCGCTAAGAATGCAAGGGCCAATAAATTCCTTAATGGCCTTGCAGGCAATTTTATGGCTCAGCAGGTAGAGGAGGCAACAGGAGGAGATCTAATATTAAACAATAGGGACGACCCTGTAAATTAGGTCAAACTGGTGGGATCTTTAGGTAGAAGTGACCATGCTGTTTTGGAATTTGTTATACAGTGGGAAGGGGAAGCTACAAGTATAGCCGGACAAGCATCCTAGACTTTAAGAAAGCTAATTTTTGTAAATTTAGGGAAATATTGGCTGTAATTTCATGGACTGAGGCACTGAAAGAGAAGGGAGTCCAAGATGGATGGGAATTCCTTAAAAGTGAGATATTAAAGGCACAATTTAAAACCATTCCAAGAATAAAGAATAAAAGATGTCTAAGGAAACTGCAGTGGTTGACTAAAGAACTTTCAAGTCGCCTAAACATTTTTTTTAAAAAACCATGTAAAACCCTTTTTACTATCTTTAATCTCTCTGGCAAGTTTAGCTTCATTCTGTGCTTTAGCTTATTTTTTATCACCCCCCTGCATATACTGGCTATTTGTTTATATTCCTCTTTGGTGCATTCCCCACTTTTCCATTTTCTGTACATTTTTTTTAGTACTTAGGGGCTAACTTTCACTTCTCAAATACATCAGTGAGACTTGGGTGCCCACAACCCTGATACCAGTTCACTGTTTGCCCATTCTGTTCTGTTTTTGCTTGCCCTTCCCTAAAGGAAGGAAGCACAGGCTCAGGGCCATAAGTTTTCACTTGCACTTTCAGAGAGTGAAACTGGGATTTTTAAAATCATTGTATTGCTTAGCAACCCTTCCAAGGAAGACCTATCAGCACTTGCCTCAACCCCTTCCTTTGCATTCCACAGCACAGAGAGGCTTGAGTTTAAAATGCCACATTTTCCTCTTCCTCTTTTTCCATGGGGGACCCACTTTGGAGTTTAATAACTAATCCCCTTGAACCCCCAAACCTCTCCAGGTTTAGAGGGCGTAAAGGGACGAGTCCAAGGAAGCTACCCACCCCATTTGGTGCCTCTCGGATGAATCGTTTTGTTTTTAAAGCCAAAAATGGTGGTTCATTTCGTTACCTAACGAAACAATGAAACATTATTTCATTTTTCATTTTGTGTCCATCTCTACTTCTGAGCTGCCTCACAGATATGGAAATTGGTATATAAGAGTGAATGCTCTTATCCGAGGGGGGCGAGGGGGTGGCAAGAGCAACAGTGGGGGTGTGGCAGGGGTGAAAGTGGTCACGCCGCATGGCCATCCTGCCTAGGAATAAGCCACTGGGTAGATAGGTGGAGGAGCCAGGCCACCTCCTCTCCTTTCAGTCTCCTTTTTGCCCTGGCTGGCTGGGCAAAGGAGGAGTAGGACAAGGAAGGCCAGCCAGGCTCCTCCAAGCCAGCCAGCCCCATACACACACACACACACAATGGCACCTCTACTTATGAAATGAATCCATTCCTAATGCATGCTCTTAAGGCGAACAAGAGATACTGTATCTAGAAAATTGAAAAATAAATAAATTGAACATTGAATTTTTTTTAAAAAAAGTTGTAAGTAGAGCAGACTGCATCTAAAATTTATAAAATCTAAAACGCCAATGGTTTTCCACTCTTAAGTCAAATTGCTCTTAAGTAGAGCCACTCTTAAGTAGAGGTACCCCCTCTGTGTGTGTGTGTGTGTGTGTGTGTGTGTGTGTGTGTGTGTGTGTGTATGTCCATCTATATAGAAAAATGCATATGAAACTCAGAGTACTGAGACTGACTTCTGCCTGACTTCTGCCTGGCCTTAGGAACATGTTAAACCAGGATATTTACCCAGGAGTAAATTAATGTTTGTTTACTTGATCAGAGAGAAAAGGGGATGTTTATTACTCATCCTAGGAAGAGACTTCCACAAACAAGGTGTCATAACTGTGCGACAGAAATGTGTATTAGTGAAAAGTCAAAATGATTTGTGTATTTGTAATCTATTAAAAAAGGAGGGGTCTACTGTAAAGGTCTCTCTCTCTCTCTCTCTTCCTTCTTTTTCTGTAGAAGAGCTATCTCTTGCTTTGACCGTCTTGTCTTTGTGTTGCTGCCTAACTGACTTCTAGAATAAACTGGATAGAGAGAGACAGATCAATTATTACCTCTTTCACTTTAAAAGGTGTGCCTGAGCTGGACTCAAAATTAAACTCAACAATGCTTCTATTTCTAGTTGCATACTCATGTACATTTCAGTTGGTGCATGTGGCTGCAGCTTATATAGTAACACAGATACAGTAAATTACAAACATACATGTGCTTTTGTGCAAAGTGAAGGCTAAAGGGTCAAATAAACTGCTCCAGATAAACTAAAATATGAAAGTTAGTCTTCAAGGTGCCACAGGTTTTGTGTCTTTTGTTTTGTTTTTCTTTGGTTTTTGCCTGAAATTCCAGATAAACAAGATGTTAAGTTCATAAAATAGTGTTTGTCATTCCCACCGCCACAATCCAGCTTCACCCCACCCTTGCACTTATATTCAGAGATATAAGGATTTTCCCCCCTGAATGTATTTCTTTAGGGCAGGGGTAGAACATTTTAATTTGTTTCATTATACACTTAATATATTTCCAAAAAAATGAGCATATACTTTTGAAGACCATTTAGAAAATGTTGTAACTGTTTTGTATAAAAGAATAAAATGAATGGTTGGAAACACATTCTTTGAGTACAGTTACAAGTGATACATTAGCAGAATGTATTGGACCTGTCAAAGTCAGCTGTCATTCATAGATAGAGGAAACCCTATCTAAAATTCACAAGGCAGCAGTTTCAAAAGCCTATGGTTTGCCCCTTCTAAGTCGAATTGCTGGTAAGTAGAGCTGCTGGTAAGTAGAGGTACCACTGTATTTAGTACTTGTTGTGTGCTCCTTCATTTAAAGGATCACCCGTTCCAAATAGATTAGTGCTCATAATGCCTTTAAAAGGTGGTTCCATTTTATCACGTTTAATTGTGAGATATTTTGCTAGCAAATATAGTAAATCACAGGCTGTTATGAAGCTGGTTTTCAAGCTTTCTCCATCCAGGGCAATCTATGTGACTAGAAAACTTTAAACCCCATATGTAATAGGTTTACGCTTGGGTATGTGGCATACTGAACCTGTTGTCCTTTGAAAGTCCATCTGGGCATTTATACAATTAGCAACTCCTGCTTACATGCATTAGGAAAGGAAATTGCACTGTTTTGGCTGGTTCTTTTGAACTGAAGGATAGTGTGCTTGAATACACATTCTAACTAGAAGAAGGCTTGCCATCAAAACTCTCAGATCTAGATGATGCTGAACTGGAGCTATCTATGAACATGCATTTGAAATACATACTTGAACACTCAGTGCACAATTGCAGGTATGGATGACTTGCAAAAGTGCATGGGATAATACATTCCATTGGAAGTCATTCTTTCCTGCACAACTGCAACTCACGGGGAATCCTCTCTATCTTGACAATGCAGTTGGACACTTTTTTAATGGTACAAAGAAGTGACATAGAAATGGCATGAAGCGTGAGGAGGGGGAGCTACTTACTTTCTAGCAAATTGATGGCTTCAAGATCAATACATTTGTCCGGGCAGTTCCAACTGAATTATGGGACTAGGAGTCCGTGAATTCTGAAAATCCCTACTTACAGATAAGCAAAGAGTATTTCATTAGTATTTGGATCTAGGAGGTCATTCCTTTCCAAAATATAAATATGATTTTAATATAAACAGTACATAAATATATTGTTTATGTCCTGCATGATCTATTTAATAGACTCCTGCCTCTGTGGATTGACAGCATCAGCCAAGGGACATGTGGCCTCAATATGCCTCAGACAAAGTTTATTTATTTATTTATTTATTTATTTATTTATTTATTTATTTTAGAATACTTTTACCCTGCCTTTCTCCTTGGAAAAGGACACAAGGCGGCTTACAGAAATGAGGGATAATGTACAGTCCAGTACAATTAAGACATGTCCAAGTATTTGAGAACAAGGAATTGAGGGATATTTTACAGCATTAATAGACAACATTACATTAAAGCAACATGGCTATAAGTCATAAATACAAAGTCTATGTGAACCCTTAGATTCATATAAAATACGCATGGTAGTCCATCATTCAGGGAAAGCTTGCCTGAAGAGAAAGGTATTTGCCTGTTTCCGGAAAGACATCAAAGATGGGGCAGTCCTTGCCTCTAATGTCTGGGACTAACGCGAGGGAGTTCCAGAGTCTGGGCGCAGCAGTCAAGAAGGCCCTTTCATGGGTTCCCATGAGATGTACCTGTGAGGGTGGCAGGATGGAGACAAGGGCCTCCCCTGATGACCTTAACACCCAAGTCGGTTCATACTGTGCAATTCGATCTTTGAGGTAGCTAGGATCCAGGTCGTACATTGCTTTGTAGGTCAAGGTCAGCACTTTGAATTGTGCCCAATAGCTGACTGGCAGCAAGTAGAGCTGTTTTAATAGGGGTGTAATGTGATCTCTGTACCCCCACTCCGGTCAGCAGTCTGGTTACTGCATTTTGGGCCCATTGAAGTTTCCTGAGACTTTTCATCAGTAGCCCCACATAGAGTGCATAAGTTTAAGGTGGTTTGAATGCTTATTTTAAGCAAAATTCAAAGTTATATCAACAAAAAAGAATAGTGAGAGGGAAAGCAGAACCAGATCAGAAATGGAAATCAGTTTCATCAAATATTAATGTGGGAACTCTGGAAAACAAAATGCTATTTTTAACATTGAAACTTTGAACTTCCAAATTAACAACCCAAAAGGTACTTTAACACTTTTACCATGAAATTCAGGAAAGCCTTTGATGGGATACAAGTTTTGGTAGCTCAAGGCCAAGAATAACATCTTATGATTCCTTTGGTATTTCTCTTGTTCTTCAGAGCAAGATAGATTTTTTTCTTTCATTTTTTTTAAGTATTACCAGTTACTTTGATGAAATTGCCCAAGGAAAATACAATGCTAATAAGAAACAGTCTAGGTTTTATGCAGTGCATGTCAAAATCGCTAGAATTACAGAGAGGAGAGAAAAGAGCATTTCTAGTGAAAACAAAATTCCACATTTATTCACCAGATTTTCATTCAGCCTATTGCCTTTAAAATGCAGGTTTTAATGTCAGGACAAATGGGATTTTAAATTCCTGGTTCAGGACATGGGGGTGGAGCAATCCTCTATTCCCTACTACAAATAGACGCTCCACACTTGCAGGCATGGTACTTAAACAGCACTAGAGTTAAGCCACATTCAAATGTTCTCCAACTGTAGAGCACCGTGGAAGGAAAAGGGCTGCTCTCCCCTCTCGCTGCAGTTGCATCCTCTGTGCCTGGACAGTGAAATGGGGGAAGGGTAAAAAGAAAACAAAAATCAAAAAGGTCTGAAGAAGTGGACTAGAACGCTCACATTAAAATGTAGCAGTTAGATATGGGTCTTATTTTTTTTTTTTTTGCTTTGTTTTTGCCATTCATGTTAGCACAAACTAACATGGCTGCCTCTTCTAAAACTACCACTGTTGGAGAAATAGACAGCCTCCTGTATGTGTGATGGATGTGTGCATGAAATAGGACCCTGAAAAATCAACCATCATGCCCAAGTGTTCATTGTTTATATGATGTCCATTTTATTGCTTGTTGTTTTGTGTATAATTTCTCTGTATTCTGGAATGTTGCTGTATGACTGGTGGACATATAAATACACACATGACCAGATCTGCAAGACATTTATAGACATCCTAGTCAAATTGTTGGCATTATCTACAAGTGTCTTTGCACCACATGCATTTCATTACAGTTTGGTTACATATTTCGGGTAGATAATGACTTAAATAGTTATGTATGATACATATATGTAGCTAGATATATTTGTTTATTTGTTTCCCCAAAAGAAAAAAAGTCTGGTTTAAAACAGAAGGAATCATGATTAAACTATAACAGCAAAAAACAAGAAATTCAGACCACAGAATAACCCTTTGCTCTTCACTCAAAACAGTAGCAAATTGGTACATTATTCCTGTACTTTAATTTGCAATTACAATGGTACTTCTACTTATGAATTTAATCCGTTCTGAATGCATGCTCTTAAGTCGAGCAACTCTTAAGTAGAGGTACCATATCTAAAAAATTGAAAAAATAAATTGAAACATTGGGGGGGGAATCATTTGTAAGTATAGCAGACCCCATTTAAAATTTGTAAGGCGACTGTTAAAATGCCAACGGTTTTCCGCTCTTAAGTCGAACTGCTCTTAAGTAGAGTCACTCTTAAGTAGAGGTACCACTGTAAATCTTATAGTATAATCTCACTAGCTCTCTTCCCAGTTCCCGTGTGGTGCGTTGCTAGCAATTTGGAAGACCTGAAATGAAACACTTGATAGTCAAGTCCAGTTATTTTCTGTTTGGAGGAAAGAGGTCTCATTATAGTTTAAGTGCTTACGTCTAAGTAAGGGGAGCTTACCTCGCCTGTTTTCAGAAGCTAAGCAGGGTCGGCCCTGGTTAGTACTTGGATGGGAGACCACCAGGGAATACCAGGTGCTGTAGGTAGCCTGGAGTAGGAACTGGCAAACCACTCCAGTATTCCTGCCAAGAAAACTCCATGGACATGCAGTCACGAAGAGTTGGTCATGACTGTAACAACACACACACACACACACACACACACACACACACACACACACACACA
>JAHTLZ010003542.1:29568203-29583236 GCA_023846285.1 Phrynocephalus versicolor
CACACACACACACACACACACACACACACACACACACACACACACACTTCTCTTAGAGAATAATAGAGATGAGTTCACCTCTTGTATTTACTTGGGGTAGAACTTAAGGTATGAAAAGAATATCAGGATACTTTATTTTAAGCGATTAGGAGGGAACTGGTCTGTAGTTTTAATGTCTTTGCTGGTTAGGATGTGATTTCAGTTTACACTTTAAACTTTTCTTTCTTTCAGAAATACCACAGCTTTTTGAAATGTGGAAAAACACTGACCATCAATGATGAGGAAAGAAAATGTGTACTTGCCATACATCTTGAGGTGTTTTTTTAGAACTATTTTAAAAATAAAAGCATTCAAGATCCACATAAAACCTTAGATAAACTCTACTAATTGGTCTCCAAAAAAAAAAAAAAAAAAATCACACCTACCCAGAAAGGTGGAGCGAGTTGTTATTTAAGCCTGTATGTTAAAGAGGCACTAACTGGATAGCTCAGTGATTTAGATATCTGGATGCAGAATCAATAATTGGGTGTTCACTTTCTCATAGCATGTCTCAGGAGAACAGACACCCTGTATTGCCCTGGACAATAGTCCCGGGGTACCCTCCTAAACAAGGAGATGATAAACCACTTCTAAATGCATTATATCTAGAAAACTCTGAAAATTATCACCCAATACAAGAATCAAGTTGAAGGCACACAATTGTATTATTAATTAAAGAAATGGATCTTGCTTACTACAAAGTGCTGCTCCTAAACCTGCTTGTCAGTGGCTATGTGTGTGCTACTCAAAGTTTCCTCTCAGGAAACATATATTCCAAGATCAAATATATTCTATCAAATATTGTTCTGCCTATGAGGTGATTGGAGTGCTAAAAGGTCAGATTTTTACCCCATAGTTGCCATGCTGCACAATTCACTTGGATGAAAAGTAAAAGACTTACCTTCAGAAAGTGGTATGACTGAAAGGTTAAGTTGCAGCACTGGTAAAAAGTATTTACAGTGGTACCTCTACTTATGAGTGGCTCTACATAGGAGAAATTCAACTTACGAGCCAAAAACCTTCCCTTTTTAAAAAAGCTGCCTTATGAGTGCCTTCTAGATGCGGTTTGCTCTACTTATGAGCTCCAGCCCTCCTCCTCTTCATGGAGGGCCCTGCAGGCGCACAGCACTGGACAGAAAATGGGGTGGGGGAGGTGGGGATCATACCACCACTCACCCCCCACTCTTCCCCAGCCTGCCCTCTGCACTCAGCACTGGCCAACTGGGCCGTGGGGAGGTGGGGATCGTGCCGCCATCTCACCCAGCTGTTCCCCAGAAGCCTGGCCTTCTCCATTGCCGCTGCTCAGAGCCAGCCACATGAGCAACCACTCGCCCCCCACAGCAGCAGTAGTAACTGCAGTAGCAGTAGCAGCAGCATCTGTGGCTGCCTGCGACTATGGGGTGGAGAGCGCCACTCACCTAGGGCTCAGTTGTAGCTTCTTGCAGCGTTCGGAGCCAGTAGTGGATTGAAAAGGCCACGCAAGTAGAGATTAATCACTCCGCCACAAAGGTGGCCTCTGTAGGGCCCGGCACAGCCCACACCTTTCATGCGACTGCACCCCCACCTCGCCCCCAGCGCCGCCCGATCACCGAGGCAGCCGCCGCAGGGCCCAGCGTGCCCTGTGCATAATGCGGCCGCCCCCTCAGGGCTCATTAGGTGCCTGAGCAGTGAGGGCCCTGTAAGGAGAAGGGGGTCGCAGTCGCAGCCTCCCCCCATCCCCTGGTCAAACCTGTCCTCCCACACTGTAGGCCGCACATGTAGCCGAAGCCCCTGGCCACCCTGGCTCTGGTAGGTGGAAGGGGCAATCCATGTGTGCATGCTCAGCCTTCCCAGAGAAATGCATTGAAATCCATTCCCTCCGGAATGGATGAATTGATTTTCAATGCATTCCTATAGGAAACCGCTGCTCTACTTACGAATTTTTCTACTTACGAGCATGCACTCGGAACGTATTAAATTTATAAGTAGAGATACCACTGTATTTATTTTTATTTCATCTTTCTCCCATTGAGGAAAATCAAGGTGGCTCTCAATGTTAAAACAATTAGAATTAAAAACACAATAAATGTTGCACAAATATAGAATTAAGCCAGAATTTAAAAAGAAATGCATTAGAGTTATTAACTATTAAAAACATCAAAAGGTTTAAAAACAAACTTACTAAGCTAAAAAACAGGATATAGGACCCAATTATTAAAATCTTGCCTGAAAAGGTGCGGTCTTCAGCTGTTGGCAGGGGAGAGGCCCTCATAATCTTCCAAGCAAGAGCATTCCAAAATCTGGGAGCTGCTATAGAGAAGGTCCTCTCTCATGTTCCCATCTAGTGTACCTGCACTGGAATTGGGACTGTGAAGAGGGTCTCCTTTAAGAACAACCAAGACGACTCATATGAGATGTCCTTCAAATAACCTGGCTCCAAGCTGTATAGTACTTGGGACTGGAAATGAACTGATAACCAGTGCAATTGTTGTAGCAGGAGGGTTGCACAATATGCTTGATAACAGATCCAAGTCAGCAATAGGGTTGCTGCATTTTGAACCTGCTGAAGTTTCTGAACCATCTTCAAAGGCGACACACACGGAGAATGTTACAATGATCCAGACACAATGGAACTAAAGCATGCACCACTGAAGTCAAATCAGACATTTCAAGGAATGAGTGCTGCTGGTGCACCAGTTTTCACAGTTCAAATGCACTCCTGGCCACCACTGGAACCTGGGCATCCAGACTCATCAATGAGACCACAACTATACCCAAGCTGTGAACCTGTGTTTTCAAGGAGGTTGTATCCTTATTACTTCATCTGCATTATTATTGACAAGGAGCACCTCCATCTTATCTTAATTAAGTTTCAATTTGCTTGCCCTCATCTAGTCCATTATCGACACTGGACACTGGTTTAAAACCAAGACAGGTTGCTTTAAAAAGTTTCTTTAGGAAAAAAAAACAGTTGCTGGCATTCATTCCTGTGGCTAGCTCCATTCCTTAGCTATAATCTCAAACTCTCTAACTTTCTTCAAAGACACTTTGGATAAGTATGTCTATGCAAAAAGAAGTAGCCACAGGCAGATAGTGGATGTACAGTTTTAATAGGCAGCTTGTTCGTGATATTTGTTCGAAATCCATGTGACTTTGAAGCAAAAACAATATTTTCAAAATCAATACGCAAAAGCTGCCGTGCAGCACAAGGTGTTATTGAACCTCAAACATGGTTATCTCCCTGCCTGGTCAGGGATTAAGATGTAGGGGAAATCCTAGTCCTCCCTGCTATGCCAGGGAAATGTGAAATTCCAAATTCTTCTCTCAGTATTTACTTTTGCTACATACAGAAAAACACATTAACCCTCTCTGCCACTCTACTCTTCTTATTCCAGTGCATATGAACAGTCTTGTGAACAGCTACAGCTTCTTTTTTTCTACCTGTCTGTCATTTTTCAATTGGCAGGAACCAGTTGGGTTTTATGTTTAAAACATGGCCTCAGAAGAGGCTAAAATAAAAGAATACATTAAAATGTATGATACAGAATAAATGTACTCAGTTCTAAACTCAGATAATCAGTGGATAAAAATGTGCAAGAGGAGAGTCAAGTAAACGTGATACAGTAGCTGATTTCTTAAACAAAATTGATTGTCAGAGCAAGTAAAATGGGCTGTTTATCCAGCCAACACAAAGATTGTTGTCTAGCCAAAAAATTCCACAATATATCTTCATGTATTCAGTTAATCTAAACTGTAATAACCTCTTAAAAGACACCACAGTCCAGCTACATTCAGGGAATTATAAACATTATTGAGGTTACTGGGAAATTCTGTCTCCAGAAAACTCCTCAGCACTTTGATGCTAAATTGAAAAACCAAATTTTTACTTCATTAAATGGAAATACAATATAACAAAAAGAACTAATTTATCAACAAGTTAAAGCTTAATTCAAATTTAGATGGTAGCCCCTTCCATACTAGAGTCATATGCCCTCTATATGTAACTTTAAGAGTTTGCTCAATTTAAGAATCTTCATGGCATGTGACTTTTAAATAAAGGTGTCTTTTTTCTTTCTTCGTTGCTTTCTACTCTTCAGCAGAGTCATTGTTCCTGAGATGCATTGCCCATGGAAACTGTGCTATATCAGGAAAGCTAGTCAGTCAGTATATTGTATTACAGCAATGTGGTCCATTCAAATTGTTGGAAGAACCATTTCCACATAGGAGAGAGAACGTAGACTACGAAAGTTGGGGGCTGGGTATCTATTATTAGGGTTTGTTCGTTCGTTCATTCATTCATTCATTCATTCATTCATTCATTCATCACAGCATTTTTAAAATATGGAAGCATATGAGATCTCTGTGAGAGTCTGAAATTACAGAATGAATTTGAGGCTCTTTCCCTCATCACACCTGATGAGATACAGGAGGACACACAATTGTTGTTGTTGGGTTGTTACATTTGTGACCAACTCTTCTTGACCCCATGTCCATGGAGCTTTCTTGGCAGGAATACTGGACAGGCTTGCCAGTTCCTACTCCAGATGCCTACAGAACCTGGTATTCCCTGGTGGTTGCCCATACAAGTACTAGCCAGGGCCGACCCTGCTTAGCCTCCGAGATCAGTCAAGATCAGATGTGCTCAGGTCATCTAGGCAGTAGAGATGGGCACGACTCAGAAAAATTGTTCGTTTTCGTTTTCGGCTAGGGGTCCGTTTCGGCTCGTTTCCGTTTTCGTGAGCTAATTTCAAAATTTTTCGTTTTCGTTTCGTTACGTAACGAAAACGAAAAAACGAAAACGAAAACAAAATTTTTTTCATTTCTTCCCATTTAGCTCCATTATGTGTTTTCCAGTAACGAAAAATGAAAATTGGCTCAAAATTAGTCGTTTGGTTTCCGTTTTCATTCCAGTTCTGAGCCGTTTTTCGTTTTTCGTTTCGTTACGTAACGGAAACGAAAACGAAAACGAAAATACCGCTAAGTCGTGCCCATCTCTACTAGGCAGCTTTTCCAACAAATAGGAAGCCTTAAAGGGACAATTCCTTTTGCTCTCAGGGGAATTGTTTGCTTGCCTCACCAAGAGCTCCTGCTATGTACTCTGTTGCCATTGAAGTGCCATCTCCCTGGGGTTTAAAGCTCCTGGGGGAGGGTAGCTTGTGTGTGTCTGAGGCTGATGAAGGTTTGGAAGCCTCAAGTTCAGGGTGTTAGTCCTGGCCAGCTCCAGGGAATCTATCCTGGTTGGTCCTTAGAGAAGAGGGGCCCACGCTAGATGACTCCTCTATGACTCCTCAGCTTCTGTCTACAGATGGGAGCATGGCTGGAAAAGGAATCTCTTGCCTATTGCACAGAGTGTATTTGTGAGGAAGTCAATGCCAAATCATTCATGTTTGGTTATTTGTCCACCATACTGCTGCTGGACACATGGGATGGAACACATACTTAGAACTGGACAGACTTCAGGCTGAGGTGGGCGTATGTTACATGTAAGCTACATCTTTTAGTAAAATTTGCAACACACCTTGAATCAGCACTACTTGACAAGGCTAAGATCTTGTTTCATCCATCATCCTATTTCTAACAGGGCAAGTCCGGTGCTTATGAAAAATTTACAAGCTGGTACTGAAAACAAGCACACACACACCCATAACTGATATTCAGCATTATGCTGAAGACCATGCTTGTATTCAGTATTATGCTGTTTAATATAATGTTTGTGAAGAGCTTCAGGGTCTAAGTCATACCTGGTTTTGAGTTTTGGTTAACCTCAGTACAAGGCTAGTTATTAAAGGGTGTGAGTCTTGCCCACAATGGGAGCCTGCTGATAGCTAATGGTCAAGGTGAATTGATGGGTGGAGGAAGGCATGTGAACATTCCAGGTGAGAAATTTGAGAGTACCTTAGTAGTAATAGCATTGTAAGTGTGAAATTAAGAAGTCTACCCTTACTATATGATCTGAGCTGGTTTCTATTAATGTAAATGACCTAGCAAGACTGTTGTAACATTAGCCAGTGGCTAGTTAATACTGTTAATTAATAAATGTGAACATTGGTTGATGCATGATGTTGAATTTGGTGGATTTAAGTAATTGAATTTTAGTGAAATGTAAAATTGCATTATTCATTACTCAGTTCTCAACAGTTGAACCTGGAATTGTGCATATGTGTGATAGAGATTGGCAACTTTGAGAACTGCTATTCTGGCTTAATTTTGTGCATGTAGATTGGAGCTACTGAGGAGATGTGTGTGTGTGTGTGTGTGTTGCATCGTATAGTGACCAACCCTTCGTGACCCCATGTCCATGGAGTTTTCTTGGCAGGAATACTGGCGTGGCTTTCCATTTCCTACTGAGGAGATGCTTAGATGCATATTTTTGGAGGCTCCACAGATATGACACTGCTGTACCAACAACTGTTGGTAGACAGAGATACAGCAAGATATATTAGGCTTCTTAGATATTTGCACATCCTTCTCCTTTCATGTTTCTTTGCTTTACTCCCCTCTTCTCAGCTCATCCATGGTCACTTCTGTTAAATGCTAGATCACTATGACAAGGCTATGCATATTCACAATTTGGTTGTGGACGCAGAACACAGAGATGTCATAGGATGCACTGACAAGAGTCAACCTCACTTAAGAGAAAAGTAGAAGAAATGACCAGTCAGAAGAGGATTTTGTGAGGATTTTGGAAGGAGATAAACATTGCACTTTTTTATAGTTCACAGTCCCATTTAACTATTCCAAGTTAAGTTTTGTAGACTTTACATGCAAGTTGCTTGCAAGAGTTTGTAATATTTGGTACATCGTATTCTATTTCTTCGGCTAACATCTCTGATCTATCTTTTTGTTTGTATCTACTGTTTTACCTACATAATGTCCCGTTTCAGGATCAGTTCATGATCAATTATAGTTCTTCCTTCTTTGTAGGGAAAACACAAACTGCATGTAAATACGACACTAGAAGGAGAGTGGTGTGGCCTCATACCTATTGGGAACCCCTGCAGGTGTGTTACAACAACAGGACTAAAATGGAATCTGGGTAAGTAAGGCATTTTTCTTTCAAGTATGGCTAAATTTGTAGTTTTTAAGAGCCTCTATATGGCGCTAAAGAAGAAGGAGATGTGTGGGGAAAGGAAGGGCATGTAGTAATTACTTGCTTCTAGCTTACTGTATAATACAGGCACCATCCTATCAGCTAGTGTTCTCATTGTGAGAAAATGGCATTTTGCCTGAAAGCAAAGAGCGAATTAAAGCTGTTAGAATAGTACATTTCTTCTCTTTACAAACAAATCCATTTTTGTCTGCTAAATAATATGCCTAATTAAATGCGTCTTGGAACACTTGAGGTAGTTCTGCACTGCAAATGCTTGTGAGCAAAAATGGGACTAGAGAAGAGGGAGACTACAGGATTCTGTGGGCTTTTATCATTAACATTTCCCATCAATGCCACAAGTAGAAGTCTTAGAGCCTGCTGAGAGGACATTGTACACAAATAAGCCCCCTGCACATAAGGGAATAACCAGTGGTGTGGTGTTGATGGGCCCTTGCGCCACAGGCACAATCCCATTGTTCTCCTAGCACATTCATTGAACTGGGGTCTGTTTTAAGAAGGCTTTGCACATTTATATGGTAGTAGAAGAGATACAAAATTTGGTCTTTGATAGCTTTCCAATTATATTATCAAAGGGGAAAAGGTGCATCGTTGTGTTTAAATCTGCAGCATAATAGAAAGAAACATGTTTCCGTCATAAGAATTCCGTTTTTACATTAGGTCCATTGAGGCTATAATACAGTACGCTATCAAATATAGTACTCTTCAAAGAGAGCAGGTTTCTAAGCCCTAAATCTCATAATTTAAAATACATTAAACTGGCAGGCAAATAATAGAGCAATACAGATTATTAAAGGCCTCTCTTTTGCCCTGAACTCATCGTATTTTATTTTCCAGTTCTGAATTACTATATGGTCAGAAGTCCTTTTTTCTTGAAATCAAATTGATTGTTGAGATCATGAAAAGAAAAATAGAAAAAATCAAAAGCCAGTTTTCTATCTCTTTTCGCAGTAGTGAAAAAGCCGTGAGAAAGTTATCCAGGGTTTTCAGCTCATAGTTCACTGCATATTGAGTGTTGCAGATAATTATTCCAAACAGAAAGCAGACATCAGAATATTTTTGTCGAATTAGCAGGGTTGGTGGTGGAGGGAACAAGCTACCAAAGTGAATGGATATTAAAATCTGTCATGCATGTGAAGTGTAACACTGACTCAGATCTGGTTGTTATTTTCTTTTCTATCTATCTTTTCATCCTTCTACCCCTCTTTTCAATGCTAATTCTGTACTTTTTATTTTACGCCATTCAAGGCTTTTTGAATTTGAAAATTTGATTTGACTTAAATCTGCAGTAGGGTCATTTTGAATGAGAACATTATATGAAATTAAGCCAGGTAGCTATTAATACAAAATCATTCCTTATGGCCCAACGCTTCCTACCGAAGTATACTTCCTATCAAAATAATGCTGAGAAACCACTACATTCAGACCGCATGTAGAAGCCAGTTCTGGTCCACGTTATTAATCCCTGAGCTGGTAAGACTGTGTTCGCATGACTGAGGCTGTGTTCAAACAGCAGAAATGTTTCTGGAGTGTCCTTTTTAATCTCTCTCTCTCTCTCTCTCTCTCTCTCTCTCTCTCTCTCTCTCTCTTTCGGGGAGGGGGTGTTTGATGATGCATGTTGCACCTTGCATTTCCACCCTCAGTTGTGACGAATCCACAACAACTTTGAGAAGCCAAGGACCTACTACTTTTATGTTCCATGTCCTATTCTGCATAATCAGGCCACTTCAATGTGTGACTCCATTGTCCCTTAATATATATGTTGGTGATGCCACCTTCAACCCCCAGCGAGTCCTATGGCATTGCCATGAACCTTTTTTGGGGGGAGGGGGACTTTATTTTATTTTCTGTTGAGTCAACTTATCTTTGCATCATTTTGATGCAGTTTCACATTAGTTCTGTATATGCGTGTGAATTCAACATGGGATATCATCTGATTTCATTTATATTTTTTGGGTTCAGATGACATACCCTTCATACCAGATTTCTTGCTCCTGATCCATGCTGTATCTGCCTCAAATCCTGTCCATGGGTAGGCTACTACTTTTTTTGTTCCACAACTCATTGCACATTAGTTTTGGTTTGTGTTCCTTTTAAATATAATTATCTATTTATTTTCCAGGTCAGGAAACTACGGGGTACAGATATTGGGATAGGGAATATATAGGTAAAAGGGGGGAAAGCATTACATTGTAAATCGCATCATTTCTAATTTTGATACTAAACAAAAGTTATAAGTCAAATCTGCTAATGGAGTGATATTACGGTAGTTATGGGCTTCTTTCGCATATTAACCATGGAGTGGCCTCCAACTTTCTCTTGCCTTCTGTGAGTCTTTCTCTCTGAGCAGTTCTGATACGTCCATTTCTAAATATTTATCCAATAGTTCTTGACACTCCGGTGTCTCTCCTGTTTTCCAATATTTGGCTAAAGAAATCCTAGCTATAGTTGTCACGTGCATTAATAAATGTTTCTTCTTAACATCCTTAAATTCTGGCATAATATTTAACAAAAATATTTCAGGTTTGAATTGGACAGTACATTTCAACATTTTTATAACATCTTGTGTACCATTTTCCAGTATCTAGATAACTCTTGGTTTGTGATCCTATGTGAATTGCTGTGCCACAATATTTCTGTGCATCCTGCCAGAGCCCCCTCCTTGCTGGTGTTGTTTGCTCTTCTCAGTTTTCTTTCTTTCTCTTCCTTTTTTGAAAAATCTCTTCCAAGCTGAGTGTCAATGCTTTGTTATGCCTATGGCTACATCAAGTCTTGTTTTAATCAATAAATGTGCTCATCCTAGCCAGCCAATCAACACAACCATCTGCCAGATTGACAGCAAACGGTCAGAGAGGAAGCTACCAGCCCCTAAGGGTTCAGATAGATACCATTGATATTTTGTCATCATACCAATGTTTATTTCTATTTTTAAAGGTGTGCGTGTGAAAGACAAATGCAAAGAAAGGTTGAGGAGCACATCACATGACAGGGTTGTGGACAAAATGTGTGTGTGTGTGTGTGTGTGTGTGTGTGTGTGTGTGTGTGTGTGTGTGTGTATTGTGTCATTACAGTTGTGACTGACTCTTCGTGACTGCATGTCCATGGAGTTTTCTTGGCGGGAATACTGGAGTGGCTTGCCAGTTCCTACTCCTGGCGCCTACAGCACCTGGTATTCTCTGGTGGTTGCCCATCCATGTACTAACCATACAGACCCTGCTTAGCTTCTGAAATCAGGCAAGCTCAGATGTGCTTAGTGGATCTTATTTTCTTATGTGTTGCAAGACTCAGAAAAAGCATTTAAACTCTTATCACACAGCAAAGGTAATGTGACGTCCACATGCAGCCATACAGGAAGCTGAAAACACAAGGAATGAGAGGGGCCTCTGGCTAGTAGACCATGAAATATTGTTCACTACTCCAGTGCCTGAGGTCTTCCCCAGTGTCTGCTGTATCTCTCCATGCTTTAAGCCCATGTTGATTGTGATTTTTCTCTTTGTGTAAATCCTTGTGCCACTTGGCAGTGGAACCAATTACCTCAAGAGGTAATGAGTGCTCCAACACTGCAGTGTTTCAAGAGAAATTTAGACAAACACCTAGAAGATATCCTTTGGTGTATATCCCTGCATTGAGCAGGGGGTTAGAAACCCAAACTAGCACAGCTGATGGTGAAGGCTTCTGGGAACTGCATTCCAAGAACATCTGGGTTACACACGATTTCTACTGAACTATTAAAAGGCAAGTGAAGTGAACAACTGGATTTTGCTAGGAAAATGTTTTTCAGTGCAATTCTAGACATGTCTCGTTGGAAGTAAACCCCAGTAAACATCATAGGGTTTGCTCCCTAGAGGCAGTATTACAGGATAACAATATAGCACTTTAAAATAAATGGAGAAAAAGAAAGATGATCCAAAGACCTACCTTAAGTGAACATGAAAGGCTACTCAGTGGGCTTAGTTTTGGCTGACTGATCTCTCTCTCTCTCTCTCTCTCACACACACACACACATACTATATATCAAAACTCAAAGGCTGACCTTTCATTTTCCATCATTTTTATCTGCATCAGGATCTTCCAATAGTTGCATATTCTAGAGGGGCAGCCCTCAGTGGGAGTGATCTTCGAACTCACATCAGCCCTTTCAGCCAGGATCAGGTCATGGATGATGATGAGGGGTTTATTATGAACAGGCCTGGCATTTAGCAGCAGAACCAAAAACAAAATGGGGGTGGTTCCTTCTGAGATCCAATTTAAAACAAAATGGGTCGTGCATTGCTTTCTTTATGCCCAGGAACACTGAAAATGCCTACACACCCTGGAAAATCAGAAAATAGGCTTGTCTTACAACTGAGGTGATCAGCCAGCCAATTAACTGTGGTGTTCTCAAAAGAGTTTCTCTCATTCTTGGGCTGTTTTTCTCTTCTATCAAATCTTCAAAAAAGAATAAAGGAAAAAAGGAAAGGAAAAGAAAAGAAAAAGAAAAACCTAAACATTTATAGCACAGCAAGTGCTTCAAAACTAAAGGGCACTTATGATGGCTTTTCCCCCCAAGTTTCTTTTATCTTATATTTTGGCAAAAATCCATTCCTGCCTGTTCTACTTGTCATAGTAACATCTGAATATATATAACATCCAGCAGGCAAAGGATTGTGTTTTTGTTGGCAGTGTAGAGGACATGACTAAATTTGAAGCAGAAATGAAAAGGGAAGGAAAGAAAAGTTCAAGGGTACAAGTTTCTAATATTTAACTTGTCAGGGGTCATGCCACTATAGTGGGTATTTTTGAAAGATCACTTTAATAATTAAGATGAATAATGAGCAATCCATCTTATGAAGACTTCTGTAAGTAATTCTATGAAGACTTACAACTCCTTCTAAAACTGGCACCAAAGAAAGATGTTCTTATCATAGGGTATTGGAATGCTAAAGTAGGGAGTCAAGTGATAAAAGGAATAACTGGCAAGTTTGGCCTTGGAGTTCCAAATGAAGCAGGGCAAAGGCTAATTGAGTTTTGTCAAGAGAGCAAGCTGGTCATTGCAAACACTCTTTTCCAACAATACAAAAGGCGAATCTACACATGGACATCACCAGTTGGACAATACCGGAATCAGATTGATTATCTTCTCTGCAGCCAAAGATGGAGAAGCTCGATACAGTCAGCAAAAACAAGACCTGCTGCTGACTGTGGCTCAGATCATCAGCTTCTTATAGCAGAATTCAAACTTAAACTGAAGAAAGTAGGGAAGACCACTGGGCCAGTCAGGTATAATCTAAGTCAAATCCCTTATGAATACACAGTGGAAGTGAAGAATAGATTTAAGGAACTAGATTTGGTGGACAGAACACCTGAAAAACTATGGATGGAGGCTTGTAACATTGTACAGGAGGCTGCAATGAAAACTATTAAAAAAAAAAAAGAAAATGCAAGAAAGCAAAGTGGTTGTCCAACGAGGCCCTACAAATATTGAAGGAGAGAAGGGATGCAAAATACAAGGGAGAAAGTGGAAAATACAGAAAACTGAGTGCAGACTTCCAAACAATAATGAGGAGAGACAGGGTGGCCTTCTTGAATGAACAGTGCAAAGAAATAGAGGAAAACAACAGAAAAGGAAAAACCAGAGATCTATTCAAGAAAATTGGAGATATTAAAGGGGCATTTCATGCAAAGATGGATATGATAAAGGACAAAAATGGTAGGGACCTTACAGAAGCAGAAGATATCAAGTAGAGATGGCAAGAATACACAGAGGAATTATATCAGAAAGATCTGGATGTCCCTGATAATCAAGGTAGTGTAGTTGCTGATCTCGAACCAGACATTCTGGAAAGTGAAGTCAAGTGGCAAACAACAAAGCCAGTGGATGTGATGGCATTCAAGTTGAACTATTTAAAATCTTAAAATATTTATTTATTTATTTATTTAGTTAGTTAGTTAGTTATTTGGTGCATTTCTATACCGCTCCTTTCCCATAAAGGAACTCAGGGCGGTAAAGGTGCTACACGCAATATGCCAGTAAATTTGGAAAACTCAGCAATGGCCAGAGGACTGGAAAAGATTGGTCTACATCCTAATCCCAAAGAAAGGAAACACCAAAGAATGCTCCAACTATCGCACAATTGCACTCATTTCACACGCTAGCTAGGTTATGCACAAATTCTACAAGGGAGGCTTCAGCAGTATTTGGACAGAGAACTCCCAGACGTGCAAGCTGGATTTCGAAGGGGCAGAAGAACTAGAGATCAAATTGCCAACATGTGCCGGATTATGGAGAAAGCCAGAGAGTTCCAGAAAAACATCTACTTCTGCTTCATTGATTATGCCAAAGCTTTTGACTGCATGGACCACGACAAACTATGGAAAATTCTTAAAGAAATGGGAGTGCCTGACCACCTTATCTGTCTCCTAAGAAATCTATATGTGGGACAAACAGCAACAGTCAGAATTGGATATGGAACAACTGACTGGTTTAAAATTGGGAAAGAAGTACACCGGCTGTATACTGTCACCTTTCCTATTTAACTTATATGCAGAGTACATCATGCGAAAGGCAGGACTGGATGAATCACAAGCCGGAATTAAGATTGCCGGAAGAAATATCAACAGCCTCAGATATGCAGATGATACTACTCTGATAGCAGAAAGTGAGGAGGAATTAAAGAACCTCTTAATGAGGGTGAAAGAGGAGAGTGAAAAAATGGGCTGAAGCTCAACATCAAAAAACAAAAAACCCTAAGATCATGGCTACCAGTCCCATCACCTCCAGGCAAATAGAAGGGGAAGAAATGGTGGCAATGGCAGAGCTTATTTATTGGGCTTCTTGATCCCTGTAGTGGTGACTGCAGCAACAAATTTTAAAATGCCTGCTTCTTAGGAGGAAACCGATGACATACCTAGGCAGCATCCTAAAGAGCAGAGACATCACTTTTTCAACAAAGGTCCGAATAGTCAAAGCTATGTTTTTTCCAGTAGTGATGTATCGAAGTGAGAGCTGGACTATAAAGAAGGCTGATCGCCGCAGAATTGGTGCTTTTGATCTGTGGTGCTAGAGGAGAGTCTTGAGAGTCCCCTGGACTGCAAGGAAATCAAACCTATCCATCCTGAAAGAAATCAACCCTGAATGTTCACTGGAAGGGTAGATGTTGAAGCTGAGGCTCCAGTA
Source organism: Phrynocephalus versicolor (assembly GCA_023846285.1). Lineage (NCBI taxonomy): Eukaryota > Metazoa > Chordata > Lepidosauria > Squamata > Agamidae > Phrynocephalus > Phrynocephalus versicolor. The sequence continues at coordinate 29,582,486 of JAHTLZ010003542.1, forward strand.
CTTTGGGCAACTCATAAGGAGTCCTTGGAAAAGTTCCTGATGTTGGGAAAGATTGAAGGCAGAAGGAAAAGGGGACGGCAAAGAATGAGATGGTTGGGTGGTGTTATTGGTGCAACCAACATGGATTTGACCAAACTCCAGGAGGCAGTGGAAGACAGGAGGGCTTGGCGTGCTCTGGTCCATGGGGTCATGAAGAGTCGGATACAACTGAAGGACTGAACAACAACAATTTTGTGTGGGAACTATTGGCTGTTTCTCCTTACTGTTACCTGTCTCACCTTAATTTTTATAGCTAGGTATTTTCTCTTATGTTACTTTTATCCACCAGGATTTTCAGGTTTAAGCTTGATGAATATTTCAAAATTAGCCTGTGTAAACTAGCTCCCTGTTTCTCCAGGGGAACGCTGTTGTCTTGAAGGAAATGATCCTGCTCCCTCAGGGTCAGAAGCTCACTGCATGGAGAATACTTCATACATATCTACCAAAGAACAGGAAGTCATATGTGCAATGCTCAGTGTTACCCAAAGGATAGCCTTCACATTCATACAGTCACATATGAAGACAAGGATTGAATTTATATGTTAGAAATAAAATAAAAATAATATACTTTGAACCCTGAGGAACTAATGGAATGCTAAGTTGAAAGAAAGAAAGAAAGAAAGAAAGAAAGAAAGAAAGAAAGAAAGAAAGAAAGAAAGAAAGAAAGAAAGAAAGAAAGAAAGAAAGAAAGAAAGAAAGAAAGAAAGAAAGA
>JAHTLZ010003542.1:29583246-29602926 GCA_023846285.1 Phrynocephalus versicolor
AGAAAGAAAGAAAGAAAGAAAGAAAGAAAGAAAGAAAGAAAGAAAGAGAGTAATCAGAGCTGAAATATATGTTCTGTCCTTCCAGCAAGAATGCTAAATGAAGCTGGATAACTTGATTCTTTGTCTAACTCTTCAATAATCAGTAGATGTTCATTTAGGCTGAACTTTTTGAAAAAGTGTTATACAAATACAGTCTATAGAATGTTGGTCCATTTCCACTTAATTGATAGAAACACTGTATACAAAGGTAGTTGCCTAACCAAGTTTTCCTCTGTTATTCTCATGCCTAGTAAGCAAATTTGGTGAGTCCTTTATATTCATGAAAACTTGTTTCTTGAATGCTAGAGGCCAGATAGCTTTAAAGTCATATTTCTAATACAAAAAATGAAGAAATGAAATAGCACTATGAAAAGATATGCAATGCAGGCAGCCTGTTATGATTTAATTGTGATCTTGAATCCATTTTATTAGTTAAAATGAAGTGTTTTGGTCTGAGATGTCTAATACACACATGTTTCAAATTGTTCCCATTTACTAGGAACAAAATCTATTTCTTGCTAAATAGATATACCTGCTTCCTTTTGAATAAGCTGTTTTGTATACCTTTCTGGTGTAGAAAAACATATTTTGTTGCAATTTCTTTCAGCTTTTACTGTAAAATCACTGGGCTTATTTTATCCTTTTGAGCTGTCTTTTTTTTTAAAAAAAGTTAGTGCTATACAAATGAAGTATTTCCTTTCTTCTCAGCCCACCTTCCAGATTGTTTTTTTTAGAAAAGATGAACTATCTGGATAAAAGGCAGATGTAGCTTTCCCCTAGCACCAGGATTCTCCACCCCCCAGGCCATGGACTAGTACTGGTCCATGACCTGTCCGGAACTGGGCCACACAGCACTATGTTAATAAGGGCATGAAGGAACTTCCCTGTTCCCTACATATCCCCCTCACAGGCGAGCAAGCTTCCCTCTAAGGCAGTGACGGCAAACCTCTTACAGACCGAGTAAGATATACAGACAGTTCCATTGAGCAATCCACTCCATGTTTATCAGCCCCAAACACGAGAAGCAAGGCACTGTATGATATCTCTGAACACTAGCCAGGTGGACACTTCCAGTCATTAGTCTATTGTTCGCTGATACTTTATTGCTCCTTGGCAGAATAGAGCCATGAGGAAAAATTAGCTACTTGTACAAAATTAGAAAACAGTTCATAAAGAGCTGAACTTAACTGGAACACACTGACAGTGGTGGTGCCCAAAGAAATCTATTAAAAATATATGAGGTCACCATATTATTCATTCTGGTTTGTGTCTTCATGCTGTTTCCATCTCTGCCTGGAGCAAGCAGAGTCATGCCTCTGGACGCATCTTGATGAACCATCACCACCTTCTTTTTGAGATGACCACTAAAGGTCTGAAGTCTCCCTTCTTCAACTCACAGAATCCAGGATTTAGCCAGAGGAGACTGTATTTCCCTTTGCTAATTTCTGCTTCTTCTCTATGAAATAACAGAGTTCTTAACAAAAATTGTTTCCAAATAGTGGGATGCAAAGGAAAAATATTAGACCTCAGATTTGTTGTCTGTTACCATTATTTCATCTCAGTTGAGTAGCTGAGCCACTGTTTATTTTCTTTGTCTCTTGTTACATACATACTTGAAGAAGTCTTTTTTGTTACTTTTAGTGTCTCTGGCTAAGCTTAGCTCGTTTTATTTGCCATCCCTACAATTCCTTGCAACCTACCTGTTCTCTTCCTTTGTGGTCTATCCTTCTTTCCACTTGGTGAATGTGTCCTTCTTTGTTTTCATGTCCTCACTGAGCTTTTAGTAATACCATCCTGGCCTTTTATGTTGTCTCCAACCTTTATTTCTTGTTGAAATTGTTTGTAGTTGTGCCTTTAGAATTAGCTTTTGTTTTTTTGTTTTTAGAAATTCCCACCCTTCTTGGATTCCTTTTCTAATCCTTGGACTCAGTTTATTAAAAATTGATTTTTAAAAATCCATCATATGTGTGTGGATGCACTCTGCTTTGGTTTCCTTTGAAATCAGGAATTCAAGTAGAACATGGTTGCTCTTGCCCAAAGTTCCCTTCACTGCCACTTCCTCCTCCAAGTCATCTCTCTCAGTTAGAATCAAGTCAATAGCTTCTCTTCTAGTTTCTCCTTCCCCTTCCCATTTAGTCTAAAGCCCTCCTGGTGATGTTCTTCATGTGTTAGCCAAGCACATTCTTTCCAGTCTTTTGGAGATGCAAGCTAACTCTTGCCAGCAGTCCATCTTCCAGAAGAGGTATACCATAAAGCAGCCCCCAAACCCAAGTCCCTCGTGTCAGCACCACGTCCATAGCCAGTCAGTCACTCAGAGGATTTTTCTTTCCCTTTCTGTTCTTATTCCAAGTACTTGTAGAATGGATGAGAAAACTGTCTAGGCCTCAAAGTCCTTCAGTTTCCCACCCAGAACTTCAAAGTCTGATGTGATCTACTTGAAATTGTTCTTGGCTTTGTTGATTGTTTCCACGTGGATGAGAAGCAAGGGGTATTATCTGTGGATTTTATGAGCGATGACAACCTCTCTGTTACAACCCTGATCTTTGCTCTAGGGAGACAGCATTCCTGAGAGGTCCATGGATTGTCCTGGTATAAAATGGAGGGTTTTTTTCCTCCCCAAGTATGCTAATTTTGTCCTGTCTATGAGCCTTTTCACACGACCCCTAAGATTCACTGGCCACTTAAATTCGGACCAGAGATCTTGGGGGTTCGTTGCTCTTCCTGCGTCCCCACCCCTCTGCACTTCCTTGATCCTGTCTGCGTGAGGGGAGGGAGAAAAAAGGGGACAAAAGAATGCAGGCTCACCTCCGTTTGCCGGTCCAAGCCTCCCCGCCCCGTCGTCATCCTGATTCCTTCTCTTAAAGGGGCGGGAGGCAAAAAACAACAACAAACAAAAGCGAGGAGAGCCGGGCACTCACTCCTTTACATCCGGATCTGGGATTTATCACCCCCCAAGAGCAGGTACCTGAAAAGTGCGCTGGGACGCGCTTAGGTGGGCATGGCCGCACTTAATTTTCTGTAAACTCCAGAGCTGGTGGGGAAACAATTTTAAGCTCCGGAGCTGGGAGCCATTTGTGGCAGAGTTTAGGGGTCGTGTACAAATACCCTATGTTTTTATCTGACAAAATAGTACTTTCCAAAAACTCTTTGTCCAAACATGTCCAGAGCAAAAGCAGGCTTTTTGCCATATTCATGCCAAATTTGGTGCTGATCTGAGGTCCAGATTTATAGTTATAAAATGTTGTTCCCCCACACATCTTTTGATTTTACTTGTTCTTACATACCATGGTGCCATAATTCATTTTCAGTAACCTGCAGAAAATCCAAGATGCATGGCATTTTAAGGGCATTTCAGAGAGTTATTAAATACCATGCCATTTTTATTTATCTGATTTATATCCCATCCTTCTCTCAGTGCTGTGTCCCAAGGTGGTTGCCTAGTTACTGTCTTGTGCAATATGGTGAGCAATAGTGTATTTCCACTTAAATTCTCCTAACAAGTTCTAATCATGATATTTGCATATCTTAGTTTAAGTTAAATAAAATTCAGCGCAAAATCTCTGCCCTTTTTATGTCACTTGTCCTTCCTGTCTTCTTTTTGGTGATGTCTGCCCTCCTTTTTTAGCAGTGGAGCAGTGGAGCAGTGTCCTACTAGGACCTTTGTTAGCCTGTTCTCTCTTGGAATGTCACACACATACACACAGTTTAAAAATTGCTGCAAGTGGAGTTTCAATGTTCTTTCACTATTAAACAGTCTAAAAGAGTCTAAGGAATGGTAATTTCTGTCATCCCTCAGTCTGTCTTTAGGAGTATTTTCTCTGTACATTGGTGGTTTCCCTATCTGTTTCTCGCTTTTACTTTGGTGTGCTTGTATGTGTATAGCTTAGTAAACACTCCTGTACTGTACAGTACCTTGATCAAAGCAAAAGAGGGATTTGAGCTGCGTGGCCATCACAAAACACACATGCAAAAAGAGGCTACAGGCAATACCTTTATAGGCCACTAATAAAATCAAACAAACATTGCAAGCTTTCAAGTGCAAAACACTCTTCTTCAAAGCAGGTCCCAAATGTTTAAACATGGCAAAACATGCTATGCCAAGTTGTTCTTAATGTTCTTGGTTAGATGATATTGTACGCCAGGCAAGTTTTCTTGGAGGCAGGAAGTAGGAGGGTAGTTGTAAAATCTGCTTAAGCGTTGGGTTTCACTGCCCCTTCTTCAAACAAATGAACATGGGACATGCACACACACCCACTCACTCACCCCCATGCCATTTGGTTCTATGAGACATACAAGTCCCTGTTGTTCGGGGGATTGGGTGGAAAAAAGGGTTGGTGTAGAGGACCCATGTGCTTTATTCTAGGATTGGGGTAAAATTAGCAATTTCCACATCTCAAATTACTAAGTCACAGCCTTTGTCCGCCCATCCCGGAAATAAAGGGTCAAGACATGTTTGTGGGATTGAATTGGGCCACAATTCATTGTCTTAAATTCAGTATGTCACTGGTGCTCTTTTCTCCCACAAGAGAGCCTCAAAGTGCAAGTGGCTACGTGGTGTTCATGTAGTTATTGTTGGGAGGGCCCCGGCAGCTCCTCCCATTTGAATGTGAACTTGGACATGAACTTGCATTTGAACTTAAACTTAAACTTAGAGTTAGTCCGGGCAGCCCTCCCCAATCACTTGGCATGTTATTAATCATCCTGGACTGCCATATCTACTATTCCAATCTGCCTAGCAGTGAGTTCTTAAATGCCCCTGGCCCATAGTCAAACCACATGACCCACTATCCCAGAGTGACCTTGGTCCTTCTGGACCATGTGATCTGTCTCCCTGGTCAGGTGAACAAAGCAGCTTCTCCCAGCACAGGGCTGGATCAGAGCATCCCTTGGTACTGCGTCGAGCTTGTATCCATCTCTTTAATTTATCCAGGCTTGTGCAATACTAGAGCAGACCCTTCCTCAGCCATCTGAGTCTAATTACTTTGAGTTGATGCTTCCTGTTAGAGTAATGGACCAAATCCTATTAAATAGGAAATGTCTGCACAAAAGGAATAGTGTCATCTGCTGCAGCAGATTGCTACATCTTAAAGGCTTCCTTTTGTAGTTTCAGGATGCATGCATCTTCATTGAAGTTGTGAAGAGCCTCATGGTGCAGTGGTTAAATACCTGTACTGCAGCTAAAACTGTGCTCATGACCTGGGGTTCAGTCCCAGGTAGCAGGCTCATGGTTGACTCGGCCTTCTGTCCTTTCATCCTTCCAAGATCGGTAAAATGAGTACCCAGCTTATGGGGGGAATGTATAGCCTGCATAATTAAATTGTAAGCCACCCAGATTTGCTTGAAGTGTTATGGGGCAGTATATAAGCAGAACACTTTGCTTTGTCTTGCTTTCATTGGATTGTATACAAATCATGCCTCCACTCGGAGCTTCCTCATTCATCTGCCCAGCTGGCTGGCTGGTTGGCCACGCCATTGCTGCCACTGCATTTCCCCCAGGTCCTCGGCACTCCCCCCAGATCCTAGCTGCTCCCCGCCCATCTGACCACCCACCCTTAAAGGTTTTTCATGCTGACGGCAGCTGCGGCTGCTGCCTCAACCCCAGGAGCCACTGGTCTCAGGGCACGACAAGGAGCCCCTCCCCCCGGGAGGGCATGGAAGCACCACTGGCCAGCAGCAGCTCCTGGAGGGCCGGGGTGGTGTCAGCCAGGCTGGGCCCCAGTTGGCGGAGGCCAAGGAGGTGCAGGGTGGGTGGAGTGGGCAGCGGCAGCAAACAGCAGCCGTAAAGCAAGCTACTGTCACAAAACAGCAGTTTTGGAAGTTTGGGCATTCTCTTTTATCCACAGTTTTGTTATCCACGGGAAGGCCTGGAACCAATCCCCAGTGGATACTGGGGTCCTACTGTATTATCATTCATGCAGCTCTATGTAAGTGTGAGTGATGGTCTAGTTCATGATGCGAGCCCGCAACTAAAGTCTGAAGTGCTGTAGCTTGTACTTGCTCCCTCAGAAAGGCTTCTAGGCAGTGATTGTGCAGACAGAAGCCTAAATATGCTGAAGATACCTGGCTGGCCCTGTCCTACTGGAGGAGAGACCTTGGTTTCCAGACTGTTGCTATCTTCATCACCCTCCTCTGAAAACAGTTCAGCTTGCCAATATCCTTTTAAAACTGCAGTGCCCTGGTGAGGTCTGACCAAACCAGAATACAGTGAAATTGTTACTTGATCTGGACAGTGTTGTCAATGCAGCCTCAAATAACATTCGCTCTTTTATTTTTTTCCTCTTTTCCTTTCTATATGGTAAGCCTATTGTTTCTTTTTTTTCCCCTACCATGATAAAAAGAACTCTTGTTCATTTGTACCTCTCTTGCAAACCTGAGCTTGCTTTGAACTTTAGCGTTCCTTTTCTTCTCCCTACAAATATTGACGATTTGTTTGTGTTGTTCCTTAGTGATAATGTTCTTCATTCCACAACCTGTAATGGCCTTTTAAAATATCAGCTCATCTGAAAATCCCAGACCCACAGAATCTAGATGCCTCCACATGTTTTTGTTATTATTTATTTATGAGTATAGATGAGTTATAATCGCTTGTGCTTGTGCCCTCAATGTATCCTCTTTAATACACTTCCATCCATCAAGAAGTACCTTCTTTTGAAGGTGTGGGATCTTATCCTTTTCTTGAATGTATTGAAATTACGTGTCTTGAATTCTAAATGATGTCTCCTGCTGCCCTCAGTTTTCCCATTTTCAGATATGATGAATTGCACATAAGTGAGTGTAGTCATTTCTGTGCAGTTTCCACTCCATCCATTACATCAATCTGTTCTTCTCTTGGTAAAGATCAGGAGCAATGGAGCTGATCCACTTGCCACTTCTTCCGCCTTATGCAAGATGAAATTGCCAGCAAGGCAAGAGAGGGGTTTGTTGGACTTACATTCTGGACTAATACGACAGTATTTTCTCCTCCATTACCCACAAATGCAAAGAATTCTTACTTACCAAAGTAGGCCAAAATTCAAAGCTACGTGTACATACGATTACAGAAAGGACTGCACTAATTTAATATCTATTCAAATATTTTTATAATGGATGTTATTATATATGGCTATCATTATACTCTTTTCTTTTAAAAAAGTAGACTATGATAATATATTCAATTGTTCTAATATAAAGGCATTAGATTCTGCTTCTGTGAGAGTATTTAGGGTGGTATACCATAGAATCATCAAGCATTCTTCTACAGAGGCACTAGCCACTCCCAGATTTCTTTCAGCAAGGCAGCTTCATCTTCAGAACATGCCCTAAGAAACACAATTATACTATGGATTATAGTGATGATGAACAGTGGAACAGAAATATTAATGGCACTATATAGTAGTAATCCTTGGAATAATTCCTAGGAAGTCTCTCTGTCTCTCTCTCATACCCTCTCCTGTTTCACCATCAAAGGCACCTGTGAGGGTGGAGGAATGCCTCCCCTGATTGTCTCAATGCCCAGGCAAGTTCATAGAGAGAGATGTGGTCATTTGGTTTGGACCCAAGCAATTTAGGGCTTTATAAGTTAAAACCAGCACTTTGAATTGAGCCCAGAAGTGAATTGGCACCCAGTGGAGCTGCTGTAACAGGGGGGAGGAGAACTACATGATTTCTGTAACCAGTCCCAGTAAGCAATCTGGCTGCTCAAATTTGGACTCTCTGAAGTTTCCAGACATTTTCCAAAGGCAGCTCTATATAGAGTGCTAACTCAATTGAGAGATATCTAGGGCATGTGTTATCAATAGCCAGATCAGCCGTCTCAAGAAATGGACACTGCCTTGAACTGTGCAAAGGCACTCCTGGCCACTTCTGAAACCAAGCTGTGCACCTATGCTTTCTGAGAGATTTGAAGCTCATCCAGCTGCTATAGTATAGTGTGATCTGCTTTTTGACTGACTAGAAGCACCTGTATCTTGACTAAATTAAGTTTTAGTTTATTCACCCACATCCAATCCATTACTGATACCAGTCACTGACTTAGGACTGAAACAGCTTCCTTGGATTTAGATGGAGAGATACAGTTGAGTGTCATCAGCATACTGGTGTCACCAAATACTAACACTTGGGACAGTCTCAGTGGTTTTGTGTGAATCATAAATAGCATAGAGGACAATACAGATTCCTAATGGCCACACAGGTCAGTGGTCAGGGTGTCAAGAGTCCCTCAGCATAGAGTTCTCCCCACCAAGAAAGGCTGGAGCCACTATAAAACAGTGCCTCCAAGTCCCATCCCAGTATAGTAGTCACCAGAAACATGAATACAATAGCTCCTCAAAGCTAGATTCCTGTTTGACCTGATGTAAAAAATTAGCAATACTTTTTCTAATCCATGGCTTCATATTTTCTCTGACTTGATAATGCATCAGAATGAGGGAAGATTTTTTAATGTGATCTAGTACCAGATCTTTTAAAAATTATGTTTCACACAAATGAAACAAATGAAAAAGTGATTCTGGGAGTTGAACTCCCAAAAAAGTAACTTTTTCAAGATCTGTCACATGCTACCATGATTACTTAATATGCATTATTCACCCCAGATGAAAGAAGAAATAACAGATACGCCTTTACTGACATGCCCAGAGAGAGCTTTAAGCATTATGGGGTAATACATAAGCAACATGCTTTGCTTTGCGTTGATATTGTACAGGAGAACCTGTAGTATTTTGTATGGTTCAGCCTAGGCAGGAAAAACCTGGATTCAAATCCTCCACTGCAGAAAGAAAGGCTAGCTAGCATTTTAAAGGATAAGGATGGAAATGATTTTTGCATTACAAGCAAAGGAGCCTTCAGCACCTTGGACAGCACTTTGCTAGCTAGCTTAATGCTTTAATCCTTCTTGACATATCTAGTGTTCAAACCCCAGCCCCTTCCATGCAAGATGCTCAGAGTAAAATTAAGAACTCTTAGGTCTGACATCTTGATGGGTCCCAAGGGATGCAAAAGCATTCACATAGAGCACAGTCAGGCCAAAACATTTAGAGTGTTGTTTTTTTGTGATGCTAAGTCCCATATAACTTCTATGACTGAGAACTGTCCTCTCTTCAGCTAGCCTGCTCAGCTTCTGTAAACTCAAGCCTATAGCTACTTTTAGGCAGTTAATTCATCACATATTTCATCTTCCTCTTTTCCTGCTGCCTTACACCTTTCCCATTATTATTGACTTTTCCAGAGAATTCTGCATTCTCATGATATGCCCCAAAACAGAATAGCCTCAGCCTCAACATTTTTGCCTCAAAAGAGAGTCTAGGCTTGATTTGACCTTGGAGCTACTTGTTCATGGGTGCCCACAAAGCTCTCCTTCTATACCACATTTCAAGCAAATCATTTTTTTTCTAGTCAGCTTTCTTTACTGTCCAATTTTCACATCCTTGCATGGTGATTGGAAATGCAAGCGTGTGAATCTCCAGTGACACATCCTTACACTTGACATTTAGATAGCACCTTTGAAAAAAAAACCCACAAGTATAAAAATTTAGTTATAGGGTGAAATCAGGATATTACATCTAAATATGAAACTACAGGTATATATCAACTACTAAATCTTTACATTTTAGAACTTTATTCCATTTAGCTACAGTAAATGTCACTATAAATCATAAGAGAAAGCCATCCATCTTCAGGTTTCCTTGTCGGGTTGCTCATCAGCTTCAGCCTCTGAAATCAGTATGAGAATGAATGAAGGCTAGCTATGGGGAATCATCTAGAAACATAGAACCATTAAGGACTTTTACTGAGCCTTTGTCCCTATTGCATTCATTAATTATAGCCCCATGCAAGCATTTGCAGATGAGTGATATTGGAGAAGTACTTTTTTCCTGTTTGACACATCAGCAATAGCTGTAAAAATATAAATGGGAGAGACACAGCCTCAAGAGATATAAAAACATTGTCCATGTAGATTTTATTCTAAGAAGCTCAGACTCGAATGTGTTTTGGATGTGGCCTTCTTCAAGAGCCAACCATTTTAGACAAATATAAAATAACTTAAAAAGAACTGGCTAAGGACAGTTACAATTCATTTTCCTCTTATCTACAGTATATAACAAATAGTATAAATTATTAATAAGTATGCTGTTTACAGTATATAGTAAACAGTATAAATTATTAATGAGTATTGATAATAGTATCAATAAATACCTAGTATAAGTTAATGACAACATTTAAGATACATACCAAGCTTTTATAATTTACTTATATACTAGGAGTTTCTTGATCTTATTATGTGCATATTCATTAAAATTAGGTAGAATAGCTAATACCCTGGAAGAAAAAAGCAAAATTCAAAAAGATCTGGATTGGCTCAGGCACTGGTTTGAAAATAACAGAATGAAATTTAACAGGGGTAACTTAAAGTTTATGGAGGGGACCAAATGTACAGTTACAAGATGGGGGATACTTTTATGCAGTAATACTACATTGAGGTAGGATATTGGAAACATTATAGATCACCAGCTGAATGTGATCCAACAGTGAAATGTAGCTAAAAGGGGGCAAATACTATTTTAGACTACATTAGCACAAATCTCATGAAGCACTTTAGCTCACTCTGTTCAGCACTGGTTAGGCTTCATCTAGAGTACTTTGTCCAGTTCTAGATACAGCCCTTCAAGAAGGATGTGAACAAACTGGAGCAAATTCTGAGGACGGCAACAAGGATGCTCAAAGGACTAGAACCCAGAGCCTATGAGGAAAGACAGAAGAGCGAGCCTGGGTCAAGAACCCTGTAGGGAGATATAGTAAGGCTCTTCAAATATTTGAAATATTGTCATACAGAGAAGAGGCAGGTTTATTTCTCAATCATCCCAGAGTTAAGAACATGTAATAATGGGTTCAAATTACAGGAAGTGATCTTTCCATTAGATCTCGGGGGGCGGGGACTTCCTAAGTGTTAGAGCAGCATGACAATGGAATCAATTACCTTGGGAAGTGGTGAGTGCTCCAATGGTGGAGCAATTCAAGAGAAAATTAGGCAACTATCTGTCAGATATACTTTGATTTAGATTCCTGCATTGAGGAGGGGGTGGGGGTAGCCAACTAAATTATTCTATGATTCTATTGTACTGCTAATACCTGAGGTCAGTTAATATTCTCCAAAAATAGAAAAATATGCACAAGTAGAGATGAAGTATATGGACAGATTTATACCCATGCCTAAGAGGAGAAAATCCATGTAGCAGAATAATTGGGTGTATTTGACTTCAAAACTGGAAATTTGCTTCTTTTATTCTTTTGTGGAAGGGAAATTGTTTTACCATTAGACATACCAAGTGGTGGTTTTAGTGTCTTAATTTGTTTGTGTTTCCTTTCTGTGTGAGGGAAAGTTCACATTATGCTGAATAAATAATGTTAGAGTGTACTTAGCAGGGTGGATTAACCATTAAGCACAATAAGCACATGCTTAGGGGCATCAAGGGAAGAGGGGGCAGAAATTTTCCATAGCCAAATGTACAAGGGCCCAGGGGCCATAGGGTGCAATACTGCAAATGGTGCAGCTGAACCGGGATCCACAAAAAGGGCCCCCCACATTAAATGAAAAAATAACGTACAGATATATGCAATAATAACAAAAGCACTCAGAGAGTGTAGACCTCCTCCAAGGGTTATGAAATCTAAGGGGAGCCCCCCCCCCAATACACACATAAATAAAAGTAGGAGAAACTTTGTATGCAGTCAGTTGTCCACTGAGAATGAGACTGTGAAGGGGCGCTAGTAGCTCACTCGGCATCCAGCAAGCCAACAGACAACAACACACATGCTAACATTGTAACTCAGTGGAATAAAGAACATGAATGGTGATGATTTCATTGTATTCAAGCACACAAAATGACTGCACATTGATGAAGAGTAATATTTATAGGCTTGGAATAACTGGCTGCAGAGTCAAGGATTGAGAACATGATTGTCCACTATGCTTGCTGGGGAGAAAAAAACAACAACCAATGGCAGCCTGGACATACTGTGCAATTCTAGAGCATTACCAGACAGAAGGGCTGGAAAATTTGTTCCGAGTTCTTTATATCCAGGAAACCCTGGCAACAATCACCACAAGTTGGAATCTGTTTGGCAGCACAGTGGTTCTTGCTGCTGGTGATGGTGGTAGTGTTGAATGTGATTGCTTAATGTGTCATAGGATTAAGGAATGTGTCACAGTGTGGAATACACTGTGGGAGTCCAGGTACAAAGCTCTTTTCCCTGAACAAGTTTATCCTAGATATGGAGTCATCCCTTTCATCACAAAGAGAAGTCACAATGTCTTATTTTTTATAAGCAGAAGCACATATTTCCTGTCTTCATGTGCATTTCTAGGAACTTCAGAATTCTTTCTTTTTAGACCATTGCATAACCTAAATGACATTCACCTGAAATCATTATTCAGCATTTTTGAGTGGGCTTCAGTTCCTGTACTGGTGATTTTCATTGTGTTCAGGCCAAGGACACATCACAGCTTTGGTAAAAGAAAAGAACCACTATCAAAGAAGTCTTCCTACCCAAATGACAAAGTATTCTTGAAGGCTTTCACGGCCAGGATCTGATAGCTGTTGTGAGTTTTTTGGGCTGTTTGGCTATGTTCTGGAAGGTTTTTTTTCCTGACGTTTCACCAGACTGTGGCCGGCATCTTCAGAGGGCAAGAGGCTCAGGAAACTTGGAGTTCACTCTGTGCTCCTTCTTCCCTGAGCTCCTTGCCCTCTGAAGATGCTCAAATTCTGCTGTAATTGAATGCTGATTTGTACATGCGGCCACAGAGTCTGGTGAAACATCAGGAAGAAAAACTTCCATAACACAGCTAAACAGCCGGAAAAACTCACAACAGCTATCAAAGACAAAGCTTGGGAAATCCCCCCTGTAGGATTCTGGGAGCTTAACTGAAAAAAGTAACTTTTTGGAGCTCTACCAGTAAGACAGGGCAAGTCATGCAGTGATCTCTGACTGCTAGTCTGAGTCAGGCTAGAAAAGAACAGTGAGAGGATTATCATTCCAGGCAGCATCCAGCCAGGGTCTTGGTCACTTTTGAAAGCAATATGCTGGACTAGAGGGGCTGCAACTTTGATCTTTTAGGAGATTTCCTACGTTGTGCTATGTAATATCTCTTCTGACTGGCTTTCTATTCAAGGGCTCTGTTTTTTGATAATTTTTTCTAATCAGCTACATGAAAATTCATCAGAAGGAACTCGCCTGTTTTTGAAGCAGAACAGCTGGAGATCAGCCACATAAAAGAGAGTTAATAGCACTGATATTTGAAAAGATGTATAAGAAGTATTTGTGGGTAGGGGGCGTTAAGATCCCAAAAAGTCAGATACTCATTATATAGAGCAGAGGTACATTATCAAAGAATCCTATCAACACATTGTTTCTCAAAAGAAATTTTATATCTTACGCTCAAATTCTGCTGTAATTGAATGCTGATTTGTACATGCAGATGAGTCTGTACTTCAAAGGGGGGGGGGGAATCTAACAAACTGAAAATGCAGTCAAGACATGGGCACTCCTGGTTAATCAGAAGGCATACATGGGGTTTAGCCTGATTCCTCATCAACAGTTTATGGGCCTCCTTCAGTGACGGCACCCTCAAATGCCCCGCCTGAGATGATAGGGTGTTATGGGCAGTACTCTGCAGCAGGAGCCGATCTGACAAATAGCAAGGTCCTAAACCATTTAGGTCTTTGTATGTCGTCATTAAAAACTTGAAATCAATGTGGTAATGGATTGGCAGCCAATGCAGTGCGGCCAGCATAGGGTGTTGATGTTTCCTCATCCCCGTAACCAGTCTGGCTGCAGAATTCTGCACCAGCTGGTGCTTTCACATTTACTTCCAAGGCAGCCCCACATAGAGAATGCTGCAGTAGTCTAATATTGAGCCTACAAGTGCATGGACCAATGTACTGAGAGCTCCAGGGTCCAGGAAGGCACATAGCTGAAAGAGCCACCTAAGATGATAATGTGTGGAATGGACCACTGACGCCACCTGGGCCTCCATGGAAAGGGTCAGGTAACACCTCAGAAATCACTTGGCAATTAACTAGAAATTAAAACTCCTGTTTGCAAAATATTGTTCTGTTTGTAATCAGCAGCCTAATTCCCAGTAGTGATAAGTGAAAGTACCTAATGTTCCAAGGGGGAAGATGAACAGCTCAAATCCTTATCGTTTTTCATCACTTTAAAATAAGGGTGGGGGTTCTTCTTTATTGTACTACCCTATTTTTCCATCTATAAGATGCCCCATGTATAAGACAACCCCCACTTTTCCATCCCAAAATTACAGTTTTGCGACCGTGCGGTTCTCTCCTCAGCTTACTTCCATGGATAAAAATTTTAGACAAAAATATAGTCTTATACCTGGAAAATACAGGAAATTAGAAACATAAAAATGATTTGTGGACCTAATGCTTTGGTAAAACTGGAACCTCTTTTTCTATAAATAGAATGTGGTGCTAACCTTTTAGATTAAACATTGTTCTAACTTCTTAGGTTAACAGATTTTATTTATTTTACTTTAAAAATCAAAAAAATGTACTTTAAAATTGGAACAGTGTTCCAATTTCAAAAGTGTAGACTCTGTTTCTTTTGTTTGAATCGCCACCTGAGTATGGAAATAAGCATGGGACACTGTTAAAATCACTGCTTAATTGTCTCACTCTGAAAAACAATTTAAATCAGATGTAATGATGGCATACAATTAACATAAAGATATTATTGATAGTGATGGATAACCTATTTAAATATGAAAATATTGTTGATGGGGTATGTAGACCTTGATATATTTTGCTACACAAGAGCTTTGTTCAGCCTTGTACATTGTTTGGTTCACACCAGGAAGGCAGAACTTACATATTCTCAATTTGCCAAACTGCAGTATCCTGCTTGAGAATAACTGTGTGAAATTGCAGTGGCAAATTATATTACAAGCACTATATGATCTTAACAACTGATAGTTAGTAATGAAATTCTAAATTACTGATAGCTTTCTAGTCTTGTTTTTAGAATTGTGAAATGATTTGTTCTTCTGATTGAGTCGGCCCTTTGTATTGTATTAGAAGCTGCCTTTAAGTTATAGTTTTTACCATCTATAGACTTTTCAGGAAAAGCAAAACTCCATTGTTGGGCATACACTGCCACCTACAGAAGAGGCTGCATAGACAAATAACAGCATACAGCGTGTCGTATCTGCTGTTTTTATGAGAATCCAAATGGCATCTGTGGCCACAGTGTGTGATGAACCTGCACAGCTTGAACATTTATCAGCTGCACTGTCATGGTCAATAAATGCTAAATTAGAATCTATAAAGCATGTTTGTCAGGGCACCCATACCCACTATGGAACTCTTTCTATACTGTCAGGAATCAGAATGGAAATCATTAATTGTTTCAGAGCACCCTAGGACCTGACCTTAGAGTTGTAATGATGTGTTTAATTGTAAAAGCGTCCGCTTTATGAAGGAAGGTCTGGCCACGCTGCTTTTTATCATTTAGGGCCTGAATTATTTCTGAACAGCAAGGAGTACAGATGGTGACTACAACTGCACACAGGGAGGCTTGTAGCCATCCTGAACAGGCTGACGCAAAAAGGGATGTAACAGGCAAGTGCAGCAGGGAATCTGATTTTGGTTTATACGGATTTACTTATTTATTGCATCAAGATCCCTTATTTTTTTCAATAGGTCCAAGTTAGAATAAATGGTTTCATCCCATTTTGTCCTCACCAAAAAAAAATTCTGTAAAGTAGTTTATACTGAAGATAATGGCTTGCCCCAAGTGAAACTGAATGTCAAGGATGCACAGGGATTTCAACCCAGGCTTCTGCAGTCCTAGTCGGATCCCATCTAGTAGGCCTAGATGAGTCCAATTTCATACATGAATGCTTTTTCTGTGACCAAGTGTTGTATAGAATATGTTTAGTTTGTTTCACATATTTTGCAAAAACTTTAATAATGCCTTTCAGCTCTAATGACTTAGAGATGCCGTATTAAAGCCCAGGTGTTCTTTGCTTTGACAAGCTGCAGCTGGAGTCCTTCCAAGTGTTTGTCTCTTGGGGTGTGCATTTTCCTGAACAACCCAGGTGAACTTAACAAGATAAAGTATGGAAAAACAAAGTACCCAGTGCATATTGTATAGGGATCGAGCTGTTATATTAATATAGAACTTGCACCAGATTTTAAAGATTGTGTGTGTGTGTCATTTTATGTGTGTAAATCTGCATCTTTTGGAATATTGCTTAATTTTGCAATCCAATGCCTCAGAAAAAAACGGACGTTTAATAAATATGAGCCAACAGTGGGATATGACTACAAAAAAGGCAAATGCTATTTTAGATAGCATAAATAGAAGTTGTCTCTAAATCCTGCATTAATAGAAGTAGTTCCTAAATCCCACAAGGTACTAGTTCCCCTCTATTCAAAAATGGTTAAGCTTCACGTTTATCTCTGTTTTAATTGTCCCTGTTTTAACTTTGGGTCCATGACCATACAATAGTAAAGTAAAGATAAATTCCTGTACATATTTTTTTTGAGGGAGGGGGTTTCCAGCAAAATGTTCCATTTTGCCAGGGCAGGAGTTTTCTGTTTATGTTTGTTTGTTTGTTTGTTCTTTTCTTCTGCTTGTAATGAAGTTCCATAGTTATTATGGTAATTGTGCTTTAGATGTTCCAATTTATTTTCTTTTGTGTCTTGGCTGGGATTTTTCTGGTTAATGTGTTTTTATCTCTCAGTAGATCTTTGACTGGTTTATTTTTTTTTTAACTGGTGCAAAACGGGGAGGCTTTGTCTTTCCATGGATAATACAGGCTTCTGTTTTTCCCCTCTGTGATGTCATGTTGTATCAACTCATAATTTTGGGGTTTTTCCCCTGTAAGTTCTTCTCTTGGTACATTTGCTTCCTCTATTATGTGTACCTCTACCGTACATTTCTCTTACATACCATGGTCATTGCTCTGTGTTGATTTTTCTTTTGACACCTTTTCTAGTTCTTACAACTCCAGTACTAAAAACACTTTAATTCAGATGACAGACCTTTTCTGGTTCATTAGTCATTGTTTAGTTATGTCACTATATGAGTGGTTCCTTTTTTCAAATTTTCATCATTCTTTTTTAAAACCAGGTACCTTTCCTA
This sequence comes from Phrynocephalus versicolor, assembly GCA_023846285.1. NCBI lineage: Eukaryota > Metazoa > Chordata > Lepidosauria > Squamata > Agamidae > Phrynocephalus > Phrynocephalus versicolor. Next base: position 29,600,422 of record JAHTLZ010003542.1, read on the forward strand.
ATTTTATATTAATTAATAGATAAGGAATTGCTCCTTATCGGGCATTGGTTCATTTTTGCAGTTGTCATTGGGGGTTTATGTGGCATTTTGGACTGAAAGAAATCCCGAGACTACTTCCCAGAATGATGCACACTCTTTGTGTTTCTGATCATTGTGTATTAATGTGAAATCTGGACAATAAAGGAAGCTGACAAAAAAAGAGTTTTGTTTGAAACCTTTTGCTGAAGGAGAGCTTTGCCTGGACTGCCACCAAGATGATTAAGTGGGTCCTAGAGCAAAATCAAGCCATAACTATTTCTGGAAGCAAAATGTGGACTGTCCTACTTTGGGCAAATCATAAGAAGGCAAGATTCTCTGGAAAAGACAAAAATATTGCTGGGTAATGTGGAAGGCATCAAAAGAGGGGAAAACCAAGTGTGAGATTTATTTGCTCCCTAAGAAACTGGAGGCTTGAGTTTGAGAGAGCTGACCAGGGCTGTTGAGATTGCTCAAGAGGTGACTTGATGGCACATACAAAACAGTATTGCGATAATCACTAACATTTCCAGCTTTAAATTTAATAGTTTGAAGATGCTGAGGCATGGGAGCTCTTACAGCCGAAGACTAGATAAATGGATGCAAATGGTAATTGTAACTATTGAATCATTGATGATGACCTTATATGTTTGCAGCAGTAGACCCTTGTAAATGATTTCATTTCCATCAAGGATAGAAGCCTGTAGGCAAGAAGCTGACTGCACAGAAATCAGAATTCGAAGTGCAATCCTTTTAACAGCATGTGCGTGTGGAGGCCGGCCTGGGGACATGCTCTGCAAGAATCATGATTAATTGATTAAGTTTGCCATTGAAGTCAAGGTGTTCAGTACTACATCACATCAAGGTAAATGTTAAAACCCAGAAGAATTTTTGAAGCATATTGACAGAAGAAAACAGAGAAGCTAAAGGCAGGCAAGCTTTGAAAATGCACACAGAGAGTTATTAAACTGTTGGTGTTAAGAATCTGCATGTATTTGGCTCAAAAAAAAAAAAACCACACTGACAGTATCTTACAGCCTTTTCACACGACCCCTAAGATCCGCTGGCCACTTAAATTTGGACCAGAGATCTTGGGGCCTTGTCGCTGTTCCTGTGTTCCCACCCCCTCCGCATTCCTGGCTGCTGTCTGCGTGAGGGGAGGGAGGAAAATAAGGAAGAACAGAACGTGGCTCACCTCCGTTCTGCCGTCTCGCTCTTATTCTCTTAAGTAGCTCTTAAAGGGGCGGGGGGGGCAAAAACAACAAACAGAAGCGAGAAGAGCCCGGCACTCTTAAGTTACATCTGCATCAGGAATTCCTCAGCCCTGGATAGCAGGTACCTGAAAAGTGTGCTGGGACACGCTTAGGTGGGCGTGGTCGCACTTAATTTTCTGTAAACTCCGGAGCTGGTGGGGAAACAATTTTAAGCTCCAGAGCTGCGAGCCATTTGCTGCGGAGTTTAGGGGTCATGTGAAAAAGCTCTTAGTTGTGCCAATGGAGCCAAATTATGAATTTAGGATTAGTGCAGTACATTTACACCATATGTAGAGAGAGTGAGACTATGGGTGTTTCATCCATGGAATTTTACTGAGGATCTAGATGACATTATTTTCTACCTATAACCTTTTCATTGTTTCACAGCAGTTCTTTGGAGGGGTTGGTATTCTTAGAGCAGATAGCCTTTTCAGTATAAGAATGGGAAATACCTGCACAATATTGATTAGAGAGATAGCATCAAGATCACAGGAAGTGATAGTACCACTCTATACTGCCCTAGTGAGACCACATTTGGAATACAGGGTCCAGTTCTGGTCACCATAATACAAACAAGACACAGAGGCCCTAGAAGTGCAGAGAAAGAACAACAAAGATGATAAGGGCCTGGAGGCTGAATCATATGAAGAATGACTGAAAGGACTAGGCATGTTTTAGCCTGAGGAAGACTTAAGGGGAGACATGATAGCAGTCTTCCAATACCTGAAGGGTTGCCCCAGGGAAGAGGATATTGATTTATTCTCAGTTGCACCTGAGGGTATGACAAGAACCATTGGGTGGAAATTCAGAGAGGGAGAGCCAACCAGGAAATGAGGAGAATTTTCCTGATGGTGAGAGCCATTAAACAGTGGAACAGCTTGCCTCTCTGTGTTGTAGGTGCTCCTTTGCTGGAGATTTTCAAGAAAAGATTGGACAGTCATCTGTCCGGGATGGTATGAGGTCTCCTGCCTTGGGCAAGGGGTTGGACTACAAGTCCTCCAAGTTCCCCTTCCAACCTTACAATGATTCTATGATTGCATTCTATTCTATATTGATTTGTAGCTCTAGTAGCTAGACATCTGGAAGCAATCCGGTTCAATTGTGTTACCTTTCTCCTGGAAGCCCTGGCATCTGTAGTTCTCTGAAGAGTGCTAGAGATTTTCAACATCCTCAATAAACTATAGGTCCTCTGTGTGTGTGTGTGTGTGTGTGTGTGTGTGTGTGTGTGTGTGTGTGT
>JAHTLZ010003542.1:29612394-29657181 GCA_023846285.1 Phrynocephalus versicolor
AAATAAATAAATAAATAAATAAATAAATAAATAAATAAATAAATAAATACTGGGAAGCAATTGTAGTGGAAGATAACACAGATGTATGATGTTTCACAGACAACAGCAGTGAAACTCTAGCTAAATTGTTGGTACTTTACAGAAAAATGTAAGGGTAAACCATTTTTTAATATTTCTCACCTTTATTATAGGATTATGATAAAACAGTCCAAGATGAATCAAGAGATAGTGCTGGAAGATCAGACACCCATGTTGGAAGACACTCAATCAGCTACTGGGGAAGAGCAAAGGATAAATACAAATAACACTGTCACTAAAACCAAAAAGATATCTAGTCAGAGGACACAGTGAGCAATTATCAGGATTACTTAAAATAGAGGGAGACACAAAGAGGGAAGATGTTCTACAGTAACCCCCCGCCAATTGTGGGGGTTAGGGTCCCACCCCACCCACGATGCATGAAAATCCGAGATATGCGGAAGCAGGTAGGGGTGGGGTGGGGGCGATTGCACGGTGGCGGCGGTGGCGGCCCACCCGTGCGGCCCTGAGGCTTCTTGGGGGTGCGTGGGAGGGCCACGCGGAGCGACCGGATCGCCCCCGCCGCCTGCCCACGTACCCCGGAGGCTTCTCGGGGTGCGTGGGAGGGCCGCACGGAGAGACTGGATCGCCTGCTGCCACCTACCCGTGCACCCCGGAGGCTTCTCGGGGGTGCGTGAGAGGGCCGCGCGGAGCAACCGGATTGCCCGCACGGCCCTGAGGCTTCTTGGGGGTGCATGGGAGGGCTGCGCAGAGCAACCGGACCGCCTGGCGCTGCCTGCCTGCGCACCCTGGAGGCTTCACGGGGGTGCGGGGGCGGCACAGAGCAACCCGCCTCCTCCCCACGGTTCCGTTACTGAGGTCCCACGATGTAGTGGGACCACAACACCGGAACCGTGAAATGGCGGGGGGGTCACTGTATAAGCAAGGCAGAGGGTGAAAAATGGGATGTTGATGGTCCCAACCTCAAACAGACTGCATAGCATTGGAATTGGTCATCTTGGATTAAAAGTGCTGCCAATAAAGGCCAGATCAGTGAAAGAAAAAACACAGGGTGGATTGTATGAAAGAGATCTGGTTGGATGAAGCTGGATAAATAAGTATGTCCCAGCTTTGCCCACCTGTATTTTCTTTACAGCATCTGGACAGATCTGTGTAATTGGAAGCTGAAGTTGCAGAAGTCTACCATGGGTTTCATCTTCCACACCATGTGGCCTGTCCTGCAACTCCCTGGGTGTGATTGTGCATATGTGAAGTTGGGGCCCAGGACACAATAAAGATTCTGCTGATGAGCACATACCCTGCTATGCAACAGTCTAACTTTCTGAGGTGGGCAAGCTAGGCTCTGAGATGGTTGTTGAGTCCCCCCAGCTTGGTGTGCTGCAAAACATCAAAATCCATACTGTCGTTACAAACTGTCAAATTGCCATTGATTTACAGCACTCTTATGGATGAGAATTCCCTGAAATACTCTGTCCTCAACAGACTTGCTCAGCTTTTGTAAAACCTGTGGTTTAGGGATTTGATCCATTTCACATCCTGTCTTCCTCTGTTCCTGCAGCCTTTAATCTTCCCCAGCATTATTTCCCCCCCAGGGAACCCTGTCTTCTCATTATGTATCCACAGTAGGACACCTCCAGTTTGAACATTGTTGTTTCAGATATAGTTTGGTTTTGGTGTGATCTAGGATTCAGTTCTTCATCTTTCTGTTAATCCAGGATATCCACAAACCTCTCCCGCAGTAACATATTTCAAACGAATTTGTTCCCTGACAGCTTTTTTTACTGTCCAATTCTAAAATGCATATATGTTGATTGGAAATACAAGAATGTGAGTGAACTTCATCTCGTTATCAAATAATGTATCCTTGCACTTGATCTTTTCTAATTCCTTCCTTGCTGCCCTTCAGAGTTCCATTATTCTTCTGATTTCTTGGGCATAATCCCCAGTTGAATTGTTGATTAAAATAAGGTAACTATTTCAGTTTCTTCATTGTCAATATTAAAGTTGTGTAGTTCTTTTGCAGTCATAATGTTCAACTGCAGACCTGTTTTGGCATTCTACTTTCCCTTTCCCTTGCAGTCATTTCAGATCTTTGCTGCTTTCTGCCAGCGAGATGGTTCTAGCTGCATATCTTAAATGACTGATGTTCTTCCACCAATTTTTCACTCCTTCATCTGGATCCAGTCTTGCTTTCCATAGGATATATTGTGCATACAGTTTCCCCTTATGTGTTAAATCTGCATGCAAAACGTATCACAATGAAAGCAAGACTGGATTCAAATGAAGGAGGAGTGAAAAATGGCGGAAGAACATCAATAATTTTAATGCAGCCTTGTCTGACACCTTTGCTTATAGGAAACCATTCTGTCTCTCTATATTTTTCCTTCAGTAGATTCTTATTTACAATTCAGGTTATGCATCAGGTAATCAAATGCTGAAGTGCACCAATTTCTTTCAGAACAACCCATAGTTTCTTGTGATTCTTGTGATTTGTGTGTGAAATAGCTTTCTGTACTTCTGTTCCCATGAACAGAACAACGCCTGTTGAAGTTTAGTCTTACTGGTACTCTTCAGAGAGAGAGGATCTGTCAAAATGTTCCACCCTTAGAGGCTGATGGGATCACTTTGTTCCTGTCACTGTGGCAGGTGATCCTGTTTAAGCCCGGAATGTTCTCTAAAATGAGGGAAGGCTGGAGCCATTACACAACCCTTCCTAAGCACCCTTTCCCAAGGAGTGGAACCAAAGGAACTTCCTGGTTTACTAGTGAACTGGTAGTAATGGAACAAGAGCAGAGCAATGATGAAGTAGAGTTACATCTTGCCTAAAAGATGCAGTTATAAGGCCTCTTTTGTGGGGCAGGGAGACTATCTGAGAGCCACTAAATTGGGCAGACTCCAATATTCCATTCCTGGGCAAGGTGCTGGAGCATGTGGTAACCTCTCAGCTCCAATCATTGATGTGTAGAACAGAATATCTAGATCCATTTCACATTGACTTCAGAACTGATTGCCATCTTGGTCACTTTAGTGGACAACCTTCACCAGGAACTGGACATGAGCAGTTCTGCTGGATTTTTGACCATTCTGGTTTTCAAGAGTATTTCAGTATTTCGCCAGTAAGAGCAACAACATGTGATATAATGGCTACCCATAGAAATTTTAATAGTAACCAGGAAATGGGCTGGGTGTGGAACATTGCTGCTTTTATTAAAACACAATATTTAGACGTCAGGAATTCTTGTGTGCCTACTACAAGCTGTGTTTTAAGAAGCTATTCTCTTTTCTTTTTTCAATTCTCTGGCTTCCTATTATGTTTTGTACCTTCCAGCCTGCCTGCATATCCCATCAGATTGGGAAGCAGGTGTTTGACAACATTACTTTCGCTTTCAAATCCATCAATGTGATTCCTCATTGTATGGTACACATGCATTATTTTGTGATTGTTGCCAAATGATCTGCTCCTGTGACACCACCTTTGTGATCAAATAGGCCCACCCCTAGACATCACAATTGCACTGTAAAAACTGATTTATTTATTTTCTCAATGCAAATGAAATGTGGTTGTACGAACAAGCATTTCACTTTGAAATCTGTAGAATAGCCTTTTAAAACAATAGAATGTGAATGTATTTGGTAACTTAATGCAAAGTTTCTCTTCTACAATTCATTATAATTCAAGTGGATATTATTTGCTATACCACTAGCTGTGAGAGCTGCATTTGATTTCTCATAAAGCAAATAAAATAATGAATGGGAAATATTTGCTCTCTCTCTCTCTCTCTCTCTCGCTCTCTCTCTCTCTCTCTGTGTGTGTGTGTGTGCACGTGCGTGCGCAAATTCTGCATTTTCAGCTGAGGGCAAATGCCTTTCATTCCAAAACATGTTACGTGTTATGTTTGCTTATGAGTTGTGGCAAATAATAGTATTGAAAAAATGAATGCACAACATCCTCTTCTTTTATCATTGCCAAGCAGTATATACAGTAGGTGTGAATCAGGTAGTATCTTCAGGTATGTTGAGAATCCTTATAGAATGGCTTTGATAGGAAGAGATGACAGATAAGGATCAGATAAGGAAAGGAGAAGTGGAGTTACAGGTGTATTTGTCAGGAGTAGAGATGGGCATGAAACGACCATTTTTTCGTTACCATTCTCCGTTATTCATTCCGTTACGTAATGGTACGAATAACGACCGTTGCGATGGGGCAGGCTTGAACCGAACAGAACCAAGAAAATGTTCTTCAGTTCTGTTCGTTTCCGTTACTGGCGTCGCACCGCTCGCACGATGAAACGTGGAGCAGTGGAGGGTGGCGAGAGGGGGCTGGGATCCCGCTTCCATGCACGGAGGTGGGATCCCAGCCTCCTGTCCAGCCATCTCCGATTGGTGAATGACAGCCCGCCGGGCTGTCATTCAACAAGCGGAGGGCGGCAAGAGGGGGCTGGGCCTGGCAGAGCCTCTTTGCCCCCTCCCACCGGAGCTGACATGAGACTTTGCAGGTCTCACGAGAAGAGGTGGGATCCAAGCCCTTATGATGGCTGGGCTCTGGGATCTCAGCCTCTTTGTCGGCACTCGGCAGGCTTTGGAGGGGAGGACGTTGGAGCTCGGCTGCGCCCAGCACCATCTTGGCTACATGGCATAGAGGCAACAGTGCAGCCGGCTCGGAAGCAGGAGCGGAGGGCATCGTTGGAACACAGGGGGGAATGCAGCAGCACCCCCCACAGGTTTCCCGGGTCTAGGCTCGGGGGGATGCGGGCCAGCGGTCTGCTGGGGTGGCATCTCCCAAGGCAGAGTGGTTCCCGGGGAGAAGGTCCCCAGTTAGGGCGGTGCTGGGTGGGGCTCTGGGGTAGTGACCCGATGGGGGGTGTGGATGGAGTGGCGGATCGGTCCTTTGGGAGGGGGCCCAAGGGAGGGTGGCGCTCCGCAGTGCTCCGGGGGTGGCGGCCTGTTGTGGGTAGTGAGCGGAGCAGTGCCCGGCTCGGGGAGGGCTCCCCGTGGCCACGGGATCACTCTCCTTGCAGGCTTGCCACCGGCTCCAGCGGCGCCCAGCTCCTGGATGGCTCTCCCAGGAGGCTTGCCCCAGCCCCAGGAGGGCTCCCCGCAGCCGCAGGAACGGTCTCCCGGCCCGCATGCCTCTGGCTCCGGTGGTGCCCGGCCCTGGGAGGGCTCCCTGTGGCCGCAGCTTGCCGCACCCAAAAAACGAAGAAACAGAAACGAAGGGGCCCGAAAAACGGAAATGGAGCAAAGCGGGCCCCAGGGCCCAAATAACGAACACGAAACACCATTTTGGCATTTTGTGCCCATCTCTAGTCAAGGAGATCAAAAACAATCACAGTAATTGGGGAAGAGTGTGATCAAAATGATCCCATTTTCTTTTCAACTCCTCAAACCCCCTTCCCCTAGCAAATGTACCAGTTTAAGGAGGGCAATATTATGGCACATAATGCTTTACCCTGAGAGAAGGGAAGGATATATTCATAGCAATTTCTGTATGTCTCAACAAAGGTTTTAGAAATTAAGTCTGGTATTGTTTTCCCATTTCTTTTGTATGAACTAATACAGACATTTGTTCTTGAGTAGTCAGTGTGAGTACTCCAGCAGCTTGAATATGCATCACTGAAGAGACAGCCCTCTTTAGGCAAGGAACATCTCTCTTTGTTTTCCATTGAAGGAAGACTTATGTGCACACGGAGAAGGGAGACGTCAATGTGGCTAGGAGAGTTCCATGTGCAGATCAGATAGCAAGCAACTGCTAGACCAATATCCACATAGAAATATTCTTTTCCCTGATGTTACGCACCATGTCATTTATTTCTTCCAAGCAACGCAAACAGTTATTGCTAAATGAGTTGTGTCAGCTACAAAACATCTTGTGGGAATAGGACACAGATATTTTCAGGAGGAAAACACACCTGCCAGCCACTAAAGAATTATGACAAAATTGTTTTGTTGAACATTAAATATGTGAGACTATGAGGGTAGCAGAACAGCTTGAATTGCCTTCTGCTTCTTTTTCTGTCTTTTAGTGTATGATTTCCCAGTCCTTCATTTTTAATTTAATAATGATGTGTTTGCTTCTGTTGTGCTGCCTTTTGCTGTTCCCAGTCTCCATTTTTCCTTGTTTCCTGACAAGAAACAGTGAGCTGGAGTGAAACAGAAAGATGATTTGAACATTCAGTGTGGATTATTCGTCTATATATCTACTGCACACACAACACCTTGCTTTGTTGCAAAATAGACACTCACTGCCCCAGAGATTACAATACAGAATAGAATAGAGGGTGTGAAGGACTATAGAGGGAGAGAAGGAGGAAGGAGAATTAGGAGTGATGAGCAAAAGGTGTCCATTCTTCTTAGCAAGAAAAGAGTTCCAAGGAAGTTCCAAGGAAGAGGCAGATGTATTATGTACATGTTTGCGAAAACAGTTCCATGCATGACAGAAAGGAAAAATGAGCATACCAAGTAAGCAACCTTTGTACATTAAAAATTAAGAATGGTTCATGAATTTGCAAAGATGGGATCTCTTACCTATTTGTTTTTGAGCTAAAAATTTGCTACATTCCCTGCTGCAATATCTATATGTTAATGAGGCAACAAGTGAAATTAAACAGTTAAAATTGTCTGTAATCTTACTGGTGTCCAGGGAATATTTTTAATCTGGTACATGCTGTTACTGAAAGCTTGGTTCTTGGGCCAAACATGCCCAAAAACATTTGTTACATTGTTAGATTGATGTTTGTTCTGTGGAGCTGGGATTGTGTCAGCAATAGTTTGCAGACAAAGTGTAGTGCTTGAATTAGATTGTGACCCTGATGGATGCTCCAATGGTTGCTTTTAGCCTGGAAGAGTTCTTAAGAAGGGACTCTACTACAACAATGCAAACAGCAGATGCAGAGATTTGGGCCAGGTCTAGATCCTAATTACACATTTAACTCTCTCTGGCACTATCCAAATTATGACCCCCATCTAAACACTATTACATATTAGCCCCTGTCCTTCCAAGGCTGATAACTGATGCCAGGTACCTTCTAATTGGTCAGAAGGCTTCACTATGTAAATATGACATTCTAGTCCTCCCCATGCCACCTACATATTGTGTTGTGCAGCTGCATATACCAGTACAGTAACCCCCCACCGATCGTGGGGGTTAGGGACCCACCCCACCCGCGATGCACGAAAATCTGTGATATGCGGAAGTGGGTGGAGGGCTATTGTGCGGCGTGCAGGCAGCAGCAGGGGGATCTTACCTCCCACCGCCACTGCTCACCCACGCGGCCCCGAGGCTTCTCAGGGGTGTGTGGGAGGGCCGCTCGGAGCGACCAGATCACCTGCCGCCGCTTGCCCGCGTGGCCCTGAGGCTTCTCAGGGGTGTGTGGGAGGGCCACACGGAGCGACCGGATTGCCCGCCGCCGCCTGCCCACGCACCCCGGAGGCTTCTCGGAGGTGCAGGGGTGGCGCGGAGAGACCCGATCACTCTGCGCCACCCCTCCCGGCCACCCCAAGGCTTCCTTGGGGAGCATGGTTGAGCGGCGCAAAGCAACCCAATCACTCCGCGCCGCCCCTCCCAGCTGCCCAAGGCTTCTGGGGGGTGCATGGGAGGGCGGCGCAGAGTGACCCGATCGCCCCCGTCACCCTCCCACACAGACCCCCGAGGCTTCTCGGGGTGCGGGGGCATGGAGAGACCCGGCCTCTGGCCCCCCACGGTGCAGGTACCGCGATCCCATGATGTAGCGGGGCCGCGTTACCTCACCCGCGAAATGGCGGGGGGTCACTGTATGACCAAAGGCCCCTACATGGGCTGCTTCTTTTTTTTAAATGCTCTCAGTACCTTTGAAAGTCTCAGTACCATAAAGAGAAGAAAATTGTGGTATTTCGGTCACATAACGTGTAAAAGCAAATACCATCTGCTGCAGGTTATCCTTCAAGGCAAAATAGATGGGAAGCATGGCCCAGGGCATAGACGAATATTCTGGTTTAAGAATCTAAGACAATGGGTTGCAGTGGGCACAGCTTCTCTATTTAGAATAGCTTTAGATAAACAACAGATTGTGCTATTGATTGCCAACATTCTCCGAGGACATGGCACCTGAAAGAAGAAGAAGAAGCACTACCTTTGGGACAAACATCATCTCTACTTTGCATTTTAGATTTCAGCCAACAGGAAGTCCAATCAATCTGGTCACCTAGCAGATATATACAGAGCAAGCACATGTTTGCAAGCACATGTTTGTTACATATGCTGTTTACACTAGGGGTGTGCGTCAGGTTTGAAAATATTTGGAGTTCACCTAATACCTTTTTCAGATAGTTTTGAATATATCCAAATACAATGTTTCTGAATATCTATAATAATAATTCCTAATATTTAGTGTCCTATTTACTCCTATAGCAGGCCTGCAGAACTGGTAGACCGTGGTCCACAAAGGGTTCAAAAGTAGCCCATCAATTAAAAAAGTGAGGAGATAAGTTTTCTACCCCTCCCTCCCCCATCCCGAGGACCACCACTGCCCCAGCAAAGTTCTGGGTCTGCCAGCCCATTGTCTCAGCTGAGCGGGACAGTTCAAGAGCCATGGCACACTGAAATCTGTTCCCTCCAGAATGAAGTAATTGGTTTTCGATGGATTCCTATGGGAAACCACTGTTCTACTTACAATTTTTTTTTTACTTACGAGCATGTGCTCAGAACAGATAAAATTCATAAGTAGAGGTTTTAGTGTAGTAGCCCTCAGGCACTTTGGGTTGGAAAAAGTAGACCTTGGCCTGTTCAAAGTTTAACAGCCCTGTCCTATAGATTAGAAAGTGAAGGCTAGGTTTCTGCTTACTAGAGGAAGAAGTGAAAGAAATGTCAATTTCTTGGGCATCCTGGAGTAATTTCTTTAGGGAAATAGAACTTACAGAGTATTTGGCAGTGGTACTTCTATTGTCGATTATATAATTTGCTGTTTATTATTTGATATGTATCTTATTTTGCTGTATATTTGAACTGTTGTAAGCTACCCAGAGTGACCGTTTAGGCCAAATGGGTGGGAAATACATACACACGGGGGGGGGGAGGGTACCAGGGGTAGAGGGAGCAAAGAATTCAGTGTCCCCTGTGTCAAGAATATTCTTGAGAGTGAGTTGTTCAACTTGCAATTAGAGATATGGAGTCCAGCTGTGGACTAAAGCAAGCTTGGTAAAGTGGCCTTGACAGGAAGGCGAGTGTCCAAGGACAGTGGAGCGTAGCTCAGAAGCGTGGATGAGAGAAGCACTATGACATGTGATGTAAAAGTAAATATGTGATTGGAAAGAAATGCTATATATACCTTATGTATTGTAATATGTTCTGGCTGTTTAGCCAGGGCTGTTTAGCCAGTAAGCCTGATGTGTTGTCTGTGACCAGGAAGAGTAGCTGGATTATGTATGCTACTGGATGTAAGTCTGGAAACCAATGGAACATGTATATATTTTGTATATAGACTGCAATAGAAAACCAGCAAGAAACTCTGTCATATTTTTGCCTCTAATCCTTGTCATTGCTGCAACTCTCTAACTGAGGTTAGCTCCTCATACATTCCTTGACAGGTTATGGGCCCAGTCAACGTTTAAGCCAGCATGATAAGTGGTTAGAGAAAAGTTTTTGAAGTTGCTGAGTTTGGAGCTGAAAGCTGAAAGCTGAAAGAAGTTGCCAGGCAGTCTTCCCTGATGTATGAGATAATCCAAAACAGAACATGAAATGATACTGGAAGATGCTGTTCCCCATCGGTTGCATAACCCAGGAAGAAATGCACGGTGTGTTTCTTCTGATCATGTGTTTCAGCACCACCTTGATGTTTCTCACTTGAAATCCATAGAAAAGGAGGCGGCTTTGGCTGATATTGTTGCCTGATCTCAGCAGGCAACCTGCTTGACTGTGGTTACAAATATACTCTTAATCTAATCAATGATAAACCTTTAAAACCAATTTGTGATTTCATCATTAACCTGTACAGTACAAACAAGAGGGCTCTCCACTATTTTGCAAAAATAGCAGACAAAAAGCAGCCTACACCTACAGCTTTGGCAAGTAAGCACAGGGGATAGTAATTGTCTTCAAATCAATGCAATTAATTATGGCTGCTCATTATAATTTTTAAAGGTCACTTCTGCAAAAACCAAGATAATGCAGTCTTTGAACTGCTGCTTTGCTTCGTTAGAGCCGAAGGACAATTAATTGCTCGTGCTTAATACGAGGCTTGCTTGGAGTCCTCTCTCTTAGATACCACTGTTGTATTTGGATTACATGGCTACTGAGAATTCTAACTCACCAAAACCACTCCTGGATTCTTAAAAATGAGAATGAAATGAAGGGAGTGGAGTGGAGTTGGGTAAAAGGTTGAGCGTATACTACTACATTACTAGGATGCAAAATGGAATAATTTCCAGTTGTTTTAAGCGTCTGTAAACTATTTTCCTTTTTTCTCTCCTTTATCCCATATTAAATGTTTGCCTTCTACCACCTGTTGTATGCATTTGTGTATGGCTTGTTTGCTCTAATTATGAGATCCATAAGGAACATTAAGAATGGAGGAACCAAAAGGCTCAAGTGACCTGGCTGCATGTTTGGCTCTACCTCCATGCCCATCATTTCCAGCACTGCAAAAGAACACGGATCAAAATCTCATGAGAAGCAGGGCTGCACAACATATGATCCAGTAAAAAAGGATGTGTCCCCCTGGACCACCATGGCAGGCAGAACCATGTCCATCACATATTACTTCAGCTTGCTGGGGAGGCTTGTGTGACTTTCCTTTAATAGAAATAGCTAGAGTTACAATTCTTTTTTAAAACTGTGGATTACCTTTTTTTTAAAGCAGCCTAAGGGTTTGTTTGGATTTTTTTAAAAAATGTCCAAGTGAGTGTTAGGTCTAATGAAGAGCACCCCACTGTTTTTGCCTTGCAGCATCCTTGCTGTGTCAAGAAATCACGATGCTGATTTGAAGATGAAGCAGAGGAAAGAGGGCGCTAGCTGTGTTTTTTAGCCCTTGGCTTCTTTAGCACATTTGCCAAACTGACAATTAATTACAATGCCTGATGCTAAGAATTGGCCAAGGACTGAAGTTCCACACTGTACATCAACCACCAGCTGATATTTTCAGATGGAAACAAAGTTGTGTCACTGCAGCTGTGCGTGGCCATTCATTTTCTTATCTTTGTCAGCTCTCCCAGTTCACTTCAGAATCCCTGACAACAAGTACACTTGCCAAATGCCCAGCAGCACTTGCTGCTCAGAATTTGCATTCCTACTTACGACTGGCAACTGAGCATTCACTTAAAAACATTGGGCTTCAGCGTTCAGTGGCAGGGAATGAAATGGCACATTGCTCTACGTTCCATGCAGTTCTCTGTCTTGTTTTTTAAAATAGTATGGATGCTATAGTGATATCCTCTTGGAAGATTGAAAAATACCCCAGCTGGCTTTCTAGGCAAGGTCACTTGAGAAGCATTGAACCCCCCCAACTGTGCGGGGAAGCCCCAGATGAGGCAACAATGGATTCCGTGGGACTTGATGCCCAGGAAGCCAGCTTGCTCTTATCTCTTTCCCCACATTAGCCAAGCGAGGCCATGAGATCGTACAGAGGAACAAACAAGCTGTCTGGCAGTCATTCATCAAGACCCTTCCTACATACACTGGTACATCAGATTAAGCCCTTCCCAGGAATTCATCAGCCTATACCATCCTGACATGTAAGACTCTCACCCCACCTCTGATGCTCTGCCTTTTGCAACTAATAAAAGGGTCTGGCCTCATGCTGGCAGAGGAAGCTGTTGCATGAGGCCTGGCTTTCGTTGAACCCAACCATATGTGTCTGTGTAGAATCATTCCTACAGGATGCCTTGATCTGGATTGAAGCCACCACATGGCAAGAAAGAATGCAGCCTTACCCTCCCCAGATGCTGCCATTCTACGGACACAGTAGTTAGACGGGAGAAGGAGGTTGTTTCTTTAAATGCTGGCCAGTGAGGTAAGGAATCGCAAGGTGAATTGGCTGGAAATGGAAGGATTATATCTTCCTTTGCATTGCCATCTTTTCTGAATAAGGTTGCCACACCCTTATTTTAGATATTATAAAAGAAGATATGGATTTGCACAGAATGGAATTCACGTAATGTAAAATAATAGTACTTTGACCCTTTTATAACAGGTGTTTTTTAATACATATAAGCTATCAGTTGATTATGCATTTAAGTGGTAGACAGGCATATATATGAACCACCCAAGAGATTGTTTCCATATTGTTCATTCTAAAAGTGAAGCTGTAGCAGTATGTTATGTATTGGGAAGTGTTCAGGAGATATTGTAGTTGTATCAGTGTAAATTTGACCATGCTTCTTTCACATGTCTGTTCTCAAAGAAGGTAGAACTAGCAATTTTGTGCTAAATGCAACTTTAGGCCTTCCTAGAGTCTGCCACTGAAGCGAGAGAGCCAGTAGAGCATAGTGGATCGCATGCTGGATGAAGACTTGGGACATATACATTCAAATCCCCACGCAGCCATGAAGTGGGCCAAAATAGCAAGCCTTTCCTTGAAATTCTTACATCTCTAGAAGTGGCATAGCAAGAAGTAACAGCAGAACTGATTGGTGCAACTGATTGGTGCATGCTGGCACGGCTCGGGCGGGTGGAAGGGGCAAGCCACGACAGCATGCATGCCCCTCACTTCCACCTGCCTGCATGCTGGCACAGCTCAGGCGGGGCGGAAGGGAGACTCATGCATGCTCGCACAGCTCACCCCTTCCACCCACTGGATCCTTTTGAATTTGCCATGGCACCAGCAAGAGTGCTCATGCGGCACCAAATTCAAAAGGATCCAGCCTTCCCCCTCCTCCCCTTTGCCCAAGTGAATGGGTGGAGGGGGAAGGCTGGATCCTTTTGAATTTGGTGCCCCATCATCAGGGAAGGCAAGGATGGGGGAGACAAGCTGGTTCTGCCTCCCCCCCCCACACACACACTGGAAGGCAAGGCTGCTGGGTAAACGCTGGGGGAGGCAGCAGTGCGATCCCCCTCTCCCCCCACCCGCTGTCCAGCGCTCACCGCTTCAAAGTCCCCACCAGAAGGCAAGGCTGGGGGGTTCGTAAGTAGAGCACACTACATCTAAAATTTATAAGGCAGCAGTTTAAAAAGAGGAAGGTTTTCAGCTCGTAAGTTGAATTACTCGTAAGTAGAGCCGCTCGTGAGTAGAGGTACCACTGTACGACAAACCATTAAAATTATTTAAGTGGGGCAAAGGCCACAGTGATGTGAGAACTTTTGATTTTTTTTTTTTTTTTTTTTTTTTTTTGCTTATGAGTAAGTCAAGACACAAGAACAGCTTATGTTGGAGTCTAAGGCCGCATGATGACTTTTAGAGAAGGCATTTACCAAGACTAAAGTATTGGCAAAATGCCCGCTATTCCAACACAGCCACTACTACAGCATTTCACAGAAAATATTGGAAGATTAGCAGCTATGTTCTAATTCTCACAAACATCTGTAGCAAACCTGAATTTGAGCTTAACCACTAGTGATTCTGAGTGAGCAAACTATTTTCTCCTTCAGAAAATGTACTTACCAAAGATTTACTTATCAAGAGGAAGATTCTTGGGTCTTGACCCTGGAACACAAACACTGGCTTAACAGCTTCTTAACATTTCAAGAGTTATGTATTTTCTTCATGGATTTCTGTCAGCTTGCTAGCTAGAGCTGTATGTGTGATAATGTAGCAATGCAGTCAGAGGAAATGCTGTCTTTGCTATTACAAGGGATTATAAAACCAGTTTTATGGGCATGAAGAATTGAAAAGAGAAGATTTACAGTGCGGTTGCATGTGTCTACTGAAAGGTCACACCATGTTTATGATGGTAGTCTATATGGCTAGTAGTGAAGAATCTTTAGTCAGCTAATTCTTTAGTCCCTTCCAATTTAAATAAAACAAACCTAGCTGGCTGTATAATTTTCCCTCCACATTTAAAAATACGAACCTGGCTTAAGCGTATTCAACAGAGTCCCACTTCATAATGCTACTTCCTCCCCACTTTAAGAATATGAAATGTTCATGAGTAGAAAGGGATGAGCAGTGAATTTTTCACAGGAGGAAATGTTTATAAATGTGGTTTCCCTGTTTACAGTCTGAAGAGATATACCCTGCAGTTTCTGCACATTTATTTGGATTGGACATAGAACCAAACCATAGGAGCTCTGTGATTCAAACAATTTTTAGGTAACATAGAAGGGCAGCGTGACTTGACAGATTGATGCTTTTATCATAGATAAGCTTACCCTGTGGCATTTTGTTACAGTAATAGCCAAAGACTCAGCAGCCCTTCTGGAGCAGACAACCATCCAAATAAAAATCAATTTTAGTTTTTCAAACTGCTTTTTTGAAGAGGCATTTCCCCTTGTATTCTTTAGCCATTTTTGAGACAGACTCTAAGTCACAGTGATCTAAAGATTAATCAAAAAATAAATATCACACATAGAATGCTAGGGAGACTGGAGGAATCATCTGCATTAGTTTGCCATTTGTGTGAATGGAATCATGTTGATTGCCAATATTCCATTGGTTTGCAATTTGCCCCTATTAATTTAACATTTCAAACTTTTTAATAGCTAAGCTAATCTGACTAATCTAGTCAGCTCCACATTGCCCACCCTGATGTAGAAGAAAAAGCCATAAATAAAGAAATAAATAAAATAAAAAAAGGAGAAGAAATAAGACAGGCATGTACAATTATGCATTATGTGAAGAAAGGAAGGTGTTCCATCTGGAAGTCATCACCAGAGGTAGGCCTTCTCTGTGGTGGCACCAAGACTATGAAATCCTTTCCTTGGGGTGCGCCACCCGGCTCCCTCCCTGTATCTTTTAGGAGACCGTTGAAAGCACTTCGCTTCAGGGAGGCATTTCAGTCTAGTCCTAGTTGAGCATTTTTCCTCCAGATACCCTTTTCTATGATAATTTGTTGGTTCCACTGTCTTTTAATGCTGTTGCCACATTATTGCTTTCTGTATTATATTTTAGTGTTTTGTTGTGATGATTTGTTTTTAATTATTTTACTTTATTTTATTTTATTTTAGAGTATTTTTACCCAACCTTTCTCCTTGGAAAAAGGACCCAAGGTGGCTTACAGAATGAGGGATAATATACATTCCAGTGCAATTAAGACATGTTCAAGTATTGAGAACAGGAAAATGAGGGACATCTTACAGCATTAATAGACCACATTACATTAAAGCTACAAGAGAACACAAGCGGTTAAAGGGGGTAAAGTTCCATGTAAAGTTATGGGTGGTGGAAACTAACACTGAAAACATAGTGTCAATGTAAACCCATAAGGTTATAAGAAGTTATAAACACAAAGTCTATGTGATACTGTTGTTGTTCAGTCGTTCAGTCATGTCCGACTCTTTGTGACCCCATGGACCAGAGCTCGCCAGGCCTTCCTATCTTCCACTGGCTTGTGGAGTTTTGTCAAATACATATTGGTTGCATCGATGACACCGTCCAACCATCTCATTCTCTGCCATCCTCTTTTCCTTTTGCCTTCAATCTTTACCAACATCAGGGACTTTTCCAAGGAGTCCTTTCTCCTCATGAGGTGGCCAAAGTACTGGAGCCTCAGCTTCAAAATCTGTCCTTCCAGTGAACATTCGGGGTTGATTTCTTTCAGGATGGATATGTCTGATCTCCTTGCAGTCCAGTGGACTCTCAAGACTCTCCTCCAGCACCACAGCTCAAAAGCATCAATTCTGCGGCGATCAGCCTTTATAGTCCAGCTTTCACTTCCATACATCACTACTGGAAAAACCATAGCTTTGACTATCCTGACCTTAGTTGGCAAAGTGATGTCTCTGCTCTTTAGGATGCTATCTAGGTTTGCCATTGCTTTCCTCCCAAGAAGCAGGTGTATTTTTATTTTGTTGCTGCAGTCGCCATCTGCAGTGATCAAGGAGCCTAAGAAAATAAACTCTGTCATTGCCTCCATTTCTTCCCCTTCTGTTTGCCAGGAGGTGATGGGACCGGTGGCCATGATATTAGTTTTTCACCCTCATTAAGAGGTTCTTTAATTCCTCCTCACTTTCTGCTATCAGAGTAGTATCATCTGCGTATCTGAGGTTGTTGATATTTCTTCCGGCAATCTTAATTCCAGCTTGTGATTCATCCAGACCTGCTTTTCGCATGATGTACTCTGCATATAAGTTAAATAGGCAAGGTGACAGTATACAGCCTTCCCAATTTTAAACCAGTCAGTTGTTCCATATCCAGTTCTGACGGTTGCTGCTTGTCCCACATATAGATTTCTTAGGAGACAGATAAGGTGGCCAGGCACTCCCATTCCTTTAAAGAACTTGCTATAGTTTGTTGTGGTCCACACAGTCAAAGACTTTGGCATAGTCGATGAAGCAGAAGTAGATGTTTTTCTGGAACTCTCTGGCTTTCTCCATAATCCAGTACATGTTGGCGATTTGATCTCTAGTTTCTCTGCCCCTTCGAAATCCACTTCTGGAAGTTCTCTTTCCACATACTGCTGAAGCCTGCCTTGTAGAATTTTGAGCATAACCTTGCTAGCGTGTGAAATGAGTGCAATTATGCGATAGTTGGAGCATTCTTTGGCATTTCCTTTCCTTGGGATTGGGATGTAGACCGATCTTTTTCAGTCCTCTGGCCACTGCTGGGTTTCCCAAATTTGCTGGCATATCGTGTGCAGCACCTTTACAGCATCCTCTTTTAAGATTTTAAAGATTTCAATTGGAATGCCATCACCTCCACTGGCCTTGTTGTTTGCAATGCTTTCTAAGGCCCACTTGACTTCACTTTCCAGGAAGTCTGGCTCCAGGTCAGAAACTACACTATCTTGATTATCAGGGACATCCAGATCTTTCTGATATTCCTCTGTATATTCTTGCCATCTCTTCTTGATCTCTTCTGCTTCAGTTAGGTCCCTACCATTTTTGTCCTTTATCATATCCATCTTTGCATGAAATGCCCCTTTAATATCTCCAATTTTCTTGAATAGATCTCTGGTTTTTCCTTTTCTGTTGTTTTCCTCTATTTTTTTGCACTGTTCATTCAAGAAGGCGGCCCTATCTCTCCTTGCTATTCTTTGGAAGTCTGCATTCAATTTTCTGTATCTTTCCCTTTCTCCCTTGTATTCTCTCCTCCGCTCTTTGTAGGGCCTCGTTGGACAACCACTTTGCGTTCTTGCATTTTCTTTTCTTTGGAATAGCTTTCATTGTAGCCTCCTGTACAATGTTACAAGCCTCCATCCATAGTTCTTCAGGTGTTCTGTCCACCAAATCTAGTTCCTTAAATCTATTCTTCACTTCCACTGTGTATTCATAAGGGATTAGACTTAGATTATACCTGACTGGCCCAGTGGTCTTCCCTACTTTCTTCAGTTTAAGTTTGAATTTTGAAATAAGAAGCTGATGATCTGAGCCACAGTCAGCACCAGGTCTTGTTTTTGCTGACTGTATTGAGCTCCTCCATCTTTGGCTGCAGAGAAGATAATCAATCTGATTCTGGTATTGTCCATCTGGTGATGTCCATGTGTAGAGTCGCCTTTTGTGTTGTTGGAAATGAGTGTTTGCAATGACCAGCTTGTTCTCTTGACAAAACTCATTTAGCCTTTGCCCTGCTTCATTTGGAACTCCAAGGCCAAACTTGCCAGTTATTCCTTTTATCATTTGACTCCCTACTTTAGCATTTCAATCCCCTATGATGAGAAGAACATCTTTCTTTGGTGTCAGTTCTCGAAGTTGTTGTAAGTCTTCATAAAATTGGTCAATCTCAGAGTCTTCAGCACCGGAAGTTGGTGGATACACTTGGATTGCTGTGATGTTGAAAGGACTGCCTTGGAATCGTACCGAAATCATTCTATCATTTTTAGGTTGTATTCCAGCACTGCTTTTCTCACTCTATTGTTGACTATGAGGACTACTCCATTTCTTCTATGGGATTCTTTCCCACAGTAGTAGATGTGATAGTCATCTGAACTGAATTCACCCATTCCTGTCCATTTAAGTTCGCTGATGCCCAAGATGTCAATGTTTATTCTTTCCATCTCACGTTTGACCACATCCAGCTTACCCTGGTTCATAGATCTCACATTCCAGGTTACAGTATGCAGTATATTTCTTTGCAGCATTGGACTCAACTGCTAATTCCTTGGACAGAGTAAGTGGATATATCCATGAAAGCTCACAATGGAATATAATGCTTAGTCTTTAAGATGCTGTGTTGATTTTGTTTTTTATTTCTGTTTTTTCTGGCTCTATAACTGTTTTGCCTTCTCAACAGCTGCGCACTCATGCACGCGGTTCAGATATCCTTTGCCTTCCATGCAACCAGAACACATTTTGTGAATCTTATTTATGCATGTTTATATAGAATGTATAATTTAGTTAGACTGTTATTGAATTTGTAGGCTCAGAATCTGGATTTTCTTATTCCAGCCTTAGGGTGCAATCTTTCCCTTATTGCTCTGTGAATAGGTACAAATTAAATCTATCATGAGTCTTGTGCTGACCTGGCAGGTTCTAAACTTGTGATGCAGGAAAGCAGTTTAAGCAGTCATTTTTCTGACTTCAAAAATTGTGTTGGCTATATAATTTCTCCTCTCTTCGTGTCCTGTAGAGGTGTGATTGCTACTGCTGATAGTTCATAATCAGTAAGCACAGGAGTGATAAAAGTATACAGTATAACTAAAGACTGCAGTAAATTAAAATTATAAAGGATATATATTTTGGTTCAGAATTACCAGAACTGCTAGGCTAAATGTATGCACAGTATAAAGTGCATAAAAGTTATTAATTTAATGCCAAATTATGTATTCTCGGTATAATGGTCTATTGCCAGACGTGTTTTCTTATCATAGTTTTCCACAACTGGGATAGGAACTAGGATGTCAAATTAAAACTTTCATCAAGGCCAGTTTCAGTCCTGCAGCCCATTGTTGCAGATCCTATAACAGTGCAAGTAGCATTTCCCAGTGGACGTGGACACACTGTACCCTCACTTGTGATACACATCAAATCTGTGTCTTTAGTTTAGGAGATATTACTTAGTCGTGTTTGATGCTATTTTGAGGAAGCAGAATGCTTTGGAAAATGTATCAGAACTTGGAATGAAACTCACTAGATGACCTTGGGCCAGTCACTCTCTCTTGGTTCAACCTGCAGCACAAGGTTCTTGTGAGGATTCTTGTGGGAAAGAGGAAAGCCTTGTACACAATCTTGACCTCTTTTTTGGGGGGGAGGAGGGAACGACAAATTGTAAATATAAGCAAGAAAAGAGGTAAGCAAGCACATATAGGATGAATCCATGGGTGAATTTGCAGGTGTTTTGTTATGGAACATGAATGTTTAAGAGCAGAACCTTTGTTGCCTACAGCTGAGCTTCCCTTAAAGGCATGGTGAAAAATGAAGAGGCGTGACCATCACAGTTTTGGGTGTAACTAGGCTACAACTTTATTAATACAGCAAACAATACTCTAGCTAGGCAATTGGGTTGGATCCTATGCATCAGAGGAGCACCCCATCCCTCTGATGTTCCCGGCCAGGGTGTCCACCCAATCAGTATCCTGTGCCTCCACTCCAATTACATGTTCCAGGGGATGCCCACCCCCATTGGAGGCAAAGTCATAAATCATTGTTACCAGGTCATAAATCATTCCCAATGGAGATGGGTTTCACACACACCTTGTTATTTTGCCATGACCATATCCGGTTTACATTTTGCTTTAGAGCCTGGATCCATCCCAATGCCTATAAAAATGCCAAACCTCTCAGTTATGACAAACATACTAGCATTCATCATAGTAGGTACAAATATAGTTATCTAACCAATATATAACGAAAAAGGGTGGAGGGTGGACGGGGCTGCTCAGTGACCAGGAGGGGAAAGAGGGGGTTGTTCTCCTTGGATCCTCTTTTTAAATCCCCTGGGACAGCCCCTTGGAAAGTGCTGTGCACCAATGGGGCAGCCCTCTCCTGGCGTCCATTTCTGCATCTGGATGTCTCCCCCACACACATTCCTATGCTGAACCCCTGGACCACCTCTGCTCCCATGTGGGGGTCACCATCATTCCTTTGTTCCAGGTTGTCCACTCCGGCAACAATCTTTGGTCCGGTAAGTAGAGCCCTCTTCTTAAGCGAAGCCAAGAAATAAGCAGTGAGAGGGAAAATTATTTTTTTAAACTACAGATCCCAGAATACATCTGCTACCATGACCAGTGAGAGTTGTAGTCAAAAATATTTTCCCTTTACCTGCCTAGAAATGAAGGTGTTTTTCTGCCACCTCCTGAGCTGTGCCGCTCACGGCCTAAGCGACAGCAACAGTTTTATCAGGCTTTTCACTAAGCAGGCACAATATTAGCTAGTCCCATCTGGTGTAGTTCAGGTGTAGGTGAGTGACCCAGTTTCATCTCTTCCTAGAGAAATGGAGTTCTTATGACTAACAATAACAACAACAAAATATTGAATGTCCTGCTTTAGGGCCTTACTCTTGTTTCTCCTCGGGGAAACACCAACCGTCATAGCTTCCACAGGAGGAAATTGACTTCTGGGGGGAAATGGAGTAGCCCCATCAGTGAAGAAGTCTCCTTGTGGGAGAACACCTCCATTTCACCCTACCTGCAGCCTACCCGGAAGCTGGTCAGTCTGTGGCATTAGATTATTCTGCCCACTAATACAAACAGACTTTGAGAGGTAACGCTGCACATTGAAGCCCACATTTAGAGATCAACTCAGAGAAATTTGTTCCATCATGCCAAACATCCAGATTTTTCAAACAACAAAATACTGACAGAATAAACTTTTCCAGGATCAATCCAAACGGTATAAATAGCCAGCAGAATTGATAGAATTCTTAATCCGGATGCAGACGACATCAAACAAAAACAACATAGATGATTTGGCAGTTATTAGGGTTTACATTACAGAATCACAAAAGATTCATAAGCTGTCCAGGATTTCCCCCCTGAGGATTTCAATGTCAAGCCAAGAAAATAGATGAATTTATCACAGTTAACACATGCTTTTCCAAGGTAGCCTTTTGTCCCCATTTTAGTCTTGAGCCACTATCTACTACTGTTGAAAGATCTCCCAGGTGAAAGATTGGGAAGTGAAAATTGTATTTCTAACTTCAGCAGGATTGGTCTGTATAAGTGGAATAGGGTGCTATATACTAATCCCTGAAATGTAAATGTAAACTCCCTCCTTCACTCTGTTCTCCACCTTTTTGTGTCTCAAAAGTATTTCAAGAATACAAACTCACAAGTTCAACTTCTGTAAGTGTGCACTTTCTTTCTTTTGATAATATTTCCAGCTAGTTTAAAAAAAAATCTCTTGGCCAGTATCCTGTTTTGAATCCCAATCAGAGTGGGTAAAATGACTCAATGGGATTTAAACAAGTGTAGACTACAGTTGATCCAACAGGTCTACTGCTAGTTGGGACTAGTAACAAGCCAGCATACTTTCTTACTGCTGTGCTAGTACTCATACCGTATTGCTAGTAGTGTTGCTGAAGTGTAAATAACCCATCCTTAAGTGAGGAAATGCTCAAAAGCTGATTAGTGTGATAATCAAAATGGAGCTTCTTCACATGCTCTTGCTTTGCCCTATGAGACAAAGAACAAATGGTTAAATAGTAATCATAAGCATGTTCTTCCTTTCTAAGTTTTATTTTAATTGTGCTATCAATCATGTATCATTTGGGCACTTATAACCTGTAAAGAGTCACAACTACTGTGTTGTGCCTCTACATCAGTAGTGGCCAAACTTCGGCCCTCCAGATGTTTTGGATCACAACTCCCAGAATTCCAAGCCTTTATTGCCAGTGACAAAGGACTGTGGGAGTTGTGGTCCAAAATGTCTGGAGGGCTGAAGTTTGGCCACCACTGCTCTACATGGTACAGGGATGACCCCCCCCCCAATGTGTTGGCATTACAATTGCCATTATACCTCACAATTGCTCTGCTGGTTCATGATGGGAGTTGGAAGTCCAGCAAACAGCTGTCTTTTGCCCACCCTTAATGAAGGGTTGTGCAGAGTTTCTATGAATGGATAGCCAATGCTAATGAAACCAATCTGGTCTACTGAGGTATGTGTTTTTTTTTAAAAGTAATTATAGCATATTGAAGCAATTCAAGGACTTAATGCATTTCATCTCTCTGCATCATTAATTTTATCCACAGTTCAAGGTGCAGAACATACAAATAAATTACATTGCATTTTAATTCCATTCAAAGCAGCATTAACTTCATAGTAACACTATTGACTTTACTATAACAACTTTCCTTAACAGATAATTTGTGTCAGGGCAGCAGTAAATATGGAATCTGTCCTTGCTTTGGAAAGAGCAGATTTGACTTTGCATATATACTGCGGAGGAGCAATCATATTTTGAGCATTTGAACCATTTACATCCCTTGGATTTGCAAAGCAAGTGATAGCCTATCATTAAATGCCAAATTTAAGCACCCCCTTTCTCAGAGGCATGCACTTTAACTGAAAGTGACTGATTCGCACTATGGTGTAGTGGATAGAGTGACTAGGACTCTGGAAAACAGGGTTTAAAAATCTCCATTTGGCCATGGAAAATCACTGGGGAAGTGGAACTGGTAAAGCTGCTCCTTAAAATACCTCACTTATATGGAACACCCTAGCAGAGCTGCTATAAGTTGGTTCTGACTTGACAGCATAGAACACACATGCACAGTCTTCAAGAGTTTGAAGATGTATACAGCCTAATTTGGGAGCAGTAATTAAAAGTTCAGCATGAGTGTGGAGAGAGGCTGATGAGATACATTTGCATTCAGAATCGAGTGAAGAAGGGAACATTAAAAAGAAGATTATGCCTACAAGAATTTGTTTTTATCCCATGTTACCTCCAATGAGTTCATTACACCATACTGTACATGGCTCTCTCCCTCCCCACTTTGTCTTTCCAGTAGTCCTATGAGATCCATTAGAAAGTAACAGTTGCAAAGACAGTGCACTGAGTACATTGGAAGTCAGATGGTGGTGACAATTGTATAGTGGAATTCCAGAAATGTCTTCCAAGGATACCAGCAGGTCCTGTTCTGTAAAGAAAAAAGCCTTTGTTCTCCTTCTCAGTCATTGTTCTGGACATGCTCCCAGAAACGGGATGAATGGCAATTTTAGCTGTAGTCATTGTAATAAACCTCCCACAATATATTTTCAGAAGTATTACTTTATTTAAAAAATTAGACTCTGTTGATATGGAAATGGGGAATGGGGCAAGGTTTTCCTAACAATCATGAAGCAATTTCAGAACCATTGGCAATAATCTTTGAGAAGTCCTGGAGAACAGGGGAAGTCGCCATAGATTGGAGGAGGGCGAATGTTGTTTCCATTTTCAAAGGGGGGGAGAGGACATGAATAATTACTGCCAAATCACCTCGACAATCGACATCCATTCCTGGAAATATTCTAGAGCCGATTATTAAGCAGTCTGTGATTATTTAACAAGCAATGCTGTCATTACTAGAAGTCAGCACAGGTTTCTCAAAAAGAAGTCATGCCACACTAATTTGATCTCTTTCTTTGATGGAGTTACAGGCCTGGTGGAGGAGGGGAACACTGTGGATATTGCTTATCTTGATTTCAGTAAGGCATACTGTTAGGTGGATTTGTAATCGCTTGACTGGTCTTTTGCAAAGGGTGATCATAAATGGCTCCTCCTCAGCATGGAGAGAGGTTACCAGTAGGGTGCTCCAGGGTTCTGTTCTGAGTCTGGTGCTATTCAATATCTTTATTAATAATTTGGATGGAGAAATTGAAAGTAGACTGATTAAATTTGCAGATGATACCAAATTGTGAGGGGTTAATTCCCTAGAGGATAGGATAAAAATCCAAAATGACTTTGACAGGTTGAGAGTGCTGGGCTAAAGCTAATGGAATTTGTTTGTTTGTTTGTTTGTTTGTTAGATCTATGTCCCACCCATCTCTCCTTCTGGCCATTCTGGACGGCTTACAACATTATACAAAATACAATCAGACATAAATAAGAACAAATTAATACAATAACGCCACAATAACGGTAACAACAAATATGAAAATAAAACAAAACCAATAAACAAATCATATAAATCTTGACATAAGATTAAAAGGCAATCTGAGATGGCAAGACCGTGATTAAGTGATACAGCTAAGAGCTCAGGAAGGCCTGCTGAAAGAGCCAAGTTTTCAAGTTTCATCAAAGATATATGTGGGCATGAGTTTCAACAGAGAGAAACTTAGGGTCCTGCATCTAGACCGAAAAAATGACTTGCATCTGTTGGGAGTAGTTTGATGGGAGTTCCTGCATGGCAGGGGGTTGGACTGGATGGCCCCTGTGGTCTCTTCCTTCTCTGTGATTCTATGATTCTATTATTTTCATCTTCAGTATTTTGTTCATGTTTAAAAGATCAGCTGTTTCATCCTGTTACGTTGTGTGAGTGCTCAGCAACAGTTTGAAGCCAGTGGACTCCGGAAGATGCAACAGCCATTCCTTTGTTTTTCTGGCCAGATGGTACAAACATGTGTGTTCCCCAAGTGCTACTTATACATATGCCTTTGCCTTATCCTCCCAGTCTATCCTTTTGTATTTCATTAATCTGTTCTGTTTAAAGGCAGAATAAATTGCATATTTTTCTTACTTAGTAATTAGATTAAGGGAAATAGAATTCTACTATAAAATCACTTTGTGTAAGGAATTCTTCACTTGTATCTTGAGATTAGCTTCATTTTATTCTAAATATATAACCCTAGATCCAGTGGAGCCTTTCTGCTTACATGCAAAACAGGGGGGAGGGGCTGATTTTCTTCCTACTTCTCCATATAACTGCCTCTGGACACCATTCCTCTGCCTGCTACTCCTCAGGAGCATCCTTTCGGGATGGTCCGAGGGAGCTGCAGTGCATCATAGCTATTGCATCGTTGGTCATTCCATTCCCCATGTTCTTTTTATAACAGCCCAGCACGACTGAGAAAGCCTGGCTCAAGCTCATTGAGAGAATCTGGTCCAAACTTCTGCTCACGTGGGGAATAGAGTCCACAACTGGGGCATCTCCAAGAGACAAATGCCCAGCATCTGCTCCAAACTCTCCCACCAAAAAAAAAAAAAAAAAAAAGATTTCTCTTAGATCGTTGGCTCCCAAATTAAGGGTAGTAGATAGAGTGTGAAGAAATCCCAAGAGGGCATGAGACGATGAACTGCAACAGCATCCTTCATATTAAATTTGTTTTGTATCTGTTTTACTTTAATCTTTAGATCCACTTTCATAAAAACTTTTGTGGAAAGGAAAACGTTTTGTGTTTAATTTTAATTTTAATTTTAATATAATGTTGTGCTTATTTTTAATAATTTTAATTATTAAAAATTTGCATTTAACAATGGCAAAATATCATTAAGGGGTTGGAGGACAGTAAAGGAGAAGTAAGAAGGCATGAGGCATGATTCCCCTGCCACCCTCACCATTCAAAAGGGGGGCAAGATGCCAATAAGATTGGGAAGGGCTCCCCTGGGTTAAATGAATTATCTCCTAATTATCAACCCAAAATCTACCCTCACTGCCCGTGATATCTAGTTAAGATTTAAGAGCTTAATGATAGATGATGGATTTGAAACTGGTTTTCCTTATTTGTAGTCCTTCACTAACCAAGCTATGCTAGTTACCATATTTTCCCATCTATAAGACTTCCCCATGTGTAAGATACCCCCTCTAATCCAACCCAAAATTGCAGTTTTGCAACTGTGCAGTTCTCTCCTTGGCTTACTGTGTATAAGATGACCCTCAATTTTTAACCTAACAATATTTAGCCTAACAAATATAGTCTTACACATGGAAAAATACTGTATGTTTCCTAATAGTGGCCTCCTGATGTCTTTGCCCTGTGGAGGAGTCTGATCACAGTGGTCCTTCTAGTGAATTAGCTGTCAGAAAAGGAGAAAAACAGCTTCGACCTCTCTGTTGTTAAGTATACATTAATTAAAATGACAAAGATACGCAAGAGACAGACTTGTTTACTTCTCTGCATCCCATCTGATTCCATCCCAGTTCTTTCCCCTAAGTAATATATTGCAACTTCTAGATAGAAACTATGACCCTCATCTAAAGATGAATGACATTATCTGTGGATATTTCCATAGGTGTGCATTGAGACTTGCAATTCCCATTATACCTCACCATTGCTTTGCTGGTTTAGGATCGGAGTTGAAAGACCAACAAACAGCAGCGGTCTCTTGCCCACCTCTGATTTAATAAGGTGTTCTTTATATGTGAATATCAAGATCTTTGAAAACTAAGATCATTATTGAAGAGGGCACTAGGCAATTTACAAAGATCACTGTCTTTGTGTGACAGAACCGCTGCAGCAAAGCACAGTAATTTGTGATGATAAATTGCAGCTGTCAGAATGTCAAGATCACTTCATGGAATTCATTTCCAAGCTCGCATTTTGAGTTTATGTGGCAGTGGTTGCCCCCATGCCACCCCTCCTGAGGAAACCTCCCAGGGAAGCAGTGCAAAACACCGATTGTCTTTTTCCCCCAAGCTGGCTTCGCACAGTCGGGGGCAAATTAATTCCACTTTCTATTAATGGGAAAACAAAACAGGACTCTTGTCCTTTTGAAAGATAGCTGAAGTGAAGACAGATAAAATTCCAGCTTTCAGATTTGAGGGTGGATATTAAAACCGGGCCCATTATTTTTCAAAATGAGTTTTTCAGCATATGACTTGCCTGCCTTCTCCTACTTACAGCAAACATAGCAATTTATTTATCCTTCGCACGCATGACCTGCTTCTCATATTAGGCACTAAAGCATAAAGGTAGCCACTGGCCACTATCGAATGTTGAAGACTGCATAAAGCTGGACACCATTTTCTAGTTCCCAATAAAGTAACAAATAGAGATGGGCACGACTCGGTGAAATTGTCGTTTCCGTTTTCGGTTGTCGTTTCCGTTACGTAACGAGAATGGAAACGACAATTAAGCCATCAAAACTCGAACTTGAACCGATAAACGATAAATTGGGTCTGATTTGTCATTGTCGTTCATGGCATCACGGCGCCAGCGATCGCGTGGTGCCAAGCAGCGCAGCACAGAAAAAAAGTTTTAAAAATTAAAAAAACCCGATTCCCGGCCATAAAAGCAGGTGAAAATATGCCTGCCTGGGGGCACCTACCAAGGGGTGGTTTCTGGGGGGGTCCCGGCTTTCCCCCACTCCTGTCCTGGGCTGCTGGTACCAGGCGGGGGGGGCATCATCGTCTCCATTTGCCATGCGGTGGGGGGGGATCCAAAATGGCGACCACAATATTTTTTTTTAAATCGTGGTCCAAAAACCCACCAAAGCACAACAGAAACATGTGAAAATTAGGTATTTTAAATGCCTGATTTTTTTATAGTAGCAGCAGTGGGTTTTTCTTGCAACAAAACGTCTCCATTGATTTTATTTTATTTTATTTTTATTTTTTTATACATGCGCTGGCGCAATGATGGGCTAGCCATGGGATGGGACCATGCAAATTTTTGGACCCATTCCACCAATCACATGGCCAGGTTTTGACTGACACTTCTGGATGTGCCAGAGGGTATAAAAAGGCGAGACACCTTCCAAAAATCGCAGTCGGGTCGGGATTGTGGAGGGTGGAGGGCTGTCTGTCTGCGTGTAGCTGGTGGCTCGTGCTAGTTTCAATTTCGCGATAGGGAGAGATGGAGGCGCCGGAGAGGCTGTAGATTTCTCTTAGGCAGGCAGGGAGTCAGGGAATTTATTCAATTGAATTAAATAGAAAATAATTCCTTTTATTCTCTGCAGTTCTGTCTGCTGTGGGGGGAATAGCAGTAAGCAGTTTTTTTTTTCTCTTGCAATTTGTGAGGATTTTTGTTCCGTTCAAAGGGGAAGTTTGCCTGGAGGGAGGGGAGGTTCTTGCAGTTTGTGAGGATTTTTGTTCTGTTCAAAGGGGAAGTTTGCCTGGAGGGAGGGGAGGTGACTGGTCTGATTTATTTAAGAAATATACTACAACAACAGCATATTTTATATTTTCCCAACAAGTAATTAGCTTGCTTCCAGTGCACTAGTGCACTCAATTACATTTGGTGGCTGGCTGGTTCATCATTGACCAAGTCCAAGAGGAAAAAAAAGAAATATATTGCATTCTGCCCACTTTGTTTGCTTTGATAGGATGCATGCAGTCTTGTGCAGCAATCACCCAGTTTAAAGTGTTTTCCGCCTGCTCTGGGTCATTGCGGGACCCGCAGCCGACGCACGCACGCACGCCCCTCCCCCCTGCCGCTGTTGCCGCCCACCCATGCCCCCACCACCACCACCGCCCGCCCGCACCTCCCCGCACCTGCACCCCGCCCGCCGCCTAGGGCGCAAAAACACCTAGTGCCGGCCCTGATTGCGGGACGCCAATGGGACGTCAAATCGCGCGAAATCGCGGTGGTAACGACAAATGACACAACGAAATGACAAATTTTTAAAAATTATCGTGACAAACGGAAACAACCCGAAATGGACCCGTCCCGACAAATGACAACTCGGAAAAAAAAATCCTGGTTGTGCCCATCTCTAGTAACAAAGCCTGTGTAGCAAAAGCTTGATCTCTGTTCTGCTGTGAAAACTGACTTGGGAGGCAGAGTGGTAATAGTGAAACCACATAAGTATCTCACATACTTGGGAAACCAAACTAGGGTCACCATAAATCAGAATCAACCTGATGGAATGTAACAAAAAGCAGGAGGAGAAGAAACCACCACCTCAGTAATCTCACCCCTCCTGATCCACCTTCTGCAGCATACTGACTTCCAGTTATGAAATATAAATATAGTGACACACTGGAGCCATCCCTAATTCAGCAGTGGTAGGACAATATTTTTGAGTCCATAGAAGAGGCAAATGATAAGTTCCCACAAGTAACTTGTGGGTTATTTGAAGCTTTATGATGGAATAATTGATTAGACCTAATCATTTCTGAAAAAGTTGTTGGCATTGCCATCAAGGTCAAGTGAGTATCCATAGTTGCCATTGTAGCTGAGAAGTCCAACATCCTGTGTTGTATTTTGAAACCATAATAAACAATAGTGATTGGGTAGCACAGCCATGAGGCTGTCAAGAGGACAGGAGAAAGCATTCAGATGTCTTTGCATTGCACTTATATATGATCCTAGTTGACTCATGACCTTCTGAAGTAACTGGTTCTATTGCTATACTGTACAAACCATTAGGCATTTATGGAAAGGAAAGGAAAGGAAAGGAAGAGCTATAAAATGCTATGTTTTCAAGGAACAGCAAATCTGATAGCCAGGAACAGCTGATGGGTGTATTACTACAGAATGCACTGAAAACATCAGAAGTAATTTGCATGGGATAACTGAATGGACAGGCTGTACTAAAGAAGAGGGATGGGATTACCTATATTGACACAGTCTGATTGCTTTTGCCAGAGATAAAACTGAGCAGCAAGAACCGGCAAACCAGGCAATGAAGCCATGTTTTGGACTCTTGAAAAGTAGAGCCTCATTCTGTAGGAAAGAAGAAGGATTGGTTCTCTTGCCTCATTTTACTCCTGTAAAATAGATTGTCAACAGTCTGGAAGCAGGCTTTAAGTAGCTGAGGCTGGACTACCTGACGTTTCATTCATGAATGACTGAAAAGCTAGAATATTTGCCAAGGCTGTTCTTATGCCCCACTTTTGACATAAGGGCACTGGATGCAATACTTGGCTTCCCCAGATTCTCCACTTTCTTTTTAAAATGCTAGTCATTAGCCCTTACATTTCAGAGCATGTAGACAGTGCCTGCTGAAATCTAAGAAACCAAACAGAAAGATAAGAGCTCAGAAACAGCTTGGTAGCCAGTGAAGTTTTTGTAGCAGAAGAGTTATAAGCTACCTGTAACTAGCCCCCATCAACAGGTCTAGTGGCAGCATTTTGAACTAGCTGAAGTTTCCAAACACTGTTCAGAAACACCCCAGGTACATCTTGTTGCAGTTGCCCTGAACTATTTTCACGGTGTCTGAAAGAAGAATTTTTTTCCTCAGCAAAAGAAATTGCCCATTTTGTTTCTGTGCAAGAAGTAAACATTTGAAAGCAGCAGTTTGCAAAGTGCAAGGAGATATGACAACCAACCATCTGTGGTTTGATTTCCTGCTGTTTTTTAACAGTTTAATAAAACTGTGAGCTGGCAGTGTGAAATTGATGAGGAGAGCTTAACCTTGCCCTCCCTTCCTCTTCTTCTGCTGAAAATCTCTCCCTTAAACTTGAGCTGCTATTGCCCCATGGGAGTGGGGGAGTTAAAATATATGTTTTTTTCTTTCTTTCATGAGGAATACATTGAAAAGGGAAGGGTTACGTTTCCTCTGTCAGTCTGCCTTGCTCTCTCTCCATAGGTGTCCTCCCCCACCCTTGGCTGCTGCTAAACATGTGAGAGATGAGGTCTCTCTTGTGAAGTGTGTTTGAACTGTCAGTGAAAATAATGAAACTGGCAACATTCTTGAATCGTGCTGGCAAAGTGTTTTGTCACTTGTTAACAGAACATGTGTATCCCTTGTACTTGGTCATTTACCGGATACCAGTATGTGCCTGAATAGAAAATGCAGGCATTGGTTGTGCATGGAGAGTGGAGGGGGAAGGACATCTCAGACAAGATGATGAACAGCTTGGTCTGTAAATCAGGTCTTCCTGACAGGAACACACTGCAGCTCTATAAATATCTGTTGGGAGAGTTTATTTCCTTATTTTTCAATTGCCTGTCACATTCTTTTAAACCCAAGTGCTTGAAATTAGTTGGTGTTGACAGAAATCCAACTAATTTCAGGCACTTGGGGTTACAGGATACTGACAAGTTCAAATAGATTTGATTTAGGCTAGCATTGTCTTTTGCACGTTCACTACTTAATTTCTTGTCATTCCATTACCACCCTAGCCTTAAATGTGCCTCAAGTGTAAGACAGACACTTTTTTAAAATGTTAAGTTTATAATTATGCTAAAAGCCAACTCTGTGTCTTTCATGTTCTGGGATCACATTGATATATCACAGCATGCTAGTTTTAATTTTGTTTGTTTTAATGGCTGCACGGCTCCAAACTCCTTTTTACTGCAATGAACCCTTAAGCTGAATGCAGTTGGCTAACGTGTTAACATTTTAGTATGTTTCGGCATAGTATCTTACTCTGTTAATATAGCAGTGTTTTAACATAAGATATTTCAAACAATTTTATCCAACATACAGTATAAGCATGTAAATCTTTTTTTTACTACAATTTAATATTTGAGGGTCAAGGGCTGAGTTCGTATGGTCAACTTTATACCAGTGCAAAAGATTTTGATTCTTCAATCTTGCTAGGCTTCTCTACCAACGTGGTTTTATTTAGAGAACACCATAAATAGTATTTCAACTAGTAGTCCTCCTCCAGAACCCCAAAAGATTGAAGAAGTGCCAGAAATGCCCCAGTTGTTGCTGGAGATGATGACAGCTTGATAAATAAAGACCTTCCCAACTCGAGAGAATATCCTGGTTCTAAGTGTGCAACAAATACAATAGCAAAGGTACCATAGGAGTTCTCAAGGTTAGATATCTTCAGTAAATAGCTAATCACAAGTTGCAAAGAAAGGAGGGGTCATATGTCACAATGGCATTATAAACATGGCTAGAAGCACTATTTGTAATCACATTCTGCCCTCATCTCCTTGCATCAGATTAACGTTAACTCCTTCCATTTGATTGACATTCCTGTTAAACTGCCTCTCTGGTATGTACCTGATTTGCAGTTTGACTGCTGGCTCTCGTCACTAACTCCACTTTTGCAGGTTACCTCAGCTCTATCTACTTGCTATTTAACCTGGACGAACTGCTGACTCCATTGCACTCCTGGTTATGGATTCTTGCTGCCTTAGAACACAGTATTAACACAGCCCTTTGAGAAAACTTCTGACTTCTGGGAATAGCATGGAAGCCAATTTGCAAAAGAAACCTGAAGAAAGTAGTAAACACTAAACCG
The DNA here is from genome assembly GCA_023846285.1 of Phrynocephalus versicolor. Taxonomy (NCBI): domain Eukaryota; kingdom Metazoa; phylum Chordata; class Lepidosauria; order Squamata; family Agamidae; genus Phrynocephalus; species Phrynocephalus versicolor. The sequence goes on from JAHTLZ010003542.1 coordinate 29,644,432, forward strand.
AAGAACATCAAGGCTAAATATTTGTTCATTGCTTACTGTTAGAAACATGAGATATTACTATGACTAACCCCAGCCCAAGCTTGTCAAATTTTAAAATAACCTTACTTTAAAGGGCTTGACACCCATCATTTTAACACACTAGATCAAGCAGTTAACATAAGGAGAAATGATATTCTCCTTATTACAGGCTTGCCACTTATGGGGAAACAGATTTCAACATCAGCTTTTCTTCAACTGCAACCAAGTAGTCCAAAACACACCCTTTGTCACTTGCAAGCTTTGTCACCTCTAGCATTCCAGCTTTCCTGGCCCATCCGCTTTCAGGCTTCATCTGATAGACTGGCCACCTGCATCCTGCAACCAAAGGAGATTGGTTAGGGTTCTGTCTCATTCCTCCCCACATAGAAAGCATTGATTTATTGAGAGCCTCCAAGCAGTTCTCAATAAGGATCAACAAACTCCAGACTGAGGGCTTTCAGTTGCGGTCCTGGTCCTCCTCCAAAGAATCAGTCTAAACAAAATCTAGCAGAGGATCTTCAACAGGGTTTTTTTAAAAAAATCAAAGAGTCGACATGAAAGACAGGATATTTGCAAAAGGAGATTAGGGGCAGAATGCAGTTCTGATCTCATAGAGTAAGATGGCAATGGAGTACTCATCTTCTAAAGCAAACAGTAAAATGTGGTTTTCTTCTGTGGGGGGGGGGGGGGAATACAATGAGAAAGCAGAGAAACTGGGCAAGCTTCCTCACAGGATTTCTCTCCAAAGAGATTTTGCAGGGGGGATCTCAAGATGATTTTTTTTTCTCACTCATCCCTCGAGAGAGTAAGAAGCTACAACATTCACATCCACATGGTGAAGGTTCTCTCCTTCTAATTTATATGAATACAGTCTTGGTCTTTATACTCCAGATTTTCACCAGTACTGTACTTCTTACCAGCTTCAACTGCTTCTGGCATATCGCATAACCCACAGACATAGCTTTTGTGGCAGAGCTTAATGGGTAGGATATATTTTTGAAACACAGCACTAAAACAATTAATTCTTACTGTATGTGATGAACAAAGCTGTGTATGTTTTCTAAGAATGTCTGTACTTTATAAGCTGAAAATAGGAAAGGAAGTTGCAGCAATCACAGGCATTTATGTGCAATCATAATGTAACAACCCCCACCCTCTCTCACACATACAATTACACTTCAAAAAGTATGTATATAGTTCTTAGATAAGTTCCTACAGGACAGACATTAAGTTAATATAGTCTTGTATGGTTGCATTTGTTTTAGCGATCCTAATCAATAAACTTGCACAAATACATATTAAAAGAATTTGTAGCAGTTTCCTAAGAAACATTTCAATGGCAGTGATTAAAGATATTTCTAATTTCTTCATCTTGAGCACAACCTGTCTTCAATGTTGGACTTCAAATCTATCACAACAGTCATTCAAAAGTCTTCTTCCACTGAATGTTGGAACTGAAATTCTTGCTATATATGCGTATAATTGAAGGAATGGGGGAGGGCAAGGCCTGCACCACAAGAGAATGAAAATAGGGAGTATCCCCAAACGGAAACCTTCCACAGAGCAAATCTGGAAGTTGAGTCGTAGCTACGCCTACTGCAGAGGCATAGCTAGGGTTTTCAGCACCTGGTGACAAGGTCAGTTTTTGCACACACACCCAAGGGACCTTGTGGAAAGGATGCACCCTGCCCTCCAGCCGCAGCTCTTGGGAAGAAAAGGAAATGGCAGGGACGGTGAGGGCTTCCCCACCCTTTTCCAGCCCTTTCCAGCCTCCCTGGGAAGCAGGATCTGGGCAAAAATAGGAAGGATGCCAAACACACATTGGGAGAAGTCGAGGTTGCCTACACTCTACACTCTATGACCCAATGTTGGGCGTAGAGGCAGGTGCTTCTAGCCCACACTCTTCCCCACCACCACCACATTAGCCACCTGAGGAAAATTTTCAGAAGGGCTGCAAGCTCCTTGCGCATCTGTGCCTTGCATCCATGCTTTTGCACTACTGTGGAGCCATGCACTGACAGACACATGATTTTTATGTGCAATCTCTGGGCAGAGATGGGTCCAATCATGGGACAGTGGTCTTAGTATGACCCAAGGTAGAAACGAGGTAGATCCGTGCTGCAGATCCATGTTTTTGCGCCACTACACAGACATGCACTGGAGGACCCATGATTATTATTGTGTAGTGTCACCCAAGCAGCTTCATCAGTCTGAAACTTTGAAGCTTTCCTCAGACTGATGAAGCTGCTTGGATGAGTAGTGAAATGTTTCCATCTCACAAGAAATGAAGTCCAGTTGCCATGACTCATCTTCCAGATAACCTCACCTGAATGACTGAGAATCTTCACAGATACATGGAGCAAAGCTATCATGTTCATAAGTGAACTGACCTGCTTAAAACAGCACAAACGAAAAAGAGACAGGTTTTAATAATATGTTGGCATAAAACAAAACATAATATTTAAAACATTTAAGATGACAAACTTAATCAAGTCAGCCAGGTGGACTCATATGAGTTTGCAGATATACCAGTTTTGAATGCCTGCCTAAATAACCAAGTTTTTAGTGAATTTTAAAGGCTACCAGATTTAGTCACCTTTCAAATATATTGGTTGAAATCAGACTGAGATAAATTATTAGTCCTTCACTTAAGCCAACTCACTAACACTCATCCATCTGCATATTCTTTTTTTTTTTTTCTTTTTTTTTTTTTTTTTTTTTTGCTGAAGCCTTGTTGCACGTCTAGGAGCAGTTGAGAAAAAGAACCTAGCAATGGTGTACATCCAATCTTAGTTCAAACTGAAGTTGACCCAAGAAATGAGAGGCACTTGTTAGTCACCGCTTAAGTCAGTATCATTCATTACAGTGGATATAATTTAGATGGAATTAATATTGGGTGTATCCCCATATGTTTATTCTTGGGTCCATAGGCAGAAAGGTGTGCTTTACTGCCTCACCGCTCACCATTTTCCCTGCCATTGAATGACCTGATTTGCCCGTGAAGTTCCAAATGTGTGATTCCAGAAATAACATGGCCACCTTACATATCAAAAAAGGCACTGATTCAAATGAAATAGCATATGCTAAAGAAAGATGCTTAAAATAAATTCCCAGTGTAGTGCAGTGGACAGAGTGATAGACTAGGACTCTGGATGGCAGGGCTCAAATCCCCACTTGGGCATGGAAACTCATGGGGGAGTGGAACTGGTGAAGCCACTGCTTAAAGATCTCACCTTGAAAATCCTGTTAAGGTCGCTATCAGCCAGTTCCAACTGGAAAACATGGAATAAAAACAAAGACAATATCCAGGTGACCAGTGTGTCTATTGAGTCTGTCCAGCTACTCACTGTGGATTGCAATTATCAGGTTGTTGATCTCCCTCCTCACAGACATGTGTTTGAAATCAGACGTGGCTTGGGCAGCTCTTCTAAGAAAGAACAGTTTTGAAGTGATTGCCCCCTGACAGCACTTCAAATGGAGGACCATTGCCCATGAAAGAAATGTTGTCACTGGGTGCAGGAGGGAAAGGAGACAGGGAGGGAGCCATACCAAGGATGTTCTATGTAGAGACTCTAGTTGTGGCCCCACCAAATGCCTCTGGTAGCGCACGAGACTAGATATCTGTCTCCTGATACCACTTGCCTGCATCTGGTCTTTGAAGTGCCCTGTATTTTAAGCCTGGAGATGACACATCCCCATCATGGCTTTTTGAAGTGAACATAACTAACACAGCTTATTTACAAGAGGTACTTGGTGTCAGTATTCTAGAAGGATTCAAGCGGGTACTTCTCAGCTCATCTTGTTCTTTCCACTTGGTTCCTTTACAGGGGTTTTGTGTTCTGAGGAGAAAACAATAAAGGAAGGCAAGGTGCTTTGATACAACCCTCCTGAGGCTAATATGATAATCTTAGATAAGTGTTGTCACCTTTTGGCAGTGAAAAGGAAACTTAACTCCACTGAAGGACAGAGTTTCTTTTGCCACAGATGTATAAGTTTCTGCTGGAGTCAGCTGAGTTGTAAAAAACAGATCTGTCTGGAGAAGAGAGGGACTTGATTCCTGTTAGTTGTATGCAGCATATCAGTCCCTCCAACATGCACACATACTTTTGGATGAACAGTCTATAAAATGCAGAGCTAGTATCTGGGTACTGTGCATACAGTAATATTTTCAATTTCCAGTGATTAGCGCTATATTTCCATAAATTCATTTGCCTTCTGAAAAGAAATTGCACAATTTATTCTTCAAAGCTCTGCAATAATGCTGTTTGTTATGTGGTTTAATTTGATCAGAAGCTGCTGTGCATAATCTAAGCTTTATGAGCCAAGTTATAGACCAGCAGAGAATGGCTCTTAACGTCCCTCCCATCCACAAGACAGAAGTACTCAGCCAAGCAGAAACCCGAACCAAGATCGGTTTGTGCACATTTTCTCTGGTAAACCTAGGGCAAGAAGGCAATGGGCGATGGTGAGCAGGCAGTGGACATCACTCCCTACGGATTTTGTTACGGCTTTCCTTTGAACTTACTATGTTTAGTCAGGGCTGTGTGTTGAAAAACTATTCTATAGGGAATCTAGGTCCTCTGGAACCTCCTCTGAGAGTCAAGTTTGTTTTCCTGAAGTACAGCTTGTCCAGCAGCAGCAATAATAATCTTCATCTGCAGTGTGTAGAAAGGGGAGAGTGTTGTTCTGTAAGGGAGTTTAGAGGGTACATTTCCTAATGTCTAAGACGTTTGGACACCTCGCAAGGTGCTCCTGCATTCCATGTACAAAAGTGAACTAGAGTGGCTGTTGAATCAAACACCAGTTGCCACTACACATAAGGCAGCATGCTAGTTTCATTGGTACATAGCAGGCCTACTTCTGTGTAAGTAAGTACATAAATAAATGTATTGATTAGTCCTATGACCATATCAACCAATAAAAACACAGAATATCTAATATATTGAATTACATGCAACACCATCCAAAAGGGTACCCTACAATACAAATTCAGAATATACAGAAGTCATATATGTAGATCTCCTTTACAGGATACTCCAATTTGTTCAACGTATTGCGTTCTTAAAGCTGCAGCTTTAAGTACAAACTTGGCAACTTTGAGAACAATGTACACATTAGAGCCCAAAAGAAGATAAGACAATCTGTGTGAATTGGGTCCCTATGGACTGTTCTTTCTAAAAAGGGGGGAAGATATTCAAGCCTGATGGATACATATAATTGGCAATCAAAGAGAATATGAGAAATATTTTCAACAGAAGGGGATCCACAAATACAGGTTCTCTCGTGATAAGGGAGGTGGTGAAAACGCCCATATTTGACCATGGAATCCAGCCATTCAAATCTGGCTCTAGTAAAGGCCCTTCTTAATACTTGAGGTAAAGACATTGAAAATAGTTCCAATGTTGACTTATGGAGCTGAACTGTGGGGTTTAAACAAAGCCACCATTCTTGAACAAAATCAGACCAGTTTTCTAAGAAGCATTTTGGGAACTGATAAGAACACATTAGCTCCTGCTGTTAGAGCAGAGCTAGGCATGCTTTCCCTACAAGGCAGATGTCTGGTGGAAGGTTATTCCACAGGCGAGGGGCAACGGCGGAAAAGGCCCTATTTCTTGTTTGTTTGTTTTTTCCTTTCGGGCCTCGCCTCTCATGTCAGTTGCCTCAAACACCTAGCCTGGGAGGATTGGTTATTATGGGTGGTTTTCCAAGGGAGAAGGCGCTCTGTCAAGTAGCGAGGTCCTAAACCATTTAGGGCTTTGTATGTCATAGTTAAAACCTTGAAGTCGATGTTGAACTGAACTGGAAGCCAGTGCAGGGCGGCCAGCGCTGGGGATATATGATCGTATTTTCTAGTCCCAGTCAGCAATCTGGCCACTGTGTTCTGGGTCATCTGGAGTTTCCGCATCAGCCTCAAGGGCAATCCCACGTAGAGAGCATTGCAATAGTCCAGTCTTGAGACTACCAGTAGAAGCTGAATACTCAATCAACTGCTTTTGGCACATTTTCTTTTTTTATTAAAGTTACAAAAGTACCACATGTATCTCATCTAGGAATCAATAACCAACAGTTCTAAGACTGGCTGTACTCCCTTGAAGGATGCTAGCTTCTTCCCAGTGGTAGGCAAATAAGTTTGGTATCATGCCTGGAGTAGAGATCCTAAGAACAACATCTAGTGTAACTAAATAGACCAGTTCGGGAATGGCAGTCTCTACCGCACTGGGGACAGATGTATTCTGTTTCTTGCCCAGTCCTCGAGTTTTGTTCTTTCCATGCCTGCCTCTTTTCCTCTGCCTGTTGAACAAATGCCTCTTCAAATTTATGTAGGCCATGCTGTATCTCTTGCCTCCAGACAGTGCAATCGGAGGTCAGGGTTTCCCAACTGTTGAGGTCCATTCCCAAGGCCTTCCCTCTGGGGCGCTTTCCCTGCACTAGTTCTTCATATAGAAGATCTTTTGGGATCCAGCTGTCATCCATTCTCACAACGTGTCCAAGCCAGTGTAGGTGTCGCTGTTTCAATAAAGTGTACATGCTAGGGATTCCAGCTCGATTCAGGACTATGCTATTTGGAACTTTGTCGTGCCAGGTAATGTTGAATATCCGCCTAAGACAGCACATATGGAGGGTATTAAGCTTTTTTTCCTGTCGGGCATGGATGGTCCAAGACTCGCTGCAATACAAAAGTGTGCTCAGTACACAAGCTTTATAGGCCTGTATCTTTGTATGTTCTGTCAGCTTCTTATTGAGCCATACTCTCTTTGTTAGTCTGGAAAACATAGTTGCTGCCGTCTAGCATACTTTAGCATGATAGCAAATAAGATCCCATATATAAAATGCAGAGTTAATTACGGCAGAGTGGGTGCTCATTATCTTCCCTACCTCTTGATCATGATTCATAGTGGTATGCCAAGAAAACCAGTTGCCTCAGAACCTAAGATAATGCAGGGCCTTCCCTATACCAAGTACAAAACATATTCTAGATCATAGTATGCCACAAGCACACAATAAAAACACCGGGGGGGGGGGGAGAGAGAAACCTATGGTTCAAAGAGGCAGCGTGGAGAATTGAACTCCCAACCTCTGCTTAAACCACTGAAGTATAAGTAATGCATTTGATGACAAAGTTGCCCTAACAGCATCCTCTGCCCCTGCCAATGATTTGGCCTTTCCTGATGTGGACCCCACAAGCAGATTAAATGTGCTTTCACGTTTCTGCCAAATGTAACCCGTCCCACCCACCCACACACATACTGCCCCCATGGTTTGCTGGCTAGAAAACTGAATAGCCAACTCCAACACTACTTTTTCTCCAATATTCAAAGGACAAGCTGGTGCATTACTAATACAGTATACCCATATTGGAATGAATATTTTGTTCTTTACATAGGGACTACAGGGAGTCCCTCTCTCACTGAATTGTACTAGAAGAGCAAATTGTAAAGCAGTGTTTCATTTTACTTGTATTTCAGATTATTAGTCTTTGCTTTCTATCATTTTATAATACAAAGGTTCACTCATGGGGAAAGACATAAGTTTTAATAAAGTTTTTAATTAAATATTAATTACTTCTGATATTCCAAATATCTAGACTTGCATGGGCTTAAGAATCTTGGTTCTTCTGTATATAATAGAAACTGGCAGTCTTTGAGTTTACATATTACAAGCACTGGAAATGACATAAGAGATAATAAACTGCAGTAATCATATTCCCTGGTTTCATAGAACAACCTGTTTCAGAGTTTAAAATTTCTGCTAAAATTCTCTTTTTGCAACACAGTAAAAGAACAGAAAGGAGAAAAGTTATGAATTTCCCCCAATTTCACCCCATTCCCACCATATGGCATTCCAACTCTCAGTAACTCACTTTGAGACATTTGTAGAAGAAAAAATTAAAATGTTTCTTTACTTATTTTGCTTGAAACTAAAGATTTGTATATACTGCTGTCCTTACTGCACACAACTGACAAAAAAAAGGATAGAACACCCATACAGGGCTTTGTTTGAATTCAAAATCTGGAAGGAACAATAGATTATTGCCATATAGACAATCAGCTGAACCCAGTAGAATTCATCACAGTCATTGAAACTACACACAGTATACAAGGTTGTAAATAAAACTCCCAACACAACCTGAGGTTAAGATCTGTGGGCATTCCACATAGTTGTCCTATGACTGCTTAAATTTTGTAATAAGTTCTGGGGAATCTTTAAAACAAGTACAGTGGTACCTTGGTTAACAAACATAATCTGTTCCGGAAGGAGGCTCATAAAACAAAGCACTCGTACGTATATTAAAGCAAATTTCCCCATAGAAAACAATGGAAATTCAAATGATTCATTCTGGTGTCCCAGTTTAAGTCATATTCTATGGGGAAATGTGCTTTGGCCAGGAGCAGGTGGCCATGGCGGCCAGTCATGCTGGCCAGGGGCTTCTTCCCAGTTGTGGTGGTGGCAGCGGAGGGGTGCTGGGGGTCCCTCTCCTTCTTCCCTCCTACCCCACACAGCTTACCTCCTCCTCCTCCTCTTCCATGGGGAGCACAGCAATGGCAGGAGCAGTGGCAGCAGTTCCCACTAGGTTGGATATGAGTGGCCCAGCATTGAAAAGGACACTTGGAGTTAGCAGGCGGCAATCCCCAGGCTCACTTGTGCTCCGGTCATGGTGCCCTCATAGAAGTGGAGTGGGCTGGCCAGAGGCAAGGGTGCTGAGGTCTCATCTGTAGGCAGCAGGCTCTGGTCCCCTTCATGCCTCCCTGAATGTGAAAAGCCATGATCTGGCCAGAGGAGGAACCGCCGCCGTTCTGGAGCCCTGCAACTACACCGAGCCCAAGAGCAGAAATTGGACTTCGACACCATGGTGGGCATGCAGGCTTTGCCTGCAGCTTGTGCTCCTGGGCTTTTCCCATTTGGGGAGGTGCACAGGGGACTAGAGCCTGCAGCTTCCTAGCACACAAGGCAGTGTCTCGCCATAGCCAGGCTGCCTCTTTGGGACACTTCATCTTGGCGTTGCTATGGCGAGATGCTGCCTTGTGTGTTAGGAAGCTCCTGTCCCCTGCGGTCTTCCCTTAACAGGAAAAGCCATGAGTAGACCAGAGGATCCACCTCTGCCACTGTCCCGGAGCCCCACAGCCAGACCGAGCCCAGGAGCAGAAGCTGCAGGCAGAGCCTGTGTGCCCACCATGGCACCCAAGTCAGCCTTCTGCTCCCAGGCTTGGTCTGGCAGTGGGGCTCTGGGACATTGCCAGTGGCGGATCCTCTAGCCTACTCAAGGCTTTTACTGTTTGGGGAGGTGCGCAGGAGACCAGAACCTGCCACCTGGAGACAATGAGTCCTCGGCGCCCTTGCCTCTGGCCAGCCCACTCCGTTTCTATGAGGGCACCACAACTAGAGCACAGACAGGCCTGGGGATCGCCATGCATGCTGCCACCTCCACCTCAATGCTGGGCCACTCAGATCCATCCTAGCGGGAACCACCGACGATACTCCCACCATTGCTGTGTTCCCCGTGGATGAGGAGGAAGAGGTGAGCTGGGGTGCAGGATAAAGGAAGAAGAAAGAAGAGGGACCCCCAGCCCCCTGCCATTGCTGTCACCACCACAGAGGCCCTGGGAAGAAGCCCCTGGCCTGCATGACTGGCGGCCCCTTGCTTTTCACCCATGCTGGTGGTGCCGGCTTTTCTCCCGTTGTGGTGGGGCAGGCTTTTCGCTGAGCATTGGGCGAAGGGCTGGTGGGTGCCACTTCAATCCTGGGGATGCAGCAGTGCAACCCTGATGGTTGCATATCAGGACATTGCTCATTGATCAGATATTTCAGATATCTTCAGATATTTTTGCTCATTGATCAAAATGCTCATTAACCAGATTACTTGTTAACCAAGGTACCACTGTACAAGCTTCTGTACTGGTTCATCCCACTCAATTACAGAACATGAGCATATTGAACTGTCATATCACCTCATATTCCATAATTTTCAATGGTTCCAAACCCAAATCAATTATACATTTGATGAACAAGTGATCTTTTGTTGAGGTTTTATCATATATTATATATTATTCCTTATTTTTCATTTCTTTATTTCCTCTTCACTTGATGTATTGTTTTCTTTGGGCCTGTCCTGCCCTTTTTGTTCACCACCCGGAGTTCCTTTGGGAAGACGGGCGGTATAAAAATGAACAAATATATATAATCAATCAATCAATCAATCAATCAATCAATTAAAATGATTAATATGTGTAAATTGTCATGTAAAATTACACAGATTTAATAGAAATGGGGAAAATAATAGCATAGTTACACCCAAGGACAATGATATAGGACTAATATGAAAAGATGATAAGATTTACTTGCCTGCCATGAACTACCACTGACTCAGGTATGGTGGTTCTGGCTGCAGAACTGTTTCATGTTATCTTTAACATTCATTTCCTTTTTTCCCCATTGAACACTGAAAAGGCCAAACAATATAATGCCTTCTTCAAAATCACAGAGCAGTATTCTCTCAGACAGAAGAGAGAATTATATTTCTAAATCCCTTCCTGTCAAAAACCAATACCTAAATGAAAAGATTTAGCTGGAACTCTTCTCTTATTTTTAAGGAGAAAGGGGTCTGAGCTTTTAAAAAACCTTTTAATGGGTGTTCTGAAGTCTGTATAGCAATATCCAGAAAAGACTCTTGGCTTTGCAGAACATGTATATCTTTCCATCACATATCTGCACAGCTCATGATAAATAGCAATTGAGTTTACACTAATAGCCTTTCCTCCTTAAGTTTATTTTACTTCTACTGTATGTTCCCCCTGGTGTCAGAAGTTCAGTGGGAAGACAAAGCTGTAGGGTGATACCTTTATCTGCTACTGGTGAAAATTAAAAAAAAAAAAAGAACATTGCGAACTTTGCCGTACACCAGCACTCTTTTTCAAAGCAAGTTTTATCAGTCATGTGCAGCCTCTAGTGGTCACATCCAGTTATGGTCATAATTAAGGAAATTACTTAGCAGGTATGCAAACTGCAAGTATATTTTCAGTCCCCTCTTCATTCACGTGGGAGAAGAAGTGTTCTATACCAATTGGGTATGTTTGTTTTATCTGTTGGTATTTATGAAGAACAAAGTAGCTCTCATTAGCACAAATATATGTTTATATGAGATTAGACTTCAGTTCAAAACAATTTACAGTATAACACCTCTAAAGGATGTGTTCGAAAAGCATAATAGGGAACATAAGGTAATTTATAAGAAGCAACCCAAACACCCTAAATACATCAATGATGTATTTTAGCACTTAACTCTGATAATTGACAAAGTACGTTGGAAGAAATAAAATGAAATACCATATATACTCAAGTATAATTGGACCGAAGTATAAGTCGAGGCCCCTAATTTTGCCTTAAAATAGTGGGGGAAATGATTGACTCGAGCATAACCTGAGTCAATATTTCCCTCCGCTGGCGTGGAAGGATGGAACCGAGGAGGGCGACCCCGGAGCCTCTCCTGCCTCACTGGCGGTACTGGCGGAGGCTGCTGCGGCTGCTGATGCAGCAGTTCCCTTCCCTTCCTCCTCCTCCTTGTCCTCTTCATCTTCTTCTTCTGATAAGCGGGATGAGAGGCAGTTTTAAAAAACGCTTTTCTCTCTCTTGAAGCAAGCGCTGATCCCCCCATTGGGCATGTATTGTGAGAAGCTGAGGTTTTTTTAACTTTTTCTCCCTCCAAAAGCAAAATTAGGGCTGAAAAACTCGACTTATATCTGTGTATATAAAAAGTTTAAAATTAAATAAACAAAAAGCAAAAGTTATTACCAATCAAGAGGTAAATAAGAATGCCACAACTAATAGCTATCATATAGACTATGTGCAGAAACATATTTACCAGGTAATAGTGTGGGAAATGTAATCAGAAAGCAAAAGTTAAGGAACAACTAAGACTTGCACTGTCAGCTTTTTAAACCAAAGTAAAAACCTTGAAAACAAACAAAAAAAAAATCTGTAGAATAATGAAGCTTGGTTTATGAGAAATGTGTATTGCCATTAGTGACCTCGGAGGCACAGATCTGAACTCTAACAAACTCCTTAATGGAAAAGCTTCCCAAAACTCAAAAGAGCAATGGAAAGACAAATGCTACATAGCAGACTAACAGATAAAGTAAAAAACCAGGATATTTCACAAAAGACAAAAACAATAAAGCAAAATCGAGATAGGTGAAACATACCATAAAACAAGTAGATGAGTAATGGAATAAGAAAACCCATCAATAGCTACATGATATTGGAAGTAGACTGCAAACTAAATGGATGGATGATATTAAAAATCAGAACTTGCCCACTATCTTAGAAACTCATTAAGACATAGGAAAATTGGGCGGTATAAAAATACAATAAATAAATAAATAAATAAATAAATAAATAAATAAATAAATAAATAAATAAATAAAATGAAATTGTATATGAGAATCCCAAGGTGGGTGTCACCTACGGAAGCATTTACATATCCAAACCTTTTAAATCTTGAAAAATTGCAGCATACAGTGATATACTAGATATAGATGGGAATTTAAAATCTGAGGATTTGACAAGCCAGGAGCCTTTAATGGCCTTTAATGCAATGCAGATACAATCTGGATATAAGAAAGATATTGAAATGTATGTCGTTTATAATAAACAGATAACATTTGATAAAATACTGTTGTCCTCAGATGATAAATTAAGAATGTGTGTGTGTGTGTGTGTGTGTGTGTGTGTGTGTGT
>JAHTLZ010003542.1:29680924-29718279 GCA_023846285.1 Phrynocephalus versicolor
TATCTATCTATCTATCTATCTATCTATCTATCTATCTATCTATCTATCTATCTATCTATCTATCTATCTATCTAGTAGTGACTAGGCTGAGCAGCTTACAATAATCTCTAAATATAAAATAACTGATACAAAAATGTAGTATAGGTAGGGGAAACTATACAATTCTCTTAATAGGTCAGATGTATTTCAAGCCTAAGCTCCTTTCAATCCATTTTCAATTTCAAGCACTCCGTCTCCCGTTTCTTATTTTCAAGATAAGCAGTTTATTATTCCACGGACGAGACTGGGATGATTTTTAAGCATCTCACCATAACTCTCCAAGCGCCATCACCAATATAAGTACTAAATACACAACCAAATAATAAGAAATTGATGTCTACTTTCTCTCTTCTCAAAACCACCCAAATATGTGAAAATACAGTACTGTAAATAGTAAATTTTTACAATAGAAAAGATTGTTTTATATCAAATGTTTTAATCATTGAATCGTTTGTTTAAAATATTATAGTATTTTATCTTTTACAGTAAGTCAAATATTACTGTTTTTCTTGCTGGCAATGCAGGCACAATGTTGTGCAGCTTGGCTTATTTATTTATTTATTTATTTATTTATTTATTTATTTATTTATTTATTTATTTATTTATTTATTTATTTATTTTGAAGAACTACATTTCCCAGCTTTTTAAAATGAAATTTTATATATAAACTTCACAGAAATTCCATTAGAAGCTTTTTTTTATGTAGAATTGCTCGGTGCTAGAGGCTCCCGGAAGATGAGTACAGTACCTGATCTGTGGTACAGTTGTACAGATGTGTAAGCTGTACAGATGTTGTGCAGCTGGAATTTTCCTGCAGTACTTCTGTGCCAAAATATTTTGAAGGGTTGTTATGGACTTAATGAAATGGTGAAATAAATATGTGACTGAGTGAAAAACATACAACAGAGAAATATACACACTCTTGAACTTCTCAGGTAAACTTGTTGCAGAACAGGACTTAGGGCCTCCCTACAGATCTTGACAGCTCATACAGACCCACACGCTATAATATTTCTATTAAGATCAGTTGATAAAATGAAAATAGGTGTGTTTAGATATGTTCTTTCCAAAAGCAGAAGTCAGAGGAACAGTACTTGTTTCCAAATGTGGCTTTCTGGATGTTTTACAGTGTAGTTACATAATCTTTCACCATAGACGGTATTCCTGGGGCTGATGGGAACTTCAGATTAAAAACAACTGGAGGGCCACAGTTACCTATACCTGATTTAGATAAATGTACAAATTGACACTTACTTGAAAGGGGCAATATTGCAGACTATTCAGCTCTCTTGGTTAGGAGATGTCTTGAGCCATTGAGGTAAGTCTGTAAGTAAACTCAAGACAAACAGATATCAAGATAGCCCCTCATAAGAAGTGAAAATAGTTAGTGTGGAGATGTGTGACTAAGATGGCCTTTCATTGTTGAAAAATCATTATGAGTTTATAAGATCTGTTTCTGCCCTTAGTTACTGATCTTTGCTGAAATAATGTACTGTGCCACTTTTTGCCTGCAATGTGTTACTTGTTCGTGGAACAGGAGTAGTTGTTCACATAATCACTAGGGAAAGATGTTTAGCTGAGAAGTGGGAAGGAAAGCCTTTACCAGCCCTGGCAAATACAGAAGCATGGAAGCTGTTACGTGTTCCTCCTCCCCATCTCTGCAACTACCTGCTCTGGAAGAATGGAAGAAGGGCTGGAAACAGTGATAGAGGGAGCAAGGTGAGGGGAAGAAATGGGGGCTGTGGCACACCACGCTCCTCAACATAAGAACATAGGAAGAGCCATGCTGGATCAGGCCAAAGACCCATCTAGTCTACTTCCTATATCTCACAGTGGCCCCAGAAAATGTGTCTGGGAGCGCACAAGACTAAATATCTGACTCCTGATACCACTCACCTTCATCTGGTCCTTGAAGTACCCCAGTTTTAAGACTGGAGATTACACATTTCCATCGTGTTTTGTAACCTGAGATGGATTTTTCCTCCAGGAATCTGTCCAATCCCCTTTTGAAGGCATCCAGGCCAGATGCCATCACCACATCCTGTGGCAGGGAGTTCCACAGACTAACAACATGCTGGGCTTAAAAAATTATTTTGGATGTTCTCACTCTCCCAACCCACAATGGTCCTCTAGTTCTGGTATTTTATGAGAGGGAGAAGAGTGTCCCTCTATCCACTATACTCATGCCCTGCATTATTTTGTACGTCTCAATCATATCCCCCCTCAGGTGCCTTTTTGGTGACTTGATTGATCCTGGGAGAGATGGGGAGGGCAGGTCCACTGCAGACTTCAATATTAATATGCTTAGAATACAGCCCACACCAGGTTAGCTTGCTAATCAGAATATTATGAGGCACTCTGTCAAAAGCTTTTCTGAAGATAAGATATATTGTCTACAGCACTCCCGCTGTCTACCCAATCAAAAATGAAGTAAGATTAGTCTGGCAGGATTTGTTCTTGAAAAATCTGTGTTGGCTTCTAGTTTTCTGCATTGTTTTCAATATGCCTTTGCCCAGGTTATATGCTCTTGATGGGACAACCAAGCTCATCCTCCTGTATTTTCTGTGAAGGAATGTGTGTTTTTGATATATAGTGCTACTCCACCTCACTTTATATTCTTTCTGTCCTTTTTGAACAATTTATATTCCTCAGTTGCTGTATTCCAGTCATAGGAGTCATTCCACCAAGTTTCAGTTATCATCTTTACCCTCCTAAACTAGTATTTCCAGTACTACTTTGTTTGCCATACTCCAGGCATTTGTGTATAGACACGGATGATTGTTTGCTTTGCAGCCTGCTTTATTTCCTACACACTTTGAAGATTATTATTTTGCCCCATTAGAGGCACTCTGTTCCTCTTTTTGTACATAAGTGTTCCTCCTGCTACAGTGACATTAGGCAAGCTTTAGAGATTTTATATTCTCTTGGTGCAGCAGACCTTTTGTGATGTTGTAAGAAAAAGAAAAGGACTTGTGTCACTGGTTCAGTAACCCTTCATGCATTCTAGAAAAGCCCCTTCTTTTGTTTTTAATTTGCTATTCCAGATTTTTTTCATAAAAACTATGGTGCGGTTCTCAGAAGACTGTGCTTTATTTATAACATATATTCCAAATAGTGCCACTAGGTGGCAATATAGTCCAATTGTAAGTAAATCAGTAAATCTTACTCCCAAATAGACTTTCCTTTCTGTCCTATTAGGAACAGATTGGTTTTGTTGTTATTAATGAACTACTTTATCTAGTGTGGAAAATGTGATGAGCATTTATTTCTTGCAAGTGTTTCTCCTGTGGGCTCAGCCACCGGCAGCCCCCATTTTTATTAACTCAAGGAGAATTTGCATCAGCTCAGAAGCAGTAATAGGCCACTCAGTATTCTTCCTTTAACATCATGCTAAGGTTCAACTCCAGCAAATCCATCTGGCTTATGTCATCAAATGCCTCTTCACCTGGGGCAGTGGCATATTCACCCCAACATCATCAGGACAGTTTCTCTCAATGAGTCGAGTGCAAAGATGAGGACTGAGTGGCACACCAGATCATGTCCGAGGGCAGCTCCCATCATCTCTCAGCATTGGTATGGTACCTACACTTCATGGGAGCTGGATCGGAAAATATTTGAAGGGCTGCATGTTCCCTGGGCTAGGGAGGCTGATACCGTTTTCCTTGTCAGTGCTGCTGCACTGCATTCAGAGATCAAGGAAATCTGAAGCCTCTCTATCTGGCCTTCAGTGGAAAATTATGGTACCCATTCTAAAATGTCGCTGCTATCGTGTTGCCTTTTCATGATATGCCCAAAGTAGGACAGCTTCAGTTTCAACATTTTTGGCCTTCCAGAGATAGTACTCCTTCTGGAAATCTACAAAACTCTTCTCCAGTACCTTATTTCAAATGAATCATTTTCCCCTGGACAGTTTTCTTTCCTGGCCATCTTTCACACCCCAACATGGTAATTAACAGTACAAGAGCATAGATGGTCTTATTCTCCACTGACACATCCTTACACTTGCTGATCTTTTCTCATTCCTTCATTGTTGCCTTTCTTAGTCCCAGTCTTCTTCTGATTTCTTCGCTGCAGTATCCATTTGGATGAATGAACCAGGGTGTGCAAGATATTTCACTGTTTCAGTGTCTTCATCGTCAGTGCTAAAGTTTTGTAGTCATACTTTTGGTCTTAATGTTCTGCTTTAGCAATTTCCTCTTTCACTTTAATGGAAAATTCAATTCTGTCAGTAAAATGGTATCATCTTCTTATCTTACATTATTGAAGTTTCTTCCACCAATTTTCACTTGTTTTTAATCTGAATTTAATCTGGCTTTCAGTATGATATGTTTTGCATTACAGATTGGACAAATAAGGGGATAAACTGCAGCCTTGTCTGACAGATTTACCTCTCTGCATATTCTGTCCCAATGGCAGCTTCTTTTTTGCAATACAGAACAGACATCGGGACAATAAAATATTGGGGCATGCCCATGTCTTTCAGAACAACCCATAGTTTCCCATGACCCACACAGTCAAAGACTTTGCTGTGATCTTTAAAGCATAGTCTGATTTATTTTTTCTGCAATACTTTGGTGTGCTCCAGTAAGTGGCAGACAATTGCAATATAATCTTGAATGCCCTTTCTTATTCAGAAAGTGTTTTTAAGCCATGTTTATAACTCGTTTTGTTTTAAGCATTTCAGGGTTTTTTTTACCTACAGAAAACAGGATTGGTGTTATTCATGCAAGTATTGTATTTATGTAGGGGAATAAAGAAAGATTTAAATGATAGTTGTTGTGAGTTTTTCAGGCTGTTTGGCTGTGTTCTGGAAATTTTTCTTCCTGATGTTTTGCCAGACTCTGTGGCTGGCATTTTCAGAGGGCAAGGAGCTCAGGGAACAAGGACTTTCTAACTGTGCTCTGAGGTATGGAGTGGGACTGGGGTTCTTAAAGGTGTGGGAAAGAGGAAACTTGTCCTATGCAGGACAATAGGCGTTAGTCATTGTATTGTGATGAAGGGATTAAGAAGTTTCAATGCAATCAGGGGTAGCAGTGATCCTTCTGTATAGTTGATGGGTGCCCTTAGTTGTTCTATTGTGTAAACTGATCACCTTTGCTTGTGGCTGGATGGGAATCATTGAGCTTTTTGCATTCTGCAGTTTTTAGTACTAGAAGCCAGGTGTTGTAGATGTTTAGACTTTCTTCTTTTTTGTTGAAACTGTGCTTGTGTTTGTGGATTTCAATGGCTCCCCTGTGTAGTCTGACAAAGATTTAAATGATTTAAATTTCAGACTTCTGTGAACACATGAGGTTTTTAGCCAGAACCCTGAGATCTACTAATCTAAGAAGATGCAAAATGCTAAGTGAAGTAGGTAAAAGAGTGTGCTGGGCAATAAAGAAAATGTCTTATCCTGAACACATTCTGAGCTCCTTAGAAATGTACTTTCAGTTCCTGAACTGAGCTCACCCTCCTTTCTGAGAATGGCTGCTACTGCTATGCCTTTTTCTCCAGGAATACTTTCCCCAGGAAGTTGCAGGGTAGGATTGCCAGACCTCCAGCTGGCCCATGTAGCTGTGCCTTGTCTGCTGTCCTGATGAAGAAACCAGGGTTATCTTTCTACCACCATGAATGTTCCTTGCTGTAAAAGGCACTACTACATAGGATGATAGGAAAGTAGCATACTGACTTATCCTCATACACCCTGCTCTAAGCCACTGGAATCACAATAACGTCATGCCGTCAAGTTGATTCCATCTCATGGAAACCATTTTCATGGTTCTCTTAGTACAGAGTACTCAAATGTGGTTTACAATTTCCTTCCCCAGGGAGCCTTCTGGGACCATGTCCCATGCCCAGAGCTACACAATTTGGCTCCTCTCCCAAGGATCAAACTCCAGACTTAATACCCAATTCACTGAGCTATCAAGCCAGGATTGGTTGGTACATTCACAAAGTATCCAGCCCTGCACAACATTTTTGGGAGCACATAAGATAAAGCACTCATGGAGGACAATATGTTGGCCAGCTTAGAGTTGAACTTCATGTCCCAGAATCAAAGAAAGGACAAGACTTTCTCAATATACCCCTACTTTGTGCCCAGATTTCTGAACCGTCTTTGTAGGCATCCTTAATTAATATCAGGTTTCTGGAATTTGATTGTTTACTATCTTAAATTGCCTGTTGAAAATTCTCTCTGAGAATTCGTGGATTCTTTTGCAACCAAAACAAAACAGTTATGACAGGTGCACAAGGGTGGAGGCCTGCACATGCCTTAGAGGGAACCTTGTGCTGATTGAATTAAATCTATTAAATCTCATCCTGCCCCAAAAGTTGAGAACAACACTGGGTTTTTTTTTTATTATCATTTATTGCCCAATTGCTGGACTGTTCTTAAAAGTAAATATTTGCAGTGTCCCATCAGTCCTTACATTCCAAAAACTGTGGGGTCCTTTAGTCTCTGCTAATCCCAGCCAACTGACATCACGGGATAAGCGTGGGTTGTCTATTCTGCTCTACTGGAGTTTCACCCTCCCTGCAGGCTGCTCTGCTCATGAAGGTAATTCCCACGCTCCCAGTTGTCCATTCGACTGCAGAATCAAAAGCACAGGATGCTCCAGTATCTTGACATAGTCCCCTGTATCAAGACAAATGTTTATGGAATAGAATCAAAAGCATCTACAATTAATGACAGATCAGTCATTCTCAGTACTGGGAGTGCTGTGTATTTGAGGCATTTACTGAAGTGATGCGTCCATTCAAGGCATCTGTGTTCCTAATCATGGAGCAGTTCACCACTTTCTGGTCATTAAATCTTTTGCCTTGAGATGTGGAACAGAACTTCAATACTTTGTGTAAATGAAGTTAGTTACTGCGGCATTTTATGAAAGCCTTTATATTGTAACCAGCTGCATCCTCTGTTTAACCAGATTGTTACAAATGTGGTTTATTTGTTTTTCCAATTAGTTGTGCACTGCCTTTGCACTCAGCAACCACATTCACACTCTGACATGACTTTAACCATTCTCTGCATTGGGCCTTCTCAGACTGGCTGGTTTGGATGCAGGGGGTGGATCAGGCTACAACGAAGCTGTTGAGGTGTGGGGGAGAGTTGCAATGTGCCATTTGGTGCATTCCTCCTTTCCAATATTAAAAATGACCTCTTGTCACCTGATTGGCTGTCAGTAAGTGCTTTCCTTGATGGTATCCATTCTCCCTTTCTCCCTGTTCTTCCATGTTTTCCCTTCCCCACTTCCTGCCCCTCTTATCCACTCGCATTCAGGGTCTGCAGCAACAATACTAAGGCTGATGGAGGTTTCTTTCTTCCAGCTAAACAGAGTGCACCAAATAGCATGCATGGTCCACAAAGGAGCGTAACAGCTCCTAAAGGGGAAGGGTGGCTTAATCTAAATACGCAAGTAGATGTGGGCTTTTCTCCTGATTCAAATTGTGCCCTCAACAATCAATAGACCATATTTACAGCATATGTTAGTGTGGAAAGGCTCTTAGTTGGCATGGTGTGTAAAATGTCACACCTAAGACTAGGAAGACTCGGGTTCAGTTCCCAACTCCAGCCATGAGATTCAACTAGCTGACGTTGAGCCATTCTCTCTCTCTATGTCTAACTTACCCGTATATACTTGAGTATTAGTTGACTCAAGCATAAGTCGAGGCCTCTAATTTTGCCTTTTAAAAGTGGGAAAACTGATTGACTCAAGTGTAACCTGAGTCAATATTTCCCTCCGCTGCCTTTCCCAAGCTGGTGGTGGCAGTGGTGGCTGCCGCTGCCACTGTGGTGCTTCCCCTTCCTCCTCCTTAAAACCTTTTTCTTTCTCCCAAAGCAAGTGCCGATGGTGGACATTGGCGCTTGCTTCAGGAGAGAAAAGAATGTTTAAAAACCCGCTGCTCCCCCCCCCCGTTGACCTACTGTATTCATCCAAGTGTAAGTTGATTGCTCCTTTCTTCAGACCAAAATTAGGACTGAAAAACCCAACTTATATTCGAGTATATACGGGACCTCACAAGCTTGGCAGAGTTAAAAAGGGGAGGAGAAGTGCTAAAAATCAAGCCCATCACTTTGAAAGGAGTGAGCTGCTGCCTCCACAGACATCTGCTGGTGGATTGAACATATGCTAAAATGAGGACAAGGCAGCAAACACCAGTGACTAGAGAGAAGGTAAACCCGCTGGAGGAAAGGGGATTATTAAGGATATCTTGCCTAAGGCCCCTCCAAAACCTGGAGGCCACACTGTGATTTTATTTCCGAGTAGGCATGCCCGAGGTCAAACTGTAAAACTACAGGCCTGCAGACACTGAACACAGTAAGATTCATTTCTAGCTAAACTTGTGTAATTGTCTGTACAAAAGCACACAGTTGGAAAGAAAACTCAACTCAAACATTTCCTTGTCATTCTTCCCGGTTACTTCTTCCCCTGTTTTGTAATGAATACAATTTGATGAATAATGGAGCTGAGTATAAAAGATTTTTTACACTTATACTGTACACACTTGCTAGATGTTAGATGTTGGCATTGGACAGTGAACTATGAGGCACTCAAGCAAGACAACCTAAATAATTGCTTCCTTCCCCCCATTATCTGCTCTTTATTTCTAATGGAGCAGCGCTTTTACCACATCAGCCAATTTTCTTATCTTCTTTGACAGCTTGTCATTATTTGTACTGCTGGCTGGTTGTTAGGAGTACAGCAAAATGTCAGAGACAAGGACAACTTGTTATTTAAGACTCCCATTGGCATATTGTGGTTAAGCCAACACATTGCACTGTAAGTGCCGTAACTTCTCAGAATCACATGCATTTAGATATCTAATTTTCTCAATTAAACTAAGTTCTGTATATAATATATTGAAATGTATATTTTTGGATGCATTTTTTACTTCTGCTTTAATTTCATCTTTCATGTATACGTGTTTAAATCCAAGGAGGACAGAACATTGCAATGAAGTATCATGAATGAAATCTGAACAAAATATGAAGTCAAAGTCAGTGTTTTGCTCAAGGAAGTTGAAACAACCACAGACAATTAATTTGTCCCCCCCCCCATCTGAGTTGTGAATTGGAAAGACTGGGGTGGGGGAGGAGGGAAGTATCTTTATTGACATAGATAATAAAAGGATACTAAGTAACTAGTAAAGTGATTAGCAGCAACCTTCAAATATTGTAAGTCCTTTAACATTTCTGTGCTCTCTCAGATGGTACTGCAGAAAGAAGGTCTTCTAATTTTCTGCAGATTTTCACTGGTGTCATGAAAACACCCAGTGCAAGCCCAGAAGCTCAGATATATTTCCCAGAAAGCATTCCTGGAGCGTATCCAGGTGTCATCGGATGCAGCTCCCTCAATCCCAGCCAACCTAGCTAATGGCAAAAAATGGTGAGTGATGCAATCAAACATCTAGTGGACAAATTGTTATCCACTGTTTTAGAGTAATTAAGTGGTCAATCTAATTACTGAACAATATTTAGCAATACAAGTCTGCTATTCTTTATGCCTTTTCACTTGAGCAGCAGGTCACTCACCAGTAGAGATGGGCACGAAACGAGCAATTTTCGTTTTTGTTTTTTGTTTCGTTACGTAACGAAACAAAAACTGAATTTTGTGTCCAAAACGAAACGAAACGAAACGAAACACCAGAAATTTTGTCGTGCGTTTCGTTTTCGTTGCGGCAAATACATTGAACTGTAATGAATGCTAACGGAACGAGCAATTTTTCATTTTCATTTTCATTTTTTCATTTCATTACGTAATGAAACGAAAATGATTTTTTGCAAAAATTCACAAAAAACGAAAATGAACTGAAATGGCCCCCCTAAACGACAAACGACAAACAAAACACCATTTTTTGGAGTCGTGCCCATCTCTACTCACCAGTAATAACTGGAAGCCATCATGAATTTATTAAGAATAAATAATGGCAAACTAATTCCCTTGCAAGGCGCCAGGGCTAGGCAAAGATTGCAGGGACCGATGCGTCTTCGTGCAGCCCAGGCAGTTTGGAAGGCAAGCGGCCACGGAAGATCACCACCACCACTTCCCTTTCAAGCCTCATGGGCTGGGTGAAGATCAAGGGGTCCGTGATCTGCCCCCAATTTGGTGAACAGAGCATGGCCCCTGCTGATTTTCACGCAGTCCAGGCAGTTTAGCCACCGCTGCTTCCCTTCCAAACCACCCGGGCTGCGTGAAGATGCATTGTCCCAGAAGAACTCTGGGATGGATGCATCTTCATGCAACCCTGGCGGTTTGGAAAGGAGGAGACCAGCCTTCCAAACTGTCCAGGCTGTGCGAAGATGCATGTCAACGTCAGCTGTCATGAGGAGCAGAGAGCAGCGTTCATAAGTTGAATTATTTGGTTGTCAAAGCAGCCATAAATTGAGCTACCACTGTAATCTGATACTATGCATATTTTTAGAAATTATTTGGGAAATATTTGAACACCCTTTCTTAAAATATTTTATTCATCATGTTAAAATAAAATATTCCATAATCCCTTTTTTCTTTTTCTTTTTTCACTTTTTCCAATTTTTTGGAAAAAGGCTTCAGGGAAAAAAATGAAGAAAAAAAAACAGTTGTTTCCAAATTTTCCACTTTTTTCCCAGGCCTTCACATCTCTAGTCTGGGTAGGCGAGAGCAGCACAAACCAAGGAGGCAGGTGAAGTCAGGATGGCCAAACACTATTTTCCCATTTCTTTCCCATGTTGCCCCTTGGAAGCACACATGTTGGAAACACTTTTACCATCTTATTACAATATTTGCTATAATCTGTAATCTTCAGCATCTGCTAGGGACACTGACTTAGAACCAATCCCCTGCTGATATGGGAGTCCTACTGAACTTGAAAAGCTGTCATGTAGACTTGTTTGGGGGACTTGCAAAAGCAAATTGAGATGACATGGCTATAACAATGGAAATGTTTCCAGATTCATTATTCCGTACCCATCTAGAAGGGTATTCGGCAAGCGATGTGGCAGGGGGTGGGAATAAGGTTGCTATCCTATACCCACATATTTAGATTATGTCAATAGTCATAGCTTTTGAATGGACATACGTACCTGCTACCCAGGAATACCATTCTTGGTAGAGAAGTGTGAAGAGAACAATACAATACCAACGAAGAGAATAAGTTTTGGCTATAGATAGGTGTGTGAAAGAATAGGGGAACAGGTTTCCTTTTTGACTGTACCTCTAATTAGAGTAGTGCTAAAGGTAAAGGTCACTGTTAGTCTTGTGCTAATGTGAAATATGAAAATTAAAGAGAGTTTGTTATGTGTATGTCTCTGTGTGTATTCTCCTCCCTTCTCTTTGGAAAATCCTTCCCCATCCCAAGTATCTGACTTGGTCAAATTTCCCCAGGGTCCAACAGGTTTCAGAACAAGCTTTCATTCTTCACCACGGTGGCCACCCAAATATAACTTCCTGCAAAGGCTATGTCTTTGTTTCCTTAAACTAATATCACATGCCAACTGTTTTGTCCTGAATGAACACAAGTTTCAAAAACAATACAAACTGTCTTTTAACTAAATCCATTGTTCCTTCTCCATTCCCTTGCCACGAGTAACCTCCCACCAAGAAAATTGCTTTGGGAAGATAGCTGTTGTTTAATCAAAACCTTTGAACAAAAAGACCATTCACCAAAGAAACAAATGAGAGAAGATATGGCTTTTACTGTCTGATTTTGAGGAGCTCTTTAGAGGCGGTGTGGTTGTTTTTCATCCAGGTCTTAACCATTAATTTGTATTTGGAGTAATTTTGTTCTGTTCTTCATTATTTAGAGAGGCAGTTTGTTACCAGTCTTGAGAACATCTCTGATTCCTTCTTTGTATACAATGCACCCACATTTTTTCCTTTATTCAACACAGGCCTGAGCTGGACCTCTTAACTTACTGTGGAAAGCTTTGTTACAGGGAGCCAGCCACATGAAGAAAATCAAACATGGCCTCTCATATCCATGAAGAGATTGCCCTTTCCCAGTACCAAATCCCAGCAAAGTGAGGGATCAAAAAAAGTTCCACTGGGCTCCCAATTCACAATTTGCTGTGTGAAATGTATGGAAGCTCTATATCCATAGATCCACTGGATCAAATCTTCCTCCCTCCATGGAAGGTTCTTCAAGTTGCTCTCTATGGAGTCAATTATAAACTTCTGAATTGAAGCTAACTCTCTTTCTTAGCACTAGCTTTAATTGAAATCTGTTATAGCTAGTGATGGTGAAACTTTTAGAGACTGAGTGCTCAAACTGGGATTCAAAACCCACTTTTTTTTTTTTGCAAAGTGCCAATATGGCAATTTAACCTGAATACAGTGGTATCCTGGGTTATAAATGCTTTGGGTGCTACCCCTTGGGAAGGCGAGGATTGAAGAGCAATGGTGCTACCCTTCAGGAGAGTGAGAATCTAACAGCAGGCTTTTGAATTTCCTGCAGCCACAGCACCCTCGCCCTGGCCAGAGAGGCGGATGGGGTGCTACACCATAAGGAAACCCAGGGGCGGCTTGTGGGCTTGTTCATAGCCCCATTTTACTCTCCAGTCACACCACTCTGAGCATTCCAAAAGTCGCGTGTCTGGAGAATGAACTGGAACTACAGAGGAGTCCACAAACTGCTGCTCCCTTCTTCGCCCAACTCTCTGCATGAAACCATTTTGAAATGGCTCTTTGCAGAGAGCCGGGTGAAAGGGAGGTAGTGGTTTGTGGGCTCATTCATAGCCCCAGTTTACTCTCCAGCCAAACTGCTCTTGGCCTCCCAAAAGTAGCATGGCTGGAGAGTAAACTGGGCTATGAAGGAGCCCACAAACTGCTGCCTCCCCTTCACCTGGATCTCTGCACCGAGCAGAGTGGCGTTATCTGAGGATAGATTACTGTAACATGCTCTACATTGGGCTTCCCTTGACCCTTATTTGGCGACTGCAGCAGGTGCAGAATGCAGCAGCCAGATTGGTGGTTGTTGCGGGCAAAGATGATTGCATCACCCCCATTCTGGCTCGCCTGCACTGGTTACCCATTGCCTCCTGAATAAGGTTCAAGGTATTGGTTTTGATTTACAAAACCCTCAATGGCTTGGGTTTGGAATACCTGACAGAGCGTATCATCCCAAGATCTACTTCGGCCGGCCCACTAGAACATCCTAGGTCCAAATGCTTTGAATTGCCACTCTTAGGGAAGCTCGCACGGCCTCCACCAGGAACCGCGCTTTCTCAGTTGCTGGTCCTACTTGGTGAAATCAGCTCTCTAGTGAGATTCGGACCACAGAGTTAAAAACAGGAACCACGGAGTTAAAAACATGGCTTTTTAAGGCTACCTTCAGCAACTAGGAGGTGGAATGCTGTTTGTTTTTGTTTTTCCCCACTCATTTCTCTTATCTTGCCACCATCTTATATTTTTAGGATTTTATTGTCTTGTAGGTTTTATTATGTTGTTCTATCTGTTTTTTTTCTGGAGACCTATGTTATTTGTTTTATGCTTTATGTTGTGAACTCCCCAGCGCTAAAGTGTGCTAAAGGCACTTCTATGCACTTACCAGACTTCAACAAGAAAAAATGAGAAAACATAGAAATCTTTGGAAACATGAAACAACAATCAACTTTAAAAATGTCCAACAAAAATTTACTTTTGGGAAGAAGGGGCAGAGGACGGCAACTGGGCAGAACATGAAGGTTCTTCCTCCTGCCTAGCCTGCTTGACCAAGAATCTGCCCATGTTCTGCTGCCTCTGTCGCTTCCTAAGCATCACTCACAAAGGAGCAATGACCACATTGACAAAAGGCTCTATCTCATGGTATTTAAAATCTGGATCTAATTTTCTGATAAACTGGCTCCAAAAAAATTGCCCCCATGGTCAGCAGGTTTAAAAAACAACCACCACCATTTAACCGGGTTTCAGCGGGTTTTTCAAGAGCCAAGGCAGAGGGTGGGTATTCTTTAATCCGATTCAAAATGTGTGTTTTTACAAGAGGTAAACATTAGTGGGGGTGCTGAAAACCCAGTTTTTTTTTTCCTTTTTGTTGTTGGTTTACTGGTTATGGGAGTCAGCAGCATTCTATTTTGCTGCTTTCCCTGACTGCTGTCTCTCTGATATTTTTCTTGGGAGACAGCCAGCCAAGTCGGGGTGAGGAGGAGGAGGGGCTCACTTGCGGGATAAAGACTTGAAAAGGACAAGTCACCTCTTCTGAGGCCAACTGGTGGCAGCCAGGGGCTCCCAGCAAGAGTGTGAATCAGCCCTGTAGCAGGCCTCCCTTCCAAAGGTGCCCTGGTGAAATCCTCGCCAGCCAGTGACTCCGTTGCCATGTCAGGGGAGGGAAAGGAGTGCATACAGGGGGAGGGAAATCCAGCTGTGACAAAAGAAGAGGAACTCACTTCTTGTTGAAGGAGTGAAAGGGAATGCTGAGGCTGCCACAGTGGTTAAATGCCTGTCCTGCAGATAAACTGTGTTCACAACCTGGGGTTCAATCCCGGTAGCTGACTCAGCCTTCCATCCTTCCGAGGTCAGTAAATTGAGTACCCAGCTTGCTGCGCGGGGGGGGGGGGGTGGTTTCTTTAAAAATAAAAAAAAAATTAAACCACCCAGAGACTACTTGAAGCGGTATGGGGTGGTATATAAGCAGAACACTTTGCTTTTTGCTTTTCGTGAGCGAGCAAGCAAGCGACTGACAGGCAGCCTGAAGTGGCAAAAGCCAGGCATTGGTGGGCTTTCCCTCAAGGGCCATCAGTGAGAAAGCCCCTCATTGTTGGCTGCCTCAGGCAAGGCTGAGGAGGGCTCAGCTGCAGCAGTACCAGGTTGAGAGGAAAGCGAAGGGCACCAGCTCCTGCCAGCGCTGACATATCTTTATTCTCTCTCTCTCTCTCTCTCTCTCACACACACACACACACACACACACACACACACACACACACCATTGTGAGCACGTGCACACACACAAACATTCTCGCCCACCCACCTTGTTTCTGGACAGCTACATCCTTGCTCCCCCACCTCACATTGACATCCCTGCCCTGATCTTTATTCTGTTGCTGCCTCGCCATGGCTTGAGCGCCCGTAGCACCGGAGCTTCTACGCTCCATGGCACCAGAAGTCCCCCTCGGAGCTTCTAGATGCGGGTTAATGATGTGGGGACATATAAAATGTGGTTACTTAAACCACGTCCATGGGAACATGGGTACCGCATTTTCAGTCACATGACAACTTCAGAAAGAAATGCAGCTTTTATTATTAACCACCTCTTTTGCCTGTGTGATAGGGCCCTTTAAAGTAGTCCACAGCTTCCTGGGCTTCAGCCTGATGCAGGTGGTGCTTGTTCAACAAAGGGTATTTGTACACAACCCCTAAACTCTGCCGCAAATGGCTCCCAGCTCCAGAGCTTAAAATTGTTTCCCCACTAGCTCCGGAGTTTACAGAAAATTAAGTGCGGCCACGACCACCTAAGCGCGTCCCAGCGCACTTTTCAGGTACCTGCTCTTGAAGGGTGATAAATCCCAGATCCGGATGTAAAGGAGTGAGTACCCGGCTCTCCTCGCTTCTGTTTGTTGTTGTTTTTTGCCTCCCGCCCCTTTAAGAGAAGGAATCAGGACGACGACGGGGCTCAGGGAGGCTTGGACCGGCAAACGTAGGTGAGCCTGCATTCTTTTGTCCCCTTTTTTTCTCCCTCCCCTCACGCAGACAGGAGCAAGGAAGTGCGGAGGGGTGGGGACGCAGGAAGAGCAACGAACCCCCAAGATCTCTGGTCTGAATTTAAGTGGCCAGCGGATCTTAGGGGTCGTGTGAAAAGGCCCAAAGTCTGAAGCTGTCCCCATAGTTGGCAAGCCTGCCTCAGAACTGCTGCCTTCTTTGGTGCCATGACACCACAGTCCCTAGGACAGTGGTGGTGAACCTTTGGCACTCCAGATGTTTTGGACCACAACTCCCACAGTCCTTTTTCATTGGCAATACAGGGTTGGAATTCAGTTGTGGTCCAAAACATCTGGAGTGCCGAAGGTTCGCCACCACTGCACTAGGAATATAAAAAAAGGCTTTGCACTCCCAGACTCTCAATGCTGCAGTCCGAAAGCACTCAAATTTAGCCACACAAACAAAATGCAAAATATCAAAAGAAATCCCAAACCACATGAGCAGCCAGCACAAACCCTAAAATCCAAACCTGCAGAAACCAAAATTTAAAACATGGATTCTAAACAACACAGCCAGAACAAAGATTAAAATCCAAACTGTAGAAATGAAACGTCTTTGCCTGCTTGTGGGCGGAAAACAAAGATAATGTCAGCCTAGCTTCCCATGTGAGGGAATTTCACAGTCTAGGAGCAGCAACACAGAAGGTCCTCTCCCATGTCCCCACCAAGCGCACTTTCTCAGTGGATGAGTGGTCAATTGTGTGGGGCGGCAGGGAAGAGCCAGACTGGCTGCGTCTGGGATTGGTATGCCACCATTGGAGTTGAGCACTGCATGACAAATAATAGGTGGATCAACTGGTTCTGGAGGGAGGAACTGGGTTACCAAGGCACCTATGGTGCCAAGCTTCATATTTATCTAATTGAGATTTATATGTATGGAAAGAATTAACCTCCAAAAGTTCTATTGACACTTCATGGTTTCCAGGCAGGAATCAAAAATAGTTATTGAGATTTTATTTTAATTTGTTTCAACTTATTAAGGATTGGTGGGGGGGGGGAGAGAGAGAGAGAGAGAGAGAAAGATTTATAAAATAGAAAGCAGCTGTAAACTCAGAATTCTATCATGTTGAAGCCTGTGTGCACTACGGCAACTTTTGGCAGAGGACCTTCTTTGGAGATGTAATCCCACACTTTGTGCGTTACCTCAGGCAGGAGAAAGACAGGAGAAATCGTTCTAGCCTGGTTCCCACACTCTTAACCAAGACAACCTAGCCGGAGGCAAAAAGAGGTGCTTTGTGAGAGCTGTGTGCTGCTCTCTCTTTATATATCATTATCTACCATTCCATAAAAGTTCATGAAGGGAAAATGCTGTTGTGCTTAGACATCACATCTTACTTTTCATAAACAATGAAACAATGTGAGCAGTAAGAACATAAAACAGAGTGCAACTATTCAGTTTAATCAATAGAGTAGTTAAAGTGCCAGATGAGGAGTAGGGAGTCCCAGGTTCAGTTCCTCAGCCATGGAGCTGACTTTTTGATGTGAGTACATTTAATCTCTCTTGTTTCAACCAATCTTACAGGATTAATGTGAGGATAAAATTGAGAGGGAGGGAACCACATGTACCAGTATAAATCCTTTGTTATTAACAGACTAAAGAGAGCCAGTCAAAAATGTTACAAAGAAAGTATCAAGTGAAGGCCAGCAGCACCCCATCCCATCCAGGTACTAATCTTGACATGAATAGACCTAAAGTGGAATGCAACAAGACAAGACAAGAAATGAAGCACAGACTGCACCTCACCTTCTATAATTGAGGTGCTTTTATAAAGAATAAATTATACTGGTGATTCATTCAAGAGGGGGAATAGGAACCACACCTCAGTCACATAGTTTCCTGAATTAACAGCAACATTAGGGTCTCTTCCCACCCACCCCCACCCGTACACACACACACACACCACCTAGGAAGAAGTGAAGAACTATGTAGTGCATACTATGCGAAAATAGCTGTTGCTGAAGGGGATGAGCCAGGCAAAATCCATGGAGTGGCTTTGGACAGACATCCATCAGCTTTCCAGTTGGATCCTGAGTTCTGCTCCAGGAACCAAAACCGTTATCTTACCCCTGCAATTATTCCTTTTAGGGCTGACTTCATCTTATCACAGTTCCTCAGCCAGTAGATCAGCCACCGACACTCATGTGTCCTGACTTACACATGAGCATTTCAGCATTGTGGTGTACATTATTAGACTCACAAAGGTTGAAGATTATATAAATGTAGGCCAGACTGTCTTATTTCCCAAGGAAAAACTCTGCAGCATTCTTAAAACTCAGAGATTTCAGAATACAATTCAAGATCTGTAAGGCAAAGCATAAATTGGATTTTTATTTTTCTTACCTGAGCAGTTCATGATTCCCATACATAGTGTGAAAATGTCACCTTCTGGACTACAACTTTAGCCCAGTGGTTCCCAACCTGGGGGTCGGGACTCCTCGGGGGGGGGTGTTGTACAACCATTTCACAGGGGTCACCTGGAGGAGGAGGGGGAGGAAGTGAGGATAGTGTGAGTTACAGCTTGATAGGCTGGAGAGGATGTCAGTCAATGGCACTGGAAGCTGCGATTGGCTGAGGGTGCCTGTAGAGGGAAGTTCTCTATGGCCCCTGGGGCAGTAGCTGGCCAAAGGAGGCTTGTGGCCTCTTACAAGCAGGGCAAGGGGCTCACCACAACATGAGGAACAGTATTAAAGGGTTGCAGCATTAGGAAGGTTGAGAACTACTGCCTAGCCAGCATGGCCACAGTGTAACAGTTCCAGCTTCTGCTTGGTATGCATAAAAAGTGCATGAACAATCCATGCACATAGAAGACTGGCAGGAAGCCCAGACACATCATAAAGTTGGCTGGTGCTCTAGGTCTCACCACAACAAACACTTACTACACTACTGTCTTATTTTAGATCCCTGTTTGCATCAGAATCTCATGATTTACATAGACTACAGAAATTTTGTTTTCCTGATTTCTCTTAACTATAAAAACTGTGAACAGTTTTTGATTTCTCTTGACCATAAAATCTCTGAACAATTCTTTTCAAATGTTAAGGAAGGGCGCTTTTACATGACCCCTAAGATCTGCTGGTCACTTTAATTCGGACCAGAGATCTTAGGGGTTTGTCGCTCTTCGTGCGTTCCCACCCCCTCCGCACATCCTGGCTGCTGGCTGCGTGAGGGGAGGGAGAAAAAAAGGGACAAAAAGAATAAAGACTTACCTCCCCGGTGCCGGTGGAAGCTGCCGGGAGCCCCGTGACTTCCTGGTTCCTTCTCTTAAAGGGGAGGGAGGCAAAAAACAACAACAAAAAGAAGCGAGGAGAGCCCGGCACATCCGCATTAAGATTTTTCACCCTTGGAGAGCAGGTACAAGAAAAGTGCGCTGGGACGTGCTTAGGTGGGCGTGGCCGCACTTAATTTTCAGTAAACTCCGGAGCTGATGGGTAAACAATTTTAAGCTCCGGAGCTGGGAGCCATTTGCGGCGGAGTTTAGGGGTCGTGTAAAAAGGCCCGAAGTAACAGGGTCTGGAAGGACAGTGAGAAATGAGAACTGCAGAAATCTAAACACTCCACATAAATGGCAACACTCTTGTTAATACCTAAAGGATATTATGAGAATTTATCTGCATTAATCCTTAAGATAACACCCGGTGTTTGATTGACAGTAAATAGTCTCTAGTTTGCTTTTAAAAGGCTTATTAGCATGCTGGATTCTCTCTCTCTCTCTCTCTCTCTGTCTCCCTCCCCCCTTCCCCTCCTCTCTCTCTCTCTGTGTGTGTGTGTGTGTTTAAGTTCAAGGCCTGTGTAAAGCAAATACCCAAACTCTGCAGAAGAAGTGAAAGCAGGCATGCAAGCAAGCAAGCAAGCAAGAAAAACCTAAACAGTTTGCTCTGTGGAGCCAGGCCAAGTATAATGTTCTGGGCCAGATATATGTATAGGCTAAATAGGCTGAAGCCTAGGGCTTCTAAATCAAGGGGGGCCTCCAAAGTTCTGCCCCCCAGCAGGCAGTCTCCCGTCTCCCAAAATTGCAAACCCAAGGCGTCGTGCAAGGGTAGGGCAAAACGAGACCAGCATCTATGAGACTCAGGGCAGTTGGCTCATTTTGGCAGTAGCTTTTTTTTTTTTAAGAATAACATTACAACTAGAGATGGGCACAAAATGAAAAATGAAATGCTGTTTTGTCATGTTGTTATGTAATGAAATGAAACGACACGAGGAAGCAGCATTTCATTACACACGAAATGAAAAAAAATTGTTTTTGTTGAAATGAACCATTTTGTTTTGTATGTAAGCTCTGGGCTTTTAAAAAAAACTTTTTTCCCTACCCCAAGCCCTGCCTGCCAGCTGATTGGTGCTAGGGTGGGGGGAACCCTTTTTCTCCACCCTAGTGCTGATCAGCTGGCAGGCGGGGCTTGGGGAGGGAATTTTTTTTAAAGCCCAGAGCTTTTTAAAAAACTTTTTCCCCTCCCCAAGCCCCACCTGCCAACTGATCTGTGCTGTGGCCACTTTGTTTGTATCAAACAAAACAAAACAAAATGTTGGGGGATGAAACAAAATGAAATGAAACAAAAAATTTCCTTTTCATGCTCATCCCTAATTACAACTTAATTTTCCTATAAATTAATGCTTATTCCTCAAAACGTTCACAAAGTTCATTTATTGCAAAAGGTTTTCAGGGTTAATTTTAACATTTTAATATATTTTGGTTCAATCACTATGGTATTTAACAATAATATCTTATGCCATTTAGAGGAGAAATTGCAGAATATTAAATACCACCATCATCATTGACTTCACTAAATTTTATAACTTTCATTTTCTTCTAGTCGTGAGGGTGGGGGAATTGGGAGGGGCCTTACAGGTAGAGTAGCCTAGGGCCTCTCTTCATCTAAGTCCAGCCCTGATAATGTTCCATAATTGTAACTTCTTTGCTTTCATTTATTCTCTGGCTGCATAACAGCTATATTAAGTCCAGATCATGGAAACTAATAGTACTAGTCTACTCTGCTTTGACCAACTTTTGCCAAAAATATTGGACCCAGTTATGGGCACCACAGTTTAAAAAGAACATTGCCAGGCTGGAATTTGTCCCTTTGATCCTTTCTGAAGAGGAACCAAATCAACAAAGCTAGCCCCTGCCCTTTGTTTTAGAGGAGATCGCAGCTCCTGGATGATTCCTTGAGTGTGTAACAGTGAAAATGTTTCCTAGTGGCAGTAGTGGCTGGGTGGTCCAGAGTCCCCAAGAAGGTGCAGGGCTTCCTATGACCTGCAAGCTCCATTTCCCCCATTGGTAATCAAATGAAACAGAAATGTTATTCCCCCTAAGGTACTAGATTTTAAGAGATTAATTATTTAAAATTATAAATCAGCCTGTTGAATTCGGCTTGGCAACTAACAGCTTCAGGCATTGCAGACAAATCAGAATCTTGCTTCTTTCTAACTCTACCAAACAGTACCAAATGGTACCCTGAAGAAGTAACTATTCCAATATTGTTATCAAAGGAAGCCTAGTCTGCCAAATGAATATTCTGCAAACATTTATGTTGAAAGCTGCTAAAGGAAGCATAAAAGGAGCTAACTTACATTGTAGGCTGTTGTGCTAAACTAGAAGCAGCTAAAGTTAAACCAGCTATGATGGAACTGGGAATGAAATTTACCCTGAAATAAGTAAATAGCTGATTGGATAACAATGCACTGGAGGAGAGCCATTCACAACTTACGAGAAGGGGCAATATGAACAGTTGGTTAATGACATACAAATGCAAAAATAGGTGATACGCTTATAGACCACTAGAAAACATACAATAAACAAGCTTTTGTAGATTAAACATCACTTCATCAGGTTTCTACAAGTGCGAAGAATTTAAACTCCAAATGTGCATGGCAAGGTGAATATTGCTAGGCAAGTAACTGTGCAATAGCAGTTTTGTAAAAGAGGAGATGGTTTTGTAGAAAAAACTGAGAAGCAGCTCTGGCTAATTCAAGTGGCTTGACACCCACAAAGCATGTTTTGCCCTGGAGGAGCACATGTTATTTTATTGTATTGTGTCAAGCCCATCCTAACTCAACTTATTGCTGCAGTGTTTCCAACCTTACCTTTAGGGAGAAATTGGTAAGTGTGCAGTCATGCACAGCAAGATTCTATAACAGACTGAGAGTGTGAAGCGAGTCACTATACTGTATTAAAATGGCATTTCATTTCATTTTTTTGTTTTTAAAACAAAACATTTTTTTAAAAAATCATTTTGTTTTTTGTTTTGTTTCATTTTTCAATTTTTTTCTTTTTTAAAATGTTTGTTTACAGCCGACCAGCCCGGCAGGTCGGCACTTTTTTATTTTTACATTTTTTATTTTTGCTTTTCCAATCTATCCCATCTCTTCCAGATCTTTTTGATTTAGAAAAAAGTTTAAGATGAAAACCTTCCACTTTGAAGGAGGGCTGGAAGAATAGAAAGAAGGAAGAAGGTCCAAGATGTATCATCGATACTGAAAATATCTGTGACATATTGCAACCAGACAAAGGGTATTCTTGAAAGGTATTCTATTCATTTAATTGGACAACATTCGGCACTTGGTAATCCAATGAAATAATTTTCTGAGTTCTTGAACCAAGTGATGAATACTTTTCTGAAAGAGGGGTTGATGAGGGAGGAAAGGATTCTCCACTGGCAGAATAGCATGAGAAAAGACCAAGGCATTGTTGAGAGGTTTTATGAAGGACACATAATTGGTTTCTGCACTGGTGGACTAAATGTAGCTCTTGAGGTGGACTAAATTTAGCCCCATAAGACTGTTTTTTCATCCATCAGCCCTTCTCAACTTTTTTCCAAAAGAAAAGATTAATGGTTAATCCTAGAGGCCTCTGGCACCAGGGGCCCGCTTCGTTTTTCGGGTGCCATTTTTCGGCACCCGCCAGGAAAATTTTCCCGTGGCTGCGGGGAGCCCTCCTGGGGCTGGGCGCCACCGGAGGCAGTGGCAAGCCTCCTGGGAGAGCCCTCTCACAGCTGCAGGGAGCCGTCCTAGGCTGGGGCTCCACCGGAGCTGCCGTTAAGCTGGCCAGGAGAGCGCTCCCGTGGCTGCGGGACTTTTCTCCTGCCCCAGCTTGCCAGCAGCTCCGGTGCCTGAGGCTGGAGGGAGATTTTAAAAGCCCCCTCTTCCCCCACCCCATCAGGTGGGAGGAGAGAGCGGGCTTTTTAAATCTTCTCCCCTCCCAAAGCTAGCATCCAGCGGCTACTGGACGCTGGCTTCAGGAGGGGGAAGTGGGGGGGAAGAGCACGGGTGGGGAAGATCCCTTTCAGACCCCCCCTTCACCCGTCTGCGTTCCTAAATTACACCATTCTCCGTTAGTCATTCTGTTACATAACGGAATGAATAATGGAGAACGGTAATGAAAAAATGGTCGTTTCGTGCCCATCTCTAGTGAAGAGAATTAGTTTGTAGGGAAGAAGATAGAATAAAATCCACCTAGGTCTTTAATGGATTAATACATTGTCTACGGGAGAACTGTGGCTTTTATCACTAGAGGAAGGTCATAACAGCCAGAAAGATGTTTTAAACTAAAGTTTTAAGTTGGAACATTCAGCTCCACACTGAGCTGAATATTCGTGCTTCATGCACCAGCTGCTTCTGAAAAGGACAGAGTTCTCCTCCTTGAGAAATTTCCCAGCTAACTGACATTCCAGGCAGCCGTCAGTGCTGTATATTATGCTGGGCTGGATCTTGTGTGAAGTGTTTCCCTTCTTGTTCTGAATTGTTGCAGTTTGCTTATCCCTTCATCTCTCTTCCTGTCTTTTCCTTCTACAGAAAACCAGACAGACAGACACCTTTTAAATCTGAAACCAGTGCCTCTGGGATTTGCCAACCATCTATTATGCTAGACCAGACTCGGCATAATGGAGCCTCAAGCTAATTTTGGCCCAAAGGGCATTTACTTTGGCAATAAGAACCCATAACACTTTTTAATTTGGCTGTTCAGTGAGGAAAAATGGAGGGTGATGCCAATCTTAATGTGAACATCATAACCCATGCCTAATACCTTCTGTGATGGAGGCCTAGTTAAGCACCAATGGATAGACATTCTATATGACTGCTGTTGTGTACCCAATATATATTCATACATCACTAGAATTTTAAAACAATGTTCCAGGCCCACTGAATACCAGAGTTCCTTAGAAACTTATCAGGGGTTCCTTCAAGAAAAGATCAATTATTATAGACAATAGAGATGGGCACGAAATGCCAAAATGGCATTTCATTTCGTTTTTTGTTTCTCCCCAGCCCCAGTTCATTTCATTTATTACAAAATGATTTTTTAAAAAAAATCATTTTGTAATTCATTTTGTTTCTTTTTTCATTTTTTTATATTTTGAACTTCCCATGGCCCCATTGGTGCTTTTAATTGATTTTTATTTTTATGTTTATGTTTATTTCTGCAAGTGCCCAGCAGGGGGGCCGCACTACAGCTGATCAGGGTTTTTTTTTAAAAAAAATCCCTGACCAGCTCTAGCATGGCCCAATGCTCAGTGCTTTTCTTTAAAAAAAGATTATTTATATTTATTTTTATTTTTTTATTTCTGCAAGTGCCCAGCAGGGCCCCCACACTACAGCTGATCAGGACTTTTTTAAAAAAGCCCCCACCAACTCTAGCACAGGCCCCGTGCTAGGAGCTTATTTATTTATTTATTTATTTATTTCTGCAAGCACCCAACCAGCCCTAGCCCCGTGCTCAGTGCTTTTTAAAAAAAATATTTTTAATTTTTTTTATTTCTGCAAGCACCCAGCAGGGGGGCTGCACTACAACTGATCAGGTTTTTTTTTTTTTTTAAAGCCCCAACCAGCTCTAGGACGGGCCCATGCTCAATGCTTTTTTTAAAAAAAAAAATCTGCAAGTGTCCAGCAGGGGGCCTGCACTAGAGCTGATCACTAGGGCATGGGGGGTTTTCCCCATAGGAACATATTGCTAATGCTTTCTATGGAGAAACAGAAAGAAATGGAATGAAACAGAAATTTCTGTTTCATTTAGTTTCATTTCTCTTCTAGAGTGGGGTTTGTTATTCATTTTGTTAGGGAACAAAATGAATAACGAATAACAAAATGCATTAAAATTTGTTTCGTGCCCATCTCGAATAGACAAATTTGTCTGAAATGGCATCCTTAGCATTTTTATTAAGAGATAGGGATGTCATATGCTCATGCATTATAATTTAGAAATGCTACTTTATATTCACGTCAAAGTATTTGTTTGTCTGGAATGAGCTCCTAGATGTCCAGACAGTTTACCTGACTTTTGTTGTACATATACAAAGATTTCTGCCACCTTGAAGCACATATATACAGTACTTTGCGACTTACATTTGAAGTGAGCACTTGAATCCAAATAATTAGTTTCTGGTTTAAATTAGAATTTAATATTTTAAGATTAACAACCACACCCACTGATTTTAATAAAATCTACCTTTCAGGATGGATGAGAGCTACTGAGGAAAAATTACTAATCTATGGATTTGCACAGAGAGAAGGGGGGGAGGAGAGATTTGGGACATAGCTCTCCAAGTGGACAGCTTATTGATGTGATCATATGGTGAGGAATGGTCACTTTACTTTGAATGATTTCCTTTAAGGCAACCTTTCCATCCTTATAGGAATTGGTCCAGGCTTGCCCAAAAAAGAACAGTCTTGCCCCTTGAACAAAAAAAGACCAGCTTGGGCACAGAACAGGGTCAGTATGGTGTGTGATATCTTCTGGATTGTGTGATCACCAGGACATACCTTGCACTGGACTATGCCAAATGTAGTCCAAAATGCAAAGTATTTCTCCATCTGATCACACTCTAAAATCCCTGAAATTACAAAGTGGCAAAATTTTTGCAGAGAGAGTAATGAGCTAGTCTGAACTCTCTGGAAGACCACCCTAAACAACTTTTAGCAATGTAGAGCCATGGTAGGAGATTCTAGGCATGAATTATTGATTTGAGAATAAGGTAGCAATCCCATAACCATTTAGCTGGGAGAGTAATCCCACCCTCCAATTTAGTGGAACATGTTTGAAACCAACACCATGGCTGGAAATTATATGAATATACCACCCTCCTTGTCCGTTTAGCCCCAGAGTGTCTTCTCTAAGTGGCAGCAGCTCCCAAAAGTTTCTGGTAAACTCCTTCTGTATCATTCTTACCTGAGATTCCTTTACAACAAAAAATACTTGCACTGAATTCTGAATTTTCAGCATGCCGTGCATGTGCTGTAGAACTCGCTAGTAATATGCCACAACTAATTAACTTACCTGCAACTTCTTATTTTGGGGAGGGGAGAGGTAGCAATAGTGTAATGAAGTTAAATTTCAAAAACAACATTTTGATGTTACTTTATTTTCTCTCTTTTTTTTTACAAAAGTTACCTCTAAGTGTATTTTACACCATTTATGCATAACTGTTCCAAGTTTTACATGATTCTTTTAGCAATTCTAAGTTATGGGAGATGGTCCACAACAAATAAAGTAATGAGCTGCAAAACAAATAACGTAGCAAATGAGTCTTCTACATAATAATGAGCAACAATAGGTCATTTTTAAACATAATAATAAGCACGGGAAAGAAATCAATTTTAAAAGTACCTTCTGTGCTCATTAAGTGCTCTTCTACTGAGCAATGGTTTATCTCCATGCATTTCATTTGAATGGTACATAAAGATCCAAGGTGTCCCCCCCCCCCAGGAGGCACAGGTGGCATTATGAGATGGAGAGGTTTCAATTGTCATGGATAGAATCAGTACTAGACAACACCCAGGCTCATGGTGAGTGTGATTAGAGCTTTTCCCCTTTTGCTCAGCCCCACCGCATAGCCACAAGGAATCACACTGAAAGACTCTCTGCATACCTCCTCACCCCACATATATATGCACATCGCATGTATACATTCACTCTCCTGGGGAGAATTGGCAGATAAGAAGAGGAAAAACACAATGTTTCTGCGCAACAGTTAAAAGTTAAGTCTGTAATTAATTATTCTTCTGCCTGAACGTGCCTTTTCTGCTTGGAGGTTGCTTTAAGCTAGTGCTTGTTTTCCAGTTACACAGTAATGTATGAAATCTCAATGAACATGCAGTGGCAACTTTCTCCTTGAATTATAATTACCCACAGAACACATTCAGAATCACACTGCCTATTATTGCCACTTTAATCCAGGGTTGTTTTTGCTCAAATATTTCTTTGATGCTATTACGTCAAGTCCCATACTGCCAGAGCACTTACTGGTTGGTATGCCAGTTCTTTCAGATTAAGCCTTCCACTTCTCCTTCTTTAACCTCTCTTCTCTAACCAAGCTGAAAGCTGCGGAAACTCTCAAAAGCTTGAAGAAACTACCAACAATTTTGCAAAATTCTGCCCACATCCAAACTCTTAGAGGATGTACTTCTCTCAAATTCTCTCAAATTATCACCTGCTTCTGTTTTCACTGAGCTTCCAAGACCCTTCAGGCTTGACAGCCTACTTTAGGTAGCCATGCAAGTGCTCCTGCTGAAAAACAGCTGACTACAAAGCTCTGGTTGACCATGAAACATTGGATCACTGTCTCTTAGCCTGACATATCTTACAGGCTGTTGTGTAGATGAAGGGAAGCCCCAACTTTATTGCTAAATGGGTAAAATGCACTTGTTTTTCACAATTACTAGCACAACCATAAGCATCAGCATAATACATGGAGAGGTGTGTGCATGTATGTGGGGAAACTGAGCATCAGAGTATGTATTAACAATGAAGTCTTCATAACTGCACCAAGTCTGAATGGCTGTGAGGGCAAGGGTTTGGTGCAACCCTCTGCTGATAAGGCGGACAGTGCTTAGCAATTCTGGGATGGTAGTAATACCTGCTGGCATCTGGGAGAATTAGGGATTAAGGTGTTCCCTAGCCAGATACCAGCCTTCTTTGGATTTTGCCGGCTGCTGGAAAGGACGTTAAAGCAGAGAGCTCTCTTTTGAGGCCTTCCATGTTGTGCGGCCAGATAGAGATTTCCAGGAGTTTGCAGGGGATAGAGGAGCACTGGTGGTGATGCAGTGGCAACACATCAGTAGTGGAAACAGCGAGTGGTTCAGCATCTGAGCGACAGAAGATGTGTTTTTATTGCCATCACTCCATGCCGTCTCTAATTTGTGTGACTGGGAGGGACTTTTATGGGCTGGAGTGATTATCAATCCAGCACTAACTAATCTTTCCTTCCAGTCTTTTATTCAAAGAGAGCCCATCCTCTCCACTAAGTGACTTTTCCCCTCCTTAACCCAGGTTGGTGGCACGTTTCTGTTTGCTTCTTTGTTCAGGTGGTTGGTTAGCATGTGGGCAGCAAAAAAAAGTGGCATGCACAATTATGTAATTTCAAACAGCTGTAAGTTAAAAATGTATTGTTGTTTAATTTATCCTACAAATGTTTTAGATTGTGTTATTGAGCCATGGCTCCTAAGAAATGTTAATACAATTCTAAAACTGAAAACACCCAGAAAAAAAATGGCTCAGAGCGCAAAACCTCCCCACCACCGCTACCCATAGCCCTTTCAAAAACGATCACTCTGATGTTGATGCCCTTTATCAAAGCTCCAGATATTATAAGGGGCAAGAGGGCTGGCAGGATCAGCCACTGCACCAGTTTTGGGTAAGAGGCCTGGTCAAGACGTGAAGGCTGTTAATTTGACCCAGTCATATGAC
This sequence comes from Phrynocephalus versicolor, assembly GCA_023846285.1. Lineage (NCBI taxonomy): Eukaryota > Metazoa > Chordata > Lepidosauria > Squamata > Agamidae > Phrynocephalus > Phrynocephalus versicolor. The sequence continues at coordinate 29,709,290 of JAHTLZ010003542.1, forward strand.
AGTACTAACCATAGGGCTTCCTTCTTGCCTGGGTTCATCCTCCGTCTATTCACTCTCATCCACCCCACTCTCACCCATCCCAGAACAGCATCCGGACAGCACTCAAGGGATGGAATGGCATCCACTGCAGATGGAAAAAAGAAAATATAGAGCTGGGTGACATCAGCATGCTGATGACACAAAATCCCATACTTCCTGATGACCTCACCCAGCAGCCTCATGGATATTAAAAAGCATGTGGGAAATGATTAACTCCTGTGGCACCCCAGAACTGAGAGACCAAGGGGTGGGTGCCATATCCCCCAGCTGGGCTCTCTGGGCACGGTCCCCCCAAAAGGAGTTGAACCACTGCCAAGCACTGCCTCCAGCCCCCAACTTAGAGAATCTCCCCAGGAAGATACCATGGTCAATGGTACCGAAGGCAGATGAGAGATCAAGAAGTACCAACAAGGATGATTTGTCCCTGTCAGCCACCCTCAAGAGGTTGTCATGTAAGACGACCAATGCCAACTTTGTACCATGTTGCAGCCTAAACCCTGACTGGAATGGATCAAGAGTGTCAATTTCACCCATAAGCCCCTGAAGCTGATCAACCATCACCCTTTCTACTATCTTGCTCATGAACGGAACATTGGCAACGGCCCTATAGTTGTCAGTTTGGTCCACCACCAAATTTATTTTCTTCCAGATGGGCCTAATGAGTGTCCCCCTGCCCTCCTGGAGAGACCCATTACTTATTACAGTGGCCCATTTAGTAATCATCAGCCTGGCCTCTTTTATAAGCCATGCTGGTCAAGGGACAAGGGAAGAGGTGGTGGCATGAGAGCAGTCAAGGGCCCTGTCCCCTTCAGATGACATCATGGGTTGAAAGGCCATCAAAGTAGCCAGGCAAGGTAATGCACTAGATGTCTCTGCTCATGGTACTGGTATTAACTGGAGATCTAGGTCCCGGTGGATGGCCCCCACTTTTATAATCATAGAATCATTGTAGAGTTGGAAGGGACCTTGGAGGTCTTTCAATCCAACCCTCTGCCCAAAGCAGAAGACCTCATACCATTCTGGACAAGTGGCTGTCCAATCTTATCTTGAAAAGATTTTGATTGAAAAAATACTGCAAATTGGTCACAGGATATGCTATGAGTAGGACTGTCACTGTGACCAACCCCAGATAGATCGCATACTAGCGAAACAATTCTTCTAGTGGACTTAATTTTTGCTGAATAAATAGAGGACATGATCTTGACAGCTGAGAAATTAGATTCCATGGGAGCTGCCTTCAAGTGCTCTCTCTTTCCTCCTTCTAGTCTGCTTCAAGGTCAGCAGGTCTTGGTTAAACCAAGGTGCTGCGCAGACCAGTGGCAAAGTGGGCATTCAGGAGCGAGCACGTCAATAGCCCTGGAGGAGATGGCATACCAATTCTTCACCAGAGCATTGAGAGCCATGCCAACCAGTTCATCGAAAACCCCACACATGGCATTCTGAACCCCAAGAGGGTCTAGTAGCCTGCATGCATGGACTATCTTAAAGGAGCATGGCTCTTCTTGTGTTCTTATGTTCTCATGTTCTTATGTTATTAAGTCAAAAGTTGGGCCTGTGACTTGAGCCTCTTCTTGTTGAGTTCCCCCAGTACTAAAGCTTATCCTTAAACACAAACTTCTGCATAGGCAATAGGAAGTGGTATGTGGCAGTAGTTCTGGGCCCCAGGAATGTTTAGAAGTCAGTACATATGTATAGTGGTACCTTGATTTATGACGTTAATCAATTTGGAAGGCATCTTCAGAAGTCGATCAAGTCATAAATCGAGCAGCGGTTTCCCATATGTATGCACTGAAAATCAATTAATCAATTCTGGAGGGAATTGATTAATAGGTTTTCAATGTATTTCTATGGGAAGGCTGTCCCAACCCCACTCAATCAAGGGCAGCTGGACTCTGCTTTCCGCTTTCCCACCAGATAGCTGACTTTGACAGGTCGGACCTGTCAAAATCAGCTCAGGTGGGGGTTGTAGAGAGCAGCATTTGGCTGCTCTTGATTGAGGGAGAAGCCCAGTACCTTGCGAGGGAGATGCTTACCTCCAGGTAAGCACTTACCCGGAGGTGAGCGCTTCCCTCACAAAACACTCGGGCTGGGTGAAGATGCCTTTCCACACCGCCTGGGCTACAGGAAGAGTATCTATCCTAGGGATCTCCCAGAGGTAAATGCTGTCAACAGACTATACTGAATGGGCAGTTACATATAATATATAATTAAATATGTTTGCCACTGAGCAGTGCAGCAGTAACGTAGATAAAATGTCAGTATTGATATAAAGGGTTGCAGAGTTAGGCTAACAGATAGACAATGACAATGAATAGAGTAAAAACTCATATATTCATATATACAGCAAAAATATACACAGCATAACAACCAAGCATTATATACAATATAGGAAACAGACAAACAGAGTGTGGGGTAAACTGTTCTCACCATAACAGTCCCCCAAATACAAATGGCAAGCTAGTGCTATTTATACAAATCAGCACTCATAAGATCTGATGCAATCACTAATTAACAATCTGATGCAATCTGATCTAACCATTACAAATCATGATGTTACAATCAGTTCCACCTGCACTTCATCACTTAACATGCCTGTGATTACTTATCTCTAACACTTGTGGATTACCATCATGACACTGCAGAATCTAACTGCCTCCATTTTACAATTCTCTTTACACATTCTGTTAAATATACATAACATATGTTTTATCAACTTTTACATATCTTGACAAATGCTTCCGTTGCAAGGCACCCAGGCTGCTCAAAGTTTCATCGTTCTCTGAGAATGATGCAACTTCAGGCAGCCCAGGTGGTTTGGAAGGGAGATGTGATGGCCACCTCCTCCTTCTTCGTTGCTTTGATCTCTTTTGCATAGATGGAAGCAACGAAGAAGGAGGAGGAGGTGCTGATGGGCAGTGAACACTGGTCTCTGCTCCGCACAACAGCTGACTTTGACAGATTGGACCTGTCAAAGTCATCGGTCATGTGGAGCAGAGAGCAGCATTTTTAAGTCGAATTATTAAGTTGTCAAAGCAACCATAAGTTAAGATACCAGTGTATGTGTTTCAATAGAGATTTCTAAGTAATTGTATGAAAGTGCATCTATTTAATAGCTTTTGTGAAGAAAATAGTCTTTTATAAAGGGAAATAATTATTCTTATATCCCTTTAATTACTAAACCTTATTTTATGCTGTGTAAACAGAAATTTATACTTTATTAGAACCAAAATTTTATATAGAAGAGTCAAGATTTTATACAGAAGAAATACCAATATATAATCACACAGTAGTTTTTTATATATATACACACACTTTACATTTTTGGCTCTCATTTATTTATTTACTTGTTTGCTTACTAACACGAAGAAAATGATTCATTTTTGAATGAAATAGCAAAAGGTATCCAGAAAAGAAGAATTTATTTATTATAAACAAGGTACATTATCTTCTGAGACCACAATCAATTTCCTCATCAGATGTGTATAATACACAAATCTATAAGTCTCTCATAGGGAGTCTGTAGATCAGGAGCTCTATAAAGGACATTCAGATATTCCCATGTGAATTCTGACAGTACTGCAGATATCAATGGTGAACTGTGGGTTTAGTTTGCTGAAGAGGAACTCAACACTTTTGCTTCTCATATATTGATATTCAGGGGCATAGCCTGGGGAGCACCTTTTGAGACCAGCTCAGAAAATTCCCACTTCATGTCATGAGGTTTAGGGACGAAGTTGCCCTGGGAAGATGGCCCTGTGTTAGGCTGCCCTAAGACAGCAAGGGCCTGAGCGCACCATTGTGACATAGGTTGGGAAGGAGCCCTGCTCCTGATCTAGGACTCATACTATATTAAGCACCTATGCTAGGTGATGTCATAGTTTAATAAAGCTGTTTATTAAAGCCAACACCTTTTCTTACTTCTTTATTTAAAGGCTGTTGGACAATGGCAGAGAGCACATTTTGCAGCATTGTCATCAAGGTGGAATGCTTTAATTTTCTATTATCTTTCCATACTTGCTCCCTGGATATTGTAGACACTGACAATGTCTAGCTGCTATCTATCTAACTACACCCTAGGTTAGCATTGGCGAACCTATGGCACGGGTGCCAAATGTGGCACTCGGAGCCCTTTCTGTGGGCACCCAACATTGGCCCTTCACAGCTACCTTTATTCAGATTAAATTGCTGTATTGGCACTTGGCGAAAAATTAGTGGGCTTTAAATCACAGTTGAGGCACTCGGTCTCTAAAAGGTTCATCATCACTGCCCTAGGTTAAGCTTCAGTCACTAGTGTGACTGAGCACTAGAAACTGACATCTACATGTATTGATAAGACACTTCAGCTACTTTTTTCACCTTTGAAGAGGAACGGAGGAGAGATGCACAAAAAATGTCCAGTCTTTCTTCACAGGTTAAAAAGTTGTGAACTTTTCCCCCTGAAGAGGTTATGAATTATTCAGAAAAGAAGATGAAAGACTGAGCTTTACATGAATTATGCAAAGATCCCTATGATTCTGAGAACTGTTTCTTAGCACAGCTTTTATAAAATAAACAGCATAAAGGTGTCGAAACGGAAGCCATAATTATTACCAAGGAAGCAGTTAGTAAAGCACTTTCCCAGTCTGAGCTTGTGATTATCAATGATCATCTCTTCCTTTTCCTCCTTGTTCTTCTTATTGAAATGCTTCACACAATAGACAGCCTGTCAAGCTCCAGACACACTAGATTTTTCAGTGCATCAAGATGCAATAGTTTTTACAGGACATCATTGAGTGCAGGACATCATTGTCAGAGATGGACATGAACACAATAAAGTGACAAGGAGCAAAACACCAGCAACAATTAGTGCCAAAAATATATAGGGAGAAAGGTTTACAGATGGCTCATATTAATATATTTGGAGAACGCTTTGGTATAGCCAGATTGACTCAAAAGGTGACCCAAAAACTTTATTGACAACAAATAAAACAATACTGTAAAACATGTGACATTTGCCTGAAGTTGGAAAGTGGAAGAGACAGAACAAAAGGTAAACTTTAGTATTTGCCAATTAGTTAACCTTTCAAGAGAATAGGGATTGCTATCATGTGGCCTTTGCCAAGAGCCACCAAGAAAGGAAATAAATACAGTCTCACTATGAATGATTATGCAAGTAAATATCCTGAAAGAAATTCATTAAGAGATATTGAAGCAAATACAGTAGTAAATATGTGAACAACTATTATGTGTAGTTTGGCACTGAAATTGTTCCAGATTTAGGTTCAAGTTTTACATCTAAATTAATGCACAGATTATGCCAGGCCTATGATATTAAAGATTTAATTTCTGTTCCTTACCATCCTGAGACAAATGGTTTGCTGCTGCTGCTGCACAGGCCCTCCCCGCTGTCCCCCACAGCTGGGTACGGTCCCCATTGCTTCTGCCATGGCCGCTGGGCAGGCCCTACCCGCCACCATGTGCATGCAACCAGGCAGGGCCCCATCACCGCTGCTGCTACTGCCAGGCCGGTCTTCCCCATTGTCATGTGTAGCCACTGCCACTGCAGCCAGGCAGGGCCCCATTGCTGCTGCTGCTGCTGTGGCCGGGCAGGGTCTCCCTGCTGCCACACACATGTGGCCAAGCAGGGGGCCATTGCTGCTGCTGCTGATGATGATGATGGTCAGACCCTCCCTGACATCACACAAGCAGGGCTCCATTGCCTCTTCCACTGCTGCCGAACAGGCCCTCCCCACTGCCACAGGTACCTTGCTGCAGCAAGGGGGTGACAGTGAAGGCAACATTGGTGGTGATGGGGCATGCAGCCATGGAATGAATTAGGTATGTTTTAATTATTTCTTGTGGGATTTAAAAAAATTATTTATGAGTATTTTGATTTATGATAATGTTCCCAGAACGGATTATGCTCATAAACCAAGGTACTACTGTCTAATGTTATGGAATGGGATGTGTGTCTTAATGTGGTTGATAGATATGGTAATATGTTTCAGTATATATAAATATAAGTATTTAAAAGACTTAATGTCAAAGTAAGGTAAATACATTATTCTTTAAAGAACTATGTACAAAATCTGATGCTTTCTTCAAGTCAATGAACTGTGAGAAAGTCTATTACTGAACAAAGAAGCAGAGGCGAAAGGAAATTATGATAAAACCCTGCAAAGTTATACTTTGCCAGATGGAAAGACATTGGCTGTATGATGTTGAAAGAGAGAGAACCCATCATAAGTTGCCAGCTGATGCTATAAAAAGAGAAAGGAGAAAGAGAACCAAGAGTTAACTAAATGTGAATATAGGAGTTAGATTGCACAGAATGTTTTTTTTAAATAAAGAACTAGTTTATGTTTCAGATTAAACTTACACTTGTTCATAATTATTCTGACTTAAGTAAAGTCCATGGAAAATAAGTCTAGGAGTCATCACACATTGCCTCTTCAGTTATTTTGGACTAATGATTAATTATGCATTGCAAAGTTTATTCTGGTTTATGGAGACCCTTTCTAGGGTTACCTAGGCAATAAGGTACTATAACATGATTTATCATTGCTTTCTTCTGGGACTATCCTGAGTGTGCAGCTTACCAAAGACTATGCAGCTAACTATGCTTTGGGGAATTGTACTCCTTACAGACTTAGAGTGTGACTACGTGGTCAAATACTGCAGAATTTACTCTACTTAAAATATGATTTTTTTAAAAAAAATTACCTTGTGATACAAAGCCTGAATCAAATTAGTCCAGCCCACTTTTGCTCCCAAAACAGTTTTTTTTCCCCTGCCACTGAGCAGCTGCTACATTTTCAAGCTGGAACAATTTGAACAGACCTGATCTTGACATATAGTTTTAAACTAGTATAAACTAGTTCATGTCACCAGAGATCAGTAATTCCTTCATGTGTTACTTGCATGCAAATAAATAAATAAATAAATAAAAGATGGGTTGAGTTGTGAATCATGTATTTTGCAAAATCATTGTTCAGACATTTGATGTTCTGTATACTGAGACTGTGGAGTACCTTTCTATATAGGTTGTTCTGTAAAATGTTTTTCCCCGACAATTGTAGTTGTCTGAAGCTTTAATGGTTATGATCTACCTGGCTTGCCTACAAACAACATGTGGTACAGTTGTGTTGGCACATACCTCTGGAAATTCCTGAACCACATCAGGGGACACTTGCAACTCTTTTCCCCACCCCACCCCCAGCATCCTCACATTCAGCCAAAACATCCATTAACCCCTCCTGTGACTTTTTCTGGCTGTATATATAAGAATCCTACCCCACCTGGGGTATTTCTGAGACAGTTCAGTTAGGATTTCATCTGGTTCCCTTTGACCCTCGGGCAAAGACTCGCTGTTCTGGGTGAGCATTCCTGCAGAAGCAACATTTTCCTTGGCTCTAAGGTGCACCTCCTCCCCCTCCTTTCTCTCTCATGCCTCTGGGATGCCAACCATTAAAGCCTTATGAGAACAGAAGGAAGGGAGGGAGGGAGGGAGGGAGGGAGGGGAGCATGCTGGAATGTGACTTGGTTCACAACCATCATGAACAATGTACAATACTCCTGAATTAATTTGCAGTCTCTGTTTTGAACACTGATTGAAATTTCAGATGTAATACATGTTGTGAATCAAATACCTTATCAATCGTATCACTGGCTGGAGTTAAAGTCTAACACATCTGAATGGAATTCTCTTTTTGTTTTCAAATGATTTTAACTTAGAAACATTGACTGACAGGAATGACATGAAGGGGTCAACTGGCACTTACAGTCTCAATAATGCAACATGACACTTGGATAAGAGAAATGATAAAGCATAAGCTTAATAATCTGAGGCAGAAAGGGAACAATTGATTATTGTTGGATTGATTGACAGTCATCCAATCCCAGAAAAATCCCTCCCAGCCAAAACCTCTTAAAGACAGTAGGCAAGGTTGCTAGATTCCAGCCAGACTACTGCAAACAGAGCAGAATTCTTCACTGTTATGTTCTTCAAAAGGAGCCTGTCCTCACACTTAGCTGACTCATATGCCATCCTCTGGAAATAAATTGCAGAGTAGAAATGTATATTTTATATAGGTGGATATCTTGTTTGCGTGTTCCTCTTTCAGTGCTAAACTGAGGGATTCATAAAAGTACTGATGGGTCTTCTGAACATGATACAAACAGAGATCTCTTTGTAAGACCTTTTGTGAATTTTTATGATATTGTTTCTCAGGGGGCTCTCCTCCTCTGGTAATATGATAATGCTGAATAGCTTCCAAATAATACAGTATTCTGTCACAATTACAAACCTTCATTAGAGGTTTCCACATGTGTGCCTCTGATTGCAGTTCAGAAATTATCTGGAGGGAAATTCCCTGGAGGAATCAGTACATTACGTCTGCTTGGATGGAGCAAGGCGGAGTGCTGCTCAGAACCTATTATCCATCCCTTGCAGGGGAGTCATTCCTTGGGAGATATGCAGCAGAAGGATCTCAACTGTCCATGCGAATGAGGTCACCATGGACAAGAGTGTTGACTGAGTTTTTCTTCAAAAATAATGGTTCTTTAGTCTTTGTTAAACAAAAAGTTAGAGGAGCCACATTCCTGTGATAGCAAAACTCTTGTGGTGTGTGTGTGCTTGGGAGTGTCTGAGCAAGTGAGCTAGAGATGCTACCTATCATACCTTACTTTGCTTTTCTTAACTGGTTAATGTTTTCTTTTACTTCTTGACATATCTGCAACCAAATGACTTTGTTCACCTTCCTTTCCATTCACCCCCAGATGCAGGCACCAGAGCATGGAGCTCCTTTAAAAAAGGAGAGAGGGAGGTGGTGGTGGTGGGGAGAATGTGGGCCATGCAACAGCAGCTGGTAGAGGCCTGCTGTCTTCTTCTTCTTCTTCTTCTTCTTCTTCTTCTTCTTCTTCTTCTTCTTCTTCTTCTTCTTCTTCTTCTTCTTCTTCTTCTTCTTCTTCTT
>JAHTLZ010003542.1:29719445-29740056 GCA_023846285.1 Phrynocephalus versicolor
ATTTATTTATTTATTTATTTATTTATTTATTTATTTATTTATTTATTTATTTGATTGATTTGATTTGATTTCTATCCCACCCACCTGACAGCAACTTGTGTAATTCTAAATAGAACTACACAAATTAAAACACGCTTAAATGTCTTAGGTCAATAGGTCAACATTAGTAGAAAACAGCTCTATATAATTTCATATACTGTCCTAAAAATGGGTCAGATGGCATTTGGTGAACCTCTGTAGGAAGCAAATCCCAGAGGAAAGGGATCATAACCAAAACATCTGGGTTCTTGTTTCCAACTCTTTTGGTCTCCTTGGCTGTCATTTTTCACATCAAGGTTTGCAAGGAGTGGGTGGGAGATTCACTGTTTTATAGGAAATATGAAAAATGTTTCAGGAAGATGTGCAAGGTATCAAGGTTCTAAACTACTAAGGCCTTTATAGGTCATGACCCGCACCTTCAATTGGACAGAGAAACTAACAGGGAGCCAATGATGACGTATGAATACTAGGGACATGTGATCATATTTTATCAGTCTGGAAGATGCATTTTGGATCTGCTTAATTTTTCATACTGACTTTAAGGGCAGCCCAATATACTAAGGCTTAGTCTATTTTAGAGATTACCAATGCATGGCATTTCCTATCCAGGCAAGGGGCACAGCTGGGCTTTGACTTCAAAATCAAGTGAAAATCCACCACTTTCTCGCACAAACACCAGTCTTTGTGCCATGCAATAAACTGGGGTGGTTTTTTTTTTTTGGTTTGGTTTTTTTGAGATCCAGTAATCTCAATTTCTGGTAGATTTTAGTCAACCTTGGCCTCTATCCCACGACCGCTAAAATCCACTTCTTACTTCAAGACAAACCGCCTGCAAAAATCGTGCCCCCATGAAAAGCCGGCTTTTAAAAAAAAACATGACCATGCCCCCTTTAGCAAGTTTTCCAAGTACCAACCCTAGAGTTGGGAATAATTTGCCTCAGTCCGGATGTGGCTTTTCAGCCGAAACAAACATCAGTGCACTGGGGACTCTAAAATCCGTTTACGCTTTGAGTAGTCTGGCTTTGCAGCAGCAGCAGCAACAGCAAAGGGACAAGGAGACTGTGTGCGAGTGTGTGGGTGTGCGTGCGTGTGCATGCACCTGCGGGTGTACACACACACACACACACACACACAAACACAAACACAAACACAAACACAAACACACACACACACACACACACACACACACACACACACACACAGAGAGAGAGAATGGGGTGAGGGGGGATGCTTGACACCCGGCCAGCTACCATCAGAATTAGCTCATTGTTCAATACAACCTGCCTAGGCAAACAAAACCTGAGAAAGAGATACCCACACTGGTGTTTTTTCCCCTCTCCCCCTCCCCTCTTCCCACACCCCTTCCCATCCACTTTGATGCGTCTTCTGGTTGTGTGGACACATCAGAGGATGTTAACAAAACAGCATTCGTGAGGACACAGAAACTGCCTTTAATAGCAGGTGACCATTGCCTCAGCGAAATCGCCTTTTATTTTAAGCCATTCCTTGTGGCTGTGGGATAGGGGCCAAAGGGCCAAGCTATATGCAGTGCTACATTAAACATGTAAGGCCTCTTGGTCAAAACCAAATATACAGTTCTCTTGGTCATCCAATGTTCTGTGCAGAGCAGGCTTCAGGCAAAATGTGTCTTCTTTTGCATCCAGTACAACAGAGCAGTTGTGCGCGGGGGGCAGCGTGGAGAGAAATACCATAAACCCTCTTCCAGTAAACCCTGCTGCCTTTTCCGTTACTGCTATGCAGCAGGAGAGGGATGATTTGGATTGAGGCTTATGGGGGTCTATAAAGTGCCACAAGGGCTGCCCATGCTGGAGAATGGAAAGGAGGACAAGGTGAGAATTCAGTTCTGGTTCTCTGAGCCAGAGAGGAATGTCTGGACTTGCAATAAGACCTGCCTCCCCCTTGAGCCATTCTTTCATGAACCTCTAAGGTACATCCCCAAACCCACATCTGGAGAGAGGCACACCAGCATCCCTAAAGACAAAACGTTTCAGAGAAACAGAATGCTGGACCAAACAGCAGGCAAGTGAAACTCAAGGCTCTTCTTTTCTTGGCCAACAACGAAAATGTTTTTGTTTTTGTTTTTCGCAAGGGAAGCCTTAAAATGTTTCAACAAGATGTGCGGAAGCTGACAGCATACTCTGTCCAGGTCATCTGTTTTTTGCAGCTTCAGTAACACACTGTCATCTGCTTGGGTCACGGAAATATACAAAGGGAATGAAGTGTTCTTAACAGAGCTGGCAGGCTGCACTGTGTATTAGGTCAGCTTGAAATGTTGCACTTTCAGATAATTATATGTTGTGGAGACATGAAGCTTTGGTAACATCTGTTCTGCACAAGTCTAAACAAAATGAATAAGAGCCACACAAGAGCACAGCTGGAAGCTGGAATTCCCACTCCTTTGAATGGCGTTTGTAACAAGCTATATTCTCTGGGCGGTGAACCAGCTCTCTTAGAGTGAAGGTCTGTTTCAGAAGTACCCCAATCTGACACAGTAAGGTGAGTGTTCAAGAATGAAACCTTACAGGTTCATCTGCCATTTTTAGGCAAGCAGGATCTGTTGGAACCTCTTTACTAATAGATCAGCTAAACGGTGACACAAAATTATTGCTTATTTGCTTGATGTCAGTGAGATCAACATGTCCTAATTATACTGGACTGTATATTATCCCTCATTACTGTAAGCCGCCTTGGGTCCTTTTCTAAGGAGAAAGGTGGGGCATAAATACTCTAAAATAAATAAATAAATAAATAAATAATAAAGTCTGGTTCTGTTGTTTTAAATTAAACAGGGGGGTGTTCATTCGTATATTTCCTTAATTCTGCATTCATGCATTTATCCTGCATTCAAATGGAGTGTAAATCGCTGCAGTGGAGCGAGAGATTGAGAGAGGAGGGGGAATCTTTAAAAATCGGTGCTCTGAAAAATTAGTGCTCTAGATGCGTATGGCAAGGCTCCACACATAGAAGAGGCTCTCCTCTTCTGGAAGGAACGCTTCACAAGGAGACGGGGTCACACACTCCCTCTCCTTGCATGCTTATAAGGACTACACAGGCCTTGGTAACTGTGTGACACATTGCAGCTTTAGAGTCCCTGAAATCTAGCAGCTGTTATTTAAGAAACAGTCTGAAAAAAACTTCTTGTAGGCAAATTTTTGCCCTTCAAAACTCTTACTTAAAAGCCATTCACTTTGAAAGTTAAATACTGTATTCCCAGATTACTTTGTAAAAATTCAAAACCACTGTGTGACTTGTATATAGACAGCCTAATATTTTGTCCCATGTATTGTTTAGACAAGAGAAGGAAACATTTACGGGGATCCTTGGCTTCAGAAGCCCGTTCTTCCTCCCCTTTTGGTGAGCGAGGCATTGCAAACAGAGAAGCAAAAAGAGCTGCTCATTTTGGAGAGATCTCGGGGACTGCCTAACAATCAAAAAAGCAATTCATGCTGTCTTTGTGCAGAACCCCAGGGAGAGGGAACTACAATATGTTTTGCCAGGTTGCTCAACAGGCTGGAGCCTGCACAGTCTCTTTTCTCATGTCCCCCAGAATTGTGGGTCCTCCTGGACCCCATTGCCACACTCTTATTTCTTACTCAAGCACTTTGACAGCTGTTTTTATTTGATTCTCACAAGAATAATAACCCACTTGCTTCACTTCAAGGCAGACAATCAATCCTCTGGCTAGCTGTTTCAAATGAATATTTAAAACTCAACTCCCCTCAGCATTCTGCATATTTCTTCATCAAGAACATCACCACAAATGTTGTATTTCCTGAGACAAAAGGAGCTACTTTTTGGTTTAAGTGAAGAAAGGAATCATAGTAACCCAAATAAACATTCTTCAGGCAATACCACAAATAGGGGCAGACTGGGAAAGGAGAGAAACTGAAGCCCACAGGTGGTCATCGACACAATGGTCCCAAATAGAGATGGGCACGACTCAGAAAAAAAGTTTCATTTTCGTTTTCGTCTAGGGTCTGAGTCGTTTCGTTTCCGTTTTCGTGGGCTAATTTCAAAATTTTTCGTTTTCGTTTCGTTACGTAACGAAATTGGAAAAACGAAAACGAAAACGAAAAATTTTTCGTTTCTCCCCATTTAGCTCAATTGAGTGCTTTTCCAGTAACGAAAAACAAAAACTGGCTCGGAATTAGTCGTTTCGTTTCCGTTTTCGGTCCAGGTTGGTGCCGATTTTCGTTTTCGTTTCGTTTCCGTAACGAAAACGAAAAACGAAAACGAAAACAAAAATACCGCTAAGTCGTGCCCATCTCTAGTCCCAAAATATCACCCTGCTCCAAAAGAACAAAAGAAGACATAGAACTATATTGCACTTGCGTATGTTAATTTACATGAATAGATGTAAGTTTGAAAATAAGAATTATTTTTAATTAAAATGTAGAAAACCCCACATTTGCCATGAGGTAAGTTCCAAAATCCCTGCTGTGGTGCTATCTTTATTAGGCCAACTGCAAAGGTACAAAAATATCTATGTAAGATTTTCAGATTCCACTGCTAATGACTCTTACTTAATGGGTGTTGGAATGGTTGCATAGGTATGACTTTCACACACCCCAGGCCATTGTCCATCTAACAAGCATATCCAGGCCACTTTCCCCCCAATGAGCCTATTTAGACCAGAGTGGTGTGAAACCAAGGTGAACTGTAAACTGAACCCTGCACCAACTTTCCTCAGACTGAAGAAGCTACTTGGATGGGTAGTGAAATGTTTTGTTCTCAAAAGTAAATAACTCCAGTTGCCATGACTCAACTTCCAGGCTTCACTTCATGTTCCAAATAATTTCTGAGCTGAAAGGATATCCCTAACTTCCAAGTGAGCATGCAGGAATTCTTCCAGAACCTCATTTATAAGCAGCAATTTGCCACTAAGACTTAAGCAAGTTTTTTACATAAGCATAAATCAGCAATATGTTTCTGGCCTCTTTTGCTAGAAAAAGTTGAAAGTAGTAGGAAAAGGGGGCAATGAAATGGGTTGACTTAAGAAAAGAAGCCATGGACTTTAGTTTCCAAGCAGAGCTGCAAATAAGATTCCAATGATCTTTGGAAACAATTAGTTCATATGAACACCCTAATCTGCAAATGACTAGACCCCCACAGCATGATAGGATTTGCAAAACAGCCCGTTCCTTATAAATAGAACTGTCAGCTATGGCAGCCTGTGCATGATAAAATATAACACAGAGGAAAAGTTGCTCTAATTGGGAATCTTATCAAAAGGAATTTTAGTACAGTTAGTCAGTCAAAATCCCTGTTTATTAGCACAGTAAAAAAAATAACTATCAAATCAAAGGCTGTATTACAAGCTATACTTTGAGATACACCCCCTCCTGTTCATTATATATAGCTCAGTTGCAATATTTTAATACTAAATTGATTTATACACTATATAATGTTTATAAATTGGAATAGTTACAGATAAAATCAGGCACCTACAGCTTGTCTCTACATTGCCCATTTATCTCTCCAGTGTAAATGTCATTCATTACAGCAAGCAAAATGTTTTTCTAGTTCATTAAAGGGCTCTCAAACAAGTGCAAACAGGTTTTAAAACTTGAGTCCAACTTTATTATTATCCAAGTTCTTATTTAATAGACAAGTGAGGGAGGGAGTTTCTCTTTTCCTGCATAGAAACTTGGTTCTGTAACAGCTGGAAAAACTGAATCAGCCTCAAGGAGACAACATTTTCACTGGGACAAGCATGTGCAAATCTGACTAAAATTTTCCAGCACTGAAATTGAAGTAATTATTTAAAATTTGCTGTGCTGGATTTCTGCAGGCAGTTTAAGGCTTTGCATGATGAAGGTCCTTCTGGAGTATTAAATACTCTTTGTCTACCAGAACCATATACCTAAATGTGAAACCAAGTATATTTGCATAGTGCAAATACAAATTCCACTTCCAAAGGCCCATCGAGAAGGCCTAACTAGGAGCTACCACACACATCGAAGCTAGCATCAATACTAGTATCAACAAACTCAAAGCAATATCATTCTTTCCTTTGCTGCTTTGAATTCCATTTGTGTTCTGCCTGTTTTCCAAGCTCCCGAGGGCTGCAAATCTGCATATATTTCTCACAGCACCTTTGTGAGTCATAGTAGACTGAGAACAGGGGACTTTCCCAAAACCATATGCTGAAAGTTTGGCATCTGAGGAGGGAGTTGTGATCTTACTTTCTCAATCCAGGTCCAATATGCTAAGCTAACCACTACATCATACTGATATTTGAAAGCATCTATCTTGAGGTTCTTGAGAAATAGCCACCTCTTGCCAGCAATGTAGATTTGAATACTTGGCCACTTACTTGTTCAAGCACAACAGCAAAAGCAGGCTCCATCCATTTCCCCAAGCTTTAATTTATGATATAGCTGCAATTTGATACCTCTCCTTTGGGAAGAAGGCAGACGAGCTTCTATCTGAGTACTTCAGGGTACTTCAGTCATTCAGAAAGCCATTCACTGAAAACTAGTTGAAACAAGTAGAACAAAGAGGATAGAAGCTGCCAATGTGAAATACAATATGTGTTTCTCAAAAAATATTCTGCATTTTAATCTTTACATTGAAAAACCCAGTTTTCCTTTTGCTAGTTATACTTCATTCAAATCTTTCAACATCTTAAATGTCTCTATAGGACTAAATGAAAATTCATAAGCTATCTAGGAATGATAATTCCCCTTAGAGATGGGCACAAAATGAAAAACAAAATGTTGTTTTGTCATGTCGTTATGTAACAAAATGAAATGAAACAAGACAAAATGAGGAAGCAGCATTTCGTTACAAAGGAAACCAAATGGTGTTTTTTTTTCCATTGAAATGAACCATACCTGCTGGTGTCCCGCCACTGCCACTGCTGCCAAGACTGCCCAGGCAGGGCAGAGAGGGCAAGAGCAGGCCCGGCAGGCCGGCCTAGGCCTCCGTCTCCTCCTCCTCCATCGCCACCAATCCTGGGGGCACCGCCACAGGGTCTGGCCAGGTTGAGTGGGCTGGCCAGGGCCTCCTCCTCCACCACCACTACTGCTGAAGTTGCCACTGCCACAGGCACCGCAGTGGGGGTCCAGCCAAGGCAAGCAGGCCAGCCTGGGTGTCTTCCTCCTCCTCTGCTGCCACCACCACACACCCCAGCCAGCCTCAGAAGCTGAGTGGCCCAGCGGTAGACTGCCCCCCGCCCCCCACTGCTGAAGGCCCTG
This sequence comes from Phrynocephalus versicolor, assembly GCA_023846285.1. Taxonomy (NCBI): domain Eukaryota; kingdom Metazoa; phylum Chordata; class Lepidosauria; order Squamata; family Agamidae; genus Phrynocephalus; species Phrynocephalus versicolor. The sequence continues at coordinate 29,726,705 of JAHTLZ010003542.1, forward strand.
GCCAGCTTGAGAGGGCAAGCGACATGGCAGTACGCTGCACTGCCACTGCTGCCAGCACCACTGAAGGCCCCCACAAGCACAAGAGCCCAGGAGGAAGGGTAAGAAGGCACCCCAGAGCAGGAGGAGGGGTGGGCTGCTCAGCAAAGGGCTTTCCAGGGCCCTGCTCATTTCGCTTCATAAAAAAAAATCATTTCGTACAATTTTTTTTTTAAAAAACCATATGAAACGAAAGGAAAGGAAATGCAGGGGGGGGGGAGAGAAATGGAACAAAACGAAATGCAATTATTCTGTTTCGTGCCCATCCCTAATTCCCCTACATTTGAATAAACTGAAAAAAATGGAGTACACTCCCTTATTTAAAATTTGGTTTTATAAATTTGGCTACAATGTTTATCAGATTTAGGTAAAACAGCTTCAACCAAAAACGAACACACTTTTGAAACTACCATAACTTCTTTTTTAATTTGGCAAACTGTTGGCACTTCTGTCCAGTTAAAATCTTCATTCATTTGGCAAAAGCTGATTAATAACTTATTTTTCTACATTTAAAACCCAGAAACACTAACTAAATAAATAATATATCAAAAATGGACATGTCAGAAGTAAGTTAAATGCAATGAGGCCTGTTACTTTTAGCATGTATGACCAATTGTAAATAACAAGAGAGCAAATGGATCCTACAAGAACTGGAATCTTGCGTCAGCACAAGCACTTCTTTTTGTTGCGTTGAGCTACTTCAGTTTAGAGAAAATTAGAAATCCATTTCTCTTCTCAAGACTTGTAATATGGAAAAATGGCACAAGCTTATGGCACTGTGGCATATGTGTTTTTTCCTACCAGGGAAACAAATTACTGGCCAAATGATTAAAGATGAAATGTCAAATATGTCTGGGTTACATTATAACAGACGGCAATATTTGAGCAATACAGTGTTGTTCAGTATGCCTGGAACTACTTTCCCCCCTCAAATTGGTGTCAATATGAAGTGACTTTCACAGCTTCACATGACATACAATTTACCTTAATATAGTGCACATTGACTGCCATTTTAAAGCACTAACTCTTCAGGTAGACAAGAAAGCCCTTCTTCTTCTACAGGGCTTGCTTGTTTGGTGGGCAGCTGGATGGTAGCAGGGGTAGATGTGAGGGCTGGGGTATATTTTTTTTAAATAAAATTTAATAGGTTATATTAAAATCATAAAACAGTTATAAACCATCAAACCTCACATAATTGACATATCAGATGACATTAACTGTTTCACATAATGCATTGTTCAATAAATCAGCATGAGTGAACATAAGAACATAAGAGCCCTGCTGGGTCAGGCCAAGGGCCCATCTAGTGTAGCTTGCTGCATCTCAGATTACCCCCACCAGATGCCTCTGGGAGCACACGAGACCACTAGATACCTGTCTCCTGATAACACTCCCCTGCATCTGGCATGCTTTTAAGCCCGGAGATGATACGTATTCCCATCATAGTTTGTAACCTGAAATGCACTTTTACTCCAGAAATCTGTCCAATCCCCTTTTAAAGGCATATAGGCCAAATGCCATTAGCACAACCTGCACCAAGGAGATCCACAGACTAACAACACACTGGGTAAAGGAATGTTTTCTTTTGTCTGTTCTCACTTTTCCAACCCTCAGTTTGAGTGGATGCCCCGCTGGTTCTGGCATTGTGCGAGAGGAAAAAGAATGCCTTTCTATCCACTTTATTCACCCCCTGCATAATTTTGTACATCTCAATCATGTCCCCCCTCAGGCAACTTTTTCTAGACTAAAACACCCCAAACGCTGTAGCGTTTCTTCATAATGGAGTCATTTCAGTCTCCCTCTTCTGAACTTTTTTCCAGTTGCACTATGACTTTATTTAAAATGTGGCAATCAGAACTGTACATAATACTCCAGGTGCAGCGTCACCATTGTTTTGTACAATGGGATTATTGTTATAAGTATATAACCCTATTATGCAGATAGGGACTTGTTTATGTTGAAGGAAATATATAAACCACTAGAACAGATTAGCAGCGTTGTGGAAGAATAAATGTGCTTAGTGTTTAAGGAGCTAGGAGACAAATGAACAAGGCAATAGAACTTAGTAGAAAACTTATATTACATATGTACACATGACAAAGAGTAATATACAGTAAGAATATACAAAGCACAGCATAACAGAGAATGGGGAAAGCTACCTCTCACCTTAGGCAGTCCCAATTTACAATGGTTTCCTATATACACAAACCAATATGGTGTAAGCCAATCACACACTACATGGGATGAGGTGATTTAGCTACACCACCTGTGTCTAATCATCCTGACTTTCCAGTACTGATGATTCTTTACGCCTGTGACCTAGACCTAATACACATTCTTGTCTAGCCTATGACATAGCATTTTACACAGGATCCATTTTGTAATCTCTTACATATATATTACAGACATTTTGTTATAACTAAAATCCTTGACAATTATAATATTGGCTCTTTTATTTTCAAGCCTTTTCAAAAAGATCCCTAGCATGGAATTGGTCTCCTTCACTACCACCACACACTGGGTTGACACTTCCATTGAGCTGTCCACCAGCATACCAGTATCTCTTTCCTGATCTGTCATGGGCAACTCAGCAACCCATTAGCTGGTAAGTAAAGTTTTATTTATTTATTTATTTATTTATTTATTTATTTATTTATTTATTTATTTATTTATTTATTTTCAAATTTCTATACCGCTCCTTCTTCCCAGAACGGGAACTCAGGGCGGTTTACAAGGAAAAATTAAAAACAAGGAACATCAAAGCAAAAGCAATCATTATGAGAAGATAAGGCGGGATAAAAATAAATAAAAAAAAAAAAAAAAAACCTCTAGTCATTATTAAAGGCATCACTGAAGAGTAAGGTTTTTAGACCTCTTTTAAACGACGCCAGCGATGGAGCCTGTCGCAGTTCACTCGGCAAGGTATTCCAGCTGGACGGACCCACCACCGAGAAGGCCCTCCCGCGAGTGCTCACTTTGCGGGCCTCCTTCGGGGGGACCGTCCGGAGTGAGAGTGCCAAAGATGATCGGGTGGGTCGGGCCAGATTAAGTTGTCGGTGAAGGCGCTCTGCCAGATAATCAGGGGCCAAGCCATGGAGGGTTTTGTAAACCAAAACCAACACCTTGAACCTTATTCGGGAGGCAACGGGCAACCAGTGGAGGCGAGCCAGGATGGGGGTGATGCGGTCAAACCGACGCGCACCAACCACCAGCCTGGCCGCCGCATTCTGGACCCGCTGCAATCTCCGAACAAGGTTCAAGGGGAGCCCCATGTAGAGAGCGTTGCAATAATCCAGCCTCGACGTGACCAGTGCCTGTACCACTGTCCTCAGGGAGCTCTCGTCCAGGTACGGGCGAATCTGGGCGATAAGCCTAAGATGGTAGAAGGCCGACCTGGTCACGGCTGACACCTGGGGTTCCAGGGTCAGACCCGGATCCAGGACGACGCCCAGATTCCTCACTCTTTGCGCCAGCTGGAGGGCGGACCCGCCCAGACTGGGAAGAGGGCCACAGTACCCTTCGGGGCCGCCCCCGAAGAACATAACCTCGGTCTTTCCCGGGTTGAGCCTGAGTCTGTGAGTCCTGGTCCAGTCCAGAACTGCAGCCAGGCAGCGATCAAGGGTCTCGACGGCCTCCACTGCACAGGTGGTATTTTCCACAATGTGGATTAGTTTCTTATATTGAAATACATCTGCCATTTTGCTGCCCATTTTCTGACTTTGGAGAGATCCTTCTGGAGTTCTTCACATTCCCTTCTAGTCTTCACCACCCAGGAAAGTTTCATGTCATCTTCAAACCTGGCCACCTCACTTCTTATCTCTGTCTCCAGGTCATTTATGAACAGGTTCCAGGGGTTCCAGGGGGGAAAGTGCTGGGGCACACTGCTTTTCACTTTTATCCATTATGAAAATTTTCCTTTGACACTTACTTTCTGTTTCCTAGTTCTCATCCAATTTCCAATCCATATGAGTACTTGCCGCCTTATCCTCTTGACCATGGAGTTTTCTCAGCAGCCTTTGGTGAGGGACCATGTCAAATGCCTTCTGAAAATCAAGATAGACAATATACACTGGTTCACTCAAATCTACATGCCTGTTGACCTTTTCAAAGAATTCTAAAAGTGTTGTCAGGCAAGACTTATCCTTACAGAAGCCATGCTGATTGTCCCTCAGCAAGGCTAGTTCTTCTGTGTTTCAAAAATTTATCTTGGATGAGACTTCCCAACATCTTCTCTGGAACAGACTTAGGCTAAGCACCCTGTAGTTTCCCAGCCCTCCCTTTTTAAAAAAAGATTGGCACGACATCTGCTATCCTCCAGTCCTCTGATACTGTGCCCATTTTTAGTGACAAATTGTGTAATTTAGTTAAGAGATCCACAACTTTTGATAACACATGGATGGATGCAGCTGAGGAGGTTACCAAGAAAGCCAATATGATTCTTACAATACTGAATAAAAGGATGCCTGGTTTTATAAGATGAGTCCTTGTCAGAATTCTAGTACCTCAGATATGAATACTTTGTTCTGTTATATTTCTAATTTTTCCCAAACACCTTAACCCATAAATTATATATTCTAGGGCACTGCCACCAAGAAGGTAAATATGTACCAATTTCTTTACAGCCTGGCCAACAATTTGGGTCCAATTTTTATTTATATTAATCAGTTTCAATGGGGCATAATACCACCAATGTTCCACTTTGAGGCATTGTTCTCTCGCCATAGCTGAAATCAGTATGAAAAATTTCCTGCTCTGCACCTTTTTCCTTGCATTCCTACACTGAGAAACTTTCATCTATGTAGACTGATTCTTATTTGCAAGTTGAAAGTCTTTCATCCTTTAAGAGTTTTGAAGCTTTACTACTTGACCTACACAGAGATTCTTGAGGTTGACAAGCCCACGTGCAGTTATCTTGCATAGCAAACAAAGGTGTTCCATACACACCTTTGGATGATGACACTGGAATTTTGATAAATGGATTTGTGTGTTCCAATTTTAATAATCAAGATCAGTATACTTTCAATCCAATGTTCCAAACTAATTTGTTAATACTGAGGTAGCCCAGCTGTTATTAAGTGTTATTTCCCCCTTTTCCATTGACTTCCATTCTGAGTACCATCTTTACTCAAAGCATTTGTTCCTCAATAATTATTTACATTTTTGGTTTATACTGAAATTATATTGGCTGCCTAGATATTTATAATTTTTCTGCTTCTCAAACCATTGAATACAGTGTTCATTAATGCCTACTGAGAATATGTCTCTTTCGGTGTGGAAAAGAGCATTGAGCAACACTAAAATTCATTTTGATATCTGTACTGTAAGACTCAACGGTATCGAAGAGACAATTCAATTTGTTAGATGAGCTTGCAAATAATTTCCATGCCACTTGTGCACTAAGCACGCTTATCACCTTTAGAGCTATCAGTTAGATGCCTAGACAGGGATTTAAATTCATATAGGGCTGAAAAAACACATCTTGTGATAATGTTATTGTTAGAGAGGAAGTCTGTCATGAGTTTAGGGAGTAAAATAATAATCTATAAATGGGGCAAGGGGACAGATGCCTTTTGGCCTCAATATAAGCAACTGATACAATTCTAGATATTTATTTATTTATTTATTTATTTATTGAACTTTAATGTCATCTATCTAGCCAATAGCTACCATATGTATGTAACAAAGGTGGGCACGAACCTGAAAACCCATGGTTCGGGTTTGTCTGATTCGGGACCACCCTTGGTTCAATTCGGGTTCAGGTTCTTACACCGGCAGCTCAGTAGTGGCGGTGGCAGCAGCAGATCCTGGCTTCTGCGGCAGGAGCTTTTTAAGGTGCTTGGGGCCAATGCCTCTTTTTTGTTTGTTTGTTTGTTTCTTTGTTTTCAAGCGCACACTGTGGCCTGTGCTACAGCTGTAGTGCGGTCCGGTCGGCTTTTATTTTTCTGGTCGCCCCTCCTTGCAGCCAGGAAGACCAGACCAGGAAGACCAGCACCAGGTAGGAGTCATCTCTGCCAAAACGAACTGAAACGAACCAATTTTGTTTGGTTTAGTTCATTCTAAATTTACTCTGGCATTCATTATTCGTTTTGTTAGGTAATGAAATGAATAACAAATAACAAAATGAACTAAAAGTTCATTTCATGCCCATCTCTAGTATGTAATATGTATTCCATATTGGGGGGGGGGGAATTCATCATGCCTTGTCCTTATAAACGAGAAGTCAGAAGTTACTGTATCACCTAAGGAGGTGTTTGAGAAGTACTGGTAAAACTTGTGGTTTTGTGCCACTGGATACAACTTAAATATTCTCTCGCTCCAATGTGATCCACGTCAAACATTTACTGTCTCATAGTGCTGTCATTGGGCCTGTTCACTTTTTAATGCATACAGTCCAGCTAGCCCTGCCTGTTAGTTCAGGCAACACAAGTGTTCCATCTATCATCACTGTTAGTCTACACATCTGCAGGCTGTTCTTTTCTCCACCATTCCCAGAACTGTCCAGTAGTCGAGGATTGCCCTGGGTTGTTCCTGGTGTTGTTATTTTATGTTAATGTGAAATTTAAAATATGGAGAAAGGTGGCATATAAATAAATAAATAAGTGGCTCACAACAGGTAAAAGAAATTTAAAAATACAATGCAAATATAATATTTAAAAACAATTTATCACACCTTAAGATTAAAACAATCAAGTATAAAAACAATTAAAAATATTTAAAAGCTATAATTTAAAAAACCAACATTCTGGAGATAACTTACTGGGCAAAGGCTTACCTGAAGAGAAAGGTCTTTGATGATGGAAGCAAACACAGGTACAAACAGTAACAACAGAATAACTAGCATTTTTTTCCATTTCACAATAAGCAAACTCGGGGATCTGAGGCAGCTACCACATTCCCTCTAAAGGTAAGGCTTATCTCTCTGTTTCACCTTGCTTAAAGGTGACCTTCTAAATATTTCTGTAAGTGTTTCACAAACAATTATGAATTTATGGGGGTGTGTGGGAGAGTTAGGGCGAGAGTTTTAATATCTCCCATAAGGTAACCAGAGTAGCTTTCTGCTAGCTGATTGTGGTATATAAATCAAATAAATAAATAGTACCATAAATTTGTTGTAACTTTTTTCAAACCCATTACAGGCAACCATACCAAGTTAAAGGGCTTAGGGATGCTGCTAAAGTTTTCCTCTCTGAATTTCTTCTCAGGCTTTAGAAGCGCTGAATAAACTTCCTTGTGTTTCTAAAGTGGAACTGTTTTATTAGAAATCGTCCACAGTTTTATGTTTAAAAATACAGTAGTCCCCTGCCACATCATGCTGAAAATACTGTGGTCCTGCTATATTGTGAGATCTGCCACCCCCTCTGCTTTGGAGACAGTGGCCACAGCAGAGGCCTCCAGACCTCGTGGAGGTCCTGGCTGCGGAGGCCTCTGGACCTAGTAGAGGTCTCGGCTGCAGAGGCCTCCAGACCTGGACACAGCCACAGCAGAAGCCTCTGAACCCGACTGGATATGTGGATGCCGTCACCGCAATAGTGTCCACATATTGCAGATTTTCATTTATTGTGGGCGGTTAGGGAACCTAATGTCCATGATAAATGGGGGGGGGACTACTTTAGCCTCCTTTTTGCACTGAAACACTGTGGTTGATAAGTTTTGCCACAGCCATCAGTTCCTTCACTTCTTTTGCTTCTGACTCACACATACCCCCAAGCCCAAATCTGTACATATATTTCTTTAAATAATCCTATTTTGTGTGTCAGCAAAACACTGCGAAAAAAAGAACATTGACCTCGTTGTGATCTCAGTCTCTTTGTGCTAAGCAAGGCAGCAAACAGTTTTTTAAAAATTAATAGATCACATATAATATATACCAAAGGTGAGATGTTTGGCTCCAGAGGCCAAAGGGACCATCTCAAAAATCTATGAATCCCATGCAATACTATTGTCACCAGAAAATGCAAGAGTGACAGAGTGATGGAGGAGATAATCATATATTATCTGCCTTCAGTGTATATGATCAAATCAGTGCTGCCTTTTGCTATGTTGTGGTAGCATAGGTATGTTTCTGATCTTGAAAAGCTGCACTGAAAATAGTTTCAGGATTGTTATAACAGCCACCTAAAGCACACAGCACAGAAACCCTTCAGTTGAAAAAATAAAATAAAATTAAAAAAAACTCAGCAGGTTTCAGGTGAGCTTTATCTCATGGAAAGATTTGTATGTCATTAAAACTCTCTAGAATTTAAGCTGCAAAATGTATCCTGAAAATCAGCTGGTGATCTCTTTCCTTAAGTCTTACAATTTACTTCAGCATGTACACAAACCACCCAAGTGTGTCACACAGTTTAAGCTAGTCTCCTAAAGCCATCTTATTACAAGGATTTGCATTACTGTGGAACCATCATGTTTTTTATTTTATTGATAGTTCAATAAATGCACAGGGGCAATGCTTTTGGCAGCCCTTTATCCATTAGAATTCTGAAGTAAAATCTAACAACTTGGTAATTGTCTGTATTAGGGATGGGCATGAAATGAACTTTTAGTTCATTTTGTTATTCGTTATTCGTTTCGTTACATAACAAAACGAATAACGAACTTAGGGGTAAATTTAAAATGAAACGAACCAAACAAAAAAAATTGGTTCAGTTCAGTTCGATAATGGGGGGCAGATATGTCACCTACCTGGTGCTGGTCCGGAGGTCTGGTCTTCCTGGCTTCAGGGATGGCGACTGGGGGGGGGGAGCTGTAGTGCGGCCAGGTGGTCAGCAGTAAAAATAAAAATAAAAATAAAGGATCACCAATCCTTCCCCAGGGGTGGTCGGGTTGTTGCCCTAAAACAAAGGAAAAAATTAAAAAAAACAGTGCCGACTGGGCCCCAGGGGCCACATGGTCGGCACATAAAGAGAAAAAAAAAAGCCCCACGCTACAGCTGTAGTGTGGGGCCAGGAACCCGGAAGTTAAAAAACAAAAACAAAAAATAAAAATTAGTGCTCTAAAACATGGCTGTCCATGTTTGAACAGCCTGTGGCCTACCTGCCTCTGACTAATGTCCCCTGTGGTTGACTTTAATTGCGCACAGGGGAAGTGTGCGCCTGTGCAAATCACGGCAATGGCTACTGGCTCTCCTCCCTCGTCGCCCCCTCCCCCACCCACAGCCATGGTGCTGGGCCTGATCTGGTGGAGGTGGTGGCAGTGACCAGCAGCGGGGACAGTGGCGGCGGCGAGGGACTGGGTTGGGGGGCCCTGCTCCAGCCAGGTGCCTTGCCCAGAGTTTGGGGACAGCAGCAGTGACCAGCGGTGAGGATGGCAGTGGCAAGGGACCGGGTAAGTAGTGGAGGAACGGCTGACTCTGGCTCTCCTCCCCCCATCGCTTCCCCATGCACGGCCATGGCGCTGGGTCTGATATGGTGGTGTGGCAGCAGTGACCGGCAGCAAGGACAGTGGTGGCGAGGGAAGCGGGGATCAAGCTGAGTGGGGGGAGATCCAGGACAGGGGGACCATGGCGGATCCCTGCCACCACTCCCAGATAGCAAGGGCAGGGATTTGCTGCAGGGATCTGCTGCTGCTCCTCCTCCCTCCTTCTGCCGACCCTCTTTGGTTCCCTTCCCGGTGCTCCAAAAAGCCGGGTGGGCTACTTCAAACAGCCCCACAGTTGCTTGGGGAAAAAAGCCCCTGCCGCGGGGGCCAGGATCCGCCACCGCCGCCACCACCACGGAGCCGCTGCCGCCACTGGTAAGAACCCGAACCGGTTTGGGTTCATACATTTTTTTTTAATTCGTATGAACTTGAACCCGAACTGAACCAAGGGTGGGCCCGAACCAGACAAACCCGAACCATGGGTTTTCTGGTTTGTGCCCACCTCTAGTCTGTATATAGGCATAGTTCTTAGATATTTTTTCTTTTCTCACTTTCCTCTATGCAGGATATTCGAGATACTTTTAACAAATGTGACCCCCACAGGAAAGTCATGCTGGTGAATCACGCTGCTAATTGTGCTGGAGGTATATAGTTATTAATCAGTGCAGTAAAGCTAAGCTTCATGTAACTCCAGGATTACAGGCTGGAACAAATATTGATTTGCTACTGGTTGGTAATTAAAGGTTGATAAGAAATGTCATTCTACTTGAAAATCCCACCCAGAAACTCAAGGTTGCAATTGGGCACATAGCCATAAAAACCTGCCTTGCAGCAGCTTAGCATGTTTTTTTTAAAAAAAAAAAGTATACAGAGTGTCTTTGCACAGTTAAAAGGAGTGTGCCAGCTGTACTCATTTCTTCAGAGCTCTAACTTAGCCACAGTAACACATGTTCTAGTTGCATCTCTGAAGGATTACTATGGTGCATTTCAACATAAAAACATAAGAAGAGCCATGCTGGAACACGCCAAAGGCCAATCTAGTCCAGCTTCCTGTATCTCACAGTGGCCCTGCCAAATGCCTCTGGGAGAGCACGAGACCAGATATCTGTCTCCTGATACCATCCCCCTATATCTGCCCCTTGAAGTACACTGGTATTAAGCCTGGAGATTACACATCTCCATCATGGTTTGTAACTGTGATGGACTTTTCCTCCAGGAATCTGTCCAATCCCCTTTTGAAGGCATCCAGGCCAGATGCCATCACCACATCCTGTGGCAGGAAGTTCCACAGACTAACAACATGCTTGGTAAAAAAATATTTTCTTTTGTCTGTTCTCACTCTCCGAGCCCTCAATTTTAGTGGATATCTCCTAGTCCTCGTATTTTGTGAGAGGGAGAAGAGCATCCCTCTATCCACTTTACTCATGCCCCGCATTATTTTGTACGGCTCATTCATATCTCCCCTCAGTCACCTTTTTTCCAGACTAAAGAGCCCCAAATGTTTTAGCCTTCCTCATATGGGAGGTCCCCCAGCCCAGTAATCATTTTAGTCACTCTCTTCTGCACCTTTTCCAATTCCGCCACACACAGGGTAGACACTTTCATTGAGCTGTCCACAAGCACACCAAGATCTCTTTCGTGATCCATCACCAATCGCTCAGAGCCCGTTAGTTGGCTCTTTGCCCCAATATGCATAACTTTACATTTTTCTGCATTGATATGCATTTGCCATTTGGCAGCCCATTCTCCCAGTTTGGAGACATCCTTCTGGAACTCTTCACAATCTTCTCTGGTTTTTACTACATGGAAAAGTTTCATGTCATCCGCAAAATTAGACACCTCACTGCTTATCACTGTCTCCAGGTTATTTATGAACAGACTGAAAAGTACTTTTCACCTCTCTCCATTTTGAAAATTGCCCATTGGCACCTACTCTTTGTTTCCTGGATTTCTACCAGTTCTCAATCCATAAGAGGACCTCCCCTGACGGTGCAATTTTCTCAGCAGTCTTTGGTGAGGGACTGTGTCAAAAGCCTTCTGAAAATCAAGAAAGATAATATCTACTGGGTCACCCAAATCCACATGCCTGTTGACCTTTTCAAAGAGTTCTAAAAGGTTTGTCAGACAAGACTTACCCTTACAGAAGCCACGCTGATTTTCCCTCAGCAAGATTTGTTCTTCTATGTGTTTTAAGATTTTCTCTTGGATGAGGCTTTCCACCATTTTCCCTGGGACAGACGTAAGTCTAATCGGCCTGTATCTTCCCAGGTCCCCCCTCCTTCCTTTTTAAGAATTGGTGTGACATCCGCTATCCTCCAGTCCTCTGGCACTCTGGCCATTTTAAAAGACAAGTTGCATATTACCGTTAAGAGATCCACATTTTCATTTCTCAGTTCTTTAATAACCCTTGGGTGGATGCCATCTTGGCCCGGTGACTTGTTGATCTTCAATTTATCAATTAAACCTAAAACATCCTCTCTTTTAATCTGTATTTGATTGAATTCTTTAGTCAAGAGGAGCCATTCAGGCAACAAAATCTGCCCAAGGTCTTCCTGAAGACAGATGCAAAGAAGTCGTTTAATATCTCTGCAATTTCCAAGTCTTTCTTTATCTCCCCTTTTCCTCCCTCACCATCCAGAGGGCCAAATGGTTCTCTGGCAGGTTTTCTACTTCTAACATATTTAAAGAAGCTTTTATTATTTCCCTTTATATTGCTAGCCATACGTTCCTCAAAGTCTTTCTTTGCCTTATCATCTCTCTTATCATCTTCTTACATTTCTTTTTCCAGAGTTTGTTTTCCTTTTTATTTTCTTCATTTGGGGAGGATTTCCATTTACAGAAAGACCTCTCCTTGCGCTTTAGAGCCTATCTCTACTCGTTAACCATGCCAGCACTCTCTTGGACTTAGATGAGCTCTTCTTTCTTTGTGGTATGCACGTGCTGGGCCTCTACTACCATTGTTTGAAACAGGCTCCATGCACTCTGGAGAGATTGGATTCTTTTAACCTTCCCTTTTAATTTCTTTCTAACTTGTTTCCTCATCTGAGGGAAGTCCAGAAATCAAGGGTTTTTGTTTCAGATTTGCTTGAGACCCTTCCCCTGACATGCATGGCAAAGGAGATTGTAGCATGGTCACTGTTCCCCAGAGGCTCAGTGACATTCACATCCATGACCAGGTCCTGAGTATCACACAGTATTAGATCCAGAGTTGCCTGTTCTCCGGTGGGCTCCATGACAAGTTGCTCTATGGCAAAGTCATTCAGCATGTCAAGAAACCTGGTTTCTCCTTCTTGCCCCAAGCTCATATTGGTGCATTCAATGTGGCGATAATGCTTTCATGGTATAGGAGCAGCTCTGCAGCAGACAAAAAAGCTCTACAGAGAATAATTAAAATTGCCCAGAATGTTACCGGGCTCCAGCTACCAACCCTGGATAAAATCTTCACATCTCGCTGTTTGAGGAAGTCACACAACACTCTGAAAGACTCTACTCATCCTGCTCATAATTTCTTCGAACTGTTGCCTTCTTGCAGAAGATACAGAACAATTAAAACTCGGACCATACATCTTCTGAACAGTTTTTTATCCCAGAGCTATAATTGCACTTAATGATGAACTTAAGGACCACCAGCAGTGAGAACTTGGACAGTATTACCCAGCCTGACGTGTAGATGCTTGTGTTTTGGGTGGGTGGGTGGGTGAGAGAGTGTTCAGGGATTTTGTGTGTGTGTGTGTTGAGGTGATTTTTTAAACATGTGTGAGAATGTTCAAGGATTGTGTGTGTGTGTGTGTGTGTGTGTGTGTGTGTATGTTGAATCTGGTCTTTGGGTGTCTGAATTTCATTGTATGTGTATACTGTGTATATAGACACAATGACAATAAATTGTTGTTGTTGTTGTTGTTGTTGTTGTTGTTGTTAATAATAATAATAATAATAATAATAATAATAATAATAATAATAAT
>JAHTLZ010003542.1:29740096-29774629 GCA_023846285.1 Phrynocephalus versicolor
ATGATAGGAAGCCAATTCTTAAAACAGCTTGGCACGTGGTACTATATCCACAGAGATTTTATGACTGCTGTGCTATGGAATGCAAGTTGTAAAAACAAAAGAGTGCTGAATTTTGGCCTAATAATATTTCACCAAACTGAAACAACAGCTCACATGAACATGCCTAACATGACTTAAGAGGCTACTGGGCTGACTTTAAGAAAATAATTCAGTTTGATGCTCCAGCCATTATATTTTGTTTTCTGAAGTCTAAATTCCTGACTCATTTCACATGCTGAGTTTTTAAAAGTTTCCAACAAAAACAAGAGCACTGCAAGAATCTAAAGGCTTGGAGGGAGTTCCTAATAGACATGGGCACGGAGCGGCGAAATCTTCGTTTCTGTTTCCATTTTTTCGTTTCCGGAAGTAACGGAAACGGTAACAGTAATTAAGCCGTTACAACTCGAACTCAAACCGAAAAAAGAAAAATTTGGCCGAGTTTTCCGTTTCCGTTTGTGGCATCGCGGCGATCGCGCAATGCGAAGCACAGAAAAAGTTTTTTAAAGTTTTTTTTAAAAAACCCGACTACCAGCCGAATAAGCAGGCAAAAATATGCCTGCCTGAAGCTTTGCCACCTACCAGAGGGGTGGCTTCTGGGGAGGTCCCCGGCCTTCCCCCCCTCCTCTCCTGTCCTGGGCTGCTTGCACCAGGCTGGGGGGTCATCCTCGTCGTCTCGCCATGCCATGCGGTGGGAGGGGATCCAAAATGGCGACCACAATTTTTATTTTGAAATCGTGGTCAAAAAACACACCAAATCACCACAGAAACATGTGAAATTTATTTATTTTAAATGCCTGAAGTTTAATAGTAGCAGCAGTGGGTTTTTATAGCAATAAAACGGTGCATTGATTTTATTTTATTTTATTTTATTTATTTTTTATTTTTTTAGACCTGCCCATTTGAGCTGGGCATGGGATGGGACCATGCAAATTTTTTGAACAATTCCACCAATGGCATGGCCAGGTTTTGACTGACACTTCTGGATGTCTCGGAGAGCATAAAAAACCAAGGCACCTTCCAGAAATCGCAGTCGGGTTTTGGATGTGTTTGAGGGAGGACTGTGGCGGCTGCTGGCTATCCGATCGAGATTAAGGAGGGACGTCTGGGTGGAGGCTTTAGGCTTTTAAGTTAGGCAGGCAGGGAGGGAATTGATTTTATTTACTGCAACTACAAAACTATATTGTATTTACACCCCAAAAATATCTTGCTTGGGAGGCATAGTACCACTACTGTCTTTTTTCAATTCAGGCTTATTTTTGGGCTGTGGCTGAAGGCACCTGTCCAGTTGTACAAATTCCAGTGACACACCACCAGTTCAATTACAGGCTGGGAGAGCCTAATTTGCTTGCACACACCCACCCACAATCTGGGGGGGGGTGCAAGAAACTGAACCTCCTCCAAAAGGGGACAATATAAATCTTTTACAATATTATTGATTCATTACTCCAGCTCATTGTTTGTTTGCTTACATACATACACTTGTTGTGTTGTGTGTGTGCACTTGAACACACACGCAGGCACATTGCACTTCAGTGGAACAAGTTGAATTCAGAACTTGAATTTAGAAAACCAGTTTTATTTCATTCCCTGACTGCAACTACTAAACTAAACTATATTGTATTTACACCCCAAAATATCTTTCTTGGGATGCATAGTACCACTACTGTCTTTTTTCAATTCAGGCTTATTTTTGGGCTGTGGCTGAAGGGTTAGGGTTAGGGTTAGGGTTAGGGTTAGGCCACTTCTGGCGACACGGCAGGGAAGCCGGACGGGGTGGAGGACAGCGGAGGGTCTCTCTGCCCTGGAGATGGGCCTCGGAATGCGCAACCTGGTCGTGGTCAAGGAGAGAGAAGGTCTACTCTGCTGGCTCCATGAGCGAACGGGTCTCCTCGGGATACTCCAGCTGGCGATGATTCCCCGAGAGATTGATGGGAACTCATCCGGATGAGTGGGGGGGGAGGAGCATCTGAATCTCTGACTGATAGTTGACCAGGGTGGCATTTGCTTGGCTTTACAAGGAGTATCATGGGGAGGGGACATTGAGAGGAGTAGACCCTCATCCAGATTTGGGAGGAACGGAATACTGTGTCTCCTGCTGCCTCTGAGAGGTGGAGGGGAAATGGGATGGATAAAGGCTTAAAAACAAAACAAAACAAAAGTATAACAGGCAGCCAGACCAAGTAGGGTGGCCGGTTCAGTCAGCATTGACCAAGAGAAAAAAAAGAATATTGCATTCTGCCCACTTTGTTTGCATTATTGCATAGGATGCAGTCTTATGCTATGATATATTTATTAAATATATTATTCATCACCCAGTTTAAAGTGTTTTCCGCCTGCTCTGGGTCATTGCGGAACGCCCCCATGCTCTAGGAAGTCAAATCACGCTAAATCGCGGTAGAAACGACAAACGACGAACAAAACGTTGAAACGACAAATTTTCAAAAAAAAATCGCGACAAACGGAAACGGAACAAAACGGACCCGTTCCAACAAATGAAAAATCAAAACGTCATTTTTTCTGGTCGTGCCCATCTCTAGTTCCTAAAAGAGCATCCCCTGCAAGATACAAAGAATGGGCAAATGTGGGCTGCTATACCTGGGAAATAAAGCCATTTATTTTTCTAAAGGACAGAAACAGCCAAAGCTAACTAAGTGAGTGAGATCTTCTCTTGCAATGTGCTATAAATGCTATTCTAAGCTCTAAGTAAAGGAATGTGTTTACATTTCTGAAGAGGCAGCAAAATACTGTGTGCAAAAGGCGATTGATCCACACTGTCAAGATCTTAAACTAGATAAGATTCATAACAACAGCCGTTCTGATGGATTCTGAGCCTTTCTCTCACTGCAAATCCATGTTCACAGTATATCTTATGGAAACCTAGCACTGAAATCAGGTCTTTGTCATGTGCTTCCATCTCTTTGTGGTATTTGTCATTTATATTATTTAGCATATACACTCCTGTATCTTATCCTCTTTTCCTGCTCATCTTCCACTATCATCATTCTGTGACCCACCAAAATTTGGTAAGAACCTCCAATAAAATGTTTAATGGAATGATACATATAAATGGACTGGGCTTTAGTGTTTAGAAGATCCTGGAACAGGCCACCTGGATAACATGCATCCATTGTGACTGACTGCTACAAGGAAGGCCCTGTAGATCAGAAATGCCATCCTTATTATGAAAGAAGGAAGTGTTCTGCCATTTTCTGTTCCCCAAGAGGGATCAATGAGCTCCATATTGGCATCTGATAAGTAGGGATACTCTTATACATGGCAGCCTTGTTATAGCTAGTTTTGGTTATAATCAAACCATTCTATCCTAGGGCACTTATGCCTTTGCAAGCCTTATAAGGCATGACAGAGGCTTCAGGGTTAATGACTCTAAACTGGAAGGAGGGATTGCCTTGTAACTATGAAGTCATGCATGCCAAAAGGATGGACCAGAAGTGATTTCAAAGTGTCTTTGCTGCACTGAAAACATTATCTACATTTTCATAGCCTAATGCTAGCAGAAAGGTCCAGGTTGCTGCATCAGCACATTTGTAGAATTTCAGGAAAATGTTGGCAGTAGTTAGAGCTTACTGGCTAGCACTCAGATTATTAACATCTAATTTTTGCCTGTACAGTTTAGCTGCTGTGGCCCAGTGCATGACATGTCTGGAGAAAGTGCTATTGGACCATAGGCAAGTTGACTTCAATCCTGCTCGCTCCACCTATATAAACTCTACCACTCATTCTACAAATAATTGTTATTCAATAGAGTGTTTAATATTAATAAAACAAGAGAAAATTAAATATCCCTTCAACACTGAGGCAAACTTAACTGGTATAATTCTAATCATGGACATGGACCCATGCTTGAGAACATAAGACATTTCTGGATTAGAAAGGCAAACTGAAACCAGCATTCTCCTCAGAATTCTTGTATCCAACCTAAAGCCGTCCAGAGGTCTCATAACAGAACATAAATTATGTCCAAGAACAAGTGTGTTGAATCCAAAATTGTTAGTGTTGAATGATGAACGGTGAACCTTTTAGAGACCAAGTGCCCAAACTGTGATTCAAAACCCACTAAGTGCCAATACAGCAATTTAACCTAAATACAGGTGGCTATGAAGGGGCAATGTTGGGTGCCCACAGAAAGGGCTCTGAGTGCCACCTTTGGCATCCGTGCCATAGGTTTGCCAACACTGCCCTAGAATATGTCCTCATGACTCTAGATCAGTTTTTAAAAGTAGGAGCTATTATTTCAGTGGACTTATTAGTCATTGCTCATGTTCATATTGAAGGGTTTAAACCAGTGACTTCAAATGACAGGATTGCTAATCCTTTCAGCAACTTCTTCCTAGTTTGTTTTTAACTGGCCTGGGCTGCACCCTAACAGATAACAGAGGATGAATGCCACAGCTGTTCATACAGCACATTGAACACACTGGCCCCACAGTTGACCTGCTGTAGGTCAGTTACCATGACATGCAAAATTACCCTGACTTTCAAGAGCAGATATGCTAGCTAAACAGTTTGCAGATAGTGGGCTTAGCTGTTATCTCCTGGTAACATCTACTGTGGTTTGCTTACATTATGTGTTGCTGTAAATGCCTCTATGTCTGGAAAATTCCATGTTTCTTCCTTGCCGACCTACCCCTTGAAGAAGGACTCTCTTTCTAGTCAGGAAGTGGATGCTGGATGGCTGGTGGCTCCCATGAGGCTTGGCTCTTGGAGGAAAAAAAATTGTGGCATCTCCTGCTTAAGGTTCCAGACTAGGGACTCATGACATATTCCATGTTTCATGTTTCCTTCATGATTGCAATTTTACACAGTCTTCATTGCTAAAAAAAAAGAGAAAAAGAAAAAGGGAAAAAGCCAAAACAACAACAACAAACCCCACAAACCACAGGATATTGTAATATATGTTAAAGCAACATACCATTCTGTAAGATTCAGGCTGGTTTTTTTCTTGGGAAAAGTAATATGGTGCTGGAAATAAAATGATGGTAGATAACATTAATGTGCAGCCTTTTTTCCAATCTTAAAAAACACATTGTTCCATTCTTACAAAACAGATTTAATTCCTTTAAAAGTAGTCATGATTTCTCTTTACTTTTCAGTGTTAAAGTTTGTTTTAAAATGTAGTTTAAAATCAATACATTCCAAAGACACTTAAGGAATTCTGTCCTTTGCTTTCATAAAGCTGTATTGTGACCACCTATCAATTAGAAATCAGTCCGTGTTAGAGATGTGTGGAATGATAGGGACTGAATCTGATATTTGATACCGAATATTGTAAATGACACAGTGCAAACTGGTTCCAACTCTAGTGAATTACTCTGTATCTCAGTTTCATTATATGTGATTAGGTTTCTTATCAGAATCATGTGCATATGCAGAATCCTGAACTCACTTAAGAGCCTCCAGCTATTCAGTTTTCAAATTATGAATAGTTATTGAGTGTCAGCCATGGGGAAACACTTTTAGTCAGAATCTAATTGCATTTAATTGATTAAAGGCAACCCCAGGTGACCTCAGTGATGTGAGCTTACTCTCCAGAGCATATTTTCATGTGGTATGAAGGGTTGAGGGAGCCTTGAAAAAGGGTCTTGTTGTGGGTCCAGTGTGGGGAAGGAAATTGTAACTTCCGGGATCCATGGATTAGGTGTTTCTATGAGAACATGTGCTCAGTTATAGGGCCTCCTCTTTCCCCATTAACTGCCACTACCAGACTTTGTTTATAGAAGGTTGTGGATACACAGTATTCAAGTTAAGTGCTATTATTTGTATGTATAAAGAGAAAGGCAAACAGAAATTTGTCACACTGTGAAACTTGTTTTAAATGAATTATCTGAAATGAGTCTTTTTTCCCCTTTGTTGTTTATGTCAGCGATTTAAGTAATATTGAATTAGATCAATCTACCCTAGGTCTGGTTAAGTTTTGTTTATGACAAAAGATGTAAATCTGCTCAGAGTTGTGCTACCTGGTTTCTCATCAAAGCTTTCTTTGATTTGCACCTCCCAGATGACTGGGAGAAGTATTTTCATATAAAATGGATTAAAACAAAAGTGTCTTTATTTTTGAGAAAACCCTTTTATTTTTCAAGGAGAACGTTTAAGATCCAAATGAGATGTTATGCTAAATATTTGACAGTTGTGAAAAGCAGCCATTACATACTTGTTCCTCCGACTGTTTCTCACTTCTGTGTTGGAGCACTTCATGTCATTTCATTTGGATGTAGATGGGGGCAGGCATCATGTGCTCTCTGCTGTTCCTATAGCCATTTCTAAGGGCCATGGATTCCCTTTCCTCACACAGACTAGTGAATGAAGCCTCTAGGTACATTAAACTCTTTTGAGAATTACACACAGCTTTTAGAAAACTAGCACCTGAAATCCAGTCACTCCCAGTTTTGTCCACTTTTTCTCCATTTTGGGATGTTATTGTCACCCCTGTGGATCCTGAGTATGGAGAATTGGCCCCCGGAGCCTAGACCTTGATCCACGATAAGCTATCCCTCTAGTCACACCGAATTTCAATTTCTTAAGACCTCTTGTTACTGACAGGTGTCATCAAGTTACATCCAAGGTATGGTGACACTAGCAGTGAGGTACTTAAGAACTGGTTTTACCACTACCACCAACATCCAAGTGAGTTTCCATGACCAGGTCTGCCAAGTCTTAGTCCATCACAGCACTGTACTGGATCTTGCTTAAGGTTTGGTGTAGAATAAATATGTGGAAAAGGAGTTTTAACTTGGTCCTGAAATATTCAAATTATGTGATGTAACTAGTAATAAATATATTACTATATGTTAATTTTTTCAGGCCATAGTTAAACTTGGGTCAGTAGTATGCATTCGTCCAAACTTCTGCCCTGGCCATATCATTGGTAAATCTAAATATGTGTTATGTGCCATCAAGTTGCAACCACTGTATTGATCCTAATAGAGTTTACTAGGGGTAATTGGGAGGGGTGGGTTGTGTCACCTCAAATGCAAACTGTTATCTTTCCCTGTAAGCAGTCTTCAGGTATATAGGAGTAAAATAAGTAGATCTAGTGTTACTGCCACAAGTAATTAACTGTTAAGAATGTTTATGACATAAAAATCCTGGTTTTACCGGCAATTGATGGTTCACACTTGTAATGAAGTGCAAAGGTGAGGGAACAGGAGTTTCATTTTAGAATCAACTCTTGGATTACTTTGTTCTTCTTGTGGTGAAGTAGCAGTTGACAAATTCCTAGAGTCGACAGCTGGTTCTGGTGATACAGAAGATTTTAGGAAGAACTATTTATTAATATATAAAATGAGCTAACAATCCCTGGTTGATATTTCATTGTTTTGCCCCACCCTAGAACATGATTTGTAGCCCTGTCCCGACTCTTCAAGCACCCCCAATTTGGAGAGCTTTGGGGTTCAGGGAGCTAGGTTATTCAACTCCAAAGGGGTGCCCCAGGAAACAATCATTTGTAATTTAAAAGTATTTGAAAATACTGATCCCAGACATGTAGCAGCATGGAAATTGCAGTGGAGCTTCGTCAACCTCTTCCCTTTAAGCACCCCAATGTGGGGAGCTTTGGGGTTCAGGGAGCCAAGTTATTCTACTCCAAAGGGGTGCCCCAGGAAAAATCATTTGTAATTTAAAAATATTTGAAAATACAGATCCCAGGCATGTAGCATGGAAATTTCAGCAGAACTTCCTCAAGCTCTTCCCTTTAAGCCCACCAAGGCACATTGGGCTGTATCAGGTGGACCCTCTGTTGCAGTGCACCAGGCAGGCAGGCAAGAATTAAACATTGGGTCATATCAGACTCTCAAGTATGAAGAGAGTGTGTGAGTGGAATGTCCAAGGTACAAAAGACAGACACCTCTATGTCCAGGGCAGATCTTACAATTATTATGGGCCATTTCAGACCCTCATGTATGAAGAGAGAGTGTGGATCTCCCTGGCATCATCATGACCAAGCCACCCCTTTTCAAATCCAGAACATACAGGCAGGATAGCAGGCCTGTGGGAAGCAGGCAGGAATACTGGCCTGAATACTACAACTAGGAACAATGGAGTAGGAGGACTCCCCCCAGTTCTATTTTGTTGGTTTTCGCAACTGGGGCCATCCTTCAGAGGGATATTGGGCCACTACAGATGGGGGAACAGGTCGAGGCGGGTGGTGGGAGTAATAATGAGGGTGGGTGGGAAGGAAGGAATGTAGTTTTAAGGGGGCAGGAGGGGAAAAATAATAAAAAAACCCTTGGGATCTGGGGTATTGTCTGTTAACAAGCACAGGTCTTTCACCAAGGGCTAGAGAGACAGAAGTATTGTCTACAATGGGTTGTAGATCATTGAAGATGCACAACAGAAGTCCCAGTTGTGGGCTGAAGGTGACAACTAGTAGCATTCAAGTCATTTTCTAGGTCAGTCTTGCAGTAGGTTGCTTCTTAATGTTTGTCTTGTCCAGTTAATTTGTTCTTTAAACATATTGGATGGGTATTGTCATCTGATCCATTTGTTGATCCGTGAGTTTGGAATCTTTACTTTGGGAGTTTGAGCAGTTGTGATTATATCCAAGAACTTTTTTTCTGAACAATAGATTTTATACAAGGTGAAAACTGCAGGCTTAAAGCATGCGTAATAACTAGTGGGTTTTTGATACAGTGTCTTCTAGCTCCACAAGGATATCCAGAAAGTGCACATGTTGTCCAGGCTGAGTTCCCTACTTTGATGAAATTAGAATTGCTCCAGTGCTATGCAGAGAGCTAATTAAAAAGTTGTCAATATTGTCAAGGGCAAACTCGAGGTCATTGAGAGTACAATTTCAAATGAACTCACAGCCCACCTAGCGGCTGGCTTCTGTGCCTTTTTGCTCTTATCTACTTCATTCAAGCTGTTCCACTGGGGGTGTAATACATGATTTCAAAGATGATATTTTGTGATGGATTGCTAGCTGGATTTTTTCAAGTTGTTCTGTTGTACCTAAAAAACAGAGCTGGAAGACATACAGTAAATGTGTAGTACTAGAGCCTTGTATGCCTCTTGGAATGCAGGTACATACTGGGATCCTTGGATACAGAAGAACTTCTCCAGGGCTAGCGTTCAGGGTTCAGCTTTGTGCTTAAGATACTGAATGTCCTTGGATCATGTTAGATTTGTTTGGAATATAATCTCTTAAGTATTTAAACTCAGTGGCCTATTGTAATTTATTTGAACTGATTTTCCATCTTTTCTTTGATAGTCTTCCTGACTTTGTAAATTCTATAATTTTTATCTTTCCTCATTTATCTCCAGTAGGTTTTTCATTACAACAGGCAATAAATGCTTTATTGGCTCATTTTAGACCAATCTGGGTTCTTGGGGCATAATAAGGTTGGTAGCATGCAACAGGGGAGGCCCTGCTTTGGTTTCTCAGACATGGAGCATGGGTGATGTTTTGTAGTCTGGGAAGAAGTCATTTAGGCATGCACGAATGCAGACCTGCTTGATGCCTGTTTGTACCGGTAAGAAATTTGATATGAATCCCTCAAGGTTACATTTAACACATAGGCAGTTGATGCAATAGAGGTGTATTATTAATTTTAACAGTTTTGTGGGCAGCCATGCAGCATTTTGTTTATTCCATAAGAATGCATGCAACTCAGAATCAAAGGCAGCTTTCAGATCAATAAAGGCTGCATATAAGGTATCAGGTGTAGATATTTGTTTATCAGTGAGGCCAGCGTGGAGTGGCCTTTTCTGAAATCTAGGATACCACAAGACTAAAAGTACTCTTGAGCAGTCTTTGCAAAAATGTTATGTTTTTTAAACTCTAACACCTGACATAGTGTTTTCATGTCTATATCATGATTAATAGATGACAATGCTAGGATTGTTTCTGATGCTGTATATGGCATAATGCTACATCTTGCTGAGAATGTACAGAAAACTGTTATCTTCTGCTGATGACTTCAGCCTAAGTGCAAGGAGAAAAACATTCCATAGAGGTATCTGGACGTTGAGTCATGGCAACTGGACTTCTTTTCTTGAGATATTGAAACATTTTGATGCTCATCCAAACAGCTTTGTCAATCTGAGGAAAACCAGTTGCAAGTCCTCCATTTTATAGTTCACTTTGACCTCATGTCACCCTGGTCTGAAATAGGCTCATAACTGAACAGTGGCCTGAATAGGTTCATTAGGTAGACAATGGTCTCAAACTTTTCTGCTTCTGACCTCTAAGAGAACTCTGTGTAGAGTTCTTTCTGTGGTGCTTGGAGCAGGGAGGCATACTGTTCCTTATGTTGAGACTCTCCTTCCTCGTGGAGAATGAGGGATAATTTGTGTGCTGCTGTACTGTTTGCTGCCTTAGTTTGGAACTATTCCTTGAGCCATGGTGTACAGAAAAAGACCTTCAGGTCACCATGGAGCAGTATCATGTGTACGTGATTAGTCGGACAAAATGATAGGCCCCATGAGTGGACTAACACTTTCTTGGCTCAGTGTGTCAATAGAGAGATTTACAATGTTATTGTGTAAGTCCATGGTGTTTTTGTTGGGGACCCAGTAGTAGATCTGAAGTTTTGGTGGTGGTGGGAGTCTTTTTCCTTAAGGAAGCAAGTTCCATATAACAGTTAATCCTTAAGGTGCCATTAAAATTTTGTTATTAGTTTTTGTCCGGATATACTTACAGAGTCTGCCAAACTACTAGACAAGTAGCCAAATTTTGTGCTGTTGCAATAAGGGCTCACAAACAAATTTTAAATAGAAGTTATGACAAAAAAACACTCTTTTATCTCGCAGTTTGGTGACTATACTTACCTTGGATTAGAGCTAATTTTTTTAATTCATATACATGAATTTTAATCCAATTTTAAGGCCCAATTCAAAAGAAGTAAAATGGAATTGTACAATGTGGTTATGTTTGTGGTGGGCTGTTTGTGTATTATTGTTCTTTTCTTTTTGCTCCTCAACCGTAAATAAAATTTCCTTCCTTCCTTCCTTCCTTCCTTCCTTCCTTCCTTCCTTCCTTCCTTCCTTCCTTCCACAGTCTAACTCAGTGATGGTGAGCCTTTTAGAGACTGAGTGCCCAAACCGCGATTCAGAACCCACTAATTTTTCACACAAGTGCCAAGACAGCAATTTAACCTGAATACAGGTGGCTGTGAGGGGGTGATGTCAGGTGCCCACAGAAAGGGCTCCAAGTGCCACCTTAAAGAGCATAGGTTCACCAACACTGGTCTAACTAATTCAATTATTTCTTTGAAAACAACAAGGTGAGATATTTAAGATGTTTTTACCAGTGTCACAAACCCCCGTGAGTTCCAAGGGCCAAAGAGAGATTTGATTCCAGGTCTTCTGAGTTCTAGTCCATCACTCTACCCACTATCTTCCTTAGCCCACCAGAGGCGCCAGTGATGACCCACCTTGCATTTTTTATAAGAAATCAATAACAGCATGGCATTTCTTAAAGAGCAGGTAGATAGCTTTAATGTACAGTTATATGTGGGGTTTAATTATTATCATCATCATCATCTTAGAACTGCAGAGCTAGAATGGACTCCATGGGTCATCAAATCCAGCCCTTGTCAAGGAGGCACAGGGGGGAACTGAACTCCTCTCTAGCTCCACAGCCAGATGCCTAAAACACTGAGCTGTCCAGCAGTTCTTGACACTTCCTTTCACTGTCAACATCCCTATTGTCAGCTTTGCTCCCATGTGCTGTTTTCTGCACTCCTGTGAAATGTATTCTGTTTTGGTTCTCTCCTCTGAATATAAGACGGGCATGTAGGTGTTTGCTTGTATCTGACTTTCATTTGCATAGGCGCCAGCTACAGCAGTTGGTTTGGTATGAAGGGAAAAAAGCCTTTAATTCGCAAAATGTCTCGAGGCTGGTAGGATCAGTTATCATAGCATGGTTTTGTTAGGAAACCAGAAGTCCAGGCGGGCCTTTCCAGCTATGCACAGCCAAGCAGGGTGCAGTCGGCATTGTCACAGAACATCATAGGCTCCTCCATTTCAGGCCAAACTAGGAGGATTGTTACCTGACTACGCCATTGGTTTCTAATGCTTCTCATTGGCAGAGCACACAAACTCTTTGTTCCCCACCCCATCAAACCGTGTAATTTGCTTTCTCCTTGGGAAAGGCACCAATCTGTGTGCACACAAAGTAATTCTCTCCTCCCTTAAATGCCTCCCTCTTTTTAAGTAAAAGTTAGTGAATTTTTTTGTTAACTTACATTAAATGAACTTTTAAATTAAAATGATCTGAAAAGCATACCAATGACGAACATAACAAGGTGATGCCTTCTGTCTGGTCTCAAGCTAAAACACATCTTAATCCATTAATTACAGAAGCTAGGCTTGTAATTGTGAGCACAGAGCACATTACTTGCTCACATTGCACAGAAGGCTTTTTTTAAAACTAAAAGACAATGAAAGTTTGTTTCTTCATTAGCTGCAGACTGAAGTCTTAGTCTATTGTTCTGGTGTGGTTCATGTCTGGTAAATAGAGATGGGTACAAAATGCCAAAATGGTGTTTCGTTTCATTATTCCTTTGTTACCTCCATTTCGTTTTGTTTAATATGAAATGATTTTTTTAAAAAAATAGTTTTGTGTTTTGTTTCATTTTGGTTTTCCCCCTTATTTTTACTTTTTGTTTCTGTGCCACTCCTGGGCTGGGGCAGTGCTTTTTTTTTTTTTTTAAATTAAGTCCCCCATGCTGGGGGCTTTTTTAAAAAAATTCACAGCTGATAGGCACTGTCCAGACCTAGTTCTTTTTTATGTATTTATTTATTTATTTTTGCCAGGGCCGGCTGGCTGGCACTATTTTTAAAATGTTGTTTTAAAATTTTGACATTTTCCAGCACCGACCACATGGCCCCAGGGCCCGGTATGCACTGTTTTTATTTTATATATTTTTCTTTATTTTATAATGTCGACCATGCAGCTCCCCGGCTGGGTCAGTGCTTTTTTTAAAAAAAAAAAATACTTTTTAATTTTGTTTTTACATTTTCCAGTGCCGGCTGTGTGACCCCCGGGACCCAGTTTGTGCTGTTTTTATTTTATTTTATTTATTTATTTATTTATTTATAATGCCAACCATGTAGCTCCTGGACCGGGTTGGTGCTTTTTTTAAAATATTTTTTTAAAAAAATTTAAAAGGTCCCTGATGCAGGGGGCTCCCCCCCATAGCTAAGAGGCACTGGCTTCGCAGCACAGAAGGTCAGAACTCCAGAGGACTCTGTTGGTACTCAATTTCCATTTCGTTTCATTTTCTTTTTCTTTGATGTGTTGGTTCGTTATTTGTTTCGTTAGCTAACAAATTGAATAACAAATTATGAAACAATTTAAAAAATCATTTTGTGCCCATCTCTACTGGTAAAGCTTTCAAAGAAAAATAGGTTGCTTTGGTGTGTCACTAGGTTAGTAGTCTAACCCCCCCCCCCCACTTCCCACTGCTTTGCATTCTGGCTGAAGGCAGAATGGTGCATGGGTTTCATATATAAAATACAGAGGGCAAGTCTGTAATCTCTTGAATACAACATCTGAAGAAAGCCCTGCAAAATGTCTAGATCCAGCAAGAATAAACTGGAGTTGCAGGTCATCATATGGAGCATGGCTAAAGAGAGTCAACATGTGCTTCACCTCAGGCAGAAGCTCTGGGTATAAAAGGGAATATGAATGTATCTAAGGCTATGGTGGACAAGATATGCAGACCTGGGCATTTTGAATTATTTAATCTGATTTCTTGTTCATGGCCTTCAGCCACAATGATTAAATATCCAAACAGATAACCTAACATAGAAAGGTTTTATGGTGTTTGATATAATGTTCGACATGTTTGGGGAGAAAACAGTCCTTTTCTTACCCACTTTTATCTGTCTCCCCACACAGAAAGATACACATCTCCATTTAAAAATATTTTTATTGCTATCTTCTTCATCTATCCTTCTCAGGATATCTGGGAGATGGACAGCATGAGAGGAACTTAGATTATTATTTTTAAGCTAAGTTGGCCATTAATATTTCTATTTAAATTTAATTTCTATCCCATGTTAAATGATCAGGCAAGATTAGATTCAAAACTCTTTTCTAAAAGCCCACATCTCCCCCCTCTGACTTTCCTGTTTCACTTGACTGCACATGTAGGTGAAAGACAACAGCACAAGCATTGGCACTTTGCTAACACCACACACTTTGCTCACCTATCATGTAAATTAAATATTCCACCCTTGCTATTTCACTTCCATCAGAGAATCTCCTCAGTTCAGACTTCAGTGCTTCCAAAAATGCAGACTTGCTACTTTCTTCCCTTACTTGGAGGATCTTTTGGGACTTGAACTCTGCTTGCTCTATGTGGGTTGACAGCTGTTTAAATCAGACAAGGCATGTGGCCAATTGAATCACCTGTCATGTTGATTTATGGCACTTAAAAGGTCATTTGCTTCCGACTGAGAGGATTTTGTTTTAGATGGGTTGCTCAGAAGAAAATGCACTTTTACGTTGGAAAATAAGGAGGCTAAGGTGGAGGAAGGCCAGCCCTTTGGTGCCCTGGCTAAAACTGCAGTACTGCAATCAATCCTCAGCTCACTGCCTGCGTTTAATCTTAATAGGTTCAGGTAGCTGGTTTGAGCTTGATTCAGACTTCCATCCTACCTTGGTTGATAAAATGAGTACCCAGGTTGCTGGGGTTGGCGTTGATATTGTTTGAATAATTATGTTCTAAGCTGGCCACAGAGTACTTTAATGCTTTGAATAATTATGTTGTAAACTGGCAATAGAGTACAGAGTAGAGATGGGCACGACTTAGCGGTATTTCCGTTTCCGTTTCCGTTACTCGGTTCTGTTACTCTACGGAAACGGAAACGGGAATTACTCCGCCAGACTTCGAGCTCGAACCGACGAACGAACAATTTGGTCTGATTTGTCGTGCTCGTTACTTGCATCGCGCGATCGCGTGCGATGCCAAGCGGCACAGAAAAAAAGTTTTTAAAAGTTAAAAAAACCAGTTCCCGGCCAAAAAGCAGGCGGAAATATGCCTGCCGTGCCTCAGGGCACCTACCAGAGGGGTGGTTTCTGGAGGTCCCCGCCCGGCCTCCCCCCCTCCTCCGTCCTGGGATGCTCTGGTGTGGTGGTGGGACTCACCCGCCGCAAAAAGCCCAGTCTCGCCGCCGGCCGCCAAAGCGCAAGCAAGCAGCACGGGCGGCACAGGAAAAAACTTTTTTAAACTCTCCCGGGTCTCCCCCCCACCCATTCCCGGGCCAAAAAGCAGGCGGAAAATGCCTGTTTGACTAAGGGCACTCACTCAGTAAACGTCAGAAAACGTCATTTTTCCGAGTCGTGCCCATCTCTAGTACAGAGTAGTATGCAAATCAAAACAAGAACAACATCATGAATGTAATTGTAGATTCCCAGAAGATGCAGAGCTATGTGCACTGTTACACTTTAAGAGCATCAGAAGAACCCTGAAAGATCAGGCCAAGGGCCCATCTAGACCGGCTTCCTTTCTCACAGTGGCCCTAGCAGTTGCCTCTGGAAGCACATGAGACAGCTAGATACCTATCTCCTGATGCTACTCCCCTGTGTCTGACATTTTGATAATGTCCACATAATCTTTCAATAATACCTGTCCACATAATGGCTTGTAACCTACTATGGACTTTTCCTCTAGAAATCTGTTCAATCCCTTTTAAAGCCGCCCACAGACCTCTTGGTAGGGCAGCTAGGCCAGATTCCATCACCACATCCTGTGGCAAGAAGGAATTCTACAGACTAACACCACACTGGGTAAATAAATATTTTATTTTCTCCATTTTCACTCTCCCAACCCTCAAATTCAGTGGATGACCCCTGGTTCTGGTACTACATGAGAGGGAAAAGAGCTTCCCTCTCTCCTCTTTATTTATCCCCTGCATACTTTTGTATATCTCACTCTGCTTTCATTTCCCACTGCTTATCTGTCTGTGACCTTCACTTACCAAGTCCAAAGTAGCAATGTCTTGGCATGTTGGCAAAATTTAAAAAGGCAAACAGAAAGAAAGAACAAGGGAAGTGCTGTGGCACTTTAACAAATTTATTTCAGTGTGACTCTTTGTAAATCAAACCATGGGAAGGGGGTCATCTCCCCTTGCCCCTTTAATTTTTCAAAAAGTCTAATAGTACAATAACACATCTACTTAGAGTAAGTCTTACTGAATCCAGTGTGACTGATTTCCCTAGAAATATGTACCGTATTGGACCTCAGCCCAAGTATGAGTGAAAAGAGATTATTTATTTACCAAGCAAAAATGTACAACAGTTTGACAGCATCATACTTCTGCATTCAACTGCAGTGATTTACATCAATACGGACATTGGATAAATATGTGTACTGATTTTTTTAAAAATGGAAGAATTGCTCAAATCTGTGATCCTTAGTCTAAGGTAGCACTGTCCCTAGGAACAGTTTTATCTCTTCAGGTACAGCTTGAACAGGCTAGGTGGAAAAGAAAAAGTTCATTTTACCATGAACTTCAGATGTAACATGCACCAAACTGGGATTCTTATTATTTGCTTGAAGTGAAAAGCTGTTGGATGGTCAGTTGATTCATCACCAATTTTTTTAAAGAAAAGCAAAATGGAAATGAGAGACACCCTCTCATCAGGAATTCTAAAAGCAGCTGCCCTTTCTTACAACAATCTTTAAGCCTTTAGGGTAGAAGGGATGGGCAAAATTACAAAGAAGTAAAATAATTTACTGATGTGACTTGAAGGTATACAGAGAAAATCAGAACAACACCCTTTTTTATTTTTGCAACATCTTTTAACATTACTAAAATGTTTCAGAATATCTGAGAGTCACACCATAACAGGAATGTCAGACAAAAACAGGACTAACAGGGTCTAATTGAAAGCGGTGACAGGAACACTATTGAAGCAAAAGGCTGTGTCTTTTCTAAGAGACAACTTTCCCATGTTCACAAAATGTATGGTACTTAAGCTCAACTCTGCCAGAGTCTGAGAGCTAACCACTTCTGTACAGCAATACAAGATTTGATAGATTAGTCTTAGTCAGTAAATACCTATCCACTGTTATTAACTGCCCCCTTCTCTCACTTTCTCCTTACTTGGATCATCATTTATGAAGACCTGTTCACGTGTAGGCTTTGACACAAGCAAGAATTCTAGATGTTCTGGGGCAAGACCACCAACAAGCCAATGTAAAACTAGAACTTCAGCAAAAAGGAGGACAAATACCCAGTTATCGTTATTGTTATCTTTTTATTCTTATTCTTTAGTTCATTGTTCTGGTGCCCTCTGTTCCATTGCCTATGTAGTTTGACTGGCTGACATATCCTTGGCAGCAATCTAAAAGGGGTGTGATACATATACTGAAGTAAGAATGTATATACAGCTTCTTCATGTACGCAGCAACCCTGATTGTGTGGGACTCTTGTCCTTATAGAGAGAGAAATCCATGTATCCATCCACATATGTGAAGAACTCCTGATATTACATTAATGAGGACAAAATGGTGTCAGGGATGAAGATGGCTGGCATATTTTTGTTACTCTCAGGTAACAACTGTTTACTAACATTCCATCTCACTCCAGAGTGACTAAGATATAAACCAAGGAGAAAGGAAGCTTGATTCTCAGTAGCCAATGTTTACTTTTTCCTGTATGAGTGGATAATTGCCAGCTATGCCCCGAGGAAAAATAAAGGACTGTATTTGGGGAATGTATTTGTATATCATGCCCCTGTGGACTGCATTTGCTTACAAATACTAAAGGACTAGTGAGGTTAAGCAAAACCATTTAGTCATGGCATTTGGGAGGCATAGCTCACACAGATGGAGATCCTATAGTTAAATGCAGTGGCATAGTCCTACAGTGGAGTACATTTTGTAGGTTTACTTCCACAAATACCATCCATCAAATGACATGCAGTGGGGAAACAATAGGCATGTTGCTAGTGCTGGAATATAAAATTAAATGACGCTAATCAAATGAATCAGCTACAAGCACTTATTCTTATAGCTGTTTGATGTTTATACTTGATTTATGGGTTTATGGGCACAAATGACACTATTGATGCTTATTTATATGCAGATGAACTATTAATAACATGTTTCAAGTGGAGTGATAAAAATTAAAAAGAAAGAAGGGAAGAAGTTACAGTTTTCAAACAAATGAAAGGCTTTATTTTTCCACCTGGGATGTTTGCAGGATGTGTATTCTGGCAAGAAAATATTAGGCTGCAAAGACTTCCAAATATGCCTTCATGCCAGATTCTGGGTAGAATTAATGGACAGCGTGCTTGATCCTATATTTCTTTGGATTACATTAAACCGAGCTTGCGTCTAGAAGCAAGTGGGCTAAATATTTTATTTGCTTCATTCTAACATTATTTATTTATATTTCCTTTTGGCTAGCCACATCATAGGACCATGGACTAATATATCATGAGACCAATACTTGTAAAATTAAAGACATTTTAAGAAAAACAGTGCAGTATAATATACTATCATTACAAGCTTAACACTGAGCATACAAGCATAATGCTGAACATTCAACAAATCATGGGGTGGAATTCTTACTGGATTTCACTATCGTACACTGCAAGTCAGAATTTGCTTTGTTTTAACTATCCTCAATCATAAAATTCTGAGTGACAATTCTGCCTTCATAGGGAAATTCTAACAAGAAGTAGTATATTTCCCCAAGAGGAGTACCTTGTGTTTTTCCTGTCCATGAACACAAGCTTACAGTAAACCCTGGGTACAGAAGAACAGACACGATGTTCATCCTAAGCTTAATTTTAAACAAAATGCCTTTCTTTTTGATGATTTCCTTTTACATCATATTTTCGTATGCAGCAAATCCTAAGCAATCTCATCATTGTTGACTTCTAAAACATCAATTGATGTTACTGTGTGAAAGGCTCTACTGTTAGTTTCCCTTGTGTGGGTGCCAAGTGTGTTTTGCTTTTTCCCAAAGTTGAAATTTCTGATTCTGTACTTAGATGCTCACCATATCTTCATTGTCATTATCCTCTTCATAATCTGGAAATAGTCTCAAGAGTTGTTCAACTGGTCAAGCTGACTGAGTGTAAATAAAATGATCAGAAATAGATTGGTTTTTTAAAATATAATATGAGACTGGAAGTAGATGACCTATCCATAGTTCTCCTCACCAAAAGGAATTTTGGATTTCAACTTTCCAAACGATTTACTAAGTCTTTTCAAAAATCAAGAACAGTAAAAACCTTTATATGAGGTGAAGCTGAGCTTTTAAAACAAAGGCCCTTACTTCACGAGGCGCGGCGCTCCGCAGTGATATTGCCTTTGATTTGAATTCAGAGGCGGTCACGTGGCGGTCACGTGTTCTCGCTTCGCTCCCGCCCCTGTTTCTCAGTACTCACGAGCTGCAGTTTTAGGACCGATTCGAGCACAACCTCACGTGCTCCCTTCGCATTCGCATGCCACTTTTCAACGTTCGTTATTTCCCATCCGTCCTTTAAAAAAATTCCTACCGACGGCGTATTGATGCATCGATACTGGACTGTCAGTTGCAATGGCTCTACTGATTTCAACTGTTTCCTGGCATCATTGGCAGCCCCCCGCCGCCGCCGCCGCCGCTACTCGGGGGGAGCCCCGCATTGCACAGCCGCCCGCCCTCCGCCGCTTGCACGCTGCCTGCCCCGGGTGCCCTGCTCTGGCCGGACGAGGCAGCAGCGGATCCTCCTGCTCCCGCCGCTGCCGCCGCCGCCGCTACTCGAGCGAGGAAGTAACAGCGCAAAGCGATGAAACGATATAGCGATGCATCGATATCCCTGTTTGAATATTTTTTAAAAAAACTTGAAATAAAAGCCAAAAACCGAGACCACACGCCACGTTGGGAGCGAAGCAAGATGTGAAGCGAAAAGATTCCCGGAAGCAGCCAGGGGCACCACTCGCCCCGGTTGGAGCACGGTTAAGGGGGAGTGGTCGGGGCGGCACCGAAGCTAAAATGGAGGGGCGTGCGGACTAAAACGATCGATTCAGACAGAAAAAAAGGCTAGCCGCGAAGCGAGCAGCTAGTGAAGTAACGGCCAAAATCAGGGAGGGAACAAGGTACTCCCATTCATTCTTTGGATGCTGGTTAGATTTCCATATTAGTCATATAGCTTTTAAACCAATTAACCCATAGCAATGAAGGCTTGCAAAAAACAGCTATCTCATGAGACTATTACCAGAAGCCCAACATATTGGGCTTCGTGCCATTATTTATTCATCTGGTTGTCCTCTTCCCATTTCACTCTATGAACAATATTGTAAAGTACAGTGGACCCTTGTATAACAAACAGCTCGTATGACATAAAACTTGTACAACATAAAAAATTCCAGAGATAGGGGAAATTTGCTTAACATAATCGCCTATGGGGAGAATCCGTACAACATAAAAATGAGATTACTCCATTTTCAATGCATTCCTATGGGAATTTGTATAAAGGAAAACTTGCTTAACATAATTTCATTTGGAACAAATTAATTCCTTTATACAAGGTGCCACTGTACATTCATCCCAGCACTTCTTGTCATGTATCTGAGATATTTTCTTCATTTTAAAAAAACGGAGGAAGACAGAGTTTGGGGGTGACATGAGACTATGGTCAAAACCAATGTCATTCATAAAATGAATAGAGATTGCTTGCTGATCATTAATTTTTTATTACATAAATTAACTTGCATTTCAACCTGGATATGGGCCAGTGTCTACTATGACCATAACTTCTCTTGCCGTGGTGAATGCTTCCTGTGGTGAATGAGATGTCCTACTCATTTGCAGCTCTCTGATCTGACTCATCCGTATTATAGGTTTGCATAGAATTTAGACTGTTTGACCCATTGCCACAATCTGGTGTAGTTGGCTCAAATTTGGGGGGGGGGGCGGACGGGGGGATAAACAGTTTGAGTATATTGGCTAGCCTTGAATGAACATCAGTGATTGACTGGTGGATCAACTGCTTGATCAGTGAACTCCAGCAGATATTATGTCATTGTAAAGAGCCTACTGGCATGCAGTGGCAAAAGGGGGTGGGGGAATAAGAAACAAAACCATGACACAAGAACTCCCTGATCTGAATCTAGTCTCACCCATTAATTTCATGCCCTTTCAGTTTACAGTAAGGTAATATTTGGTTTTATTGCTTTTGTAAGGAATATTCAGTTAGATGGAATAAATAAGTAAATTATTTCTGAACTGAAATTCATTGATCAAGTCAGTCAACAGATCTCATAATGAAAATTCGGACAGATCAGGTATGGCAGGGGAGATGAGAATTAAACTACAAGGGTCAAATCTGTAAAACAAATGTTGTTCACTTTAATTATATATTTTTGAAAGTTTGAACCTTCATTGTGAGTTGTTTGGCCAAAGTATCTGTAATAGATTCTAGACTTGCAGTTCTAGTTTGAGAGAAGAACAGCATTTGTGCTTACTCCCTTTTGTAATCTTCAAATGCAAGAATAGGCTGTAGGTGATAAATTTATAGGCCACTGATAAAAAAAAAATCACTGCAAGTTTTTGTGGTTAAATGCACTTCTTCTGGGCAAGTACCAGAAGTGCAGACACAAGAAGATGGGGTTTGCCAAACGGTGAAACTTAGATGTCAAGTACTTGGCAAGATGAATTTCGCCAGGCATGTCTGTCTTAGATCAGGCAGGAAACTGTTGTAAAGCTACATTTGAAGTAGAGGCTTGTGCTTTATATCCCAGTCCTTCAAACAGGCACAGGCCATGCACACTCACCCACACCTCTGCTTCATGTGGTTTCTCTTTGGCCAGCAAGGGGCACAACTGATACAGAAAAGCCATGTCCTCCATTTGGGAATTGGGGCACCGTTTAATAAATCCACTAGGTATAGCCAACTGAGTTAAGATTAAAGAATATTTTAACCTTTTAACTTTTGTAACCTTTAATTGTTAGGTATGAGGAATTGTTTTTATTATTGTTGTTGATGGGTGACGGTGATGGATATTGCTGGGAGCTGCTGTGTGGGAGAAGCCACGGCATGGCTGAGTACTGAATTACACCCAAGGATATTAAAAGAACTGGCAGAAGTAATTTCAGAATCATTGGCAATAATATTTGAGAAGTCCTGGAGAACAGGAAAGTCCCCATCGATTGGAGGAGGGCTAATGTTGTCCCCATCTTCAAAAAGGTGAAAAAAGAGGACCCTAATAATTACCGCCCAGTCAGCTTGACTTCAATTCCTGGAAAGATCCTAGAGCAGATTATTAAACAAGCAGTATGTCATTATTTAACAAACAATGCTATCATTACAAGAAGTCAACACGGGTTTCTTAAAAACAAGTCATGCCAGACTAATTTGTTCTCTTTCTTAGATAAAATTACAGGCCTGGTGGATCAGGGGAATGCTGTGCATATTGCTTATCTAAACTTTAGTAAGGCCTTTGATAAGGTTCCTCATGGTATTCTTGCTAAGAAGTTAGTAGAAAGTGGGATAGATAGTGCAACTGTTAGGTGGATTTGTAATTGGTTGACTGATCGCACCCAAATAAATGGCCTCTCTTCAGCTTGGTGAGATGTGACCAGTGGGGTGCCCCAGGGTTCTGTTCTGGGTCCAGTGCTCTTCAATATCTTTATTAATGACTTGGAGGAAGGAATAGAGAATATGCTAATTAAATTTGCAGATGATACCAAATTGGGAGGGGTTGCTAACTCCCTAGATGATAGGATGAAAATCCAAAAAGACCTTGACAGATTAGAGTGTTGGGCCAAAACTAAGGGAAATGTAGGGTGCTGCATCTAGGTAAAAAGAATGAGTTGCACAGATATAGGATGGGAGATACCTGGCTGGAAAATAGTACCTGTGAAAGGGATCTGGGAGTCTTGGTGGACAACAAACTGAATATGAGTCAGCAGTGTGATGTGGTGGCTAGGAAAGCCAATGCGATTCTTGATTACATCAACAGAAGCATAGTGTCTAGATCAAGAGAAGTGATAGTACCACTCTATTCTGCTCTGGTCAGACCCCACCTGGAGTACTGTGTCCAGTTCTGCACACCACAATTTAAAAAGGATGTTGACAACCTCGAGCAGGTACAGAGGAGGGCGACCAGAATGGTTGAAGGTCTGGAAGAAATGTCATATGAGGAACGGCTTAGGGAGCTGGGGATGTTTAGCTTTTCAAAAAGAAGGCTGAGGGGGGATATGATAGCTATGTTTAAATATTTGAAAGGATGTCATATTGAAGAGGGAACAGGTTTGTTTTCCATGGCTTCAGAGACTAGGAGTCGTGGAAATGATTTCAAACTACAGGAAAAGAGATTCCATTTGAACATTAGGAAGAACTTCATGACAGTTAGAGCTGTTCGGCAGTGGAATATGTGCCACAAAGGGTGGTGGAGTCTCCTTCTTTGGAGGTTTTTAAGCAGAGGCTGGATGGCCATCTGTTGGAAATACTGTGATGGGGTTTCCTGCATGGCAGGGGGTTGGACTGGATGGCCCTTGAGGTCTCTTCCAACTCTATGATTCTATGATTCTATGATTCTATACCAAAGTGCCAACTCCAATTTACTAGATAAGTCAACAGCAATGACAATAAAAGAACAGGCACCTAAGGAAATAGTTACTTCAGAGATCCCTCCACACAAAAAGAAGTGTTACTACCCAATACTTTTGTGTCCCAGGTGATCAGTGAGGTTACAAAATAAAACAGGCTGAACTGTGCTTTCATCATTGTAAGGCTAATTACACTGGTGACAGTGAGGCCTGTAATAAGACTTCCTGGGGTAGGAACTGGCAAGCCACTCCAGTATCCCTGCCAAGAACATTCCATGGACAGAGACAAAAGGCTAAAAGATATGACGCTGGAAGATGAGCCCCTCAGGTCGGAAGGCGTCCAACATGCTACTGAGGAAGAGCGGAGGACAAGTACAAGTAGCTCCAGAGCTAATGAAGTGGCTGGGCCAAAGCCAAAAGGACACTCAGCTGCAGACATGCCTGGAAGAGAAAGGAAAGTCCAACGCTGCAAAGAAATATACTGCATAGGAACCTGGAATGTGAGATCTATGAACCAGGGTAAGCTGGATGTGGTCAAACGTGAGATGGAAAGAATAAACATTGACATCTTGGGCATCAGCGAACTTAAATGAACAGGAATGGGTGAATTCAGTTCAGATTACTATCACATCTGCTACTGTGGGCAAGAATCCCATAGAAGAAATTGAGTAGTCCTCATAGTCAACAATAGAGTGAGAAAAGCAGTGCTGGGATACAACGTAAAAAATGATAGAATGATTTTGGTACGATTCCAAGGAAGTCCTTTCAACATCACAGTAATCCAAGTTTATGCACCAACTACCGGTGCTGAAGAATCTGAGACTGACCAATTTTATGAAGGCTTACAACAACTTCTAGAACTGACACCAAAGAAAGATGCTCTTCTCATCATAGGGGATTGGAATGCTAAAGTAGGGAGTCAAATGATAAAAGTAATAACTGGCAAGTTTCGCCTTGGAGTTCCAAATGAAGCAGGGCAAAGGCTAATTGAGTTTTGTCAAGATAACAAGCTGGTCATTGCAAACACTCTTTTCCAACAACACAAAAGGCGACTCTACACATGGACATCACCAGATGGACAATACCGGAATCAGATTGATTATGTTCTCTGCAGCCAAAGATGGAGGAGCTCTATACAGCCAGCAAAAACAAGACCTGGTGCTGACTGTGGCTCAGATCATCAGCTTCTTATTTCAAAATTCAAACTTAAACTGAAGAAAGTAGGGAAGACCACTGGGCCAGTCAGGTATAATCTAAGTCAAATCCCATATGAACACACAGTGGAAGTGAAGAATAGATTTAAGGAACTAGATTTGTGGACAGAACACTTGAAGAACCATGGATGGAGGCTTGTAACATTGTACAGGAGGCTGCAATGAAAACTATTCCAAAGAAAAGAAAATGCAAGAAAGCAAAGTGGTTGTCCAATGAGGCCCTACAAATAGCGGAGGAGAGAAGGGATGCAAAATGCAAGAGAGAAAGGGGAAAATATAGAAAATTGAATGCAGACTTCCAAAGAATAGCAAGGAGAGACAGGGCGGCCTTCTTGAACGAACAGTGCAAAGAAATAGAGGAAAACAACAGAAAAGAAAAAACCAGAGATCTATTCAAGAAAATTGGAGATATTAAAGGGGCATTTCATGCTAAGATGGATATGATAAAGGACCTAACTGAAGCAGAAGACATCAAGAAGAGATGGCAAGAATATACAGAGGAATTATATCAGAAAGATCTGGATGTCCCTGATAACCAAGATAGCGTAGTTGCTGACCTGGAGCCAGACTTCCTGGAAAGTGAAGTCAAGTGGGCCTTAGAAAGCATTGCAAACAACAAGGCCAGTGGAGGTGATGGCATTCCAATTGAACTATATTCCAATTGAATTATATAAAGAGAAGACCGGTTGAAGAATTTGAAAAGAAATAGAATACTGTAATTATTTTGATTACCTAAAAGGGAGGTGGATTCAATAATGGGGAAACATTTGCAAAGAGGAAGAGAGAAAAATATAAATTAAGATTAAAATAGAATTTACATAGAGCAGGAGATAAACTTTATTATATTAGTAAACCAGAAGAATAAAACCATGTGATTAATTTGAGATGTAAACTATAAGTCACAAATGTAATTGTGCTGGACTTTCATAATGTGTTGGAAGTTTGTATTTCCTATTTTATTCTAAGTAATAAAAAGAAAAAAGAAAAAAGAGATTACACTTTTCAGCAAAACATCTTGGTTATTTTATGTTAATATTATGCTAATTGACTCTAACCATAGTCAGTGGCTTTCTCTAATCCAATACAAATTAGGTCCATAGATATGCCCCGCAAACATGTTTGGGCGGAAACAGGCCCTCAGAACTTTCACAGTGACACTGACAAACAATAACTTCTCTCCATGGCAAATAGAACTTGTTCCCCTCTATCAGGTGATGTCTTCCAATTACATTGATGCCTTGAATTATGAAATTAATCCATTCCAATGTAATTTTTGTAATTCAAAATTTTCATAATTCTAAATACAGTTTCCAATAGGAATGCATTGAAAACCAATTAATCTGTCCTGCAGGTCTGAAAAAGGTAAACAAAAACAAACAAACAAAAACAGGAATGGGTTTTTCCCAATGAATTTCTATGTGAAGCCTACCCTAACCCCAAAAAGCAGGGGAAGAGCTCCCCTCTTTGCTGGGTTGGTGCGGACCCCCCTCAATCAACCAGCTGCCAAGCTGTCAAAATCACAGCCAGGTGACAGCCGAGTGATTTTGACAGCTTGACAGCCACAGGGCTTTTTCCTTCAGGGAGCACCAGAAAGCAGGACGGTGGCAGAGATTGAAGGCACACTGAAGGAAAAAGCACAGCCTGCTCTTTGCACTGCACATGGGGAGCTTTTAAAAGCAGATCCTTGCTACTATGATCTGGGGGGGGGAGATGGCAGGGGTGGCTCGCCCAGTCCCCCCATCATAGCAGCAAGGATCTGCTTTTAAAAGATCCCCATGCACAATGCAAACAGACCTCGTGCCGCGGCAGGTGTTTTTAAGAGCCAAGCAGCTAGGAGTGCTCTGTGTGTGTGTGTGGAGAATAGAGATGCACCCAGGCAGGCTTGGTGGGCTGGTGTCCTTTTGGGGGCAGGGGGGAGAAGGGAGGAGAAGGGAAGCCTAGGGAGGAAGGGAGCCGAAACACAGCCAGAAGGAACTGTGGGGATCACGGGCAACGGAACCCCTAGGGGCAGCCCCATCCCCTTGTGTGTGCAAATGGAGAAGGGATGGAGAGGGGGTTGTCCTGGTGGTGGTAATTTTATTTATTTATTTATTGGACTTTTATACCATCTATCTGGCACCGAGGTAAGTCGTGCCCAGTTCCCCAGAACACATGAACTGAAATACAAGCAGGTTATTAAGGTCAATGTCAATATAATACTGTATTTCTTCTTGTTGCTTTGTAGAAAACTAGGGAAAAGGAGTGCTACCTTCCTAGGTTCTGTTGAGTGGAACAGTTCGTGCAGAGGAACAGTTCGTGCAGAGGAACAGCAATGTAGCAACAATATAGATATTGCTTTTTGCAGCCATTTCCCTGCATAGTTTCTTCATCTTCCACAAACCCAAGCACAGGCTCATCACAGAATATGTAGCACTGGACCTTGTCAGAAATATCTGCTCTTAGCTCCAACTTGAGCTCCCAAGCTCCACTCTCTAGCTCTATGCAGGTAGCAGAAATTTAAAACACATATTGGAAACCTCTGTCTAAGGACAGCATTTACACTGCTTTCCACCCGACAAGGTCATGTAACATACGTTGTGAAAACAACAGCTTATTCGCTGTTCTTTAAAAATAAATGTTCACAAATTTTCACTCTGGCAAAAAGGTCTTACCGATACATCTTGAGTCTCTTATTTCAACTGCTTTGTTTTTCTTGGACTTTTTGTCTCTCTTGTGGCTATGTGCACACATAGTCTACTGGGAAGGTGAATTCTAATTCCTTATCAGCGAGACAGATGAAGATATTTCCCCATGTCATGCAACACAGGATATCTCATGTGATACAAAAATAAGATATGACAAGCTCTCAAAGTGCAGGCTAACTCATCAGTGGGAGAAAACATTTCATCCTACAACCCTCCTTTTCAGTTCACATTTAACTCTTTTGAGTCACACTTAACTGTTTTTGTTGCTGGGAGGTCTTCCTAAACACTCCCATAAAGAAATGTAAAATTATTTCCATTCTGCTTTTGGCTTGATCTCCCTTCTGGCTGGAGGAGATGGAATCCAATGATTTTCCCATTAAGGAAGGATTTCTTTTCTTACTTATGCTTTAGGGGAAAATGTTAAGTAGTTTAAATGCAGACTGTATGTCTACTTTTTGCTGGGATTTTACTGTTACACTTAAGCAGTTAGTCTGTCTCAGTACAGTATCTTGATAAAATTAAAGGGAGAAATGGGGGATGGGTGGAGAAGAGGGAGCCAAAATAGCAAAGAACAGGTTTCATTGTGAGTTTCCTTCGCATGAGGCTTCAGTACATTATATGACACCTCTTGCATC
This sequence comes from Phrynocephalus versicolor, assembly GCA_023846285.1. Lineage (NCBI taxonomy): Eukaryota > Metazoa > Chordata > Lepidosauria > Squamata > Agamidae > Phrynocephalus > Phrynocephalus versicolor. The sequence continues at coordinate 29,768,180 of JAHTLZ010003542.1, forward strand.
AAAGTTGGCATGGGCAAAATCAATGATTTCCTATTGACTACCTGAAAAATGTATGGAAGGCCAATGCATTTCCATGCACATTCATTACATTTTGGTCAACTACCAGGGGATTGTTCATTTTGTACTGATTCCATTCTCATCACTTTATTTCCCTTTCTGGTTCGTGTGTGATCACTTATTTTGGCCCCCAAAGAGGGCAGAAGCAGGAGTGACCACTAATTATGTACACAATATTTAGTAGGATACAATATGTTGTTTCCGCAAGGTAATATCTCTCAAGTGAAAATCTGTAGTCTCTTCTATGAACAATCTTTCTACTGTTAAAAAAAAAACATTGTCAAGTTTAGGACTATGCCAGATAAATACTGAGACTGAAGTACCAAGGCTTCCTTGTTTATTAGTTAGCTTGACTTTTTTCCTATACTTGGTCTTTCAATGAGACAATTTCAGTGTTTACTTTTGGTATACATCTGTATGGATCCTCAGTCTGTTCTTTTGCATTTAAGTTAGTATTTTTGGACCATTTCTTTCTATTGTATACTTATTTTAAAAAGGCTTTTTATTTCTTATGCATTCAATAAGGTTTAATAACCTTTCATTTCCTTTGCTGATGTATCCTTGTTGTAGATCCAAAATACCTGCCTGAAATCAATTTATTCCTAAAGTTTCAAGAAAGAAGACTCATCCTTCCCAAGTGCCTTGGAGTCCTAGAGTAGCTTTATTATAAGGCCTCTCAACATATCTTAACAACAGGCATCTCAGTTTGAGATGAACCAAATGGGATATGCTTTGTGTGGAAATTTCTGACAGCACTCAACAGACAAACATCCTGTAACAGTTATTTATGAGACACTGAACTAAGCAGTGTATTCCCACAAGATGTGGATGAGAAAATTGCTTCCCTCATCATCTCAATATTCCCCCAAGCAGTCAACCCAACTTTGAAGCTTGATTGAAAAGAATGCCTGATCAATAACATGAAGCACCTCAGTTGAATGGGTTGATCTGAGGTTACAACCACAATGTAGGATTATTTTTACTGGCATCTACTTAATGACCAGTGTCCGGAACATGTAAAATGGTCCTAAGAGCAAATAAACTTGACCAGTCAATTGATTTAACACTCTTTTTTCCCCTTTCTAATTTGAATGAGCTTGTTATTTATAACAGGGAGCAAAAGAGCTATACAGAGTTAAGTAGGAGTTCTAAACACTTCACCAAGATGAAATTCTAAAGATCCTTTCAAAAAAGAAAAGAAAAGAAAACACCCTATGGCGATGTAATAACTAAATATTGTTTCAACATCATACATGTCCCAGCAGTATTTGAAAACCGAGGTTTCAGCAGCTTGGAAGTCTATATATCCAGTTATCTCCTCCTCCACTCTACTGACTTAAAAACATCCTGAGCCAGGATCCCCAAAATAGGTGTAAAACATCTCCAATAGCAAAGTCAATCTGACTTTAGAGTAAAAGAAAGATCTTTATATGCACTAGGGAAAAACCAGCATAATATTGCACAATATAATTGTTTTAAATAATTTATCCTACCTAACAAAATTATAAAACTCGGATGGCATATTACAGACTTTGTTTCCGTCAATCATCCAACTGTAAATTAGTTTTACAGATCTCTAAACTTGATTTTTCTATTGTGTGATAGGTCTGAATAAGCGTAGCATTCATCCATAATGAGTGTGAAATTCACTCAAGATGTGAGTCCAGAAGCTAAGAGAATGTAAAATAGATTTGTCTAAGAACTTCAGTTTTGTGCCGTACCTCTCTTTGTGTTCCACCATTGTAAAAAGGAATGCAAACTCATATAGTATTTTAGTTTCAATGTCATACTTGAGCATTTATTCCTTTTATCTTAAATCTGCCTCCCCTTTCCTCTCAAATGCTTTTGGCAGCACACATTATAATTTGAAATACTGAGTAACTGGCCCAGGTTGACTTCGTGTATGAGCACGACCACAGGTCCATTTCTAACACTTCAGCAAGATTTAATCCCAGTGTTCTGATACCTAACTCCAACTCTAGCCACTACAAAATTTAATTTTGAAAACATTGTTTTAAGATAGGTGAACACTGTGTGTTTGACACTGGAGTGACCCAGACAACACTTTTTATTCCTGTTATTTCTTTGTAGATATTTTCTTATCATTACATGCCATTTCAGTTTTAGTCAGCTGTAACCTCCACAAGAGGACATACAGTTAGTCCAGAGAGTCTCAAGCATAAATAATAAGTGAAGAACAATGCTTAGATGATATGGAGAAACTCCAAGACAATGGTGAAATAAACATTTATTATTATTATTATTGCAAATGGATTCTAATTGTGCCGAAAACAGAGATGCAATACAAGAGAGCAGAAGCAAAGAGAAGGGGGCATAAGATTAGGTAAGAGGAATACAGTGTTGGTATTTTAGTCCAGATGGAAGAGCTCTAATCTGACCCATCAAAGTCAGCTGTCTTGTGGGGCTGCAGAGAGCAGCATTCGCCGCTGATCGCCACCTCCTCCTTCTTGGTTGCTTCGATCTCTGCAGAAGAGCTACACATGCTCTCTGCAGCCCTGCTGGAAAGCCAATTTTGACAGGTCTGAGCTGTCAAAGTCAGCTGTCCTGTAGAGCTGCGGAGAGCATTCGTAAGTCAAATTTTTCAGTTAGCGAAGCAATCGTAAGTTGAGTTACTACTGTACTTGAAACAAGGATAGGCATTGATGGTTTGTATACTGGATGTCACTAATTTGTGTAGTGTTTGAGCTTTATTTCTATCAATGCACAGCCTCCTGCCAAGATGGAGGGGCATGGTGTAATTAAGTTGGGACGTTAATTGAGTACTTTTGGCCAAGTCTGGCCTGATTTTGATTCATATATTTTGACACCAAATTTATTAGTGACCCCTTTACAAATTTTGTAAAGAAGACTTGACATTATGAAATTGAGAACATTTTTAATATCTGGTTTTCATAAGATATGACAATTAAGCTGGTACAAAGATAATATAACATTGTATTACAGATTAATTTGGTAGTACTACATTTGTAATTTGCTTTTATCTATAGCCAGCTTTAAATATGAAGATAAATATAGATGGGAATTAACCTTGAGTGGCTCAGCCAATAACACATTTTTCAGCAATACAATTTGTTCAAAGCTACCATATTTTTCCATCTATAAGACACTGCTGTATATTACATGCCCCCCCCCAATTTTAGGACACCCCAAATTAAGAAAATTAATAAATCCTCTTTGGGCCCTCCGCCATCCAACCCCATGGTGTTTCCTTTACTTTCTCTGTTCTGAAGACTCCTCTCTCCTTTGTTTTTGCAAGGACTAGAGCTTTCATTTTTGCAGGGAAATGCTTGTGGGTGGAGCAACCCATTAAAAAGTTCATTTTCAGGCAAAAAAGAAGGGTCCAATCCTACAAGAACAAAGCAGAGAGGAAGACAATCAATCACTCCTGGAAAGAAAAGAAAAGAAAACAGCTGGGGGTGGGAAACAGCAGAGGGTGGGGTGGAGGAGAGTTCTGACAGGCTGCTATGTGGCTTGAATGTAGAGATGCTGATATTATGAAGGAGCTGTGACATTCCAGTAGAATTGGAATTTGAGCTAGATATAGAAACAGATAAAAATATGATGGGAGTTCAGTATTGAGTCTGAAGCCAGGTAATGAAAGAGGGATGTAGTGAGGGAAATGAGTGAGAGCTAAGAGGAAGCAAGTTAAAAGCTGTGCTGAGGAAATGCTGTGAAGAAGCTGTAGAAATGTAGTGTGTTTTCGCTGGAACATGTTTAAAATGAAATGTCTGTAAATATACAATAAATATTGAAATGCTCTTGAGCTATAAATATAGATAAAGGTAAAGTAAAAGAGAATTCAGGTTTAAAAATCAAAAAACGTGCAAGATTAAAAAAACTTTAAAAATTTAAAAAATTAAAAACATGCAGACCCAGCCAGCTGGTTAGTGTGAGATAAAAAATAATTAAAAAGAAAAAAAGAAAAATGAAACAATTTTTTTTTACAAAAAATCATTTCACTCTAAATGAAATGAAACAATAAAAAACAAATGAAAAACAAAATGCCATTTTGGCATTTCATGCCCATCTCTATTGGTTTTGTTTTTGGTTTATAACACTTCTTTTATAACACTGGACATTTAATAGTTTTGAAGCATTGTGTGCCTATGTTAAGCCCCACACACAGAGCACACACACAAACAGGGTTCAGTTCTTTGCCAAGATCTTTAGTGGAAAGCCAGGCAAGTTCAAGTCCTTTGTTAACAATCAAGTGCCAGATAAATAACAGAATCCAACTCCCAGCAATTATCAGGCCAAGTCAAAACCAGAATATCTCACGGAAACCAGATGCCAAACCCAAGGGAACAGATCAAACCATTGTCCAGGAAGCCAGTCCAAAGTCAGGAAACAGAGCCAAGGTCACAGACAGGAACGTGGTTGCAAGTTCAAATGACGCGTTGCTCCCACAGACAGCTCAAGGTGAGCTTGCCAGCTTTATCCCAAAACAGGGAACACACCCTTACTTCTGGAAAGGCTTCTGCTAGTACTCAGGGCTTCCCGACCTGATTCCCCGTCTAGCATCAAAGACCCTTTCCCTAGCTCTTCTGGTAGCACGTCTTTGCAGAATCCTGCTCATGGCTCTTCTAGGAGGTGAAGATATGTTTTCAGCTGAGTCATCAGACCCAGCTGCTTGCTGATTTGAGCTGCAAGCGTCCTCCAGCAGCTCTTCACCATTTAACCCCTCAGAGTCAGGTTCTGTGACAGGCAGGGTCCTGCCAGCCTATTGGTTTTATCCCTATCATATAACATGATAATTTAGGGGTCTGATCAGCCATTCATATATACACCATTCATTGCATGAGCATTAATAGTGTAAATTTACCCACAGAATTAAATTGTTTATATTTAAAAATGTTAACAATGTTGACAAATATACTAACAAATATTCTAGGATCTGCCTGTTCTATTTGTTTCAGTGTCAGAATGGGAATTTCCACAGGCAGCTTATAGCAATAATGCCTTGAACTCCAAACCCAACACACTTCCGTTCTCCTTCCTATCCAAAGATCTATTCTGGCATCTCTTCTTTCTTTTGGAAAAGTCACATTTTAGTAAAGTCACATTCATTTTTTAAAAATAGAACAAGTTCACATTTGCCATGTTCTTCCTCTTAGGTATCACAATTTTAACAAGTCATTTCCCGATACCAGTGGTGAGTCTTTTTGATTCATTGTTAGTTGCTGATGAAACATAACATGAAATGCAGCATTTCATGAAACAGACTGTCTGATGAACTGAATGAATGACCTCATTAATATATAGTCAAGCTGAGGTCAAGCACAAATTTCACTTAGTCAGCCTTTGAACACATTGTTATACAAGTCTGACATGATCAAATGTTGAACTGAACAAGAACTAGAAAGCTTAGTTTGCCTGCTTGCCATCTGGTCTATACTGGCATGCAGCAGCTGTTAAAGGCATGACCTGTCACAATGTAGTGGCTCAACACTGTAGTTAGTGAAATAGAGCAAATTCCCCACATTTTATACAGTTCACTAATCACCTGAAAAAGAATGAAATGACACAAGTGATGTGGGGTCAAGTGTTACGTGTGAAGAAGCCCACTGTACATTCCTGGGAATGAAAACCAGTCTAGCACTGCTTTGTGACAAATTATGGACTAAATGCCCAACAATCTGTTATTGGTAATCCATCATTAGAAACTGAAATGTTCCAGAGAGATAATTCAGGCAGATATTCATGACTGAGTAATCTTATACACAAAATAGAACCCATGCTTACTTTCCTAATCATAAAATACAGCAATCTAATTGGCAAAATACAGGAAGTATGTAAAGCTCCTTTGACAAGATACCAGTCTCAACCCTGACATAATTGCTTCTGCTCAAGACATTTTTTCTAACATGTAATTTCACCCATCTTGTGCTTCCAGACAAGGTTTTTATCATGCAGTACTGTAAACTCCAGGTAACATCATCTTCAAGTCATAACCCTCCTTTCTTTCTTATCTGCCTTTAAAATAAAAAGGGAAAGGAAAGAAACCTGTTAACAATAGATTAGTAGCTCAGTGGCTTTTGATTGACTCCCTAATGGCTTTACTTCTATACTTAAAACCCTGGGAGTTTTCAAAAAGCAAAACACAGAAAGAAAACCCTTACACAAAAAATAAGCTTACATTCTTATGCATTTGTTACAGAATATTTCTCATATCTGACTATGAATAATGTGGCTTCTAATTCCAACTGACTTTAAAATTTTGACCATCATTAATAATGTTTTGATTTAATTGTATCAAAGCAATTGAAATAACTGGGTTCCACTTGACTTCCTAGCCTGTTGAAATTTAATACTTTTAGCTACCCGTCTGTGAAGATTCTCAGTCATCCAGGTGCGTTTAACTGGGAGTTGAGT
>JAHTLZ010003542.1:29779730-29791331 GCA_023846285.1 Phrynocephalus versicolor
AATAATAATAATAATAATAATAATAATAATAATAATAATAATAATAAACAGTCTGATTGCTTATTCTCCATGAAGCTTCCATGATATTTTATGCTGTGTTCATATTTAATTTCAAGGATTGGCAACCGGGAATCAGCCTAATTATTTGTTGTTCCATTCCATACATCAGATGAAAGGTATTACAGTAATTCAAGGGTTCCATAAAGAAATTAAAATATCCCTTTCTCCCCTATAGTGTCAACAGTGATTTATCAGTATTTCTTTTTTCCCTTTAGGGTCTGGCTATAGAAATATCTATACTCATAAAACCCTGACAGAATAAAGTTTTAGTAATTTGAAGGAATGACTGTAACTTAGCAGATGTATTGAGTTAACAGGCTTGGACTCAAAAAAGTGGGTTCATTTACTGAATCCAGAAACCAATTGGCTGTCAGTCTACATAATAGGCTTGAGCAATCTGAAATTCTCAGACAACCAGGCAACCAGTATAAACAGTACTTTTAAAAGGAATAATAAAATTTCCATGTGCTTTATCCTTCTGGAACAGTGAAATGGGTGATTTTTCAATGGAAGTTAAAAGTTATCCTGATTGCCTTATCACTCTTTTCCTCATGTCTGGAACTAACAATCCCAAACTATTATGGGATAGGTGAACTTCAATGATTAGATGTTTCATGGTTAATTTCTAAGGATACAAATGGCCATGAGGCAAGTAAAACAGTGCTCACAGTAGCACCCAACTTAATTGGTCATTGTGTGAAGACAGATTGTGAAGACAAATCTGTCTGATACAAATGAACAACAACCCTGGCTTAGAAGACAAATAGAACCAGAATGAAGTTTAATAATTAGGCTTCATTCATTTTCGATGTTCTCTTCCTTCTGAAACCATAAACATATCTCAGTATTTAAAACATTTCAATTAATATAGAAAGGCGTAGTTGAGAGGGTTGAAAAATACAAAAGAGTATGTGCCCAGGACTGTGGTCTTTCTTTTTTGCAGAGAATGTGTGCCTCCATGTTAGCTTCTTCACAGTGGCCTTTGCTAGAAGTCATGTGATACTTAAATGGCCTTCTATCTTTATGCACATATTCTTTATTAGGCAAAAGTGTTAAAAGGTGAAAGGGAACTGCTCTGGCCTTGCCCAACCAATCCTAGTCACCATTAGTCTCCTACACATGGAGGGCAATGAATGTAAAGGTCCATTTTTCAAGTAAATGGAAGGATGGGGAATCCCAACTCACTTTGAAAGCCCCCAATGCAGAGGGAAAGGTGGGTTCACAGAGCTCAAAAGGTTTTACTGCAGTTCTCTATTTCAGGACTGTCCAACTTTGAGCAGGCCAAGGTCTACTTTTTCCAGCCCAAAGTGCCTGAGGGCTACTACACTAAAACCTCTACTTACAAATTTTATCAGTTCCGAGCACATGCTCATAAGTAAAAACTTTTGTAAGTAGAGCAGTAGTTTCCCATAGGAATGCATTGAAAACCAATTAATCTGTTCTGGAGGGAAGAAATTTCAATGCACCATGGCCCTTGAACTGCCCCGCTCGGCTGAGACAGTGGGCTGGCAGACACAGAACTTTGCCGGGGAAGTGGTGGTCCTTGAGGTGGGGGAGAGAGGGGTGGAGAACTTATTACCTCCCTTTTTTTATTGATGGCCGGCAGGCTACTTTTGAAACCTTCACGGGCTACCAGTAGCCCATGGTCTACCTGTTGGGCAGGCCCGCTCTATTTATTTATTCTCTACTTCAGTTCTCTATTTATATCCCACCCAACAGTCACTGTGAGAGGCTAACAATTTAAAAAAACACAATAAAGAGCGCAATATATAAAATACAATCATCACATCATATTATATGAAAATTCTAACCAAAAATTCCAACCCCCAACCTCATTTCCAATTTATTTTGCTACCTAGCCTGACACAAATGCATTATATTTGGTACAGCCCACCTGGAGGTGGCATCTTATTTTAAGTGTAACTCTTTAGTGCTCAGGTCAGTTATCATTCCTAGAATTCAATCTTTTCCGTGTTAACCCAGAGGTTTAACTTACTTGAAGTACCTCTACTCAGAAGTTATTTGTAGGAATCAGGCCTAAGATTTGCCATTATAAGTCACTTGCCGACATTTTCACTACATATCACCATAGTCTCTCTTTGCTAGGTGCTACCTGAGTGTGGTAGAAGGAATTACTGTGCTAGCTCAAAATTAGGAGAGGAACATCTGTAAAGCACCCAGTTGCAAAAGACTATGCTGGTGTAACCAAGAAACAGAACCCAAAAGGCTAGCTAAAGATGTTACAGACAGGGTCGCCGTGTTAGTCTTTACAAGAATTTCAGACAAAAATCAAAGAAAAACAAAAGACACAAAACATATGGCACCTTAAAAACTAACTTTCATAGTTTAACATAACGTTTTGTGGACACGTCCACATCTTCAGACATATAGCAGCAGAATATCACATATTATATTACACCACTCATTCTGCTGGTATATGTCTGAAGAAGTGGGCATGTCCACGAAACGTTGCATTAAAATATGAAATTTAGTCTTTAAGGATTTTTGTCTTTTGTTTTGATTTTTTAAATTTTATTTTCTTTGATTTTTGCCTGGAATTATTGAAAAGACTGTGGCTGTGCCACCAGATGTAGGGAGACAGCAGTCTCCAGCAACTGCAGATTTTGAGGGGGAGTTTGAGAGAGAAGGGTGGGAAGAATGAGGGGATGGAATCAGGGAGAAGGGAGAAAATGCAAGGCCATTGACAGAGGGAGAAAGGAGTGAGGTTAAAAAATTCACTTTATACTTCTGCAAATGATCAGGGAAATAGCTTAATTGACAGCTGATTGTTCTACAAGCAGCTGGTATTTTAACATATGGCACCAACTAGCAATGGCCCTTAAACTAAACTTGCAGCATCGTACATTAGCCTGCTGTGACATGTTATCCAATGCTATTAAATCCAGGAACCCCAAATGTTTCTAGGAAGTCATTTCAGAGGGGTTTCAGTCCAAAACAACTCATATTCCCCCCATCCATATGCTCACCTTTTGTCACTTTATTATGACCACTGCAAAAACAAAAGTCATTTCAATAAGAATATGTTCACAGGAGTACCTATCTGACCCCTCCCAGTTTCTACTGCACAAAATGAAGCAGCTCCTAGATAAAATAAAATCAGAAAAGTCACCTGGCCCTGACCTACTGCCCCTGACCTACAGTGTTCATAGCAAGACCTGGTTTTCAGGAATGGCTACTATAGAATGAACTATAGAATGAACAGGGCAAGTCCTATTCTGCTAAAAGTCCCTAAAGCAGAAACGTTAGTGAAGGCCATAGATTTTTTCAGTCCCCACAGCTGCCACCCCTGTATTATTGCTGTATGTACAAGTGTACACAATATATCCATTGAATGTGTTTCTCAATTTATTTATTTATTTATTTATTTATTTATTTGGAGCATTTATATACCACAATTACCTTTTTCCAAAGAGGAACTCAGGGCGGTTCACAATAAAATGACTAAAAACCACTACAGGCACAGTGAAGCGACAAAGGTAAAAAAGAAGAAGAAGAAGAAGAAGAAGAAGAAGAAGAAGAAGAAGAAGAAGAAGAAGAAGAAGAAGAAGAAGAAATAAGGCAAGATAAAAGAAAGCATTGGCTAGGAGGCAAACCCTCAGGCGGGGGGGCAGCAGGGAGTTTATAGGGGGGGAATTAAACAGAAATAAGGTCACCAAATGCCTCCTTATAAAGCAATGTTTTCAGTGCCTTTTTGAAGGCGGGCAGGGACTCTGCAAGGCGCAGCTCACTCGGGAGTTGGTTCCATAAAGAGGGGCCTACAACCGAGAAGGTGCGGTTTGGGTTGCCGACTTCCGCGCCTCTCTCGGAGTGGCCACCCTGAGTGAGCGCACCCGTGACTGTCGAGTGGGTCTGGCCTCAGTTGGTCTCTGGGGGATTCGCTCTGCCAGTATTCAGGTCCCAAGCCATGGAGGGTTTTGAAAACCAAAACCAAGACCTTGAACCTTATCCGGAGCAACGGGCAACCAGTGCAGGCACGCCAGAACTGGGGTATATGATAGTGTTTACGAGCACCCACCACAAAACAAAACAGCCCTTCAAAATATTTTGACACAGAGGGACTATAGCCACATCCAAGTTGTTCTTGCTTCTGTCTTCTCTCAATAACCACAATACATATCTATGCTCATCTTTTGGAATCCTCTCTGAGTGGGTAATATTATTAGAGAGAAATTTCTGATTGAATTTCTTAGATAAAATATGTTCACAATTCCATCAAAGCAAAAGAGGGGGTTGAGCTGCATGGCCATCATAAAACACAAATGCAAAAATAGGCTACTGTGGCCTATAAAGGTTTCACCTGTAACTTATTTTTGCATTCGGGTAGAATATGTATATTTAAAATCCCATTTTAAAAAGCTGGGAATTGTACTTCTTTGAAAATATAGGCCCACATCCAATTAAATCCACTGCTTAGTGCCTGCATTCTACCTAGTATTAAGTCTGATTGACATCTGTCTAATTGCACTTTGGAGGCTGAGGTTTTGATCTCAAGCCTGCACTAACATCCTTTAAAAAATCTCTCTCTCTCTCTCTCTCTCTCTCTCTCTCTCTCTCTCTCTCTCTCTCTCTCTCTGTGTGTGTGTGTGTGAATTTCAGATACCTGCTGTGTTGCACATACATCTTGCCAAAGCTTATTTCTCTATAGCTTCAGTATTCCTGCCAGAAAACATGTGGTTTTTCCTCATATGTGCAAAGATAATTAGAGAAAGAGAGAGGTGCTAGTTTGGTATATGGAGGATATAAACACAAATCATATGGTGTCAGTCTGGATGCTCTGCTTGTCTACAAAAGTATCCATCAATCCTAAAGTAAACCTTATAACATTTGGTTTGAATAGACCATTCTATTGTTCATTCTTTTTACATATGGGAAAGAAACAAAAATAAACCCAGTCATTTTGAGTTTTGCAGCTGGAGTTTCTCACCAGGTCTAGCCAGAGGTTTAAATTTCACCAGTAAATTGTTAGAGTATTTTGGTCTTGATTTGCAGAAAGTAAACGCTTTGGCTAATGAGCTAAGGATCTGCCAAATCCATTTCTATAGATTTCCTACTTTTCCCATCTGCAGATCCATTCTGTACCATTTTTCGGCAGATTTATTTTTTTTAACATGAAAAAATCTCTGTGGCTTTAAAAAAAACTTTTCTGTCTGGCACATTGATGGATATATTAATCGGTGCATGTCACATGGACTATTCTAGAACTATATTATCGTAAGTGTTTTTGCATAACTTTCAAATGAGCACATATTGTCAATTAGACATTTAACATGCCTATTGGAGTTGGAGTTGGTGATTATAATAATGGTTGCAAGGTTAATTTTCACTAAAACTGGAAATCCAATATTCAAATAACATTGGAGGAATGGTATAGGCAGCTATGGAATATGGCTATTAATGATAAATTGACATGTGAAATTAAAATTAGGAAGGGACTGAAAAAACTCTGATGATTTTAATGGAATATGGGATAAACTGTGGACGTATGTATTTCAAAAAAGAAAAGGATACACACCAGAAGTCTCAATGTATTTTTGGAAAGAAATGGGATGGCCAATATCTTAAGATCAGTAAGCCTGGTTTAAATCCAGAGTGGGAGATGGGTTGCATGGGGATTGCTTTGTTTTGTTCTATAAGATTAATTTTGTTCTTCTTTCTTTGTATATGTGTTGTTTTTTAAAATTATTTAAAAAACAAAAAACATGCCTGCATTGCAAATAACAAATAGTTCGACTGTTGGTTTATTAAACAAAGTTAACTTAATTTTCATGTAGTCTGCATATCGCTGTATCACATTTTTGCCCATGGATCCCTTTGTGGTCAAAATGCTTGTGGGGGGGGGTGCAGGGGGTTGGGGAGGTTGTGTTTTTTTCACTCCCCCCCCCCCCGACACCTGACTTCTCTAGCTGCAAGCTCCTTACTGGGCACTGTAAAGGATAGAAAGAGAAGATGGAAGATACAGTATACAGTGCATTATAAACATGTAACATGTCTACCAATGAACACTACTTGTACTTGGTAATGTATGTTATATTAGCAAATAGCAACATGCCGGAAACTGTCCCGTTTTTCTAAATAGGCATTTCTCTTTAGGATTCTTTAATTTTGTTTTTTCTTATTTCAAAGATCTGGCTTTAATCCAAATACATCTGAAACTACTTTATTCCATGCTGGTTGGATTGTGATTAGCTTTGGAGCAGTGGATTGTGAAACTGGAACAGGTACAAATGTCTCATGTCAGTTTGTTTTTATTGTATTGGCAGTGTGTTGGATCTAAAGATTTAGTCACACTGAAAGGTAAGCCATTGGAATAATAGAACGTAATCATTATCAGCTGTCCATTAATTTCAGAGTCTGTAGTCTAATACATACTAGCAAGCTGTGAAAGCATAACTTCCGGTATGTTTGTTCTTGACCCTTTCTAGATTGTACACTAATAACAGCAGCAGCAACAATAGAAGTTGTTTGTGGAAGCACATTTTATTTTCAGAGCTTCATACTCAGCATTCCATAAAACGATACCCCTTTTTCCTTATTCACCATTTCTCCAACCACTGGAATACATTACTTTCTGGGAAATGTTTGGCTTATACATTTGGCACATGAAAATGGCAGTTAAAATTTATCTGTTTACTCTGGCTTGATCCAAATTGTCCCTCACCTCTGCCTTTTCCTAAAACTCACCTTCGTTTATATATCCAGATGAGCAGATTTCAAATGTGTTCATTTACTTATTTTTTTAAAAAAAATATTCTCCTTTCATAAATAAAAGTTCAAGATCTGTTTTATTTTTTGTTCTCAAGGAACCCTGCTTCTCCTGACTTGTCCATTCCAAAATATCTGCTGGGAAACTACTGCACATCACACACACACACACACACACACACACACACACAATCCTGGCACCTTCTAGGCTTCAAGCACAGCAGAGAACGCAGAGTGCCAAAACACACATTTAGTTCTAGCCACATGTTTTTAATTTGGGGTATATTCAGCACTGGTAAAGGAAAGTGCCATGGCAATGCTGGCTTCGGATAACCTTTGTGTGAGCTTTTGTGGGAGGAAAGGACCGTTGGAAGTCAGAGAGGGCTGGATCCGTGAAAACCACAGGAAGGGCTTTATGGAACATAAGAGTAGAAGAAAGGCAAGAGAGGGCAAGACTGTGAAGGGCTTAGAAGGGTAGAGGCAAAGAGCATGCCTTCCTTCTGGAAGCAGACACAACTCAGTGAGTGTAGACACCCATATTGGCAGTCATAGAGGGAAAGAGGAGGAGGGAGAGGGAGAAGAGGAAGAAGAAGGGAAGCATCATAAGAGAAAGAGGACAAAGGAACTTAGAGGTCTGCATAAAATATGCATGTGATAATTCATCTCTACGGCAGCAAAGCTGAAATCATTAAACATATTTCTGCTGTTATTTCTCATGACCCCTTAGACACCCTACTCCCTTAACACCCTTCCAAGCCAGGAGGCTACTCTGTTTAAATTAAGAGCTGTGGCCACCACAACACCAGTGCAGAGATTGAAGGATTGCTAATGCAGCTGCAGTTTACGAACTCAAGAATGCATAGAAACGCTGGTCTCCTTCTTTTGTAAATTATCCTCAGGCAGCAGCATATTGCTTAGCGAGGAGAGTTAGTTAGTAGGTTCTTTCCATAATGTGAAACTGTCTTATTGCTTTTGATCTGAAAGTGAACCAACTAGCATACCAACATGACCAAAATGAAATTTGAAAGTAAAAATCTCCAATTTTTGCACTCTTCATGCTGTGTTTTATCTTTGCATACATTAGTTATTCTCTCACAATCCTCAGCAAACAAAATTTGCTCAGGTGCTGGAATTATACCCAGAAGGTTTGAAGCTGAATAATGAGCATCTAAGGTTGTGCCATCTGCCGATTGTTTAATCCTCAAGAAGTTGCTTTTAAGAGGAATGAATGAAACAAGATGCTGAAGTCATCTGCAACTGAACATTTGGTCCAGGCTCTATTTCTAACATGCCATATTATAACTGGTGTGGTTTCTCCCTTCTCTTGATGGAATAAGTTACACGTGTGCAATCAGTCGTTCATATGGCTGAGCCAAATCACTCAAGGGTTGGGCCCTCTGACCACTAGTGCACATTTTGAAGTGAAGATTAGATTATTGGTGCCATTTAAAAGCTGTCCAGCCACCATCTTCTCAACCATTTTACCCGTGAAGGCAACTGGGCAATAGTAATTAGGGTCATCTGAGGAAAGAGTTGCCTTTTTCAGAGTGGGCCTCACTACTGCCTCCGTCAGACAGAAGGGAAGATACCCTCCCATAAGAAGGAGGTGATGATCTGACAGGCTCAGTTAACAGCCCCCAACCCTCGGGAAGCCTTTAAGAGACAGAAGAGGCATGGGTCTGTTCTAGAGGAGATAGGCTTAGAACACGCAAACACCTTTTCATCATAATGACAGGTGACAGAGAGTAAAACTGATCTAATTGTTAGCTGTCATTAAGTCATATACAATTTATAACAACCCTAATAAAGTTTTGAGGTTATGTGAAATGTTTAAGAAAACACTGTTACAAGATCCAAATATTTATCCTCTTTCCTGCTATATGCCATATTTCACCAGCAACCCCCCAAAGCACTTTACATAGGACATACAGGAAAGCTTCTGCGCAAAAGAGTAAATTGGCACAAATCAGGCATTAGGAACAATCCTATCGAGAAACTCCTCTCTACATGGGGCTGCCTATGAGGTTACTAAGAAGACTTCAGCTAGCGCAGAATACAACGACCAGGTTATTAACAGGGTCAAAATGTCTCATCATATTACCCCTGTACTGCCCAGTCTACACTGGTTTCCGATATACTACAGCATTGACTTCAAGGTTTTAATGCTAACATACAAAGCCCTAAATGGTATGGGGCCTCAGTATCTGTCAGGGCATTTCCTCCCAAGAAGATCTAGCCCCCTTTTTAGGAAATGTGGACAGTCATCCACCAAAATTGGGGATGCATCTTGTTCCGTAATTGCTTTATGTGGACGATATTGTTATCATCCCACATGCTCGTCCAGGTTTGAAACATCTAATTAAGAACTGTGGAATACCTGGACAAAAACAAAACACAATTAAATTATAATAAATTATTAAGGATCCAAAATTTTGGTTTCTTCTTAAGTCTTGGAAGCAGTTTCAATGGAATTTGAAAGGGCACAAAACTGAACAAGTTAAAGAATATAAACATCTAAGCATCCTTTTTCATTACAAACATTTCTGGTCTCCTCATTGTAAAATGGTTCCAAATGTAGCTAGATTCACAGGTCAGGCAATATTTCATTTCTTTTATAATTCTGGCAATTGCTGTGTTTTCAAGTTTTTAAGCCTAAAATTATCCCACAAAATCCCAATCTGGTTAAATGCCATGGATAGGTCAATTGAATGAACTCAGTTCTTATGGAAAGTGTTAGGGCTACCAAACTGTGTTCCCTACTTGGTGCTTTGTCTAGAGACATATATATATTTATGAATATGTTTCCCATGAGCCTCGTGGCACAGTGGTTAAATGCCTGTACTGCAAGTAAAACTGTGCTCACGACCTGGGGTTCAATCCCAGGTAGCAGGCTCAAGGTTCATTCAGCCTTCCATCCTTCCGAGGTTGGTAAAATGAGTACCCAGCTTGCTGGGGGAGCAATGCATAGCCTGCACACTGTAATTAAAATTGTAAACCGCCCAGAGACTACTTAAAGTGGTATGGGGCGGTATATAAGCAAAACACTTTTGCTTTGCTTTTAATTTTCATCCTCAAAACCTGCACAAAACACCAGTATCAGATGTCTGCTATTCAGCCCACAGGTATGATACAAAAAAAACCTGTATTAAAATAGTTTGTTTAGAGGGGTTCTGATTTACAATTGGAGATCATTAGCTCCCAAGGATGTTCAAAGTGCTGATAAATTTTAATTATATTATCAGTTGTTTAACTTACCTGTTCTAAACTTCTTAATTGTTCATATGGTGTTCTCATCCCTGATTGGCCAATGTTTATACCTAATTACAAATGAGTGGGGATTCATCCACATCAATTGTTGACCAAGTGAAAATGAACTTATCATCTCCATATAATCACTAGTGCAAAAATAGGTTTAAGGTGATACCTCTATAGACCAATAATAAAAATAAAAAGACAAAGAACATTGCAAGCTTTCGAGTGTAAATCACTCTTCTTCAAGGCAGGTCCCAGAAGTTCAGACGTGGTAAAAGATGTACTCTACCAGGAGGTTACTTTTAAAGGCCTTGGTTATTTTCTTACCGTCCATGGCTACTGGTTGTTGCAGCCAGGGCAGGAGTTTTGTTAGAGGCAGGAAGTTGGAGGGCAGTTGTGAAAGCTGCTTAAGCATTGGGTTTCACGGCCCTGTTCTTCAAACAAAGGAACATGGTTCATACACCGCCCCCACTCCCTTACCCATCTTCATCTGGCTCTGCGAGACATACAAATCCCTGTTGGCCAGAGATGGGGGGTAGAGAAAAGAGTTGATGCAGGGGCCCCACGTGCTTCATTCTGGGATTGGGGTAAAATGTAGCAAATCCACTAGGTTTGCCAATTGGAACCAGATTGAATTATAGTGATATTACCTAGTGGTTGCAGTTTGCCCTTGGGTGTTGAGAGTCCCTGTGCCACTCTTCACTAGGCCGCTCTTCTGGATTGTTCTGGCAAATATGGAAATAATTTAACTGTTTCTATATTTCTTTGGGCTTTTGATTAGGTGCAAAAGTGCACCAGTTTTTTCCCCACTTTATATTTAAACAACCCAGGTGATCAGCTTACCAATGTATAAGTACTATGTTGTGCTAACATAGGGATGGGGAACCTTTTTTTTAATGAAAATGGCCCTTTGGATAGTTATAACATCATTCTTGGGCTATACAAAATAATCCACTTAAAAATTAGTCTGCTATATTTAGTCAAACATTTGGCCAACGTAGCATGCTTGAGGAAGGAACTCTGTAGGAGAGTCTGCGAGGTAAGCAGACCTGCCACCCCCACCCCCTCCCCAAATGGAGCATCTTTGGGGAGCATGACTCACTGTTGTACTCAGAAGCACTGTGGCACAGCTCCTGAGTGGAGCCCTCTGGCAGGTTGCCTTCACGCTCCATCTGGGAATCCAGTAGACAGGGCTGTCCAACTTTGAACAGGCCGAGGTCTACTTTTTCCAGACAAAAGTGTCTGAGGGCTACTACACTAAAACCTCTACTTAAGAATTTTATCTGTTCCGAGCATATTTCTTTCTTTCTTCCTACCTGCCTTCTCCATTCCTTCCTTCCTTCCTTCAATTTTTTCTTCCTCCCTTCCCACTCTTCTGCCCTTCCTCCTTTTCTTTTTCATTTTTCCTCCCTCCATCCATCATCATCTCACTTCTTTCTTTCTTTCCCTTTTCTTCCTCCTTCCTCCTCCTCAGCTCCCTTCTTTCTTTCTTTCCCTTTTCTTTCTCCCTCCCTCCCTCCTTTCTTTCTTTCTTTCTTTCTTTCTTTCTTTCTTTCTTTCTTTCTT
>JAHTLZ010003542.1:29791451-29811506 GCA_023846285.1 Phrynocephalus versicolor
CTTCCTGTCTTTCTTTCTTTCTTTCTTTCTTTCTTTCTTTCTTTCTTTCTTTCTTTCCTTCCTTCCATTTTCTTCCTTCCTCCCTCCCTTCTTTCTTTCTTTTCTTTCTTTCTTTCTTTCTCCCTCCTTACTTTCTTTCTTTCTTTCCCTTTTCTTCCTCCCTCCCTCCCTTCTTTATCCCTCCCTCCCTCCCTCCTTTCTTTCTTTCTTTCCCTTTTCTTTATCCCTCCCTCCCTCCTCCTCCTTTCCTTCCCTCCTCCTCTACTTTCTTTCTTTCTTTCTTTCTTTCTTTCTTTCTTTCTTTCTTTCTTTCCTCCCCCTCCTCTTTCTCTCTCTCTTTCTTTCTCTCCTTCCATCCCCCCTCCCACTTCGAAGAGCCAGAAAGCGGGCAAGGGAGATGAAAGGGCTCCTGTCCTGAGGGTCGGCGGCGGCAGCGATGGCGGGGTGGGGGCGATTGGGGGGTTCGCGGCGGCGGCGGCGGCACCGATGGCAGGGCGGGGGTGATTGCAGGGGGTCGCGGCACTCCACTCCCCAGGGGAGAGAGATCCCAGCGCCTCCGGAGGTATCGCTCGCTGCTCCGGCACCAGAAGGGCACCGCATCAGCGGCACGGGGGAGTGCAGGAGGGATGGAGGGCGAGAAGGTGGCGAGGGAGAGGGAGAGAGAGAGGGATGGATGGATGGATGCAGGGAGTTGGCGCAACCACCGCCACCGCCGCTGCTTTTCCAGGGGGCTTTGCTTCACCATCCCACCCCACCTTGGACCGGAGGGGATTCCCTCTCTCGAGGAGCTCTTGGCAGGATGGGGGAGGAGGAATCCAGGTTGCCTGCTCGCCCCCCTCTCTTCATGCTTCGAGCGAACACCACCCGCACCCCACCCCTTGCCGCCCGCCGCCGCCCGCTGCTTCTGCCCGCGGGGAGGAGGGAAGCCTTGTGGGGGGCTGGAGAGGTTCGGCTTGAGGGGGATCTTCCGGACGATCCTTGGGGTGATCCTCTCCGCCCCCCCGCCCCCCGTCTTTTCCTTTGCGCTACTTGTCTCCCGACAGACCCACGCTTGGGGAAGAGCAGCTGCTACTGTTACTCCTGCCCAGCCTGGGTGGAATGAACGAGTGGGGCCCCCGAGGTTGGGGTGAGCTCAGGGAGGTGCATCGCTGCCGAAGGAACACAGCACATAGGATCCTTTGCCCTGTCCAAAAACATGGCGCAAGGGAGCGCAAGCGTTTTGGAGGAGCCTCGCTCAGAGGGGCTAGTGTGGGTGTCAAGATCAAAATGTGGTTGCTGTTGCTGTTGTTGTCTTTGTATGCATGTATCCCCGCCCCCCCCCCACACACACAGCGCAGCCTTTCTTTTCTGGCAAATCAAGATCAAGATCACGTTTCCCCCATGTCTAAATACTGCCAAGTGTGAAGTTAAGGTTCCCTGTGACAGTGGGTTGTCTTTGAAGCACAGTTCGCCAAACGGCAGCAGTGATTACAGGGCGGGGGCGATTGCGGGGGGGGTCACGGCGGCGGCAGCGATGGTGGGGCGATTGGGAGGGGGTCGAAGCCAAACCAGCCCAGTAGGCCGGCCTGGGCCCACCGCCGCCACTGGAGCCACCACTGATGCTGGAGAGGGCGAGCGAGTCCAGCACCAGCTAGGCTCCAAGGCACTTCCGCAGTGCGTGGGGGGGGGAAATCCCCCTCAACACAGGGACCTCGCGGGCGACCTCTGACGGCGCCGCGGTCGACTGGTCGACCGCGGTCGACGCGTTGGACAGGCCAGCAGTAGAGGAAGGGTCTGAACACGGAACACTGAACACCAGTGCAGACTCCAGCGACTGCCGCCAGCCCCAGCTTCCAAAGGCAGATGCTGGGGTTGCAGTTGTCTTGGCAAGGCCAGACCAACTGATTGCATCAGGCAGATGCAAATAGTGGACTGCAATTATCACCATCAGTTGACTCGTCCAATTATTACCTTTCAGAGGACTGGCTTTAATATCTTGTACTACTTGTAGTAAAATATCTTGACAGATATCTTGAATCTACAATCAAATCACATTGTCTGGTAGTGGGATCTGCTGAATTTTTAAAGTGCTTCTGAACCTAATACAGATTTTACAGTTTCCTATGTCCATGGCTTTACCAGTTCCTTAGCTATTGTACAGTATGAGGTTCTTTTCCCCAAGCATACAAGCTATGCCACCTGATAAGAAGCTTCTAACAAAGGCTTTGGAACAAAGTCATTTTTTGTGATAGTTCTGCTGGTATCAACTTGTGCCTTCTTAGACTTCAAGATGTTAAGTGTATGTCCTGCAGTTTTGCCGACATGCTGATTGATGAAATGTTGTAGCAACTTCAACAGTTTGAAATTGGAGTTTGACAATATCTTGCAACATAAAATGCATTGTCATTGGATACCATCTTTCTCTTTTGTACAAGTAAATATCTAAGCAATTTAATCATCTATCCATTGGAATCTTTTTGACAAGGGTTACTTCAAATAATAAAATAATATTCACACATTATTTGACTAAATTTTTGAAGTAAATTATAAAATAATGTATGAACAAAAATTATTCATAATTCTTACTGATAAAAAGAAAATTAGCATTTTTGTGTTAGATAGCTTCATTAATGTTTGTGCACAATAAAGTGCCCATTTTGAAGCAACTTCTTGTGGTACTGGCGAGTGGATGCACACTGACAACTGTATGATTCCCAACTCCTACCCACTTTACCTTTGTCATTACACATGCACTCATCAGTACCAGAAGAAACCTATTCAGGCCATTGTTCATCTTATAAGCCTACTTCAGACCAGGGTGACAAGGGGTCAAAGGGAACTATAATATGGAGGACTCGCAACTAGGTTTCTTCAGACTAATGAAGCTATTTGGATGAGCAGCAAAACGTTTCAATTTCTCAAGGAAAAGAAGTCCAATTGCCATGAATCAACTTCCAGATAAACTCACCTGGATATGACTGAGAATCTTCACAGACATGTAACCAGAGTGATTTGAACAACTGTGCCAAATATAAATTTCCTTGTCATTGCTCCAGTGTTCCTATGTTGCTTGGCTGTAGTTATCCACCTGGGAAACAAACAGATTTGTGGCTCAATTAGACAGCCTTATTTTCTGCTTGATGGAAAGATGCAGATGGAGGTGCCTCATCTTCGTTTGACCAAAGAGATTCATGTTTTGTTTCATGCAGAAATAAAATGTGGACTAACACCAGCACCCCAGTGAGTATGCAGCCCAGGGTGCAACTGATTCTGAGAATATTTAGATTCTGTAGAATGTATAAAGTATCTTAGACTCCATTGTACATAATTAAATGCCACCAGAGAAATAGTTTCAGAATATTCCTATGTGACATTTCACCCACTTTACAGGGGATAGCAGGAACTAAATATAGACTGAACAGTGACCCTTCATCACCATGAAAATGAACAGATCTTCACACATTCTGCCCCAAACAGAACAGTAAAACCATAAACAACAGGAGCAGGTTTTGTCTGTGCAACAATCCCAGGCAAAAATAGAAGAAATGGAACAAACCAAAAGAA
This sequence comes from Phrynocephalus versicolor, assembly GCA_023846285.1. NCBI lineage: Eukaryota > Metazoa > Chordata > Lepidosauria > Squamata > Agamidae > Phrynocephalus > Phrynocephalus versicolor. The sequence goes on from JAHTLZ010003542.1 coordinate 29,794,995, forward strand.
TAAAACATGTGGCACCTTAACAACTATTATATTTTAATGTAAGCTTTTTTGGATCACATCCACTTTTTGGGACATATATAGAATTTTTCTGTGGATAAGACTATATTTCTTGTTAAAAAATGTTAGACCAAAAATTTTGAAGGTCATCTTAAACATGGAAGTAAATTGAGGAAAGAACTATGTGGTTGTGAAACTATAATTTTGGGTTCGAAAAGTGGGGGTTGACTTATACATGAGGATATCTTATAAACTGAAAACCTTACATTAAAATATAATTGTTTGTCTAAGTTGTTGCATGTTTGGTCTTTTGTTCTGCTGTGTTTCTTTGATTTTTGTCTGGAGGAGGGTGGCATAACAAAAACAAAGTTGGAGACAGGGAGGAAAGGATCTTGGGAAATGTTTAGGACATGCAGAGGGAGTCAGGGAGAGTCAGGAAGGGACCAAGAAAAGCCAATCAGTTTGTATACTGATAACCAAAGAATCAAAATAGTGTAAATTTCAACCAATCACATATAGAATTTGGTATAAGCATTTATGATTCATCGTTTGAAATCTATAAAACTTCTGGTTTTCTGATCTTCTCTGCTTTAAGAGAATTCCCAAGCTGATTCCTGCAACTTTATTCAATAAATTGTGTGAGATTTCAGCTGGTCCATCGTTGTCTGTTCTTCTGTCAAAGGGGAACCCTTCAGAAAGTGGTTCTTCTGTCAGAGGGGAACCCTTCAGAAAATGGTTACTCATTGTAAAAATCAAGCATATTTGTGCATAGAAGGCACTGTGATGGTCATTATTGGGGCCTTGTAAAAACTGAACTGAGAGATCAATACAAAATGTTTGAACTTCAACATCAAAAGTATTCTGTTTGGGCGGAATGCATAGGGGAGCATTAGAGATATGAACAAGATTTAGCTAGGGTCATGAAGTTAATGGAGTTAGTAATTGCAGGCGTTTGCTGATGTGTGAGAGATGTATCGACAAGTTATTATTGTTCATTTAAACCATTGATTGTGTTTTACCAGAGGGCATAAAAATAACTTAACAGCCACATTGTGAAGGATGTAAAATCAAAAAGTAAAAGCATTTGATTTGTTTATGTTGTGATGAAAACTCCATTAAAGTAGGTTGAATGCCAAGGTCATGAATAAAACTTAAGCTATTCCACTATTAGAGTAGTTTCATACTGTGCTCCCATGAATGCTGAGTTTCTTGAAACTATACAGTTGTTTCCACAATTAAGTGATATCTGACAAGTTTTCTTAAACAATTGGTGGGATTTTCCTATAGTACACAACAATATACTTTGCACTAAATCTATTTCCCAGGTCCTTGGGTCTGTACAGAAATAAAATTCATTCCCAGTGGATCATACACTTATCTCTGTTGAGCTTTATCCCATACAAGTTGTGACCTGTGTTCAGGGAAGATCCACAGAGATGATTTTTCACCTAGAAGCCTCAGAGGAAAAGATTATCTGTTTATTGTATTGTCTGAAGCTGTGACAGCCATTAGAGGATAATCATTAGAGATGGGCATGAATAGAAAAAATGGAGTTTCGTTTGTCGTTTGTCGTTTGTCGTTTAGAGGTCCGTTTTGGTTCATTTCCGTTGTTCGTGAAATTTTTCAAAAAATTGTTTTCATTTCGTTACCGTTTCGTTACCGTTTCGTTACCATTTATTCCAAATTTTAATGATTTTTTTTTTAGCATTTAAAGCCACTCACTTCATTGCAGTAACGGAAATGAAACGCACGACCAAAATCCCCGCGTTTCTGTTCATTTTGTTTCATTTTAGGGACAAATTTTGTTTGTCGTTTCGTTGCATAACAAAACGAACAACGAAAAAGAAAAATTGTTTGTTCCGTGCCCATCTCTAATAATCATATACATTTTACCATTGGAGCCAGCTATCCTTCTAGTTAGGAAGGTGCTTGTTTGTCTGCTAAAGCTGTGATCCATTATAATTTTACAGGTATATAAGTCTTCTACCCTTAAACCTGGAATTGCAACTACTAGACACTAATGTTGGAATGGGAAATATTTGGCCCTCTAGATGTTTTGTGCTAGAATCCCCATAGGCTCTCTGAGTGTGACCAATGGAAGATTGTTTGGGGAGCTGTAGTCCAAAACAGAGAACTGAACACATATAAAGGTCCTAAAGGTCCCATTTCTCGTTTAAGTCTGCTGGTCAATGTGGGCTCACTATAGCCTTTCAAGGCACTGCTTACACTTTGACAAATAATGATTTGTGAAATAGACATTGCCTCGTTTCTTAGATTCCTTGGCTGTTGGTATAAAATAGTCCCAGCATTCAAAATACCACATAAATCACTGGATTATGTACGTCTTGCAGCAATATCTCCAAGGAACCAGTTCAACGTTTATTAAATTTAATGAGATCTCTTTCAGAGGGATCTGTACAACCCTCAGATAGATCTGCCTCCTGTTCCAGAACAAATGATTGTCAGCAGTCAGCAATCCCTTTCCAAAAGAATGTGCTTTTACAGCAAGACCACCAACAGTGAACATGTGTGTCCACCACAGCCTCTCTGAAAGGAAAGGAAATAACTGGGGTTGAATTTCCAATGGAATTCAGTGTAAACAGAGGCCCCATGTCATAAGAAGTACTGTATAGCAATGGGTTCTTCAGAAGAGACATTAAAGTCTTTTGGCCAATAGAAAAGACAGGCTAGGGTAAATATGCTTCTTAATTTGGAAGGCTTTTTTAAAAAGTCACAAATGAATAAGCATGGTTATGGATATGTTGGTGTTCCATCCCCTTTCACTAAAATAGCCATTATATAGCTCTCCTAGCTAAATGACTACATTAGTTAATGACTTCAGTTTCATTAACAGTAATTTACAGTTGAATGTTAATTAACACAATGTATTGCTTTGGTTAACTATGATTAATGGAATAGCTGTTTGCTAGCTTGTTTATATAAATTATATTATTTGGAGCTGATATCCACCATATTGGTGAAGTAGCAATCTGTAGGACAAGAGTTTTGAGCAATGCTTGCTATGAAAAACCACTGATTAATTGCAAACTATAGGCTGGATCTAATCCTAGTAATTCTGAAGCCTGTCTCTATATTACTGGTTTCTTACATTCAATAGATACCATTGATTTCAAAGGTTTACTGTGACTAAGTTTTGATACAGTGCCATTACCTGTTCATTGTAGAGTCTGGCACTCAGTGCAGCATTAATTATCACCTTCAATATTTAATAACACAAAACTAACTTGGATTCTTGCTGCCACTGGACAGAGATATAGAAACTGCTGATGAGCAATGGGAACAGGATCTCCCTCACCATTAATGGGGCATTGGGCCCAGTCCGAAAATGGTGACCTGACAAATGGCCAGTTTAAATAGAAGAAATGGAAAGTTCACTGTGGTGGTGATTGTTATTCTTGTTCACCAAATACTTAATTGTGGGCACTTTTCCTATATCCATTCAACATGAGGAAGTTTCTACATGGGCTGTTCTGGAGTGGGCTATTGCCTGTTATTGGCTAAGTAGGGACGCTTGGGATTAAGCAGGGGTGCAATGTGTCATTTGTTGTGAATTTTGCATCCAAATGGCATCTCAGAGCTCAAGTGATGCTATTTCATCCAAATTCCAGTGGGAATTTCTGAGATTGTGAGATTTCCTTTAACTTCTTTTAAAGGACCTGTCAGAAAACTGTATGCAGCCAAATCCACTACCATGACATTTAAAAGGCCAGGGAGGTTCAGTACCCTGATGAATGACATGTACCAGAGCCAAACTTTCTCACTACTCTGGAATGACAATCAGTAGAAGGCATTGTGAAGGAAACAGAACAGTGTCCATATTGCCAACATAGGTACCAGCATGTGTGACCTTGGGCAAGCTGCATGGTCTCAAAGAGCCCCTACAAATGGGGAATAATAAATCACTTCTGAGTCCTCTCCATCTACAAAGCTCTGGAACAGGTCACTATAAGTCAGAACTGGCTTGATGGAACATGATTATCATAATTATCATATACAGTACATGATCCTCCCAGTCCATCATGCCGCAGGTGGCCACCCCAAAGGCAGACCAAAAAACCAATGAGACACCGTGACATTTCAGTGGTGGCCCCTGAAATGTGGAACTACCTGCCTGCAGAGATAAGGCAGGCTCTCTTCCTCCTCAAATTTCAGAAGGCCTTGAAAACCTATTTATTTGCAGAGGCCTTCTCCAGTTAATGGATGTTTGTTTTGTGTTTTGTTTTGTTCTTATTCTCTCTTTCCCCCATTCCACCACCCACTTGAGAGGGGGCACATCTTTTATTATGGCCTTTATTTTGCCACCCCCCCCCATCTAACAGATTCAGTTAATGACTGTTTTAAATGTGTTTTCTAAAATCTTTTAATTGGGATTTAACTGTATTAACTGTATTTTAATTGGATATTATTTATACCCGTAGCTCTATTTTTGAAGTATTTGTATTTTATGACTATTTTGTAAACCACACTGGGTAGTGCGGATCGCACTAAGGGGGCAGTATAGAAATATAAATAAATAAGTAATGATCTATTGCATAAATGCCTCCAAGAAGAGTCCAGGAAGGCATGAAGTCTGCTTGTCCTTATCAGTCTAGTAGTCTTCATCTTCAGAAAGAGCAGGCATTTTACAAAGCTCATGAGTCTTAATGGTCCATTCAATCTATCCCAAAACAGTATTAAAAAGAAAGTACTTTGTGTATTATAAATATGCAAAGTAAATACTTTTCATAAATCTTCTCACATTGATGATTCATCTCAACAATGTATTATCCCTAGGAAGATTTTTCACCCTGAAGCTGCTGCAGAATTGCACCTAAATCAAAAGGCAATGGGGGGAGCCCGTAGGGGTGGGAGTTGGCCGATGATGCCATCCTCCTCAGCACTCTGCATAGAAAGGATGGTTCTCAACAACCTTGAACTCAGTGATCCACAGTCCCATCATACCCTGTCAGTAGACAGATTTTCTGTTTGTATACAGAAAATTTCCACAAGCCTTGATGTGCAATCACAAACATCATTCACATTTTACACGGTTTATTGCTGCCAACACCAGTGTGTCAGCAGAAAACATGCTTGGGCAAGCAAATGTTACCACTCTGTTATATACCCCATGAAATCCCCTTTGAAATCTGAGCAAAGAGGCCTATTTCCTTTTTGTCCTGGCCACAGGAGACATGTCTAAAAGCTCTTGAGGGAAACAACATACAGTATAAAGTACATCAAATAAGAGGAGCTATAGGAGTAGATAGAAGATATTTTTCTTTTTTCTTTTTTCATTGCAACATAATTGATAGAGATAAAGAATCACAAAATTAGAAAATACCTGCAAACAAAAATGTCAGAAACAAATGAAAAACTGTTGCCTTTTGGAGTGCTGCATTTTGGAAGATAAAGATTCTGGTTAGCCTGGACTTCTGTTGCAGAGTTTTGAATTTCTGGTAAAATCCTGTTTTCTTATACTGGTACAGAGATCTATAGAGAAGAATAGTCCCCAGAGTCCTCTCCTTTCTCATTAACTAGCACTTAAAATCTCAATAATTAACCTTGAGATATTTGTACAGAATGAATGCTTAAAACATATTTCTTTACTTATAATGGCTTGAAATTACAGATGAGTGCACGCTCCTTTCTTTGCTGCCTGTATAATTAGCAACTAACTAACTTGCACACCACTGGCTTTTCGGCTTGAATACTGAGATGAGCACCACCGCTAGAGTCAGACATGACTAGCACGCACGTGCGGGGGGAGACTTTACCTTTTTTAACAAAGCAAGAGCAATCAATTGTCACGAACAGATTAAAGAGAGGGGAAAAGAAACTCAGCAGAAAAAGCTTTGTGTCTGAGATGTGGTAAGGAAGTTTTGATTCCGTTATTACCTTGTGATGATGCATTTGCACACACCAGGTATCTCTGGTTATTTGAAATTATTAAGATGAGGTCATGCCTGTATATAACTCAACTCTCAGAGGTGCTGCTATTTGGACAACTCTTCCTGCTGTTGAAAAATTATTCTTATCTAATTATGTTCCAGGCCTTTAAAAAGTACCAGCATACAATGTGATGCCACACACATAAGGGAAAATCCCAGAAGCTTCCTCTTTCCCCTGCATCAATTAACCAATTCTCACCCAAACATAGGGCAGTTTTTTAACATGTGAATAATAGTGAGCACAAGAGGATGCTACTTTATCCTGTAGAGTGACCATCTTAATCACTGACACCCTTTTCTCGGTCGGCAACATATACAGAATATTGTGAAGCAATATCAGGCCATTTCCTGGTGTTTTGAATCATGTCTAGAGAAGCACAACATCTCACATTCACAAACCGGAGAATATTTTGAAGACTTAAATATGCACTACACACAAATTCCAACAGAAACTTCACTCATTGTAGAAAAATACCCAGTGATAGAACTCAGGAAATGAGCCCATGATCTGTACTAGAGATGGGCACGAATAAAAAAAAATGGCATTTTGTTTGTCGTTTATCGTTTGGAGGGTCCATTTTGTTACGTTTCTGTTTTTCGCGAATTTTTGCAAAAATTCGTTTTCATTTTTGTTTGTTTTGTTACCATTTCGTTACTATTTATTTTAATTTTTTGTGATTTTTTTAGGATTTTAGGCAATTCACTCATATTGCAGTAACGAAAACGAAACGCACAACAAAATTTCCGGTGTTTCTGTTCATTTTGTTTCATTTTAGAGACAAAATTTGTTTGTCATTTTGTTACATAACGAAACAAAAAAACGAAAACGGAAATGAAAAATTGTTCATTTCGTGCCCATCTCTAATCTGTACTATAATTTCTGGGAGAAGACAGAAGCAAGAACAGCTGGGATGTGGCTGCATTTCTATCTGTTCCAGAATACAGTATTTTGAAGGGCTGTTTGGTACTTTGAAAAGATGATGCAAATGTGTGAGTTAGTGCAATACATACAACAGACAAAAATACACACCTTTTTATCTCTCATATATTGTAAACTAATGTTGTCATGCCTAACCTGCTAATGTCTATTTCTGGAGGACTGCCACATTGTTATTTTCTTTTAAAAGCAAACCTTTTTTTTAACTCTTCAAAGAAAACCTATTTTAACTGTTTACAAAACCTCTCTTTTCCTGTGCCATAAAGCTGCAACAGGGTATTATAGTATGGTAAGGTTTATTGTTGTGGCATCAAGCCAAACATAAGATAAGTATGGAAGTACAGTAGTTATACCATCTATTTTGTTTAAGCATAGTAAAGAGCATTGTACAAACAAAATCAAAAGAGGCAAGAACCCAAACAAAATTGCAATGGGACCTCAGATCAGCATCAAATTTGGCATGGATATAGCAGAGAGTCTACTCTTACTCTGTGCAAAATTTGCAGATGCTTGACCAAAGGGTTTTTGAATTGTGATTTTAGGAAAACCCTGTTTTGCCCCCATGTACATGTATAGTGACACAACACACACACACACACACACACACACACACACACACACACACACACGTCACTCGTTCATCTCAAGCAAGCTACCTGTGGGTGCGAAAGCCAAGAGAGCCCCAGAAGGTGATGACAAGGAGTCAGGCCTTTTCTGCAACCCTCCCCTCCCCCAAGTTATGGAATGAGATGTCTGCTGAAATCCAAAATCCTTGCTGCAGATATTTAAAGGATGGATAAAAACCTGTTTTTTTAGACTGGCCTTTCCCAACCAGGCAGACAATGGCTGATGCTATTAATTTCTTGCTTAATACTGCCTCTGGCTTTGTTTTGTTAATCTGTTTCTTTGATGTGTTTTTACCTTTACCTTGTATTCTTCTTTTTATCTTAGTTTATTAATATCCCATTTGCTTTTGTTAATAACTGTATTGTCTGAGATGACCTACTTTAGAACACTCTTGCTAGTAAGCCTGTTTCACACATACTTAGATTATAACAATGTGGGTGTTTTTCACTTTTGAAAGGCCTTATTGACTTTCAGTGTTTCAAACACAGCAGCCTAGATTCCTTCCAAAATAAACAAGTGGGGCCAAACATTCTCTTTCAAAATAAGAAAGATTGGCATTTTATCTGAAGATGACAAAAAAAGTCCCATGCAGCAGTAGTTAAACTGCAATACTGCAGGTACTGCTGCCTAGATGCCCTAAGCACATCCTATCTCGCTTGATTTCGGAAACTAAGCAGGGTCGGCCCTGGTTAGTACTTGGATGGGCGACCACCAGGGAATACCAGGTGCTGTAGGCTAGCCTGGAGTAGGAACTGGCAAACCACTCCAGTATTCCTGCCAAGAAAACTTCATGGACATGAGGTCACGAAGAGTCGGTCATGACTGCAACGACACAACACACACACACACACACACACACTGCAGGTACCTCTGCTCACAAGCTGACTGTAGGATGACTCAGCCTTCCATTCTTCTGAGGTAGGTAAGATGAATACTCCTCTCTCTGTGGGGACTCAGTAGTTTGTGCATAATTGTGTTATAAACCATCAGGACAGTGGTCTAGCACTATGAAGCAGTATATGAGCTGAAAATAAATATAAAATTGGCAGTCCTGAAGGATCAGTAACATAAACTTAGCTTAAACTATGAAGGGCAGGTTTTTTAAATCACACATCCCAAATCTTTTTTTTTTAAGAATCCAAATGAAACAATACCTGCAGGGGTCATTCAAATCCAGATATTACACTGCAAATATCATATTAGGATCAGGTTACATAAACAGACAGGATTACACTAAATGCCTTGAAGGTAGGAATCACCGGGGAAAAACTGGTTATGATTGATAAGTTGATCTCTTGTGGGATAAATTTATAGGTGGGGAGCTTTGCATTCTATAGAATTATCTGTGACTAGCTTTGTCAAGCTTCCTCCCACAAGTCCCGCTAATATTAATCATTTCCTCATGAATACCTTTGGTTGTTTCTGTTTTGTCTTTATGCACTTAAGTACTATTAAGCCAAGAGCAATAGATAGAGATTGTGTTATACAGAATATTTGTATGCCTTTATGATGAGTTAGCATGGAAGAGTTTTCTGTCCTACACTTTTTCTCGTATGCACTTTTGACAGGGGAGACAACCTACTCTAAAACTTTATAGGGTACAAGCGGGCTACTCAGGAGCTTATTTCACACAGAGAACAACAAAAGAAGAAGGTTGAAAGGAAAAAGAAACTCCAGTTTTCTTATACAGTATTCCTATTTTGAAATGCTGCGCACTTATGATCCTAGGTACTGTATATTTTGCTACGTTGTCACCTTGAGTTGAGCAGGAACCCAATAAACAAAAATGAGTTTCAGAACCTCTAATTCTAGGAAACAAACACTCTATGTTTTCACACTTCCTCAGAAACTAGAGAATTGTTTTTTCACGGGATAACAGTGTGTCAAAAGAAATGAATATATTTCAAGCAGAGATGCTTTGAACAAATCATCTGTTCAGGGAAGGAATGGTCAGTTTTCACTCAACATTTATTAATCAAATTAGCTATTCCTGCCCTCTCAGTCAAATCACTATTTATCATCCCACCCATTGCCAGACAACACTGATTTTAAATGCTCAGAGATAAATCATTGTAAATTTCCTATCTTCAACAAATACAACAATTTTACAGCTGAAGGAACTTGGCATAAGCAATTGTCTGCTTGATGGATGGTGTTTCTGTTCAACCATTAAAGAGAAGAGCTGAAGACAAGGAGTCACAGGACCAGTTCTTGTCCCAGGGTGACTGGATAGATGCCCCAGAGGTCTCTCCTATATTTAAGCAAATTTAATAACCATCAACTTTGGGGAGCACTTGGTGGATTCTATTCCAGACAGCATTATTTCATTCCTGCCAGGAATATTGTCCAAGAATATGCAGCATGGATCTTGGTTATATCCTTTTTTAGAAATGAATATAAATGGAGTCCAGTAAGTAAATGAAACATAGCATGGGGAGAGTAAACAGATATTCTCATGTTGGATAAAGGAATGGAAGTGCATGTGAAATGGCAAGCAATATGAATGTGCTATAAAATGGCTACTGGAAAGCATCCATCAGGATTCACTGGTGGTCTGTTATATCACGATTGGTTGCTCCGAGCAGCCACTTAGTGCTGGGAGGGGCCCCTTTGCCTCCCTGCATTGGCACAATGTTGGAATTGTGGACGACCTGGTCCCTTAGGCGCAGAGCCTATATTAGGCTCTGGCATACGCTCCCTGGCCTCTTTTGCCTCTTGTTTAGTTTGGAGAGGTGCACAGGACCCTAAGGGTCTGTTATCAGACACCCAAACATTACCTTTGTCGGCCCTGAGTTATATAGGGAGGACGGAGTCTATCTTTCGGATGCTGGCTTGGAGATATTTTTTTTTCTGATCTCCAAGGGGCCTGTTGGCCAAGTTAGGCTTGGTGGTGGAAGCATAGCTAGTAGCTCCCTTTCCTTGGTGCTCAGTGTAAGTGGTAAGCATCCAGTATTAGAAAGTAGAATGTTCTTAATTTACCTGACAGCCTTCCATACTAATATTTCAGGATATGGAGAATATTACTTAGTTCATTAAAAAGTAGCCCCTAGATGTTAGATGAGGGCTGGCCAGACTGTTCCCTTTGGGGTGGGCTCTGTTATAGGGGGCATCACCCTCCTCAAGTTAATTAGGCCCTTTAATTGATGCCATTTGCCATTTTTATGTGACCCCTTGCTTTGCTCTTTATAGTTAACTTATGACAGTTTATCAATAAACTGGCCCAATTTCAACTCCAAAATTCTTGTCTTGCCTCTTTATTTCTGGGCTACGGGTAGGCAATGGGATACCACTACCAGTAGCATCCAGATGTGTGTGTCGTGGTGGTACTGGCATTATTTATTTATTTATTTATTTATTTATTTATTTATTTATTTATTTATTTATTTATTTATTTATTTATACAACTTATATGCTGCCCACTACCCAAAGGTCTCTGGGTGGCTCACAGTCAAGAAACAATTAGAACAATGAAAGCATTAAAATACCAATTAAACAATTAAAACGATAACAATTAAATAAAAACAAAATAAAATAAAAATTGCCATCAGGACCCACAATCTATTGTGTATAATAGATTGTACAATCCCACTTTATTCTGGGCCAGTGCCCCACCAAGTGTCACCCTCCAGTAGTCCAACTCACAGAATAGCACCCTGTAGTAGTTTACTAACAGTGTACTTCAGGACCAAGACAGGCATATGCCCGCTGTATGACAAGAAGGCAAAGAACAAGTGAGCAACCATTATTTAATTCATTTTTTCTTTATTTAATTTACTACTAATCTATACAGATTTTGGATCTTCATCAAACTTGCAAGAGATATGGGACCATGACTGGAATAATAAAATTAATGAAAGGAAATGGACAGAAATGTCTACAGAATTTCCATATAAAGGCATCTCAGTTAATGCTAGGGAAACTGCATTGAAAATAATTCAAAAATGGTATTTAACTCCACTCTGGCTTTCACATGTGTAGTTTCAATCATGCCCCCCCCCGGGCACCTTTCTTCCATACTGTAGAAGAGAAGCAGAGAAAGGAAGATTGAATACTACATACTGGGTCAAGCTTCCTCTTTTCCTTCTTGTTCTTCCCCTTCCTCTTCCACCCTCCGTCCTTCCTTCCCACAGTCCCAAACCAATGACTCCCTCTGAGCTGGAGAAGTCCCAGGCAAAAAGAAAAGAATAGGAGGGAAGGAGGAAATGCAAACGTAACAAAGAAAAGAGTAGACAAGGTTTGGGCATCACTTTCATGAGGCAAGATCTGCACCTCGGCCCCTCAAGGAAGAATAGGAGGAGGAACAGTAGCATCATGCAAGCCGACACCTGCAGTGGCAGCTGTTACTGCTGCTGCTGCTGCATTTCAAGGTGGTGCAGAGCCAGTGCACACTACTTCCAGAGGCCTTCTGACAACAAGACTTCAGCCAAGCAGGTGCCATCTCAGCCCAGAGCAACAGTAGCAGTGGTGACAGCTCTTTCAGTTGCTGCGGTGGTAGCAGCAGCAGCTCATTTTTCTCTGAGGCTGTGCAGTCTGTTCCTTCTTGACTCACAGGTAGCCATTTCCCACCAATGCTCTTGTTGACTGGGGAGGGGGAATGCAAACACAGACATTCACATATGACGATTCTCTAGAAATTAAATTGATTCAAAATCTGACTTAAAATAAATGACTTTCTGTCAGATGAATAAAAAACTCACTGGAGCTCAAGAAACCCACAATATTCTGTCAAAATAATCATCTGCATTTCCACATATGTCATGTGTTCACCTTTTTTACATTGATCTAAAACAGGCCTGCCCAAAGTCCGCCCCGGGGGGGGGCAAATCCGGCTCGCCAGGCCATTCTGAGTGGCCCGCAGCTGGCTGGCCCTCCCCTCCCTCCCCCTCCTTCACCCCATTTTTTAAAAAAGAAAGTGGGTGGGGCTTGCAGTGGGGTGGTAGGGTTGGGGAGCAACTGGCCCCTAACACATTCTCAGCCACCAAATCTGGCCCTCCTTACAAAAAGTTTGGGCACCCCTGATCTAAAAGATGCTAAAACCAGTATAAATATGAAGTTTTTAAATTTAATTTAATTTTTACTAATTTAACTGGACTGCTTCTTGCAGCATAGTATAACTCTTTCTTCCCTCAGGGGAACTGTTTTACACTTCCTTTGTCCATAAACTCCTGAGCATTTAGTACACGTAGGAAATTCCAGGGTTAGGCCTAAATCCTCAGGGCCAGAATGAATTCGAACTGGTTGGGTCTCTTGGGCCTCGCTGTTGCCCTACAGCAGGGCTGTCCAACTTTGAACAGGCCAAGGTCTACTTTTCATGGCCCAAAGTGCCTGGGGGCTACAACATGAAAACTAAGGTTTAAATGGTTTCAAATTAAATTTTAACAGTGACTCCTACTGTTGCTGCCACCACCACTGGCGCTGTAATAGGCTGTCCTCCTCCTGCTGCCTTCAGGACGCCCGGTGACGCAGGTGGGCGGGTTGGCTCGGGTGGATTTTTAGCTGCTGGACCGGGTTTCTTTGATCGCCCCCTCCTCCTCCTCCCACAGCGGCTGCTTCCCTGCCTCTTTCTCTCTCCCTCTCTCCTGCTCCATGCCCCCTTCCAGTTTGGATGAAAGCAAGTGGGTAAGCAGGGATCCTTGTGTGCCTCATGCTGGATCAATCCATGCTTCGGGCAGGGAGGGCCACCACCGAGCAAGGGGCATGCAGCGTGCAGCACCCTGATGTGCTTCTGCGGCCAGTGGAGGGGGACGCCGAGGGGAGAGGGTCTCCCTCCCTCTCTTTCTCCCCCTCCTCCTCTTGCCAATTATCCACCTCACCCCTTTTGTGCTTCTCCCCCTCCTCGAACCCAGCAACCCTGGAAAGGGGTGGGATGGCGGGACAGAGGTGGGAGGAGCACAAGGCTGGCCCCGATGCCTGGTTGGCTGCTGGGCTTTTCAGAGCAAGGAGTGGGAAGCTGCCGGTGGGAGCTAGATGAGAGAAGGGAAGAAGATGGGCTGCTTTTTAAACCTTCATGGTCAACCTGCAGCAGAGGGGCGGTGAGGGGCGGCACGGGGGTGATTGCGGCACCGACAGTGATGTGGTCAGTGGGCAGGGCCTGGGGTGGGGTCGGCGATCGGGGCGGGGGTGATGCAGGTGGCGGGGTTGGGGGCGGCTCCAGCGGTGGGTGACGGCCATGGAGGCGGGCCCAGGACAGGTTGCTGGGCCCGCTGCTGCCGTTGGAGCCGCTGCCGCCACCACTGAAGAGGGCAAGTGAGTGAGGGGGGAATTCCCCCCCCCCGCACAGGGAACCTGGCAGGAGACCCCAGAAGGTGCCGCGGGTGACTGGTTGACCGCGGTTGACGTCTTGGACAGCCCTGCCCTACAGGATACAACAGTGTGCTCTAGAACTGGGCCAGTTCTCAGTAGCAGCTGTATACAAGCCATTATTACTCATATGATCTCTTTGCAGAACTCCTGTTTGAACTGCCATGCTTTAGATGCCATTTCTTTTTTTTAAAGGAGTGGAACTAGTAGGAATAAAGAGATCTCAATGCATACAGCAATTGTCCAATGAATGTGTGCTCAAATGTTTGTCCTCATTTTCAAGTGTTACCTTCCTTAATATGCTTGTTTTGCTTTCAGACCTTTACCATGTGGTGAAATATACTTGGAGTCACAGTGAAGGATTCAGAAATATTTTGAGAATAAGAGTCCATCAAACCCAGAAAGTTTGGTGAAATAGAAGTAGCTTAATTGATAGGGCTGCTTTTGATAAGTATTATCTTCAGCATTGTTAGATCATTAGAAAATATATGTCTGAATGAGCCATCACAGATCATACGCAATGTTCAGATCACCTCTTGGCACCATGCTTTGCAACAGACCCACCCAGCTGCAAATAATCAAGTGCTGTCTTCATGATGATGATGCAGCATCACTGCAAAGGCATGTGCAAACTGGCCCTTCATTAATAAGCTCCAGATAAGAACTGCAGCTGTTTGATGAGCTTCCAGTTCTGTGCTCCTATTCCAGAGGTATATTCCCTCCTTTTCAAAGTACTGATACTAGATTAAAAAGTAAAATGCATACAGTAATTGGGTTCCCATGTATGGTCAGATGATTGCAAATGCCTCCTAATTCTCACCTTCAGAATCCACAGAGGACATTTGCACAGCTGATGAAGACATGTTGTTAGCTCATGCCACAAATGGTTGTGCAGAGAAACCAAATCTAAATGTATAATAGCTACAGTGTCATAGTACTCCATTTCTTACCACTGAGTAGCTACACAGAATCAGCTCCCAAAAGATGCTTGGAATTCCCAAAAGATGCTTGCATAGCCCATATGCAAATAGAATGCCTAATTGGCTTAATCACTTCTTTCCAAAGAAAGGCAGGGGCATGTAATGGTAAGAATTTGGGGCTGGGATTTGAGAGGTGTGGGTTTAAGTCTTCACTGGAGGCAGAAACCTATGTTATAAATAGCCCGTGATCAAAGGCTGGCCCATATTTGGCCAGAGGAGTGTCATAGGTGTTGTTCCAGCAGTTACTTTCCTTTCTTTATCAAAGATTATCTGTTGTGTGTTTTTCTGCCCTAAGCCATGAAACCCTTAGACCAGTCACTCTTTCTCAACCTAGTATTCGTTACAGGGCTGTTTTGAGGACAAATTGCAGGAAAGCCACACACACAACCATTAGCCCGTTGCGGGAAAGCCAAAGCAAGAAAATATTTTAAAGTACATATGTAAATAGTGGTTTGTAACAGTGCCTTTGGATTACTTCCATTGCCTTTTTAGCACATTAATCCAGGTCATTGGATTCCACTCACATGCAAGTCTGCACATCCTGTTCGAAGTGCTGGCTGGAGAAACCATTTCATTGGACCCCATAGAAATTGGTTCATTTGCCTAATCACAGAGCTCTGAGAGAAGCCACAAATTGGGGGGAAGACTCCTGTCATGTCATATTTTTTCTGTAGCCTGTGTTTGAACTTATAAGTGGGTTTGGGCATATTTATGAATAACTGGGTGAGAAAGACCAGGTTCCTCACTTGTTTGTGGGTTCAAGTAAAGGTTGCAGAGAAAAGTGTGAAATGCCATAGAAATCCTTTCCCTAGTCATCAGCATCCATACTGGTGACTAAGAACTAGAAGCATGGGAACCCCCTGCATAGACATTCCCTGTCTTCTTAATTGTCTGATACGGCCAAGACTGGATACAAATTTGTAAAATATATGTTTGTTATGTCTGTGTAGATTCTCATTCATCCAGGTGAGGTTATCCAGAAGCTGACTCTTGGCAACTGGATTTCTTTGCTTTTGGGATCAAAACGTTTCACTAGTCATCCAAGTAGCTTCAGATTGGCAATGCTACTTGGATGAGTAGTGATACATTTCGATCTCACAAGAAACAAAGTCCAGTTGCCATGATTCAACTCCCGGATATATTTGCTATGGAAGCAAATGAAAAGAAGTTTGCGAGTCACATTTAGTAGAATATTCTCCCTAAATATAAGATAAAGTTAATTAAAAGTTTATCAACCAAAGAGATGATCTTTGTCCTCTGCCCTATGATTCATACAAAGATAGACAGTTTGTGCAATATAATTATGCAACATAGATCAGTGTTTCATGACCAGCTAGAGAGTAGACGCCTGTCTGTTCAAGATAATACAACTATTGAAAGAACATAAAAAGAGTCCTGCAGGATCAAAATGAGAGTCCGTTTAGTCTAAGATTCAGTTCCTCACAGCTTCTTCCCAGGTGCCTCTAGGAAGTACTCAAGCAGAATGGAATGATGATCACAATTTTCATCCATTGTTGCTATTAAAAATGGTTGTGAGATATGCTATGCCTCTGAACCTGAAGACTGAATTATCCAGTTGCCCTTTTAAAGTTATCTAGAATCACATTCACAGGACCATAGAAATATGGAGTCAGAAGGGGTCTATATGGCCATCAAGCCCAACCCACACTATGTGGAAATTATTATTATTATTATTATTATTATTATTATTATTATTATTATT